>OX592707.1:5000000-6250000 GCA_951361185.1 Ochropacha duplaris | reverse complement strand
TAGTATTATCTGTCAAACAATGCTGTCCAAATAATGAGGTTATAATGCCGCGAGGGTACTGCAACACGACGCCCATGTTAAGTATGAACTGCACCTACGGCCGAATGGTTCTCAGAGATGTCGTATTGAATGGGAATAAAGTTTCCACGCAAGATACTCCTGGCTACGTCTTTGTCGAGGATCCAGAACAGTAAGTTACCTTTCAACTTCTGTATTCCTATTTTTACTTCTATATGTATTGCCATTTCCATCCTATTTCCAGGTACTGTCTTGGTACAATGTACCGGAATAATTCCCGAAAAGATTTAGGCTTAGTTCCCGTCGCTATAGCATGCTTTGAAGAAATATCAAAGCCTACTAATGATGTAGAAACCAGTGGTATTCTAACAATTGTTTCTGTCTTCTTTCTTGCTGCAACCTTCGCTGTTTACACGTTTCTTCCACAATTGAGGTAAGCACTATGTTATTTCAATTTTAGTTTTACTTTCCAATTATTCTATTAATGTACGAGTAATTTTTAATTTTCCAGAGATTTGCAAGGGTTGTGCTACATGTGCATGTGTATAAGTATGGCCTTAGGATTCTTATCTTTAGGAATCTTGCAACTAAAACCAGGATTTAGAGGCGAAATGTGCACTTTAACAGGTAAATTAATGCCATCACTCATACAATACTTATGCATTATTATGGACCCTCCATAACAACTCATAATTGAAGGTACTTAAACTAGTTTACCTTTTTAGGTTTCCTTGTTTATTCCTGGATGATGGCTACATTCTTATGGATGAATGTTATAAGCATAAACATGTATCGTACAATCAAGTAAGTTATAATATCTGGATAACAGTTTAACAAATACAGTATTTTTAGATTAAATTTATTCTTTCATATTTTATAGAGATGCCGCTTACTTGAAGAAAACAGAAAGGTCTCAATATTTTTACTACAGTTGCTACGCTTGGGGCAGCACTCTTTTATTCTTAACTGTTACCCTTATTACTAATTTCATTGAAGGAGACCACTGGAAACCTGGTTTTGGAAATGGTAGCTGCTGGTTCAACGGTGAGACCAAAATATTATTTTCATTTTATTTAGTAACAGCGAAACCAAGATCACAATATAAAGTTTATAATATTTTTATGGAATTATTATTATTTTGTTTTACCTATGGACAGGACGCATAGAAACTTGGATTTTCTTCTATGGCCCAATTTCTGCTATTATAACCGCAAACATAATACTGTTCATTATGTCTTCGTACAATTTATGGCGTGACACAGGAAAATATGAACTCAATAAATTACAGGATCTTAAACACAAGTAAAGTATCAACATTATATTTTATAATTTATCAAGTAAGTACTCAGGTACAGTGGTCATTTTAATAGACGAAAACATTTTCAATAAATATATTTTCAGGTTCATTCTATCATTGAAATTATTCCTTGTAATGGGTATTTCCTGGATATTTGAAATTGCAAGTTTTGCACATGGAGAAAACCACATAATTTGGTAAGAATTCCTACTTCGATTTCTCCTACATCATGATGGCCCTATGTCATGAGAGTCCAAGATAGAATACGTATTTAATCCACTATCACTCTACATAAACTACGTACTTACGTACATTTTTCGGGGAACGAAAAATTCGTGAGGAAACCTGCATGTCAGAGATGTTGTAATTTAAAAGGCACGTGAATTCCGACAATTTGAACTGGGCCCGCCAGCCTACTTCCCCTTATCGTTGAGGGAGCCACCTGGGATATCACCCCTGTATATGTATATGGATGATATGGATATTTTTCAAGTAAACATAGTAAGCTGCAAGTAATTCGTAGTATACCTACGAGTTTTAGGTAGGTACCTACATTTAAGTCGTCTTTAATGATATTAATTTTTTTTGCAATTTCAGGAAAATTATGGATATTTTCAACTGCCTACAAGGAGTCGTTATATTCTTGATCCTTGTAGTTCTTAGACGGCGCACGATTCGAGGGTTAGCCAGCGAAAACTGTTGCTTATTTATTACTCGTCCACTTGCGGAGAAACTCAGTCCTGAGGAGTGCTCAGATGATGAACAGATCCTGGGTGATGACACTGTCGAAGTCAAGCTTAACTAATGTTACTTTACAGGCCTTCAAATGAACAATAACAGAATATTCGTAATAAAATACCAAATTAGAATCTCAAACAGAGAGTAATAAATCTATACCTAGAGCTGTGATAAATAAAATTACTTGTATGGCTTCATTGCCTAATTTGTTTTAAAAAATGCGTATAAACAAGTACATAAGTTATCTCGCCCATGCGGTAAGTATAAAAATATTTTATGAGTTAAATATTTAATTTGTTATATCAATCATATTAAAAAAATATGTTTCGTAATTTGAGCAATTTGTGTAATATAAAAGATAGAACTGGATTCGATTAATTTATTGTAAACATCTATTAGTTTATGTATTAACAGCAGTTTTGTTTACTTCTTGTGCCACATTATTATACATATAAGTATAGGCGAAATATATTGATAAAAAATAAATTTATTACTTAAATAATAATTTCATATTTATTAGAATTTACAAAATGTAAATACTAATTGTAAGTTGTTATTCGATACGAGTTGTTTTATGTCAAGAATATAAGTCTCGTGCATGTTAAAATAAATATATGAATCTAAAGGAATAATAAATTCTTAAAAATATGTGTTGTTTAAAATTCATGTTCGTTTAAAAATGGATCCGCATTGAGGTAGTAAGGAGTAAATATCTTTTATTTTGCACTGATTTGGAAATAACTGTGAAAGATGATACAGGTACAAGTTACTTACATGTATCAGGGGGTAGCGTAGCTATCCTAATAATATGTAATAATTTGTCATTTGGTTTCGGAATTATGCCCGAACCGTTCCGGTACCTATTTGTAATTTGCACATCCTACACTTCTATACCTCTATTCTATTGAGAGATTTAAGCCTAATGAGATTTCATGATAGACATGATTAATACATGATTAATATATTAATTAATACCCCATAGGTACATTAACATTATAATCCATCTCTTTTTAACTAGACTCGCTAATCGTCGTTTAACCTTCATATTAAAATATGATTGAAACATTTTATATTGTACTAGCGGACCCGGCAGACTTTGTCCTGCTCTAAAATTAAAACTAAACTTAAAACCCGATTCCAGCGCCACCTACCGGGTCCAATTTTGTTTTCAAATCATCGAGGAACCCATTGAAATACCTACACAACAAAATTTCATCCAAATCGGTCCTTTGTTACCGTACTCCTCCGAAACGGCTGGACCTATTTTGATGAAATGTTAGATGTATGTATATTCAGTAGGTCTGAGAGTAGGTTGCGGACCCTACGGGAACGCGGGTGAAATCGCGGGCGACAGCTAGTAAGAAATATTAAACAACCTTCTCTGAGACCTACTGAATATACATATAACATTTCATCAAAATCGGTCAAGCCGTTTCGGAAATAGTTTGTTACCGTACTCCTCCGAAACGGCTTGACCGATTTTGATGAAATTTTATATGTATATTAAGTAGGTTTGAGAGTAGGTTGTTATTTATGTTTTATACCGCTAGATCCTACAGGAACGCGGACCATACGGGAACGCGAGTGAAACCGCGGGGGACAGCTAGTAAAAAATAGATAACAACCTATTCTCAGACCTATTAAATACAGATATTGTTGAACGTGGGTTCGAATCCTACAATTGGCTTGAGCTTTCGGTGAAGGAAAACATCGTGAGGAAACTATAGCACGGTGACTGGCTGGCTACCACCCTCAAGTTGAAAATCTGTCGCCAAGCACCTATCGGTGTGTTCCGACAGCTGCACTTGGGAGCCAGTTCCCATCTAGAACCTGGTTCTCAAGATACAGGTTTGACCTAGTTTGAGGATCAGGGCACTTTTGTCAAGTGAATGAATTAAATTTATGTATAATGCAATATTGATTAAGATATATATGTATAAATTCATGTTTTGGTAATAAATAAAAAAAATAAAAAAAAATCTAGGCTTTGTGTGCTTACCACCTTCGGCCACATCATCACTTACCATGGTGAGATTGTGGTCAAACACAAGCTTATACAGAATAAATAATAAATAAAAAAAGATGTGAAGTTTCATCAAAATCGGTCAAGCCGTTTCGGAGGAGTACGGTAACTAAAACTGTGACACGAGAATTTTATATATTACTAGCTTTCCGCCCGCAGATTCGCCTACGAGGACTACACGATTTTGGCTGATTCTTTTTTTCCAGTTCTGTAGGGATATTTCAAATTATCCAAAAATAATCATTTTATTTTTCATACAAACTTTAACCCCCCTCTCTCTTTCTAACCCTACTTACCCGTAATGAAAGAAAGAGAGGTTGTCCCAACGTAGTTGTTATCTTTATCTTTTTCGCAATTGATAGGTATTTGCTTCAAATAGGTATTTAGAGTTACCTATCCATTTAGAATATATCATTCTTGGTGTCATGTGTGCAGCGTTGCCGGATGACGGGTAAATTACCCGAAAAGGGGTATTTTAGACCCTGGCGGGTAATTTGGGGGGTAATTTATCACTGGCGGGTATTTGACGGGCATTTTCAGTGGATTACATTATACATCATACATGAAGTAAAACCAAAGTACAGTGCCACCAATTTATCTGTGAACTGAAGGGTGGCGCTAGTGGTCACTGAAATGAATAGGTAACTGACAGTTGTGATATTCGAATGTTCATGACGGCCGTAGTTCCAATTTTCGCCATTTCACGATAAGTTGGTAGGAGTGTAACGAGCATTGAATAAAAAGTAACTAGTAGAGTAAGTACAGATATACTTATTTTTATCGATGCCTTCCATCACTAGTTCTAACTCTACCTAATCTGTGGTCTGTAGTGAGTTTCTCTCTGGTTTACACAGTTTACTAGACATGGGTAACTCAGCGAAAATCTTTGCGTTAATTCAGTAACTCAGGCGCAGTTAACTGCACCGGCTCTTTGCGTTAACTCAAAATTGCGCCATGGCGCAACAACTATTCCTCACAGAATCGATTATAGTTCATTCCTTTTGATTTTCGAACGTAATCGTATTCCGTCATTTATTTCTCTCACAGCTGTCAACTCAGCCATCTGTCAAAATAAAACCTTATAGCCAGTACCTAAGTAAAGTGAAATTTAGGAAGATTATTACCTAGGTATAACTCCATTTACATTTCACGGAGTTCCAGTTTATAGTTGCAGTCCTGCGCTGTGCGCCAAAGCTTTTTGAAAAAGTGAGTTAACACATCAAGCGCAGTGAACTGAGTTGGCGCAATTGCGTGGCTCAACGCAGTGTTACCCAAAATGATGTTTCTTTGTCTGTATCTAAGTCTAAATAAGGAAATAATAGTAAAAACTTTTTTTTTTTACTATTTTCATATGTTTTTGCTCTAATAATGATGCGGATTTTTTTTTATTGTTGGCGGGTATTTTGTACTAAAATCGGGTAATTTTAGGAATCTATGCGGGTAAAATGAATAGGGGGATCCGGCAACACTGCATGTGTGTCATGTCATGTCAGTCAGTCATTCGTAAATTCTTCATACCTACCTATTGTACTAAGAAATATTGTGATATATTTATTTATGATTACAATTTTTTAAATTAAACTTATGATATCCAAAGATTTTTTGATTAACTTAGTGATGTAGAGATATAAATTTGATGTTATATTAATCGAAGGAATATAGTGATTTGTGCATTGTTTAAGTTAAATTAATATTA
The DNA here is from genome assembly GCA_951361185.1 of Ochropacha duplaris. NCBI lineage: Eukaryota > Metazoa > Arthropoda > Insecta > Lepidoptera > Drepanidae > Ochropacha > Ochropacha duplaris. The sequence continues at coordinate 6,244,228 of OX592707.1, read as the reverse complement.
TTTTGTGATGACAAGATGCAGATCACATTCTTAACATTATCATGTTTGTCGCATGCTGTATATGCTGAAGTGGGTGATACAGATCTCAATGATTTGTCCGAACAACAGAACGCGGTTATGATCAACAAATGTTGCGAAGCTAACGAGCTAATGGTCGATACTAAGTGCCGATTGGCCGAACAATACAATCAGAGTAAGTACTTTCTTACTGGACAAATTGTTTGTTAGTCCCATCCTAATATTATAAACAAAGACAAGGATTGCACAATGATGTCATTCATCACTACCAATTTAGTTTCTTTGCTTGCATTTTTGTACTTTTTCTGTCAAAACTGCTATAATAGGTTATGCTATAATAATGAAGCGCTTGTAGACAATCATTTAGTTTGAAAATAATATCACACAAAGACATCAAAAATGCATTATCAATTTGTGTTGGAAGATAGAAAGAAAGAGGTCATAGTACCATCATTAGCAGGGGTGTCTAAAAGACTACTCTATCAATACTGCTGAGTACAATTTATTTTTCAGATTCACAGCAGGTCCTATGTAATTACGGTGTATTTTTTAAGATGAGTAATTTTATTACTTAACATTCAGCAATTTGCTCAAGCAGCCTTTTTGACCCCCGGTCATGAACATCGACATTCCTATATATAGGCAAAACTTAATTTTATACATGTGATTGATTTCAGGTACATGGGTGCCAGAATTTAAGTCTGAAGATGGGATAAAAGTCAAAGTTAAATACTATAGATTCATACATGGAATTCCAGACTGTGAGACTACACAGCAAAGACCTATATTTGACTTTAGAAAGTCTGAGGATGAGTATGTGAAATTCTCTAAATAACTGCTATTATATGAAATTATTGTTGTTGTTAATTAATACAATTTCAGGCTCAACCTTTTATCAGATGGACGTTTACATCATATTATCCATCATGAACATAGCCCCGATATTATCAAAGAAGACCCTACTCCAAGCAATACATACAGCATACATGGCCCAATAATTATTCCTGAGATAAAGGAGCCATCATCATACATACACAATCGACACAAATACTGTATGGATAAGGTTAGCATCATTAGAAAGGTTTCTGTGTGCCTATTATGAGATTTTACTCGTACTTAATCTCATTACATAAACTCTGAGGTGTATGGAAGAAATTAATTCCATTTGTATTCCGCAAGAGGTGCTCTACCAATTCCGAGAAATATTGTAAATGCAAACACAATCATAGCATTTTGTAACATCAAAAACTCACAATCAGCACTCTGATTGAACTTAGAAAGCATTTATTTTATAACTTACTAAGTCTATATCCATAAAAAATATATTTAAAGGATAGTAAATATGTCACAATCTGTACTAGTTGAATGACATTTTAGTATTGCTTTAATAATCATGTAGTTAAGACTTTGTTGATAAATACGAGGATTAAATTTTATCAATTGTTTTCAGATAATCTCACCCAGCACCAACTTAACTGGTGTGTATGCTCTAGTATGTGTACCAGAAGTGAAGACTAACTGGAAGGATACATGCTTTTTATTGAAAAAAGTTGTGAACCCAATTTTTCATGCCATTTCAATAATTTTATTCTTGCTAGTGGCTGTAATATATTTTGTACTACCTACATTACGTGATTTAGCTGGTAATATTATAACAACAATTAATGTGTGCCTTATAGTCACTCAAGCTGCTAATTTAGTTAGAATATTTACAGAATTGAGTAATCATGTCAGTTATATGATCACAGGTGAGTGACACTTTTACAAGTATGACACAAGCTCAAATTTTAGTAAAACATTATCATAATATATTATTTTTCAACTTGCAGATATCATTTTATACTTCAGTCTACTGGCTGCCTTTTTGTGGCTGAACAGTTTTGGATTCTATATTTGGAAGACATTTAAGTAATTAAAGTTTTAAATAATTCATTTGAAGGCATTAAATTGCATAAAAATAATAGAAAACAAAATTCCAGGTCAAGAAATGTATTTCTGCGCGTGACTGACGTACGAAAATACTGCTACTACTCAAGTGTGGTTTGGTCTAGTGTTATTATAATGGGAGCAATGGCTATTTCTGCACATTTCTTGCTAGATACAAGCACAAATCTCAATCATAAGACTAAACATATGCAGTTCTCATCTGAACAGGAAACTGTTGGTAAGTAATATATATTACATGGTTTTGGCAGTTAGGATTGTTGACTTCAATACTTAAAATGCGAAATGTTTTAGTAATATTGAAATATATTTCATTAAGTAAATGTAACTTTTTGGAATTGTAATAAATAAATAATAAATATCCTCGGACATTTTTCACACACGGCTATCTGATCCCAAACTTAGCAGAGCTTGTAATATGGAAACCTGATGACTGATATAATACATAGACTACTTTTTGTTTGTAAATACAAACTTAAATAGATAATTACACCCAGACTCAGGACAAACAGACATGTTCATGCACACAAATGTGTGTCCTGGATGGGAATCGAACCCCCGACCTGCGGCGTGATAGGTAGTGTCTTAACCAACCACGCCAACCGGCCCGTAGCTTCTAATGGTAGTTGTAGTTGATGTCCCTTCAATCATTCACATGTGATTTACTTTTCAGGATTGCTTGGAATTGCAATATTCTTCACACCTGTAGCATTTACTATAATTTTTAATCTATTCTTTTATGTAACGACATTAAAAGTCATAAAGCGGATAAATATTTATGGAAGGATACACCATAAGCTCAAAGGATGGTATGATATCTATTATACTCATGATATTTAATACTTGACTTTATTTTTCTTGGTAGTAATTACCTTAACCTATTATTGTTTCAGTTTCAACCTATTTTTACAACTATTCCTGATAATGACAATAGCCTGGTTGTTTCTCCTATTATCTTGGCTGAACTTCGACGAGTTGGTGTATGCACACATCTTCGTGAATTTGCTGCAAGCTATTCTTGTATTCTATGTATGTGTGTTACGACAATCGCACGTTATATTTCTTTTACGAAAAAGTTGTTGCTACGCAGAGCCCGTACCGACCGGAGATTGGGGCGATGAAATGACCCATATGAATGGCGGAAATTATTGATATCTAAAATAATTGAATCTCTTGATATTAATTAACGCTTATGCATGAAGCAAAAGTGTTCTAATCGATTATTATTGTAAGTTAAGATTACACTAAGTGCATCTACACTAGGCAAGTATTATTTACAAATATTGGCGCTGCTGAGTCGTGCTATTGCACGAATTATGATATACATATCAGAATATATCCAATATCGTGATTTCATTTATCATTAGCATTATATTTTGTATGCAAAAAATGTGTCTTATGGAAAACGCATGTGCCTTATAATAATTAGGATAAATTATGGTCTCAAAAATGTTATCAGTGCCCCTTAGAATCTTCTTAGTTCAATATTATAGATAGGTTATAAAATGTAACAACATTTAAACTTCTTTTTATTTAATTGTATTTGTGGTTATTAATCTCAATGCTCATGAAAGATACTTAACTTTGATAAATAAACATACAATTTACAAAATTTATAGGTTTAGAGAAATTAATAAGAATTTATTTGCTCATATTTGTATGGTTTATATCCTACCGAACTATCACATGACAAAAATTAATAATATGATTTAGTTTTCATTAAGTTACGGATGAAATATTAACCATTGTTAAAATAATATTATGTATAAGAATAATGATTATAATGTATAAGCCTATTATGAAGCCTAAAGTATCTAGACCGTCCACCCTTTCCCACTGAAAAGTATGCTATTTATAATTATACATTTTTTCTATCATGACAAAAATAAATTGTAAAATTTAAATAAATAAATAATTATATGGTGAGTATTACAATTTCAAATATGCTGTCCTTCAAAATACATACCAATATTAAATGAAAAATGCTCTTGGCGATGCCTTTTGAATATCCGTAAAACATTAGTGTGTAACCATTTATGTTATTTTTACAGTTATACCACTCCGTCAAATAAGTCTCAGGAATACTTTAATTTAAAAAAATGCTAATCTTAATTCAATGCTGTCGAAGTTCCATTAGCAAGATTTATTTTTGTCTGTTCGTGATCGTAATAAAAAATTATATCCTGGGACATTTTTTTCACACACGGTTATCTGATCCCAAACTAAGCAGAGCTTGTAATGATGGCCAATTAGGAAAAAAAAATAAAGATATTTAAATTTAGAACCTGATGTTGTGTTTCCAGCAACAACTAGCCAGACTGCAAGGCTAGTTGTTGTAATAGCCATTCATTTGAATAATTTATTAGATAAGGTGTATAATAAATACCCAGAAACTAAAATACCATTTTTTTAAATAATTAGACCTTTTTCAATGGTTTTCCATTTATTACAGTCCAGAAGTTTATTCTTATAAGTGATTATAGGATGGCGCAATAATACATGATTTGTTGAAAAATTAAGTTTAGAGCCTTAGAGCATTTTTCGCTATTCTCTTTACTTTCGCGATTCTATAAAGACAATTTTTACATTGCTCTCTTGCACAAAATTAATTGCTTATAATAATGTTATGTTAAGTAACGTCTTTACAACATTATAAGATTTTATTAGTTTATTTTTTGTAACAATTCTTTAAATAAAGCATAAACGATGTACAAATGAACTAAACTATTATTTAATGATTTAATCCTTGCATCCGAAAGAAATGACAATTTCAAACTATTTTTAAGGCGATGATAGCTCAGTGGTAAGTGACGTCGAACACCGCGGCGAAGGTCGTGGGTTCGAATCCTACAATGAGCTTGAGCTTTCGGTGAAGGAAAACATCGTGAGGAAACCATAGCACGGTGGTAGGGTACTCTGTAGTACCCGACTGGCTGGCTACCACCCTCAAGTTGAAAATCTGTCGCCAAGCACCTATCGGTGTGTTCCGACAGTTGCACTTGGGATCCAGTTCCCATCTAGGCTTTGTGTGCTTACCACCTTCGGCCACATCATCACTTACCATAGTAAGTTTGTAGTCAAACACAAGCCTATCTAGAATTAAAAAAAAATATGAATAAAGATAATATCACCTAACTGTTTATTGGTATTTTTTTGGCTAATTAGTAAACAATGATAAAACCCTGAATTATTGTTTAAAATAAATTAGGTAAATTAGATTAAACCAAACATTGTTAAAAATACCGATAACAAAAAATCTGAAGTGATATCACAAAATTAGCTATATTTTAAAGACATCAACCAGCTTTCCTTCCTTCTAATAAGTGTGAAAGTTTGTATGCTGCTCAATCAAACAAAAACGGCTGAACGGATTTTGATAAAACTTGGCACACAGGTAGATCATATCCTGGAATAAAACATAGGATACTTTTTATCTCGGGAAAAGATAAGATCCCTCGGGAACGCGGGTGAAACCGCGGAAAACTAGTTGGACGATAAAAGTATCACTACTAACCTGTGAGAACAGTTGCCCTTCCGACCTATTGGCTAAAGGTGCGAGCTGACATCGCACCACGAGGTGGCAGTCGTCCATGACAGTGTTGAAAAACCGCCGCGTCGGCAGCAACGCTTCCAGATCTATCATCAGCTCTAGGAAACGCTCGCAGTACCTGGTCAACGTGAATAGTGTCAGAACAAGGTTAATGACAAAAAAATTGTAGGCGCCATATGCAGCCAAGCAATTAATCTGTTACTGTGTTAAACAGTGATAAAAATGAAAGCTTTTGTGCATGTCTGCTATTCTTTCTTTTAATATACCTCAAGTCTCAACTGACAACCAGGGTCACGGGTCACCTGTCTATAGGAGACGGAAGTCACTTACCGACTTCCGTCTCCTATAGACATTAGCAATACTTAAGTGTGGTAGCCATCCAGTCGAGTACTACAAAGTACCCTACCATTGTGATATGGTTTCCTCACGATGTTTTCGTTCACCGAAAGCTCAAGCTCATTGTGGGATTCGAACCCACGACCTTCTTCGCGGTATCCGACGTCACTACCTGAGCTATCATCGGCTCAAAACTCAATATGCAATCACTCCGCTATGGCTGAATAGATTTAGATGATGCTTGCCACAATTTACTGGCTTTTTTTATTGGACATTGGTGTTGACTGTTGAAACGATTGTACACAAAACTAAACTAAAAATAGTGTTATCTGTATCATCTTCGTGCAATGAGAATAGGATGGCATATTATAGTCCTGTCAAATTAAATATTAAGATTTGTTATATTTTTAAATAAAATAAACGTTAAATGGTGTTGATCCAGTTGTGGATAGATCAAAACAAAACTGAATTTGAGTATTTGTAGTAAAACTTAAAAAAACCATATCTCACCTAATTGTAAATGCATCAATTTCCTCAGTCTCAGGCACATTCTCCAAAATTCTCATGAACTTTATCATAAGTCGTTGCAAGTAGTGACGCTCCCAATTGAGCTTATCCATCAACTCTGGCTTATCTTTCTTCTGGATTGCTCTCCAGTATTTTCGCCATTTTGGTACGTTTTTAAACTCCTGGTTTCTTCTCCCTGAGAATATGATTAAAATAAACTCTGATCTCAATCATCAAATATATCCGAATTTTAAGACTTTCAAGTTAGTAGTAGTTTAAAAATAAATGCTGTCAAAAAAAGTGCGGACGGAAAAAGGAATTTTCTCAAAGCATAACGCTTTTTTCTTACGTGACGATTTCTGCCAGTTAACTCTACTGTAAGCCGCGTCAAAGAAGTTCGTTCCAAAATGTATTGATTCAACTACCAACCATCTTGCAAGCTAATCCACATGCTTAGCGAAACGAGCCTCTTGACTTGATCCCTACAGAGCTGCACCTCCATACTGCCGAAACAATGGTTCAGGAACAACAGTAGACCAGTCTGTTCGCGCATGTTGTGACTTGTGTAGTCCTCCGCAACACTTGCGCGTAGCACTTGTTCAAAGAATGCCGGGAAATGCTCCGGTTTCTTTAGAAATGCCTGGAAGAGATAATTTTATGTATTAATATTTATTTTTACTCCTTTACGCCACGCTGTATCACCACCATAAAAGCCCATATCCTTCTCTGCCATATCTTCCGTGTAACAAAAATTTGGATTGGTGGAACTGTTCTGGGTTCAAGATTTAACAAACTCTTTCACATTAAAATTAATTATAAATTTAACATATTTGTTAGTAGAGATGTTGAGTTTATTATGGTATAGATGTCACACGTTGCTGGTTAAATCAGCCATTTGATTGGTCGGTTAGCCCGTTCATTTTATGTGGGCATCGGTTGAAAAACCTACATGACAACTAGCCAAAATCGTTGAATGCAATTTAAAGGGAATGCGCCTGTTTAGTTAAATCAAATCCTTGATATATACGTATATTTGCAACATTCTAGAAAAAGGGTTTTTTTTTATGTAAATGACTCTTTTTGGCTGGTTTCAGCTACATATACAGGCTACAGCCGAGTAAATGCAGCGTGTGGTATTTATGAAAAGAGTGTTTGCCTCCTTCAATTACATGAATTTTCTGTGTTTAAGATTAACGCATTATTAGAATTTGTATTATTTAATGCAATATTCTTATTTCACAAACACGCAAACACTGTCGCAGGCATAGGTTTGTCAGTATACAGCGGGATTTGTGCTTTCTTCCGACTACCACGCGGACGAAGTCGCGAGCTACAAGCTATTAAGCTAGTACAAATTAATTAATATTATGAATGAACCAACCTGCCAAGCTGGCACCCTTTCACGGAACTTCTCATTGATCAAAACAATAATAGACATCATGTGTGCATGAGACGCCTCACCGGCTGCATAGTGAGGCCACAAGTAGTTCTCCAAATACTGGGAGAACTCTAGCATCATGATACGACGCACTGAGAAACTGAAACATTGAAGAGAATTGTGGTCAAAGTAGGAGATTGAAGGAATGGAAGGCCTACCTTTTTGGGTACTTTTTAAGGTTCCGACGCCGAAAAAAAACCCCTAATAGTTTTGAATGAAGGCAAAAAAGGCTTTAGAGTATTTTTAATGTTCCAACGCAGAAAAAAGATCCCTTATAGTTTCTGTATATGACTTTGCAGTATATTACTTCTGGGCAATTTACTTGCAAACTAGAAGGTAGATAACACACAAAATTAGCATTAAATAGTTATTACCACAAAAAAATCTAACAATAATTTCGCCTGCCTACTGTAAACGATCTTTTTGACGAAACATGTACCTAACTGTTATTTTTTTTCCATTTTGCACTCTAAGTAGTCTTAAATTATCATTCTCAGGTTTCTTCAACAATATTTCGTTGAAATTTAATGTGGGAGTGGTCGCTAAGCATGAGTTTCGTGTCCTCACACCCAATATTTGAGATAATTAGTAATAACTTAAGTAACAAGTAAAACTATCATGTGGATCAAACTATATCAAAACTGTGAATATTAGCAATCCCAAGGGTATTTCTCATCTAAGAAGGTAACTGACTCTCAAGTGCAACTGTCGGAACTCATCGGTAGGTATTTGGCGACAGATATTCAACTTGAAGGTGGTAGCTGGCTAGTACTACAAGGTACCCTACCACCATCAGTTTTCTCACGATGTTTTCTTTACATCGAAAAAAAAGTAACATATATTTAATAAAATAATACAAATTAGAAGACCTTTTAAAAATATTTATATAAAAATAATGTTAAATAAATATCTAAAAATCAAATTAAAAATACTTAAAGAATGCATCAAATCAACAACCCTTTAGACTCAAATTATGTTACAAATTCAAAAAAATAAGGTCATTACACCCACTCTCTAAGGCCATTGACCCTGAACCATTCATTTGTTTTAATCAGTTGGGCTCTGGTAAAATGTATGAAAGTTTACATTGTATAATAATAAACAATATTTTTTGAATTACTTACTTGGATCCAAGTATTTCTGCTTGATATATTGATTCCACAATAGAGGCATTGTAAGGTAAGTGGCTTTCCTTAGTTTGTGGTGACCAGTACTGGTTGGCCAACTGTAAATAAAATTGCAACCATGTTGATTTGTAGCTCAATTCAATGAGGAGAGTTACATAGATTTGTTGGCCTAAATTCATTGGATACCAGTTGGCTGCTAATAAACTTATATTTAAGTAATAAATTTCCATAGACTTGTGACCATACCTATGGGGTTTGTTTGGTGTATATGCATGTATAGGCAAGCTACCGAGTCAATCTTATATAATTTAACAGATAATTTAAACAAGAACTGATAATGAGAAATCCACTATCATATCCTTAGCCTAGGAAACTCATAGTCCCTGAACAAGTCATATTTGGACACAATCAAATTTCCTCTTATTTCATTTAGCTCCCAAACTTTTTTTATGCATACATGTCCGAGAAATATTGGTATCTTTATTTCATAATAAATAATATCATAAATGTGAATATTAAACACATGATGAGACCAATGATCAATCAGATCATTCATCCTGTGTAACAATTAGTGTCTTCAAGATGTTGAAGCCTAAAGGTGGAAGCTAAAATAATAAGAACAAGACATACCTATTTTACAGTATTCTCAGTTGGCCTTCACCAAGCACCTACTCGTATTTGGAGGCTTACATTTGAGAACTAATTGCCTTTTTGGCTTGGGTTAGCATCAGTCCCATATAATCTCATATGCTACTCTATATGTGTAAGCAATAAAATTTATATGCACACACGCACAGATGCGTTGAGTAGCACTTGGGATTATGTGTCTTAAAACTTAGCTGTGAATGTGTTAAACACAACTATATGCTTGTTACTAAAATAATTTATATGTGGACACATTTGATAACTACAGAGATTTTTTTTAAAGCTGTTATAATATTATGAAATACAAAACTACTATTCCTAAAATTTTTTGCAAAGATGATTTGGAAACTTATTGTTTGAAAAATGTCAGATTAAAACAGCATGATAATGAAATTTAACTAGAAATCAAAACCAACTGTAGGTCAAATATATCCCTTTGAATTGTTTTTTTTTTAAACCTTATAACATACCTAGGTAAATGAAATATACCACAATTCTTGGAAAACATTTTATACTCTTAAAACTGAGCTCCTACAAAAACAGCTAAATGCAGAATGTTAGCATTGTTTCTAACTACAATCGACTGTGTGTAATAACTCATATAAGACACAATAATATAGCCAATACTCAATAATATAGGATAATGTTGTGTAATTTGTGCAGAACCAAACTTACTTGTGTTATTCGATCAGCATTTATTTGGGAAAGGGTCGGTAGAGGTATTTTAGGTTTGTCAGGAGGGGGTGCAGTATCGTTCTTCATTGTAGGAAATGTAAAATAATCACTTTTAATTGTACAAAATATCAAAACAAGAAAACAACCTCAAATATTAGCCGTATATACAAACTTGACATGAGTATCAGGGTTGCCAACTCTTTAACACGGATGGTTGCTAAATGACATTAAAAGATGCTAGATTGCAAAGGATTTCCAAAAAATAGTGCAAATTGTACTGGATATATCACATACAAAGACTTTTAACTTATACTAATAGACAGGACATTGCGAACAAAACCGTAATCCGATATTTATGTCCTAGTGGACAAAAGTCGCTCAGTCTAGTTTAGTTTATTCAAAGATAGATGGCATTACTAAGGCATGGAATGGGATCACTGTTTTTCTATTACTTTTCTTCTGATAGCCGCTCTATTGTATCTATCTTTAAATCTCTTTGATCACATATAAATTATTATTTTTAGGAGCACACGTCTGAGCTTCATCGTGTACCTATTTTGAGTTAGACTTCATCCGCGATTTCCTGTCCTCTTAGGGTTTGAATAGGGAATATGCACGTGACTTCAAAATGGACGATATTTTTATGTAATTCTTATTTAAAATTTCATGATTTAATAACTAAATTTAATCATCAAAAAGTATCTGTTTTTAAATAGCCTCGCAAATTTCCAAAATGTCCCGTGAACAAATCGTGACGTCACTTTACACTCGACCACAGAGTATGTAACCGCTACGCTTAAATTTATTATAATTTATAAGTTTTCTGTGTTTTTCCATGGTAATAATTTTAGTAACTTTGTGAACCAAACACTTCATTGTTGACATCAAACTCGTCTAATCTCACATCACTAAATAAGCGCGCCAAAATGGCCGCGTTTGAATCACCCAAAAGTGATAGTGATTTTAATATATTTTTTTAGCTTAATGGTTAAGATTTTGGATGTGTTATATTTTTTCTGGTAATGTAATAACCCGTAGAAACGTTTAAAACCATAAAAAAAATTATGATAAAAATACCCTTTCTTAGTGGATGCCCGTTACATTACTTTCCTCTATGGTGGAGGCCTACTATATAAAAGGAACTTTTGAGCAAAATTTCAAGTTTCTAACTCCATCCGTTTAGGCTGTGCGTGTGCGTAAATTATTCAGCCAGGATTGGTCTTACAGATTATTCTCCCTTTCTTTTGTGTAATGTTGATCTTGATATTTTTTTACTTATAGTAATGTAGCGACATCTATCTACACATAGACATAGTTCGCACGACTCCTAGATAGATGGCGCTTCAATAACCTACATCGCGCTTACGAAGTTTTCTATGCGATCTGGATATATACAAGATTTCAACGTCTACAGTTGGACCGCGGTCCCCAGGCACGATGACCTAGCCTGGCGGAAAATCTTCCCTTTTCAATGGAGGAGTCTAACACCTCGCTCCTCCATAGTAATATTCATATTCGTATTTTTTCTGCCTTACTGAATACAAAAATTTTCTTCCGTTTTATTAAATTACGAGAAAGCTTACGAAAGTATGGCAATGTATAAAGTTAAAGCGTTTTGTTTTTTTCCACGTGGCTACGTTTTATTCTGCGGGTTATTAATATGATTGCTAATTAGGCTTGATTAAGTAATAGGTGATGTTAGTAATTTTCAATGCTAGACTTATGAAAAATGTACCAAATCTAGTATGAAAGTGTTAAGTTTGCATCACTATTAATTTTTTGTTATTCATGACCATAGATACAAAATCTTTCAGTCGTCCATACAAGTCCAGTCAGGTTTTAGTGAAATTGGCGGTTGTTCCACTAACACTTTTGACTTTTTGGGACAACCTGAAAAGTCACGATCCACGCTTTCATTAAACTTCACTTGTGCACTTAGATTGATCTTTATTGGACAAAACACCACTGATATTCAATAAAACTCATAAATACACGAATTTAATTAAAATAAAATGAAAAAGCAACGTCACTTCGCAAGTTCTCGCCAAAAAGTGTTGCCGGCAGTTGCAAAAAATTCCGAAACAAATCTTGAAAAGTTCCGAAATATATATTAAACTGATAAAAACATCCGTTGCTTTCAAATGCATGGGTGCAAAGCTACCCTGCCTCGTTAGTGTCGTCCAAGAATCTAGCGGTTGAATTAGGAGCGATTGCTTCCTTCCAAAAAATTTTAAAATTTTAATTTGTTTAAGTGTGATATAAGCAAGCCATAGGTGCTTTAACTACCTTAAATCTGAACTATCGTTGCCATGGCCATGATAAAAAGAGCGGCAGTTATAATATAGGTACTTACTCTTCGTACTTACTCGATAAGAGTTATAATATAATTTATTTTGCCATACCTATGTATGCTATGTAGCTAACCAACTATTTTTTTCAACTCGGTCTACATTTATAAAATTACTTCGATACCCTTTATGTTAGCAAAATATAGGTACCTATATCATGGTTCCACCTACACCCAAGATATTTGAGCAAGATATTGCTATTTCAACATTGCTATATAAGCAAGATTTCAGCAATCAATTCTCTAATTGATGATGAACATTTTTAAATCTTTTGCTATTTTGTTAACTTAAATAATTAATTTCCAGGTCAGTATAATGATGTTCGATCCACCAGACTACTCTTACAAAGACTTACAGGATACTTATGATCCGCATGATCTTTTCAATAATGAAATAGAAACAAACATTACAACTGTAAACTCTACTAAAACTATTGTAGACGCATCAGAAGATATCATAAATAATATTGAGAATCAACAATCATTTCACTCAAATGATTCAGGTCGATACTTCAGCGTTGGAAGTACGCTTTTTCAAGATGTTAATATTACAGAGCAAAATTCAGAACTATATATTGTGCAGTCTGAAAATTTATTTAATTGCGAACCTAACTTGTTGGATGAAAACACCGTGAATCAGTTTTTGCTACCACTCCAAGACTCTACTGATAAAGCTAAGGTTACAATTAATTTTACGGTTCTCCTAACTCAGATTTACTCGGTCGCCTTACCGATCGGTAGCAACGATTCTACATTATTTCGTTTATGCTGATTATGTATTATCGCGATCGTGTACCGATCGACTGGCTGCAAGTGGAAGTCCAGAATTGGAAAATACGAGCTGAAGAGCTCTGTGTGTTCTCAATTTTCTAAAAGTAATATTTATTATAGATTTTTCATTTCAGCACTTAGATAGCAACGGTCCTGATCTATTAGCCCTACACTCGTGTGTTGTTTGCCATGAAATATTTACAACTGAAGCTGATCTCCTCGATCATACAATTTCTCTACATACTTCAAGTAGTTCTGTTAATGAGAATCACGAAAGATTTTTATCAGTTGCTATTAACAGTAACGGGGGCTCTGTCCCGGATGAAGGATTTCCAATAAATGAAATGAATTTTGAAACCGAATGGCTTGTGTGCCGTGTATGTGAGCGTGTTTTATCAACAGCTTTGGAAGTAGAACCTGCAGGTAAACCTACGATCAAAATTATACAACTCTCTGTTACTTTTGTGGTTATTTAGAACAGTTTTAAACTTTTACTTAAATTTTCAGAACAGCTATGTTGTATAATCGGCAACGAAAAAGGTGATGTCGTCTCTCGCAAACTACATACGATGTATGTTTGTGATTACTGTAATGGCCTGTTTGCTGACGGTGACGCCTTGGACAGACATCGACTCACATGCTTAATTGAAGATCACAATATTCCTTTCACGGACGCTACTGTACGAGCTGACATCTAATTTACTTTTTACTTCAAAAACTTTTTTGAAACAAATTAAAGTAAATTTTCCTCTTATATCTTTGACAGAGTGAAAATGCCTCTTCACCACAATATTCAGACATTTGTTATAGTTGTGATGCATGTGGAAAACAATTTACATCAGCTGATGAATTGAGAGTTCACTCATTTCAATGCCCTCGACCAGTTGCTACTCGAAATGGAAGACGCACATATTTCAATAGTAATAATAACAAGATGTGGAATTGTGGATCCTGTAATCAACTTTTTGCTACTGCCAGGTATTATCGACCTTCGGCTTCACATGATTTCTGCATTGAGAATCTTTGAAGTATCATTTTTCATACATTTGTAAATCAACAGAGAGCTGTATCGTCACAAGCGAGGGGAGGATCGACCTCCTGGTGCTCCACTTATGGCATACGTTTGTGAAGAATGTGATAAAGTATTGGGTAGTATGTGTGCGCTGCATACTCATAAGAAAATGCATAAGGTATCCAAGCCTGTGAGTATTCTTAGGGGATCCATACTCCATACACCTTCGATATCGAATGTTCTATAATTGGAAGCGCTGTGTATTTAGGATGATTGCCCTACACATTATCCGTTTCTTTTGTATTTTGTTTTCATTCATAGTATGTATGTAACCTATCTAATTACAATTACATGTTACGATTATGAATGAATATGTATGTTCTCTAGGGGTATCCATGTCGTGTCTGCGGACGACGATTCAACCAATCCGGTCATCTAGCTATCCACATGCGGATGCATACAGGAGAACGTCCGTACCCTTGCGATCTTTGCCCTAAAGCGTTCAAAGTCAAGGTAGGTACCTAATGCGCTAATGATTTAATACTTAATAGACCCCTAATATCTTAGGCGGATCGGATCCTTTTGTTTCCTTTGCAATAAAAAGCAGTGAGTTGTGAGTGGATACGTAAGAATTTTATTGTCGATTGCAAAAAATGGCTATGGCTGCAGAATATGCTATTTATAAATAGGATGGATGGTGGTTCCCAGTATTTTTTCCATATGATAATGTGTGTGAATTGGTGTCGGTGGCAGGTGGAGCGCGACGATCACCGTCGCACACATACCGGGGAGCGTCCCTTCGTTTGCAGTGCATGCCCCAAGACGTTTACTGCCGCAGCACGGTTGCGTGAACACGCGCGCATTCACACAGACCAAAGGTTATGCGTCTCATTAATATACACAATTATAAAACATTCAATAACATTTCAGATTTCAAAATAAGTACCCGCACAACTAACGCCTCTAGTGTCACAAAAATAAAACGTTAAATACCAAATACTAAGAGATGGCGCTAGTAGCCTCAAATTAAACATAACAAAAATTATGAGTAGGCTATCAATTGAAAAACTACTTTTAATAACTCTTTAAAATTAATCCCAACATAGAGCCAAGGGGTATACATTAAATGTTGTTACAAACACACATACCTACATGTTTTAAATAAATCAGGGCCTTTTATTTGGTAACATCGGAATTTATGGTGACGATGATTGGGTATCTATAGGTACATACTATCTATCCTCGAATTAACCAGGTAGATAGATAAGTACATATTAATATTTTCCCCATTGACAATGAAACAACAAAGTAGGTATAATGAGAACTTTTCATTAACAAAGTTGTTAATTAGAGGGATCATTTTGAGTTTAACATCAACAAAAATATTATTGTCAGATTAGATATGACTATTGTCTAGCTAGAGATAAACACCACCAAATATTCATTATTATATATTTTCTAGCTGTAAGTTATTTCTTGAACCTACTCACTGTGTTTTATAGAGAAGTAAGGAAGGCAGTAATGTAATATCCTAATCCTGAGATTCAATAAAAAAAATAAAAAATAATGGTTATCCTTGACATACCTACTACCAGGCCATACCGGTGTGATATCTGTGGCGCTGCGTTCCGTAGACCGTACGCGCGGACCGTGCACACCCTCATCCATACGGGAGCGAAGCCTCATGAATGCGATGTTTGCGGCACAGCTTTCAGGTACAGTTATCTCATATAACTTTGAAAGCCGATTTATTCTATCTAGTTCCAAGGAGTTTTTTCTAAGAGTCTTAACGAAGTTACACTATTTTAGTTGCAGTTTCGTGGCTACCTTTTGACTATTCTATTCTTACGATTTCTCGACCGGTAATCCTACCACTCTTAGTGTATTCGTAAATAGAACAACTCCGACATGTTTATTCTTGTGCACATAATTGTTGAGTTTATCTGTCTTCTCAGCAAAGGCGACCTTTCGAACCGTACGTTAGATTCTTATATGTCGTAGTGAAGTCGGATACCGCGGTGAAGGTCGTGCGTTCGAATCCTACAATGAGTTTGAGCTTTCGGTGAAGGAACATCGTGAGGAAACCATAGCACGGTAGTGTTTTTCGACAGCTGCACTTGAGAGCCAGCCAGTTCCCATATAAGCTGTGTGCTTACCATCTTCGGCCACATCATCACTTACCATGGTGGGACTGCGGTCAAACACAAGCTTATCCAAAAGTTTAAAAAAACTTTGCATCGATTACTTATTTTCATAATTATTTATTAAAATATTTCTTATTTAGACGTTCGGGCGACATGTGGAAGCACAAGAGAACCCTTCACGGCGTCCATGCGAATGGTGAAACGGTTTCAAAAAACTAAATACCTACCACTAGAACTACATACATATAAACATACTACCCTGGGTTCTGAAGGACTTTAAAAAAACACGGCAGTATTTTTTTGCCAAAAATATTGTAAAAATACCTACCTGTTTTGGATTGAAAAATCATATGAATTTTTAATTACTATAAATAAAAACATTTACCTAGTACACGGTGTCGTTTCAATTACGTAGACACACAAAAATATTCATGGTACTATCCCATACTTAATCCAAAGAAACGATTGGAAGAAGGAATTATCCCAACAAACCTTCTTTGAATCTGTGAAACTATATTTAAGGACTACAAGAGATTATATTATGTCATTAGCTTCTGCATATTTTTCAACCTTCAGACAGGAGTGAGATGGATTTGAAGTTAGGAGTTTTTGTTGTCACCCACGCTTTCATGTGAACCGCCTACGTACGCTGACTACGGCACATAAGACTACCTCCATTGCTACGGCATTATAGATACTTTTAAATGTTTTTAGTATGCGAATGTTTATATGTCTACTACAAAGCCAATTTTCAGTTACAATGCAATATTTGATTTGTTGATCTACTAGGTATTTAACTACAGGACCTTACTTCAAGCTACAATTCTTTTGAATAAATGTTTACATATCCTTATTATAGGAACTGCGATATTTTTAATATCAACACTTTGATATACTTAGGACCGTATTATCGCTTCGAATGTATCATTATTTAATTTTATTTATTATTTATCGAAGTATTTCTTACCAATTTGACTTTACCGATATTGTTTCGTCGCTAAAGTCAGAAGCTGCTTCTAACTCAGCCGTATATTGAGTATCATCCATCAGCTTCCACAATCGCCTTAATTCGTCGATTTCGGGTGACCATTGGGTTAATTTTTCAGTAAAAGAATTCCAGAAGGGAAGCGTTCAAACTAATAACGGGCCGTGCGTTCATAGTGTTCGTTCCGTGTTAGTCGTAGATGTGGCGTGCCATTTGCGCCGCATTGCTACAACAACGGAACTCTTATTCCATAATTAGTTGTATTTTTAAAGTGTCCTTGTTTACGAAAAAGATTATAAATTTGATGAAAACAAAACACTAATCAATAAAAAAAAATTAATCAAATATTTTTTTTACTTATAATAAAATTAATTTCAAATTAGAATTCTTAGCCAACCCTGGAAAAAATTTATTTAAAATGGCCAGTGCTATATACGACCTAATATCAGTTATGCTAGGTAAAACAAGGTATTTACATGAAAGGATGTTCATGTCTCAGGAGTCACGATATTTAAATCGTTTATTAAAAACGAATTAGCTAAACCCACGGAGTAAAGAAGAAACCCTAAAGTTGAAATGAAATGCCGGGGTTCTTCAACAGTAAATATTTATTATAAAAATTGCTCTTATAGACACATTTCTGTTTCTATAATATATATATATAATATTTATGTCCATTCTTTTACAAAATTATTCCTGTTCTTGTTATTTTCGACACAACGGCTTAAACAATAATATATTACAATTAATTATATATCTTACATTAGACAATTAGAGAAACAATTTTGAACGTCTCCAAAACATGAGGAACGATTCAACAATTCGATGTGCAAAATGAGCTCATTCAAAATTGATTTCACAATTTTCCAACGGGAGTATTCTTTCTAAAATATATTCACAATTGTTTCAATAAAAATCCTGTCATTTTTTGGTAACCAATGGCAATGAAAAACACTAAGGAAATACACTTACATAATGTAATAATAAAGTTACGTATGAAGCCGTCGCGAAGGTTTCTTTGAAACGTTCGCAACATTTAGAAGACGGATGTGACAAGGAGTCTACTGGTCTAACAATTATTGCTGGAGGTCACCACAAGTCACAAGTCACAACACAAGCCGCGGCTCCCGACTCCAGACCACTGTACAGTAGGTACACCGGTCCTGAGTAGGTACAGTTGCAGGCCGGCTACACCCGCCATCCTGATGCTGACGGAGAGTGGTAGCGACAACACAAACAGTTACAGTGGTACAGTATTAAAACAGTAATGCAGTCCACCATATATTTTTATACATCATTATTTTTAAATTACATACGTTTCACGAACGGAGAATCGAATAACGGTATAGTGAAAATGACAGGACAAGAGGGTGTGTTTGTACATGTTGTATTTAATATTGCAAGCAATGGGGTTGTCTTGAGTTTCTGATGCCTACCGATCGACGACGGTTGTTCGTTACACTAATTAATTAATATAAATAAGGAATTAATTATTTATAGTTAAGTTAATCGAGAACATTTTATTTAATTATTTAAGTACTATCATCAAGTAATAGTGCGTCGGGCACTCGTCGATTGCGATATGCATCAGAAATAGAAAACTATAAAATGTTAGTACAAAATGTAATAGTATAAAGTAATTAGGTATACGACAAACAGCAGTTTGCTGAAGATCCGAGTCACTAACTTACTTAAGTAAACCATCACAACCAACCATACGGACATCTTCAACGAAACATCTACGCGAAATAAAATAAAATAGATTGAGCTGATCGTTCAGTTATTTAGTGCATCACTTATGAGTTTAAAACCCAATAATATTAAAAACTAAACGTTGTTCGTGTATCATATTGGTCTGTACTGGCAATCAAATTTTGTGACATCTTATAATATTTATAATGCATTAATATGTAACATGTAAATCTGTACTTGTGTGAATTGGACAGAATAGAGGTCGTATTTTACAACACGGTGACGTGCGAGTGATTCGTGAGCGTGGCCTGCGCCCGCGCCGACTGCTCGACCCGAGCGGCGCCTTCGCCGACGCTGACAAGCCGCTGCCCAACAATCGACATCAATATCAATAAAATTATTACTTTACAATATGTATTTACAACGGCTGCGGACCTCCGCGCCATAATGCCCATCTCCGTATATAATATGTACACTAAATTTAAGAACATAGAGTTTTCTCTCATTAGCTACCGAATCACAATTCAAATATTTGAGTAATTGACAACGGTGGACAAACATGCGCCGGAGCACTAATACATCTTATTATTGAAATTTGTACTTTGCTCTATTTAATGTCGTGCTAGGTATGTTTGGTCCATGCAGTCACAATTCCGCGATTCTTGCGAGGGTCGAGTGCCACCACAAGTGCGGTCAAGGAAGGTGAACCGGTAAGGAAATCATTAAATTTATACTGAAAATTACATTTATTTCTCTGATACCTCTGAAACAAAAGCATTCCCATTTCCACCGACCACTGATCTTGATTTGATGGCACCGACTCTTTAATTCATTCATATACCTAACCAGTTCATGCACGTTTCTCACAACCCGATGTTACTAATGAGAGAATACTGAAAACAATTTATATTTCAGATTTAAAGTATTTTCCGTTGACGGTACAAAAAGAAAAATTACGACACTTTATATCTCTTTTTAGAAACGACGGGTTGTTGTAAATGTCTCTATTGTTAAAATAATTTTCAACTGGATGCGTCAAGTTGCATGTCCATCCAATACGGGGTACTATAATAATACTTACGTTGATCATAGATTATCTTAATGATATTTATCGGGTGCCTCCCAATAAGCGTTGTAGTGCAAAACTATAATTAATCGTTGGAAATAAATTACCAATTTCTAATAGTTTACTTCATTATGTATTAGGAACTTGTGATTCACTGTTAGTTATTAAATAAATTATTCGATGAGACAAATTTACATTAGTTTGAGTTATTCATGCCTAAAAAAGTCTTAAGTCTATGAGTATAATGTTAGGCCGTTCATTGGAAGGCTCCCGATCCTGGACAGAGCTTTCAATTCCGAAATGAGGATGATTTAAGTACCAACAGCCGGTCAGTCGTGTTAAAAATTCCAACTATTCAAATGCATGTTCTTGTTCAATGTTCATATCATGAAACTTTCATAGTCTCAGCAAGCTGTTAAGGCTACTATTTAATTGACATCCATATTATTCAATTATACATGCTGCCACAAGTGAGCGGTGGATGCGAAACTAATGGAACTTCATCAGTTACTTTAATTGTTAAGTACTTATGTAAGTACCCACTAATACTAGATACAATTTGTTCATCATTGTTCCAATGAACCACTTCAAGTTTCTCAACGCTTTTTTTTTCAAATTATCGGCACATGTCCACGCATTATGAGTCTGATATATTCAGAAATCTGTTCCACGAGTAGGGTGCCGTCCACTACTTAACTGTAGCCTGTAGGTATATAGAACTTCGTCAAAGATTGAGATCTGGTAAATAGTAGGTAATGGAATCGTATTACATTCATCCGACATACGAGGCAAAAGGCACACCTGCCTGGAAGAGATTTCAGTCAAATTAACAAAACACAGTCGAACCAAAGATAAGATTCGCAACTTGTTTACAAAGATAGGTACATTAATGAAAATATCAAGACAGAAATAATTTCAATGTATCACTTTTCTGTTTTTCAACGAAATAATAAATATAGCATTTTACCTAATTATTACATAATAATTTCAACAAAATTTCAAACACCCGAGTTTAATTTAAACGATAATAACGTCATTAGCTAAGTCACTTCAGTTTCAGTTTGGAATTCACATAAAGAAAATAAAACTATCAAAAATAACTCGGCTCGCATTTATGTCCTGCGTCACATCCGAAGCTAGCACCTTCCCTTTTAGCAATTACTTATTACTAACTACTGACTGCGTGTATGCGTCGCGTCGCCTCGGCGTGGCGTCGGCGTCGGCGTCGCTTCAGCAAGGAGCCGGGCGCGCCGGGCGTCGGGCGCCGGGCGGCGCGGCGCCTCCGACTAGATGTGCCGTACGGCCGCAGCGGGTGCCACGGCCGGCGACAGCGGCGCGGTCCGCCGGCTCGCGGCGGTGTATCACAGGCGCTCAGTGGGGCGCGGGCGAGTCCTGCCCGCGCGCCGTGCACTAACTCGTCGGCACCAGCAACCGCACGAAGCTGTCCTCGCTCCAGCCCCAATCATCGGGCCACGCATCCTCCGGGGGGTCTAGCGCCGACCGGGACGACAGGCTCAATACCGAGCCCCAGTCAATGGTGCGCTGCTCCTCATCGCCATAGCCAGAGTCACGGTCGGGCGGCGGTGGAGCTGGGAAGGGGGTGGCTCGGCCGGCGGCGGAGTCCCGGGCGCTCAACAGCTCGCATCGCGCCACGCCACCGGCTACGCACGCCGTCTCGAAGGGCGCCTCCTCGGCACTTTCCCGCTCCATCTCTCGCTCGATACCTCGAAGTGTATTGCATACGAGGACCGATCTTCGCAACGAAGGATCCGCCGTTTGGCGTAATCGCGCTAGTTTGAGCGCGCACAGATTCATCATCTTGAACCGCCTTTCGCGGTAGCAACGCCTGGACGCGCAGCGGCCGGCGGCTCGACCGTCGCAGCAAGCTCGAGCGGCAGCGCCACCGAGCTCCAGGTAGGACTTGCCGTTTTCGGCACGAATAGTATCGTGGGCGCCACACCAGCCGCCACACCAACGTCGGCGGCACGCACGCCGCTCCTCCTCCTCGGTTCGCCAACAGTCTCCGCCGCCGGCGCCGGCGGCCACGGCCTCGAGCCGCGCTATCGAGTCTTCCCAGCGCGCGACCTTGCCGCCGCCCTCGCACGGGGAGCCGGCACGCCGCTTGGCGCCGCACCCGCCACCCGAGCCCTGTAAACACCAAACAATACATGGTTAGAATCACGGAAACTTTTAAGCGTCAAATTGTACATTAACCCTTTAAATATTAAAATACCATTAAGGTGACGATGATATTAATTTGTTTGTATCGCTGATATTGTTATTATAGCGTCGAAGATTGTGTGTGACAGATATGGACGACAGTGTCACTTTTCATTTGATTTTTTCTTCTGTTTATTAATTTTTATGGACATAAAAAAACATCCTCAGAATGCAAAAAGGAGATTTTATCTCAGGCTAAAACGTAGTGTTTTTATCCTCTTTGTCTCAGGCTAAATATTTCAATAAGCCTACTTAGACGTAAATATTAGACTAAGATATAAAGGGGATAACGATCAACCAGTATTGGCAAAAAGTTAGATTAAGTGTTAAGATTTTTAACGTTTCTATGGACAATCAAGAAAATTATTAAATTATACTATTTTAAGTAAGTTTTTGTTTATTATAAATTTATAACTAAATAAATAAATAACCATTGTTTTAGGTAGGTGAGTAAACATTTAATAATCCGTTAACCAAGGAACTCGAAATCTGGTACATAATAATTAATTAAAATAAATTTATAAATATGAAATGAAATGTTTATTTACAAGAATGAATGATGTATGAATGATCTGAGGTAAAATTTTCCGAAAAATTAATTGCATACAGAAAATGCTCGAGTGGCCTTTTTTGACCCCAGGGAGTACGTGATATAAGACATCGTCTTAAATGGTGCGTGGGCTGGCTGGCACCGAAATACTCGGCTATAGAAGCTAACTATCGCGCAAGAACTGCGGCATCGCACTCGCAGTATGGCGCATGGCGCGATGGCGGCGCGCAACCGCCTCGGTCGACCGATGAAAGTACCGTAAGCTGCACCTACTCCCAAACTTCTGTGCTCATTGCAAACTAATGGAAATGTAGTACCTATACCTTTATGTTATTCTTTAACTGGAAACTCACTTTTATCCTTATCTAATTAACGATGTAGGTACCTGTCTATAAAATATTGAAATGCTTTCGAATTATTAAATCATTCATAAGTACATTAGTTTCATAAATGTAGTTGATTGGTAAGGAATAAACATAAGTAGGTACTAATTTAAAAAAAATTACATGTACCTACTTTAGGTCGACCGACATTGTTATACGGGCGGTCTGTAAAGTTACCTGATGGGGTGCCCGAACCCGAACCCAAATCGAAACTCGGGCTGCTATTGTGCTCTTTCCGACCCTTCTCGGTTTTTTTGGTGTACAATGCACTCCCAAAAAGCAGCCCCTGCACTCCGGGCTCGATTCAGGTAAACCCAATGTTATATTGGGTACATTCGTGATCTACCGCTCACCTAAGGGATTTACCGGAACCGATCTATACAAGCGTCTACGAATTTTCTCAAATATTTGGTAAGCAATCGACGGTTTGCGTAATATGCTGCACTTAATTGTTATCTTTATATAAACTTGAATAACTAGCTATCATGCTAGCAGCTGCTATAAGTCTGTCTACTATATCTATCTAGTAAATGATGGACGTGCAGACGAGGCAATGCACATTTACTTTAACTTATGTTTATCAAATTATGACCCATCTAACTATACATTGCTAGCTCGAATGGCAGCCGGAGTGTAATTTCGCAATGTTTCCAGTCAGCGAACAGCGTATGCGTCGGTGCAAGCGTCGTATAATAAATAAAATAGTAAAAGGCAAAGTCCAGCAGGCGGCAGATGCTTCTACACCTGCCATGCCGCTACAATTAGGTGGCACGGCACACGAGTCTTCGAAGAACTACCTGAGCATTCTAGTACGTGTTTCATGAATTAAAATTTAATAATTAATAGGCACTAAATTGTTAGGTAACGTCCCTAATTCTACAGGCAAAGCAGAAAGCCTAAAATAAGTCTGTACATTTAATTTTATAAACAATTGAATAATATTATAGTATTTCTAGATTGGCATTGCAAAGCATAGAGAATTACTTGCTATAACCAAGTTAAGCCAACAAACACTGGTGCCAGCCAACCAACCGACTACCGATGCCGTTGCGTTGACTCAGCGGCCACTCATACATCGCAACGCTGCAAATAATCACTTTGCGTCACCCCTTTATCATTCGACGGAAAATATGCCGCTCCATTGTAAGCATGGATGTAGCACGCTATTCAGTATGTACTCCGTCAGTATATTGGTAAAGATTATATATTTATAGTAGAAAATTTATAAACGCGACTAGTTTCAATATGCAGAAATAGATAATATTCTACCTCGAGTTAGGTACAATCGTATCACGCGGCGCCCGCGAGCGCTGTATGTATGTAGCAAGCAGAGTCGTCGTCGCCAGAGCTGGCTGGCTGGCGCTCATGAAAATAAATTTAGTAATGACGTTGGCACTCGGCGTTGCCGCTCCGCACTTGTGGAACGCGGCTGAGCGACGTTGCCGCTCCGTTCGCTCTTTCTAATCTTGTCGTAAAGTTCTTTTTCTGATGCGCAGCGCGTGTCCCTCGTTGAGGCTCGTTCTCTCCGCTTGAAACTTGGAAACGTCAGACGTTTATTTTATCGCTAGTCTCGTACATGCAGTATTTTATAACCGTACCGCTCGCTCGGTCGCCACGGCTTTAAGTACGGAGCGAGGAGCTTATTCAAAATAACTATAATAAAGAATACTCTATGCGCCGAGAAGTCGTATTTAGTTGCTGTAGAATCGTCTTAGCGATGCAATAATAGCCCCTCTCGCTCGAGAAGGTAGGAAAAGTTCGGTCGACGAGGCGAGTCGAACCAAGACTTTCTATGGCATTGTGGATACCGAATAGATGGCGGCACGGCAACGGCATTGCCTCACACACAGCGCGCAAAGTCAGCCATGTCGAGCAACAGTGGCGTGCGCGGGTCGACGGGGAGTAGCGGGCGGGCGGGGCGCGGAGCGGGGAGGTGCGGCGCGCGGCTGTGTGCGTGTTCGTCCCTGCACGTGCACGCGCACACACACACAGACACACCGCATAATAACATCGCGTCGCGTCGCGTAGCGGCCGCGGCCGCTTCTATCTAGCTTTACACTCTACAGCTAGGTACATACCTACCGACTCTACCAACAACGTTATGTTATAGCCAACTATAAAACGGGGAAGGTAAAGTGGGGTGCAGTGAAGCTCTGCATTTCAGAATTTACGGAGCTGGTGTACCTAGCTATCCTGCACGAGAAAGTACAAATAACAGGAATGACTAATACAATAATGGGAATATTTTTAGCAATAAAAATTGAGTAGGTGCATTCTAGTCTAGACATTAACACCACCTAATTTTGACTTTGTACTTGTATCCCAATTGAAAAAAATAAAATTGTGATACCTAGTGTGCTTTGTAAAATCAAGATTTATTTTTAGTTGGGCGCCACAATTCTAGCTCTATTCTAGCTCCCACGCGTTTAAAATTCATTCCAATATCAACGCAATATTTATGTCATAATTAGGTGCTGATGGTGATGTAAATAAAACCGATTGTTTACGATAAAGCCGTCGGACGTAGTTTAATGTTGTTGTAGATTTTTATTACTCACTTTTTTTGTCGTTCATTCATAAAACTGTCGGTAAGTACCTGTCGGAACTTCGGAAGAGGTTGTATTACCTATTGCATTATCGAAACTACAGAGATTGAATGACCGATTAAACCATTAATGCTCCTTTTCAGTACAATAGAGCACGTGATCGGAGCGGAGGTAGATTCATTCATTCGACAAAGGGCTGTTTGTAAAACGGGCCTGTAACTTGATTTGTTTACACTCGAGATAAGATCAACCTGTCGCGCACTCTCAATATCAAAAATAATTATCATATTTGATGATGTGAAATTGTAAACAGAGCAGAGAGAGATTACAACATCACACTAACACCTCTTTATTGCTGGAATTCTTTGGAAAGGGGATAATTTTTCGATATTATTTGACACTTATCTATTTTCGAAAAAATAAATGGCGATGCTGATTATGATATAGTAATTCTACGTTATATTTGAGTATCCAACATAAGCATGTAGGTATCTAAAATGAAAATAATCGCCAATAGAAAGATAATGTAGCAGTGCTACGAAAAAAAATGATTGTCAAAAAGTTACCAGACGCGTATAGTTAGTTATTCGTAAAGCGAGCAAAGCAAGCATGAAGGCAGTCGTACGTAGCTGGTCTCACTGTGTTGTCTTCAGGGCTGCCACATGCACACACACCTAACGAACGAATAAACTACCAGCAACAAGTTATTATTTTTGAGTAGCACTATTTTTAGCAGGTACTTTGCATTTCTTCCGAGTTTCCGACATGGGTAAAGTCTTCATAAATTATTGTGTTTTAAATGTTAAAATAATCATGACTACCTTGGTGAGACTGGTCTACGGTTAACCCCACAATACCAAATTTAAATTCCTAAAAAATATTTTTAAACGTTTCTCATCTTCATCCCTGGGCTATGTCTTTATCGAAGCCTATTTAAGTAGTGCGAGTATCAGGGTTTATTTAACCAGGCAGCCCTAGGTGGCACGCACATTTCCGTGAGCGGCGACTCGGCGAGCGAGCGAGCGGCGGCGGGCGCAGCGAGGCCGCGCACGTTGGTGTGCGCAGCCGTGGGCCGTGCGCACACGCATCGTCGCTGTGTGCGCACAACCAGTCCCACATCCTGTTTGGTGGCCCGTCGGCGTCGTTCGCGCAGCTTCGTGCCGGGCTTCTGTCGAGCTTTTTATTTCACGCCTCTGGCTACTGCTCAGCATCGATGGTTTTTGAATAATTTCTATAGCAAGTTATTATTTTAGCCAATAGTTTCTGACCCCAGTGGGACATACATAATAACATTTATTTTTCAGAACAAGACTAGTTTAATTTTTAAACGACTTCAAAAAAGGAGGAGGTTATATGTTCGACAGTATGTATTTTTTTTGTATAAATACTTGAAATTCGTAACGTAAGCCAAAATAACGATTATTTTTCACATTATAATTTTAGACATTACGTGTTTGCCTAGACCAAAATGTTACTCGTTGTAGAGACACCACGCCGAATTTTATGACATATTTTTGCGGAATTATAGAATTATTAACCTGTCAGTTCTTTCTTGGGACAATCGGGGTTTCAGAGTCCGCACCACTTGGTTCTCAAATGGGACAATCGGGACGATGACATTTACTTGAAATATGGGCGCGAATTTTGAAATTTTGAAAACGGTGCGCGAGTTGACGAGTTGTTTGAAGTTATGTGGCCAAATGCATACGTTATCCTGTTCAGGATATAGTGGAGTCTATACATTTTTCATCTTTCGTCTCTACATATTAAACATTATAGTATATTCACTTGCAGAATTTTCTGACAGAATGGTGATCACGCATTAACAAAAGGTTCAACCGTAATAATAGCAGTTCTTTTATTTGAAACTCTTTCGACTGGGTACATATCGTAAAAAGGCCATAATCTATTCGTGCCTGAGATTCATGCACCGTTATGCAACAGTGTCAATAGGACATTCAAGGTGGTGACGAGAAAATATTTAACAACCGTTAAAAGGCAAACAAAAGGAATCCCTCAGGAATGTGATCCCGCATAAAAAGAGAGGGAAATCCCGAAATGTATTGTTTACAATGTGCGGACGCGTGCGAGACGTTATGCGTTTATTATGATGAGCGTGTTCATGTTGCGGGCTGCACTGCGGCCGCGGCCACTTGATGCATCGAAAGGGAAAATTTGTAGTTTTTGTTGGTAGAGCGCGAGATGACGCATGCTTCCCCGAACGCGCTTGGTGCTCGGAGCTCGCTCGGGCTCGATGATCGGAATGTCATGGGACGGTCGACATGGAAGCGACGCTACTTCAACACCTCGAATTTAGGATATTTTCTCCTATGGAATATCATTGTCGCTACGCAACGCTACGTACGATGCGCTTTGCTGCAAAATATTCTGAAGATATACAATTTGTTTGATAAATAATTAATTGCATTTTTGTTTGTTGCACTTGTTCTGTTAAGAACTATTAGAATAAAATTAATATAAAGTCGTGAAAAATAGATACTTAATATAGATAGGTACCTACTTCCTATTCAGTTATAATTCAACTGAATAAAATAATTAGGTAACAAATGTTGGAGTGCCGAATTAAAAAAAAAAAATTGCCTCGCTGAGTTTCTTGCCGGAGTCTTCTCAGTTTAAGTGTATTCCGAACCGGTGGTAGAGTCAATTGTAACGTTCATAAGTACCTTACCAGGGCCTAAACTTAATCAAATATGAGTTTGAGTTGAGTTTGAAAAAGCTACATATTATTTTCAGTTCGGACTTCTTTAAATTGTTCACTTTATTTATACCGCATTAACTTTTGTAGTAAGTCCGATGTAAAGGGGTCGCACCTTGCACTGTATGTATCATTATCAGTGAGCTAATAAAAAGTTAGAATTACGTAAAGTGATTACGCGCTAGTGGAACACATTATTGCACCGGTTTAAGGTCCTTTAATAAACTTAACACTGATACTCTTGGTCTGGCGATGCATACGATCCTACGAAAACGTTGAGCGCAAACGTAAATCATACCCATTCGGCATGGTGGAGTTCACACCGCGTGCTCTCAAGATAATAAATCAGGGGCGCGGGCGTACGCGGGCAGATAATGACGTCACTGGCACGTATCTTGGAGAATCCCCGGAAGAGAGCGAATAAAATAAAAATGTCACGTAGCGATCAGCTGTTTGTTGGGCGGCGCGGCTCGGCGCGAGCGTGACGGGCGGGCTCGCCGCAGCGATACGCATAACGACGCCGCAATAAAACTTATTTTTATGTTTTTCGCTCACAATGGCCGCGCGAAGGTCGAGCTATCTAAATGGGTCAATACACTCTGCGTAGTACGAGCGGCGAACACGTGCTCCCGCGTTTGTAAATAGCGAGATATCGGCCGATTGTTGCAGTGATTAATGGGGGCGCGTAATGACTCGGCGCCGCACCGCGCCGCGCCGGGCCTCCACCGCCACCGCCGCCGCCGCCCGCGCCGCTCGCTAATGTGCTCATTCATTCATCGCTTCGACACTATTATTATTTGCCGGTCGGAGATGGTTTTGTTCGCATTCCGACAATCGATGCGACGACATTAGGACGACGACGCCGACGGCCAATGTCAAGGTTGCACTTGCTATGCGGCCGCCCACCCGACCCATCCGCACTCAAAATGTTAATTGCCTCCGAATACAAACGACCCCGTTGTCCCTACATAATTCTATATCTTTATACTGTGATAATTCCTTCTAATAATGCCTACTAATGAGTAAGTAAGTATGCATTGATTTCATCGATTTTCGGAAGTGCGTTTGAATATATTTTTTTCAAATGGTGATCGTTCGTAAGCGTGTGCAAGACAGATTTGTTACCATTATTTATCATCTAAAAAGCATCTTTACTAATATTTAGGTTTGTTTTTGTTAAGAAGATCACATGAATTTAGTATTTTACTAACACACTTGATATTAAAACCGAGGTTCTTCCCTAAAAGGATTCAATTTCATCAAAATCTGTCTAGCCGTTTAGGCGTGATAACTAAGCAGACAGATATAGATTATTAGCATTCCGTAATGTGCGCTGTAATTTTGTAGGAACATAGAGGTACGCGGTAACATGCTCGGTGCACTATTTGAACTATTATGGTTACCTGCTATAGTTGCTATAGGTACCAATGTAATATACCATCAGCGGGCGTGTGAAACGAGAATGTTTCGGCACTTTGCCGGCGTCATCGACACCCGGTGATAAGGGCGAGGTCACGGTTATCAATGGAGGCATCTCCATACGCGCACGTGGCGGCCGGCCACGACATCTCGCGCCCATTCACTATGAAGACGCCCACGCGCCCCCCGCGACCGCCACGCGCCCCTCGCACCCCCGCACCCTCGCGGTGCATCCATGCAACAAGTTAGGGCACAGGTCTTGTCTTACAGGAGTTCCCGAAGACGCGATTTAATGTCCCGCTTCCCGCAAACGAGACTAACTAAGATAAATGTACTGTGCAATAACCCTCTACAACTTTTGATTCGGAATTACTACAATGTTTTACGTAAACTCTACTAGAATATCAATGTTTTGATATAACAACTTAGTTAATTGACTTCGATATTATGAATAGTCATTTAAACAAATAGAGATAATTAGCCTATGTTTTTTGGGTAATGTAATGTAATGATTGATCAACACCACAGCATATAACGCAATTCAAATAAAGTTCTCATAAAACATGGCGGTACAAACACATTTTCCAGATTCGTGATGCCCAATTAAATATGGATGTGATTGAAAAACGCGTGTCCGGTAACGAGCGTGTACATAATTGGTAGGCGGCAGGGGCAGGCCCGGAGTGACCCAGTTGCCGTTGCCTGGCGACCCGGGGCCTCGGCCCGGACGCCCCAACCTGCCGTTGCCACCCCCGTCCCCGCACTAAATAACCTGCCCGAAACCGACACCTTAGCAAAGGTCGTTCAACCGTCACAGAGGCAGTCGTTCGCGATTTTTAACCTGCCATACATGCATTGGATGCAGCCAGATTTCAACAATTAAGGTTCTTAATATTGGAATGTAAAAAAAAACGATACAAACAAAAGTCCACGAAGACCGTTTTGTCTGAAATCTATCTTACGAAAGTAAGTACTATACCCACAATCCACATTTATAATGGTACGGTACATAGCAGGCTACTAATATTATATTTAACAAACTGTACATAATATATATCAGAATCCATTAACGCGTATACTTGCCTAGTTTTACATTGTTAATTCTCATAGATTGATACTAAAATTATTCTTTATTGAACTTTAACAATGTATGAGGCAATACACAAGAGTTTTTTTCTAAACATTACCAAACAAACTAAATAAAATTATTTTCTTCAACACTTAACTTCGAGTCTTTTTTGTTGAACCGAATAAAAAACCTGCGAGCGAATAAACTTAATTGTTATAAGCCGCGTTCGCCGTCTCCCCTAAAGTCGCTCCTCAGACTTAGAGGGCGAGGGAGGCACCGAGCTCACTTGTATTTCTCCGAACTTGTGCTAAATTTCACTTTCTCTGAAGACGTTGTGCGTAGCGTTAGCCACCCACTTCGCATATTCGCTCGTCTAACAAAGTTCGCAAAATAGTTTTGACAGTATAGATACCTAATTCAAAATATGAGTTCTATATTCTCGCTACTATTGCATATATTGCGCTCGAGTACCATTCCTATTTGTCTAACTAAATCGGGCACTACTTTAATTATGTAGGTACACTACATCGCCTAACATGTCTCTTCAGCGAGAGCGCTTTCCTCCCTCTATGAGAAGTCGTTATCTTAGTCAATCCTAACCGAGTAAAACATAAAAAACGTACGTCAAAAAAGTCCTTCCACTCACAAAAACTCTGCCGCCTCCTCACCCTCTGAAGTTATAAAACGCTAAAGGCGGGCGTGGACGCTTGCGGGGCTTGTGACCTTATCCCCCCATCTTAGAGTCGAGAGTGGATCGTGTAGGAGGAGAGCACACCAACGAGCGGTTGAAAAGCGAGCACACGAGCGTGCAAGCTTTAGCAAAATGAAAGCCGACTCGCTCTTAATTCACCAGCACATGGACGCGGCGTATACGGACGTCGATAGAGCTCCCTGCGCCGCCCCCGGTCGCCTGCCTCCATGTGCTGGGCATAAATAAGGGGGGTGAACTCGGGTTAACGAGAGAGTGAGCGTCCTCCCTCGCAGCAATGCTACAAGGGAGAATAAAGGGGGTTGCGGCGAAGGACGAATTAAGGAGATGAGAAAGCACACGCTCTCTAGACGCGCCAGCCAGGGAATTATGAAACAGACGAGACCGCAGTTGTCACTGCTATGCTACCTACATACCGTTTACATTTTATACTGCTGCCACTAACAAGTGCAACATTTTTCGTAAAAAGCTTCAAATTTTTAGGCAGATCCTTGGTATTTAATATACCTAGTTAAATAATTCGCTTTATTTTGTATGGATCAATTTCTACCAATATTAAAATTATAAAGACTCAAGATAATTTTAAATATATAATCACGTCGATGCGCCACCCTCTAACCTCCTACAAGCATTGTGACGTCACCATTGCGTTTCGTAGCACGTGAGTCACTTGGAAACATAAATTACAAACTATATCCCTCTGGAGTTAGGGTTTGTTTTCGGCAAAATTGGTGAAGCTCCTTTGTCTTGCTAGCGCGGAGCGTCGTTAGAATGTACTGTATTTCAGTAGCGTAAGGTTGAATTCTGCTTAGGTCGGTTCGTAATGATCTTGGAAAGAGGGTGGGTATAAATTTTCCATGGGGGCAGACGGGGCGACGTCGCGTGAGGGCGCCGCTGAGTCACGGCGGCGTCGGCGTCGTCGTCGGGAGTAGAGGGGTTGGCGCGGGCGGCGCGGGGAGTGCGGGGGGCGGGAAGGGTGGAGCACATATTGTAAGTATCTACCACTCACATGTCACAAAGTTTTCTCCGCATCGGGAAACTTTGTTAACGTCAACGGAGCACGTGGCCTTACCAATATTATATACGAGCACATAATTGGTGCACCCTGTTTCCCGCTCAATCGGAAAAACTTTTGCGAAACAATTGAGATTATCGCCTGACGTAAACTTATAAATAATCTTTTATAGATTGAAACTGTAGCGTATGACAGACAGATATGTTATGGTATCAATTAACTAAAATTCGTAGATGGGTACCTAACTATAATATTTTTAGAAAGTTGTTAATTAAAATCAAAACACATGCTTAGTAATAATTATACATCAATTACTATCAGTGAATAATCGCTTGCCTTATCTGAGAATAAATTGTGAAATGACAAAGGAATCAACGAAATATATAATTGTTGGGCATATCTTGGTATAGGTGTGCAATCGGCTGCGTTACATCGAGCCGTCACCTTGAAGTGTGATAACGTGCCGGTGTGATAAGACCCGATAGCCGTCTTGCTTGCACTACACTTATTACGTACGATTTATAGTCGGTTATTATTTATATTTAAATACATTCCTTTAAGCGCTTTATTTGTGGTTGATCGTTTTTGACGCATTGTTATTCTATTTTTATATTTGACATCTTAATTTGAATCAATAATCTTTAAATCAATGAAAATCGTTGTCGGTTTTTTATTTTTATTGTATACGTACTACAAATTTTCCATGCTACAGATTTTAGACTTCGGTTAACGGATTTTTTTTGAGGCCACAGAAATGATTACACTTGTCATTTTGTTGAAATGCATTATTTTAAATGAGGTTTTAAAATAATAAATTTTAAGGATATATTAGGAGAAGTAATTTCAAAATCAAAACGAGTCATGGACGTAATGTTCAGCCTGAAATACTTTGTTGCTGCCAATTACATTATGTACGCGACTAGCGCCGCGCGGCGCGGCGCGGCGGGCGAGGGGGCGTGGGGCGAGGCGCGAAGGGTGCGGGGGTTACTTATGTAAAGCCCCTTCCCTTAGCTTGAAAACTCGCAGGTTATAAAGCGCGGGAATGAGTTTTCGCGCGCAAACTTTATCGCAAAAGCTCGCCCGCTGAGTAAGTACAGCGTAGCTTTTTCATGAGCTTAGCCTAGCTATATGACATCCCCTCTTGAGATGTATTTTAATCACGTTTAGTTGGAGCATTAAATAAAATCTACACTACATTATATTTCAGTTTAAGACTGCTGGATATCGAATATGCACTGACACCTAAACTGCTAAAAATAGTGCATTTTTCCCAAAGATCTTTCTGAAATATTATTTTCTTTATTCTTTCAATTCTCATAGTATTTTATTTATTATTTTTATAACTAACATACGGCAGCCAGTTGAATACAGCGAGTAGACAATAGTCAGGGGCGACCCTTCCTATGGAACGGTCCTACAAGCGACGACGACCGACGCGTCGAACGGGCCCGCGCCCTGGCCCGAGGGAGAGCACAAAGGCCGACCCCGAAAAGGGCTCCGACTGGTACCGTTACTCTATTTGCAACTCGCAGATTAGGACCCTTTCTAATTTTCCCACAGAACCCTCATGAAAGAGAACTTTCATACCCCGTCACAATATGAGCCGCGTGTGTTGGATTCAGCTAAGAGATTTCAGTTTTCAGTTGTTTGTTGTTTATGGTCGATCAATTAACCGTTAGGTTTAGTATAGCGGGCTTCGGTACCATGATATCTACTGAAGAAAGAAACTGGTGTGGTCGTGCTACTGCCGCTGCTGCTTTGCATAAGTAATGACCACCGTTGGCGCGACTACCCCCGCGCTCCTGCCGCCCCGTGCTCTCGCCCCGTAGCTGTAGGCCTATCGATTGCGGCGGGCGCGGGGCGGGCCGCATCGCGCCGTAATTGTCACACCGAGCGAGCTGAATTTCACTCCACCCTAGCTATATCGACCTTACTACCCTCGCATAAAACCCACTCTCCGGCGGCAAGAAATTCTTATTGAATACCAAATGCGTTATAGTCCGCTCTAAGTTTGGAGGCGGCTCGTAATAGAGCCTTCGAAGAGTATGACAGAGCTTAATTAGACAGGCGCGCGATGGCAACGAATGGATTTTACTTGTTCGATATTTCGGCGCGAATTTAAGCGCAAATAAATCCGTCTGAAATAATTTACCCAATTTAAGTACTTAGGTACTTGTATTAGTGGGCCGCTTCGCTGAACTGTACAAACTACAACCTTCTGCGCGTGAGCGCATAATTGACGCCAGATTTTATTTGCTTGAAGTATTAGCGAGAACACGGCGGTAGGCTATGTTAAATTTGTTGTTTTTAAGGCGATAATAGCTCAGTGGTAAGTGACGTCGAATACCGCGTGGTTTCGAATCCTACAATGAGCTACCACCCTCAAGTTGAAAATCTGTTGCCAAACACCTATCGGTGTGTTCCGACAGCTGCACTTGAGAGCAAGTTCCCATCTAGGCTTTGTGTGCTTACCATCTTCGGCCACATCATCACTTACGATGGTGAGATTGTGGTCAAACACAAGCCTATCCAGAATAAAAATATTGACGTAAATTTTTTTCCAATGAGCCTAGAAGCTTGGCGGTTGATGTTTGATTGCTTATAGGATTACTTAGAAAAGTTTAATAATTTTTACTAATAAATTAGGTAGGTTCCTACCATTTCTCGAGTAAAAAAAATAGTAATTGAAAATTTCATATAGACAAGACAGTGGAGAGTTGCTCCATGCTGACAACTAACACGCACATCGCTTGCACGAAGAAAACTATAATTCCGTATCGTTTCGTGCGACAGAGCGTGCGACGTCGCATCGTATGTATGTATCATATCAACAGTCGCCGCCTAGTCGAGCTCCGTTTTTTAGCGCAGCAGCAGCGACGAAAGTATGGAGAAAGTGGCGCGTTGACATCACTCACACACGCGCACCATACGCGTGCTTTACGCTCGGCCACTAGAAGTCAACGTGACGGGCGCTCGGCCGCTCTCTGTGCTCGATACATACCAGCCTCGTCTTGCTTGCTACATTACATTACATGCCGAGCCGAAGACGGCGACCGACGCACCGGTTGCAACATCACTCTTTGTACGAGATATACGAGTACAGCGCCGAATGGAGCCGAGTGATACGCAGCGGCCGTGGCCCCTCTCGACACGTTCTCTTACTCAACCGACGAGAGTAGAAAACCGACTCTCATGAAGAACGTTTATAAAAATGAAAGACTAGTAACTAAACGGTACACAGAAAGAGACGAAGGATTAAAGGCGTTCCCCAAACTCCTCATAATTGGTTATACGGGTTAGGTCTTTATTTGTGAATGCGGGCTACTATGAGTCGTAGTGCATGCGGCATCGCGTTAGCAGTACATAGTATTCTGTGGTGAGGTAGAGTTGAAGTATTTATGTCAGCGTAATCGCCGAATACCAGCATCTAAAATAATGGTCCGTAAACACGAGCACCTGTTTAGTCAGGAGCGCGTGGATAACTGAACAAAGGACCGGTCAGCGTCTCGCAAACACGATTCTTTATTGCGGTACATTGCAGTCGTCATTGTCGATTGGTAACGAACTGAAATAGCCATTGTTACCTGTGTATGATATAACATGGCTCGTGCCCGCACGACCACAACTAGTGATCGATAATTATTAAATAGAATAAAAGACGTACCTAATTGAATACAATTAGTTTAGACCACGCGGGAGATGACACCCGCACGAATCAACATGGATTAATGATCAAACGTAAACCATTCATAATATAATGTAATCACGACGATGGTAAACGTAGTAAGTTTGTAACTATAGTGTAGGCCTCAGTTTAGCGTTAGTCGTCTCTACCGCGAGCCCGAGCGCGCTACTGCCACCGCCCGCGGCGAACGATTAATTAAATTAAGTGCGAGATGAAAAGGAAAACGGCCGGCACCGATCAGCTGATTTCTGATTGATGCGTGCACCATCTCACCCTGCCGCACGCATCTTATTTACAAACCGGTTTAGGACAGATATCATAAAAAAATCATACGTTGTTTGTTGACGATTATATCACGTTTCAGTTGCAGTTCATTCAACTGTTTACGTCAGGCATTCATTAAAAATGTCTACGAATCAATTCGTAAAATAATTACATCTGAATTTGAAAAGCGCTCTTACACTACATAAAAGTGTTAATCGTCATTTATTGTAAACAATACTGTGACCCAATAATTAAGAGTGAAATAATGTTTAATAAACAGTAGGTATCTAGAGAGCTTTATCACGTTTTCATTACCAAAAAAACCTATAAGTGGTGACGTCACGAGCTAGAACTCGACGGCGACCGACGGGGGGACTAAAGGAGATTAGGACTGGTGGGGGTAGGTTCATGTGCGGGGGCGAACCCTCCTTATTTTACCCTTACCTTTTGCGTCTAGAATGGAAGTCACATGAAACTCACGTTTTTCAAGATTAAGACGCGTTAATTTAAGAGATTCAGATTCTTTTTTGTTTCCTTTATTCAGTGTAAAAGTTAATTTCATAGATTGTTTTGTCACGGTCCACATCAGCTGCTACGATACTTACAACGCTCTGCTCTGCACTCTACACGCCGCAATCATATTCTTACGTGTGAGAAAATTACTTTTCTGCTTACCAAAACAACGTCCACTATCCGATACTTTACATATTACAATAAAATCTATTAGGTATACTTATTGTATATCATCATAGGTATTATTAAAGTCGAATTTTAAAATCAAACTTCTATGGGATAGAAAGATAAATATTTGTATAACAGCAAATCTTTCTTGGTAAAGTTTTACAAGTTTAAATTTCGAATAAGCGTCACGTGTCACAATTTTCAAAACGAATTCATTCGAATAGAGAGCGTACACAAGTAGTAGTGGAGATCAAAGAGACGAGCAAAGAGTGAGGGGGATCGCCTCCCACCGCCCGACGGGGAAAATCGTAGAGTAGAGACACACACTCACAAGTAGTGTACATTACTGTAATTATCGAATTTTTGTAAAAAAAAAAACTATTCTGTATGTGTTACTTTACTCTAATTATGAAAACCGAAGAGTTTGGTGTGTTAGATAGAAATAGTAATTAACTGGTTTACATATTGATGTACCTTTTTGAAAATAAATAAATATTGGCGATCTTTGGCATGATTTATCTATCATTATCACAAAAGCACAAAACTTTATTGATCAGGTGAAAATATAAATGGACAGGTGAGAATATGGTGCAGCCAACTGGTTGTATCTGTCAAACAATTGGGCGGCTAGCCAGTTTATTAAATGCCTTCAGTAGAATGACCAGGCCGATAGTTGTTAAAGAAAATACATAAAGTTATACTCTGCCGACTCATTTGCTGCCACACTTTATAATTTAATTTAACAAAACCATTTGGCTAGGTATCACGAAGGTATTATGCCGGCATTTAATGAACAGGCTAGCCGTCCAATCATCTTGTTAATTTAACCAGATGACTGCGACATGTACAACGGACAATTGGAATATAAATAAAGCAGTGATTACAATGTTTTACTTGCATTTGATTAAAATTTAGCATTTTATATCATGAGTTGGTACTATGTGATAAAACGAAATACTAGACACAAGTAACTACTTATATTTACCATCTAATTCCTGACTATAAACATGTTTATACTTGAGGTTTTTGTGCTTTCTGGTCAAAATATGTTAGTATATCTTTAGTGTAAAACTTTAAAGATCTAAATTGTAAACTAATAAATCAGTAGATAACGAAGAGAGCGAGAACGTAGATCCCTCCCTTTGCGGCTGATTACGGCACCGAGCTACGAAATAAGAATGAATTTTTAATGAACCCCGCCGCGCTCCGGGTGATGGCGTACTCTACCTCTTCCGAATGCTACGCACTTAGAAGATTAGTCCCGAGAGCCTTCCAGTTAAGTTACTATAACAAGTAACAACCAACTTCAGTCGGTTCGCTGATGAGAATATCTCTGTCTACTTTATTATTACACACTTTTCCATAAATCGTGATGATTATAAAGTTTTAGAACTGTATGGATCTATTTTTTTTGACGCTGATTAACATGTACGAGATGAACTTGACATGATAATATCGTATCGTAGTAACGTAACGTTAAATTTCTATTGATTTAGAAGTCCAGAGACAGGTTGCCCGTGAACGCAAACGAGCCATAAAGCGATAAAAAAGATAAGACGACGACCCCACAAAACAATAACAATGTAAATAGAGTTTTATAGTGTAAACAAAAAGAATAATAAATGTGTTACGTAGGCGCTACGTCATCAGCGAGGCGAGGGAGTGCGGGCGGACGTCACGGGCGCACGGGCGCGACGTCATGAACGGAAGTCCGCACCGCACTAGATAGATATATTTAGTGTACCCGAGCACAGCCTCGGGACGGGTTCAATGTCGCGACGATCTATCGCCCATCAATCACCAGCCTGTTCAAGGGACACCCGCGCCTGCCGACTGCCGAATATCGCCCGCGCTACGGCAAAACGAACCATAAGTCTCACTTTTCTACGCCCACATCGAATTGCATATTCAACACCAAAACAAATGCAAACCGCTTCATGCTTCCATCATGGGCACGAGCCGAGATACATCTCATTATAATATTATGTAGTTTAAATCGATCCCACGATGATAGCATTATGTGTATGTTTCACGCATTAATAGTTTGTTATTATGCGCAACAATGATCCACCTGTCTTCGCACAGATATGTAACTAATCGATTGTTACGGTCGATCGGAGCATTATCGATTTCATTCATAGAAGTGAGAAATTCAATATCAGAACATGTTGGCACGTATATGCGTGATAATAACGGTGTAGCTAGCGGTGCGGTGGTGTGGTGTGGTGCGGGTGCAGCAGTCCGCGTCCAGGAGCAAGGCCGACCGAGGCGCGGGTGGTGTTTACAAACTTCCGTCACGACTTACGAGTACTTGTCACTCGGGCCGGAGTTCCTCGCGCCTCGCACACGTGTCTACGCAAATAATAGCGAGCCCTCACAGTTGACATTGTCCCACTTCGGCTCGACTGCCCGACCGGCGACCGTCTAGACTCGAACGAGATACGATCATCGACGATTGCCATTGCAGCCTCATTGGTAGTAACATTTTGCATTCGTTATACTATATTGTTTTGTTTCTTGTCAATGCAGACACTGACAAGGCTCAACCAACGGTTGCATACGTATATTAGGCTAATCAGCTAAGGTAAACTAAGATAACTTATTAACTCAAAAGAAGATTAATAATATTCTTAAATTGTAGAGGTATGCTCCCTTTTGTAAATCGTGCCCTACGCGGGGTAGCATCGAGGGGTGGATGCAATGGGGTGGCCACCCTCGGCCCGTAGCCCCGGGTGCACAGTAGGCGCGTAGTAACTGCAATAACGGAGCAGTGAAAGTGTCGCGGGGCGCTTCAACCGTCAATGGGTGAAGACGTACACCCTTCCTTCACCCCTCCGTCTTGTACTCAAACTTGCAGCTAATAGTACGCTACGAGTCGCAGCGTCGCCCGACCGACCATCATCCTCATGTCACTTATCACCACTATTCGGTAACTAAGCATTTTTTGAATTGTGTATTGTATTGCACTGGAAGATTGCACTAATCGGGCGTATTTATATAACAAATATTTGCTGTGTTCGCACATGCGTTCACAAATGGACATTCCTCGATCAATTGAGGCAGATCAAGTATGTAAAGTGTACGTGAGCGGCCGACGGCGACGGGCGACGAGTGGCGAACGGTGACAAGCAAATAAACGGCCGGAACGAGTACGTCGTTATTATCTCGAATCATGAATGAAATAGAACGTAAATTGAAATGTATCGCGTGCCATAATCCGTGCGCATTAATCTCACTCAAACACCGATGGTTGCGTAACACCGAACACAACAAACGGCTCAAGTTCATTGATCCACTTAATGTCCGCGCTAAATGTGTCGTTGTTGTTGAATGTCAAAACATTGTTACATAATTATCCGCGTTTACATACCGCGTCTGCGCAGTGCGCACGCGCCTACGTTCCGGTGTGCGGCTGGACTGCCCACTTCCGAGTCCGCCCGGGCCCGATCGGTGATCATCCGCGAACGCGATACGTCACCATGTTTATTTATGAGCTTATGATTATAAAATGACGTTTACAACATGCTGATATCGTTGACCGGTTGCCGCATAATAATAACATTCATTCATTCATAAATGAATAATGGTTGCTACCTACGAAATAGATTTGTAAGTAGTAGTATTTAATAAAGCCATTATCATAATTATAAACAAGATTTTACGCTACTTGCTGTCTGTAGTAAAACACTATTTACAAACATTCCAACCAAATATAATTAATTTGTAATGTTGTTTTTACCATTAAATATTTATGTTTAAAATATTTTCTTAATACGGTACTCCATCATTTATTTAATTAACGTCTACGATACATACATATAAATTTATTAGAATTTTGCCGTCGGCACATCGTAGAGCAAAAAGTAATGGTCAAATGTTTCGTACGATACATTATTGTTGTGTGTTATGTGTTTTGAAAGAAGCAACATCTTTAAGTTAGTCAAAAATACATTTTCAATTGACATAACGACATCTTTACACAACTGTTTCTAGGGAGGAAAACTTTATGAGGGATTATACTGAACTTTCTCCATGTTCCGAACTTGACCGTCAAAACAAGATCGCAATAAAAACATCACTCTTATACAATGACGTGAATTTACATAAATTATTGGCGGCGGGTCGTCTCGGCGCGTTCGGCTGCTCCATGCCGCGCCGTCCTCATGTTTACCCAGATGCAATGTTTACATAGACATCGGCACACGAAAGTGGAGGGTTCAACGACTCATATATTGTTTTATTACCAGACGTAATTGGGTCGTGGAACGGCATTGAGGGCATGGGAAATATATTTAGAGCGCGGAACCAGGAGACACGTCGCGAATGCCAAATTATTATTATCTTGCTCTCATTCTTTTTCACTAATTTATCGCCTTGCTATTAAAGTACAGATTAAAAATAGTTTCTTGAACTGCTACTAGAATGTAGCTTATAAAATATCCACAGACTATATAGTTACGTTCTGTGCTGTCATTTACTCATAATGTGCTACAAACTCCGACGGACTATTGCCAAACGTGTAGAAGATGTTTAGATCTAATTAGTATAATAAATAAACTAGACATTAAACACAAGAAGTTAATGAAATGCATAGTAAACCCAAACAAAACGCATGCAGAAAAACAAACACAAAACAATATAAATTCGGCAGCATCTCGACTATTCTCGACTCAATACAGATGTAATAAAAATATAATGGACCGTATTGAATTCGGTACCTACACCTGCTATTGGCATATTTTTTCTAAACAGGTGTTTTGGTAGCGCGTCATATTCATTCAGCATTCGAGTGTCGATGCCCTATATTATTGTAGTGTCTTTCAAGTTCATTGAGTCACACAATGGGTATATAATTGGTCGTTAGTGTATGTCAAAACACGTCGGCACAGTTCATAATGCTTTACATAATTAGGTTCGTTTGCATAAGCGATTATTATGCGTGTCTTTGCCGATGACGCGATGACGTCGGCTGCGCTATGGCTAATTCATTCATTTGTTTATGAGTTTACTATTACTTTTACTCCACGTGGTCGATTGTTTATAACGCGGACATGAATTTAACGGCAAATGTGTAATAAACGTTGTTATTATTACGCGATGTGCTTAAGAATGAAATAACTCATCGTGACGCCGATTCACGTATAACAGTCATAATGTATGTACATAGAGTATGTATGTCTTGAGATCTTACGCGTACGTCTATTATATTGTGCAGAATATTAGATATTCTTGTTGGTAATTTGCAGTGAATCGTTTGAACACACTTTACATATTATGATTCGTGTATGGATTATTTTGGTTACTTTAAATATTTTTTCGTTAGTTTAGTTATAGTGTCAAAATAACTGTCGATATGACCGTCTCATGACCGATAGCGATATTATCATTATTGGCTTAGGTTGCATGAATTCTATCAGTTATCAATCGAACCAGAAATAAAGGTCTAATAATGAAATTAAGAACTAATTGTTGCATGAAATTTGGAAAAAAAACAGTTAGGTTAGGTTACATTAGAACAGCCGTCATTACCGCAGTTTCTCAAAAAAAATAATACCTAAGAATACTGTTGACTTACTCTTGTCAAGTCCAAGAGATTCATTTATTATTTTCAATAAGTTAGTATTTTTTATTACATTGGATTGATTGGATAGAGGTTTTTTTTTTCATATAAAACTAGATCGTTTACAATACACTACAACGGTGCAATAAGGTGTTATACTAACCAATAATTGCGCAGTTTATTCATCGAATTAAGTAATACAAACGAATTAATGCTTATAATAACATAAAGTATCAAGAACAGCTAACAAAAGTGAGGAAAATCTGAAGGG
This sequence comes from Ochropacha duplaris, assembly GCA_951361185.1. Taxonomy (NCBI): domain Eukaryota; kingdom Metazoa; phylum Arthropoda; class Insecta; order Lepidoptera; family Drepanidae; genus Ochropacha; species Ochropacha duplaris. The sequence continues at coordinate 6,200,883 of OX592707.1, read as the reverse complement.
TGTTTTCTGTCTACACAGAAGTGCTGAGTCACAATGATGCCCGCTTTTCTGACTAATATTCCACTCTTCATAAACTGATTGCAACAATATTGAAGGCAGATCATTCACTCTAACACCAAAATCTATGTGAATTGACAAATGTTCTATTACCTCATGAACATATGTGTAAAGATTTGATCCTAGGAAATTCCGATCGCAGATTACATCACGGATCACATTTCTTTTGTTTTTTTTTTCTTTTCTTGAGGACTGTGACTATGGTTTTTGAAAGAACTAGAAGCTCGGTCATCATGAGTACCTTTCTAGGACCTAAAATTAATGAATATCTAGTTTGGACTTGAAAGGTTATTTTTGTTGTCCTAATTTTTTTTCCGCTATTTGAGATATATTATGTAGTTTCCTTATAAATAATTTGAGCGACTACTTCGTGCTAACATTATAAACGTGAAAGTAACTCTATCTGTCTGTCTATTACATTTTCACGCCTAAACAGCGGAACCAATTTATACATTTTTATATAGAGATAGACGGGAGCTTGGAGAAGGACACAAGATACTTTTTATCCCATAAAAAGAAAAGATCCCTCGGGAACGCGGGTGAAACCGCCGGGGTCAGCTAGTATTCTATATATAATGTAACTGAAGCCAATGTGCTATTCCAGAGTAATTATATATACCACATGGAAAACCAATCAGCCGTTACGTAACTTCTCAGTAACAGACACACAAACTTATTCATATAACCAATGACATACAAACAACCATTGGACTGTCGTCACAATAAAAAACATATTCACGTTTGAGTTGAACAACGTAAGAAACTTGTGCGATACATAAGTGCGCATAGTTTCTTAGCGGCGGGTGCACGTGACTGCAACAAGTCGCATTCCTCGATGCACCCCCCTGCACCCTACACCTTCCCCCCATCCCCTTACATCCACCACTCTGCATAGGCCTATTGTAAGAGCACGCGAACTTTGCACCAGAGCTCATGGCCCGTGACATGTTGCCTTTTTAAACGCACATTTCAAGTTAGCTGCTTTGATAACTCGCTTGAAGTATTTCTCGGTTTTAATACAAACATGAAAAGGCTTTTTCGTGTTCCTTGAATTCATATAAATTACTAGTAGCTTTTTTTTTTCAAATTTCTAATCTATCTAACATTATAAAGAGGAAAGATTTGTATGTAGGTTATGTATGTAACGAAAAAACTCAAAAACTACTGGGCCGATTTCGAAAATTCTTTCACCATTTGAATGCTACATTATTCCAGATTAACATAGGCTATATCTTTATCCCGGGTAAGATAAGAACCCACGGGAACGCGGGTGAAACTACGGAGGACAGCTAGTTGCTAATATTTTAAAAGAAACATTAGATAATTTGTCAATACGCTTCAGAGGTTTGCTTTGAAATGGTTTTATGTCTATGCGAATAGTCTTACAGGTCGTTTGTATGAATAATGGATTTCGAAAGGATTGCAATGGTCCTTTGCGAGACAAAAGTAAGTTTTAAAAAGTAGCTCGTGAAGGTCACTCGTTGAAGTCTTTTTATTGTTGTAGTACCTCGTAGAGGGACTGTAGACGAGCTACGACTTCGTCGTTAGATGTGATTAGATATGATTCGTTTTCATTGTATGTACACGGTGACCACATTATTTATTAATGTTACCTTTATAGTCAAATTGTAGATGTTTACGAAAATGCCTATGAATAGGTATTATCTTCTCAAAATTCATAGTAAAAAATAAACAGGTACTTAAAAAAATATAATAATGTGTTTCAGAATTTATAAATGATAAAACTAATGTCGGATAGTGTTTGGCAATAAAGAGTGGAGTCGCCATTGGCGATTCCAGTCTAAGAGTAAATCTCAATAAGTCGAGTGGAGGAGGCACTGTACGGGGGCCTGGGCGGGGCGCCCTAGCCGTCGCCATGGCAACTCGCCCCTCCGCGCAACGCGCTACCAGGAAAACCCAACCTCACATATGCTAGCTTACTATACTGACTAATAAACACTACCTAAAGTTTCTTGAACAATCACTCTTTGTACGAGAGGAATGAAGGACAACTTTCAAATATCGAATACAAATACCACAGAACATACATTGTTTTTAAAAACCCTAATTAGTTTGGTATGCATAGAACCATATATTATTAAATTGGTGATATCTCAGCAATATAGAAAGTAAAGTGCGTTCGCGTTGGTTGCCGATGGCGAGCCAACTCGGTGATAATTAATGTGGAGTCAGTGGAGTCGAGCGAGCGAACGGACGGGCGCGCGGGCGTCGGGCGCCAGCCTCGCCGCGCCGCCGACAAAAAACCCGCTCCGACACAAAAACACCCGTTGCTAGAGCGAGACGCACCGACGAGAGCGAGCAGAACAGGGATAACTACGTATTTCTATGACGAGTTCTCGCTCGCCTCGAGCGTCGCGCAGTTATCGAGATTCGAGCCGAATACCGCGCTTTGATTTAAAACTCCCAACGAATGCGCCCTTCTATCTATCACATGGTGTTTGACAGGTCGACGGAAACGCGCCGAGCTGTCAGATTCGAAAAAAGGCGCGCTCGTCCCCATAAGTTTTTGATAAGATTTTTTTAATAATTTACATTTGTATATAGCGACTGAGGAGTACGGGAGTCACGTAGACAATGTTGTTAGACATTGCACAATATTCTGTGTTATATTATGTACTGAATTTAAGCAATAAAGTTTAGATAAATTGAGAATACGAACATATAAATATTAGTATGAACTAGCCAAACAAAATTGTGGGTACCTTCATTAGAAATAAGTTGTAGGTAGAAGGAAATTATTAATGTCATATATGACACTAAGAAATCATGATATGACATATTTGATAAAAAGTTGACCAAAATAGTTTTAAACCATTCAAAAATTGTCTCACATACATACAAGTACTAGTCCATGTAAGTTAATCACAAAAAAATGTAAGTTGTGAAATACCCAACGTAACCAAAATATACCTAAGTAGCACAAACTAGTAGCAGCACTTTACATTTTGGGTTGTATTCATCTATTCAGTATACAGATTTCGAGTTCCAACAACAATAAAATACACTAGGTAACTTTAACACTAAACTTCTAGAGAACTATGAACATAAGTCGAATTGGAAATAACAACGTAACTTTAGCATGAGCTTATAATCACAATTAAATCTGTAAATGATGCACACTCACCTGAAAATCACTCCACATTTTCATGGGGATACACCATAGTTCCGATACGAAAACATCACACGATCACGATAACAACTGTCAAATATGTCACAGCACGGCGTCACTGACACAAGCGAACAGGGTGGAGGCCGAGCGCAGACTGAGGCGAATGGCGCTCCGACCGGCTGGCGGATACGACGTTCGGCCTCGGGCGCTCCGCACTCGGCCCCGCTCGGAGCTCCTCGGCCCAGCGCCCACCTGCGACTCGCTTCCACGAACAACAAAACCGAACCGACTTCACTGCCTGGCCAGCACAATGCCTTCTATCTACCCGCTTGCCGCTGCGCCGTGCTGCTTTGTGGAAATACCCATGTTTTTCAGCTCACTTTATGAACCGAGTTGCAGCGTAATATCAAAGCTACAGCTACGTAATTAATGCAGTTATTTAAGTGTCGCAGCCAATACTTTTAAGATATTTGATGTCCATTTTATATGTCCATTCTAAATAAAATGGCAAAACTTATTATCCCAAATATTTCTCTTTTTAAAACATTATATCGACCTGCAACTATACTGGTATTATTATAATACAAAAACTGTAAGATTTAATTACGAGGAGACGTGATAATTTTGTTCACGCACTTGTTAACGAGAACAGACTGGAATCTGAATCCTAACGCCTCTCACGTAGAGAGCTCAAGTTTTCAGTCGACTGATAACAGAAAGTGACAAATAAAAAAGCTTTCTGAACAAAGTTTTGAGTGCGCGCTACGACCGGCGTAGCAGGAAGTTCGTAGCAGTAAAACTTCGTAGCGCTCTCGTAGCGTGAAAGTTTTGATTTCAACGATTTGCGTTGCGGCAAAGAGAGGGCCGCGACTCGCGAGGCCGCCGCACTAACTGCGCGACCCTGCGCCCCGCACCACCGGGCGCGCCCACCCACTAGCAGAACTGGAACCATAGGCTTAGGCGGTGTACGTAGCTGCGCCACTGTCTTGTCTACACTCTTTGACCCGTGTGAACGCAGCAATGGATACGATATGATAAAACATACCGTTAAATGACTTGCCTCTCAGATTTATCTGTTCGTTCATCTCTCACGAGAGTGCGCCACTTGGTTTTCTACTGACTACGCCCTTACCGTGTTTATATTCGTTTTGCAAATCAACTCATGACAAAACTGCCTTTAGATTCACGCGTTACATTCCTCGTGCAGTTCGCGTTTTACGACGCTCGTCGCATCGCACACCAGCAATGGGGCGTGTGCCGATCGATATTGTTGGCAAAGTCCAACCAGCGGGCGTCGAGAAAATTCATACCGCGGCAATTTTTGAACATTCCCATTAGGCATTAACTTAGTGCGAAATATCGAATGGATAAATGTAACATTATCCTTTGGCCATATTATTATAATGTTGATGCAAAAATAATACTTTTATTTTATCGAATACATAGAAATTATGCTTAACGTCATGACTAAGCGTTTTTGATTGGTGCAAGCAAGTCAACAAGTCGGCGCTAAAAAATAAACTTGTGAGTTCGGCTGCTAAGTGCCAACGCGGTACTTCCATTGTACTGGAATATATTTCATGGACAGTTTTTATTTAATTCAACTTTTTTTTATTATTAATATGTACCTATATGTATCAATAATCATGTAATATAGATGTTTAATTTGTTATTAATATTTTAATAATTATAATCAAAGAAAATAATAATTTGTAAATGTTACAAAAATATTATTTTATGAATTCATGAGAACATACCAATAATAATTATTATAATCTATATAATGGGTTCCTCGATTATTTGAAAACAAAATTGGACCCGGTAGGTGGTTTTTTCAGAGCAGGACGACGTCTGTCGGATCCGCTAGTAATTCTATAAAATAGTAAATAAAAATAGCTACAAAAGAAATTTTAATGTATATTAATAACTCCGAGGCTATATTTAAAAAAGGATGCTAAGAAATGTATGTATTTAAGCGCAAGGTGTGCGAAACAAGGCGCGTGTATCAAGCTGCACATACGAAGTGGGCAGCGGGCGATGCGCGAGCGCAACGCAACTCGGAGTGCCACATTACGCGCACCCTGCACTTTTGTTTGATACACCACCATGCGCCATCGCCACCGCAATCATAAGCTGACTCTTCATTTGGTTTCATTTTACTGCATTGCATTCAAATATTCTTTAGGTAAGATACCTGCATCACATTATCATGCTTGTAATTTATACTTCATAATGCATGGGATAGTAATAAGTAGTTGTTTTAAAGTTCCTTATTTGGACCTCCAAATGAAAATACTCTTCTATCAGCCTATTCCCCTTACAAGACAGTTCCCAGAAATATAATTTATGCCTTTTGCGGTTGAGACCATGGGTCCGTGGGGGTCTGAAGCTCGTCGTTTCGCAAATATTTTATGTAAAAAATTAATCGAGGCCTCGGGTGACCGGCGGGCGGGGAGCTTTTTCCGCCAACGCATCAGCTTGGCCATCCAAAGAGGAAACGCTGCCAGCCATCTGGGAACCTTGCCGATCGGCAGCAGCGGCAGCCTCGAAGAAGTTTTTATATATTATAGTTGTACATTTGCTTGTATATTTTGTACATTTGTTGTAAATAAAATATTTATTATGTGTTTAAGAATAAAATGGTTAAAATTTTCATATATTATATTACATGTTTCATATATGTAACTACAACCTATTTATAATAACGTCTAAACATATTTATAATTAATTATTATGATTATTATTTTATGTAATCATTTCATTTCATTTCATATGCTCTTCTAATAACTATTATTATTTAAAATATAAGATAATAGCTGTCCCCCGCGGTTTCCTCCCGCGTTCCCGTGGAATCTTATCTTTTTCCGGGATTGAAAGTATCCTTATTCCAGGATATAAACTATTTGTGTGCCAAGTTTCATCACAATCTTACGCAGCGTACGCAACGAAAACTCTCAAAAGGATAAAATTTTCCCCGTATTTGCAACATTTTTCATTGATACTCCGCTCCTATTGATCATAGCGGGAAATAACATAATAGGTCCTCGATAAATGGGCTAACACTAAAATATTTTTTTTTAATTGGAACCAGTAGTTCCTGAGATTAGCGCGTTCAAACAAACAAACTCTTAAATTAAAACTATAGATTTTTTTTTTATTTTTTTTTTATGTCACAAGTGACAACGAGGCAGGCGGGTCACCTGATGGTAAGTGACAACCGTTCAGTAAAAATATTCGTATCCTGAAACTATTACTAAAATTTTAGTGAAACATATCTACAAGATTAATCATTGCCTTTTTCGTGAAGGAAAATTTCGAGAGGCACACGCTAGAGTATTCTCAAAGACATTTTGTAGTCTGCCAAACAGTACTGGGCACGTGGGTTCAGTAGTGGGCCATCATGGCGGTCTGGAAACTCGTTAATAAGGAGCCTTGTGCTCCTCAGTGAAGGCGTCCAGCTAAAAAAACGAATAATGAAAGATACATTGTTAATACTTATAAAAACTGTCAATTTTGTCTTTGATGTTAATCAGTTATGCAATGATAAATCAATTTTAATTTCAATAAGTAATAACTTGCCTGTGTTACGATAACTTCATTGACTTAGCCCAGCTGTAGTATAAATAGTTTAATTACACACGAGTGTTATTTCCAGTGTATTTTAATCATTACCCCACATAATAATAAGCGTTGTTTTCCTGTCACCGTCGACCGACAGTGCGTCATTACTATTGTTACAGACATTTTATATTTTCAGTCGATATAACCATCACATTACTTGAACCTCCGTAGCAAAACAAAAATATAGAACAAAACATTACCTGCATGGCCCACATTATAATTATTCGTTATCCTGCCTGATTGGATAGGGGATTTTAAAATTAAGGAAATATCGCTTCATTGTAATTTTAGTAAATAACTAGAGATGAGTACGGTGTAAATGAGGAATTGAAAATGTAAGTGGGACGGGGAGTAAAGACGAAAGAAGAAGATATAAAGAATAAACGCCAATTTCTAGTACAGTTTTAAAGTAAGTACATAGTTAGTTGTTTTTTATAACTTGTGCGTTTAGAATGACATGCATGATAAATTCCAAAGTTAAGAGGAAAGGATAAGCCGCAATTTTGATATCAATGAACTTACATGAACCAAGAAAGTACATAGAAACGTCTATCCTTTGTGGATATTTTACTTGAAATCATTATGGTAAAATGTAAGGAATCGTGAGCTATAATGACGTCACAGCATGCTTGGTATGTAAGGTATCAATGCATCACCTCCTATTTTCCATATTATATTCTTGTATTATAATTGTAGACAAATCCAACGTATAAAGCAATGTTTTTTTAAATTTAATTACACAAGTAATACAATATTTTCAGTGAATTATTTTAGTTGCATGTAAACTCAAACTACACGATGGCAGAAGACTGAAATGTATAGAGTGAGAAGTAGCTGGGAAATGTTAGTACAAAGCTCCTGAAGAACTGGCGCGGCGGTCCCCCGCAGTTTCACTCACGTTCTTTACGAGATCTTATCTTCTCCAGAGATAAAAAGTATCCTGTGTCCTTCCCCAAGATCTCAACGATCTCTTTTCCAAAATTAATCATAATTGGTTCAGTGGTTTAAGCGTGAAAAGTTACAGTCAGACAGAGTTACTTACGCATTTATAATATAAGTATGGATAATAGGGATTTACACGCAACTGGCTGAGGATTATTCATTATGGCAGTTGATCTATGATGATATGACAAAGAGCAGGCAGTCATACCTTTGGTTCTCTGGCCAGCGGATTTACCTGCATTTCCCAGCAATAAGATAGATCATTATTTATAAATAATTTGCTGTACCCCGCGGTTTCAACCGCGTTCCCGAGGGACCTTATCTTTTCCCTATATTAAAAGTATCCTATGTTTTATTCCAGTATATGATCTACCTGTGTGCCAAGTTTAATCAAAATCTGTTCTACCGTTTTTGCGTAATTGAGGAACAAACATTCAAACATACAAACTTTCACATTTATAATATTAGTAGGATTAATTATAAATTAATTTTCCTCCTGGTAAACTAAGCCTGGCAATAAAAAGTATTTACAACAATTCTGTGGTCAATTTCAATGTCACAATCCCTGAAGGATGAGTCACGATGTTTGTTCAAAGTCCAGCAATGTCTGTTTTGGATAGGATTTGACTAACTCAGTTTTATAACAACTATGATGTCTTATCATACGAGAGAACAAATACTTAAGGGTCAATTTACATTGCTGTGGAGGAGAAGGAAATGATATTACGGTTTTAAATTTTGAACTGTGTCTCCACAAACGTACAAATTAGATATACTTACGTAAGACCAAAAACGAGCCCAAGAATTCTTGAGCATTTCCGAAAATTCTCACGACTACCGTCGGTGACTCAGGCAGAATTGGCGTATATAATTTAAGTATTAAACAATATAGATAATATTGAAAATGAAACTCAAAACTTTGTTACAAAAAATCGATCTGTCGCAATGTAAATTGAATCATTAAATTAGGACCTTGACACCTCAGTCAAAATATGAAGCATCATATATTGAATATGATGCTTGGCAACCCCTGGCAAGCTCTCAAACCATTGAACCTGTAACCATTGATTACAAAACTATTAGTTTTTCTTCTATAAATAAATAAATCTTGAACGGCACAAGTCACAGTGTACCTGGTCGAAGGCTTTTCATCGATATTTTCCTAAAAGTAATTGGGCACCAACCCTAATTTCATAGGAAAAAACTACAGACAAGGATTTTAGATATCATTGGCTTAGGTATTTGTCAAGGAAATAATAATATAATATTTGTTTGTTTTCTGTAACACTTTCGTCCAGTTAACAGTTTGTAAATGTTGTGAAAGGTATGTGACAAACATAGTTTTAAATAGCTTGTCATATAGTGGCGCAGTTTATCTTAATGTGGTTGCCACTAGGAACATTGTAGCAAATGTTTTATTGATAAGAGTGCCATCCTAGGTTTTCCCTTATTTATCTTCATATCAAGCGTATGGAGCGGAAATTCCAAATTTTAGAATACTATAATTATATGTAATATTCACATTTTTCAGTGATGTCTTTACTCATACAAAGTATAATTACACCATCGCCATATTTCTCAACATACTGTAGACTTACAGCCTTTCTTCACCCTCTTGAACTATTATCTTACTAATATTATAATCTTACTAATCCTACTAATATTATTAATGTGAAAGTTTGGATGGATGGCTATATGTTTGTTACTCATTTACGCCAGAACGGCTGAATGGATCTGGATGAAATTTGGCATGGAGATAGATTATAGTCTGGAATAGCACATAGGCTACTTTTTATTCAGGGAAAAGATAAGATCCCTCTGGAACGCGGGTGAAACCGCGCGGAACAGCTAGTTATTTTATATATTTACGTAACTCTTGATTTTCGATTTAATTGTGAACGACCTAGTGTAGTTTTAAATTGGAAATTTAACTATTTCATACGTCGCCAATTATATTGTACCTACTGTGTTATTCTGCAATTATTAAAAGATGCAGTGCTATATATACTCTTATATAGGTATACCGAGATAGTATCAATTCATTAATTTCAAAGTTTGATAGTGGTAAAGTGTCTGTTAATTCCCGAGTGCCGTCCGTCGTCGCCATCAGCGTTTATTAGTGTTGATTAGTCTCCACTCCTGCGCCGACTCTTATCTACAAATAGCCAGCTTTATTTCAATCTTCAGTCTTCACCACCTACCTTGTTGAATGTTCTAAATTCTGGGATTGTCTATTCCTAGCTCATCATGCAATCGCTCTGCCTAATTCGTGTTTCATAATTTGAGTTTATTAGGAGTTAAAACCTACTTTATAATACCAAAATATAATATAATGTTAATTTCTAAGTATAGTTCTATGTACATAATAGAGATGGTGACTGATATATCAAATCAGCTTCTTTTTATTAAATATCAAAACGACGATTTACATGGAGTTTTGTATGAAATACATACTTGTGACGTCATAAATATACACCGTGAAAAGACCTACTCTTTGTCGTTAAATTAGTAATTAAAAATCATGAAAAGACGGAATTTTACAACGTGTTCGTTATTTTCGAGTATTTTTATATGTTTTATACATTAGTTAGTGTTAGGTATTTTTTCATGAATAGGTATAGGCGTCATCCCAATTGTGGAAGAAAACAATTTCAATAATTTTGAAAACTTCTGTTTATTTATTATATTCTGGTAAACTTGCTTAAAAAATAAAGCTCCTAGGTTTACGTTGTTTTAACAATGCGTGGCTCGTTGATGAGATGATGGCGATGAGTGTTTAAGTCCTAGTATTCCTAAGTTATTGCTTGCTTTGCCAAGTATTTGGCCAGTTCACGAATTATGCAAACTATTATCGTTTCTATCTGAAGGTCAAACAGTTTATAATAGCATACACAATTCTGACAGAGACTGTATGCTACTCGTTGAAAAAAACTGGTTTTGGAATGGAAGCGTATTTAACATTGACTGTTAAAAATTACTGACCCGATGTTTTTCTAATATTGGTCAGGCATATTTCAGTGTTGATTAATTCCTAAATTTATCCGCAAAATTTGCGGGTCCAGTGCTATTCTAAGAGTAACTTTTTATTTTGTTTTTTAGCGAAATTAACAACACTATAGGAACATCAGTCGCTCTAACTGAAACTAATATATGTATATATATAATGGCCGTTCTCAGTACTTACTACACATAATTTGGATTCCTCTTGCTACAAACCTAACAATAAAATAATCACTCAAAATTGACAAAAGTCCCTAAATTAAATAGAATAAAAAATAAAAAAAACACTTAATAAAGTTAATTAAAATTAGATTTACATATGCAGATACATAGTAAGTAAGTATTTTAATTATTTTATTTACAACAAATGTAAATAATATACAAGCAAATGTACAATTATAATATATATAAAAAAACTTCTTCGAGGCTGCCGCTGCCGCCGATCGGCAAGGTTCCCAGAAGGCTGGCAGCGTTTCCTCTTTGGGTGGCCAAGCTGATGCGTTGGCGGAAAAGGCTCCCCGCCCGCCGGTCACCCGAGGCCTCGATTAATTTTTTACATAAAATATTTGCGAAACGACGAGCTTCAGACCCCCACGGACCCATGGTCTCAACCGCAAAAGGCATAAATTGATAATTTGGACCAATACAGGCGTACTTTTTGAATTTTGAATTTTAAAGTAAGTATTTTTAGAAAATTTAAACATGCCATAGTATGAAAGTAACAACTATAAAAGGATCCGGCTGTTGTTGTTTTTTTATTCTTGATAAGCTTGTGTTTGACCACAATCTCACCATCATCACTCACAATGATGTGGCCGAAGGTGGTAAGCACACAAAGCCTAGTTGGGAACTGGCTCTCAAGTGCAGCTGTCGGAACACACCGATAGGTGCTTGGCGACAGATTTTCAACTTGAGCCAGTGGGTACTACAAAGTACCCTACCACCGTGCTATGATTCCCTCACGATGTTTTCCTTCACCGAAAGCTCAAGCTCATTGTAGGATTTGAACCCACGACCTTCGCCGCGGTAGCTATCATCGCTAAGAGTAGATATTTTTTATAATACCTAAATGGCTTTCCCCGCCGTCCCCTATTTTAGTCTCTTTCAGTCATGGTTGATAAATCCAGCCTTGTACCTTGCTTACATCACTCGCCTTGGTCACACACAAAGGTCCAAGAGTTTGAGTTAAGCGTGGATAAGACACACAGACAATCAAGACTATTCTTTTCAATTATATTATAAGTAAAAAAGGTGTAGATTGGTTATAAGTCCTCCTAGCGGGAGGCAAAAAGTGGCTAATTAGCCTACTCTGACCTGTGTCGTGTCTCCGGTACGGATGCACCAAAAATGCAATCTTGTATTATGGGATATCGTATTGCAATATTAAGTTATTTATTTGTGTGTTAGAGCCCCATTACTCGGGCACTTAGAATATATAAAGGTCATTTTTTAAAGATCGAATGTGGTGTTTTTAGGTAACCTATCTACCTTTTTATTTGATAGTGTATAAATTATAGTATGTAAAGTAGAAGAAGGTATGGATGGACTGCATGAAGAGTGATATGTTTATGAATGGGTGTGAGTGAGTACTGAAACGACGAGTGATAGAGCGGAGTGGAAATAAAAAAACATGTTGTGCCGACCGCTCCAAACGTAGGATAAGGAAAAGAAGAAACAAGGAGAGAAAGGTTGACAAAGTATTTTTGATTAGACGCCATGCTACTTTTGGTGCTGGGGCTTACAAAAATATGCTCCTCGATCGTTGTTCTAGAAACTCTCATTATTATTTAGACTGTATTTGGATATGAGATACTGTACTGAGCAGATTTCCACTATGAATGGTCCTGAACTACTTGAAACCAGCAGCAACTGTGAAATCCACAATCTTGCATCGGCAAGATTGTGGATTTCACAGTTGCTGCTGGTTGACATCGGTCACCACACGACAGCTTCCTCGTCGCTTACCGGCTTTTTGAGCTAATATAGTATAGCTATAATATTTCTATAATCTTGCTTTGATATGCCAATAACTATATTAGTTAACCAGAAATTAATTATGACATTCGTGGTACAAGTAAAATGTAACAAGTAGTCGCAGAGCGGTCAGCGGGGGACCTCATGACAGAACATCGCATACAGTGTGCCCGCTGCTTGTACTAGCTCCTGAAGTATTTACTGCAACAGCCGATCAAGGACAGCTCTTTGACTAAACAACCACACGTAACTAAGAGATAAGTTGTGGAACAAATAATCTTGTATATCTTTATATTAATACGTGAAGAAAATATTTTGTACCCCTTTTTACGAAAATTACGCGGACGGAGGAGTATGAAATTTGGCATAGTTAAAGTATATATGAAGAAGAAATGCAGAAAGCTAATATTTTTATAAAATATGCTTTAGAAATAAATTAAATTAATAAATGAAACAACACACACACGTATCATTATCTTCCTCTGTTTGACAGTAACTAAAAAGATTTTGGATGAATTTCGACCACAGGGCGACAACCTTAGAGCATTAAGCCAGCCTAATACTCAAAGGCGACAACTAGTAAAAATTAATATTTGTTTGTTTGTTCGTATTTTATGAGCTGCTATATCGTTCATCCAATTGCTATGTAACTTTGGAGAGATGTTCTGCGTATGCGAAGGTTTCTAACAAAAAAAAATATGTTGTATGGCAACGTAAGGCGGATAGTAACAGTATTCTATAAAATCTAATTAATTTAAGCAAATATGCACGAATTATATATATATTTAATGTAGCATTTATATACGATTGATCTATTTATATACGATTTCCATAGGTATTGCTAATGCGATGGTATCCACTTACCATCAAGTGACACCTGCCTGCTATTATCATGATTTTAAGCATTTTTTTAATGATTTATGACAAAATAATTTTAGCTTAAGAAAATACGCAAGCACTCAGATGAATAACAGTAGTAACTTCAGATTTCCCTGTCACTTTTTCAGATCAATGCTTTAAAAATGTAAAATCAGTGACTTTAGACGATCTAGCCTTATCTAATCCATGGTTTCCTAGCGTGAAAGGCTTCTTTTACAGATATGCGGGGCGTTGAGAGGAGCGGGTTCATATTTACGGATAAATCTGAATAACGTTATATCAAACTAGTTTTACGCCGCACGGCTTTATTTCTCTTCTCAAAACATATTTTATTGACAAAAAAAACGAGTAAACAATGCATAATATGAAATAATTTCATAAAATTCTTCATTAGTCTGCACTAATGAAGAATTTTATGAAATTATTTCTTCGTTCCTTCGTTACAAAAGGAATATAGTTATCCTCCAAATTCCAATGTTTTAGCTTCCACATTGATGCCAGGCCTTATTTTTACGTGTAACATCTTTCCTCTCGCTTTCCTGCAATCTGTAGGAGTGATATCGTGAAATGTGACGGAATTGTGTAACAGGAAGCTGGGTTGTCACATAGAGACGGAAATGTGTAATTTTATTTCCTCTATTGTAGTGCAGGCAATGGGTTATAGCCCATACAGCCTCAAACTCAGACTAAAAACTCATTTATTGAATAATGAGCGAGCGCGGAGGTAGAGTTGGCTGTTATATGGTTATATGGTTGGCTACTATACCAACCCATTTTCCGAGAGGTTTGTATATGTATGGTATTAACATGAGATGTCATATGTTACACATCATATACGACTACTGTAATGCTCGCTTGTTTTTTTTATACCTACCTACTGATTTTAAAGGAAATAATAATGCCGAAATATGGCATGAAAAGCTTATGTATTCAAATTCTTTCGATCTCTTTTATAAATAGCTAGCTGTCAATGTAGAAACGGACTTGCGCAGGCAATAGTGTTGTAAACTGCTTTTGCACTTTGCAGCATAATAGATCGCGTCGCGTCGCGAGCGTGAGATCCAATGGTACGGCGCGGGACATCGATGTATGACGCATAGAGCGATCATTGTTTTGTTAGTACCCATTCTTCGTATGAATTGTCATAGCACTCGGTTCTTGGTAATTTAATAAATACGCGCCTCTCGCCTCTGTTTTTTCTGTGATCGCTCCGCCTATCTCAGTGTACGTACACTGTTCTTTAGTCATCCATCATTATATGAGAGAGAATGTGATTGATTTCTTGAAGTCGATTTTCAGCTGTAGATAATGTTGGTTGAAGTTTAATACTTAACTCTACATTTTCAGGTTATGGTATGAAATATTAATTTGATTTCATACAAAATCCTTATTACCCTCTTTACTTATATTGACCATATTTAAAGGATGTAACATAATATTATAATTTTGGAACACTATTATTATAATTTGGGATTAAAACTGAGATTTTGTAAAGTTCAGTTCTATAAGAATTATTTGATTAATGAAAAATTAAAGTAACACAAATAAATGCATAAGGTACCTACCTACTTACCTAAGAATAGTTGTGACTATAGTAAGTTTAAGAACGATATTATGCCAACACCATACGCCGACATACGCAAGAAATATTCTAAATAAAAGAAATATCTCCAGCATATCAACAGAAACTAAAAACGAGAATACTTTATAGTGCACCTAATAGTGTATTACATTCGTTGCTTCGTTTGTCGAACACGCTCTACTTGTGTTTGAAACAAGCCAGCAACGAACACCGTCATTGAAAATAACCCCCTACGACGAAGCAAACGACGCCGTTTTCATCTCGTTATAATTTCACGAGTTTTTATCGAATCGAGTCGAGACGAACGCGGTGGTTGCCTCGCCTCGCTTCGCCTCGCCTCGCCTCGGTATCGTAGCGATCCCATCCCAACTCAATGTTTCCCTCCGACGACGCTTTATCTCTCTTTGCCTCTCTGCTCTTTGACTTCTTCTGACGTATACGACCTGCCGCTCTGTTCAACATCGACCTTATTCCAACCAATAAATGAAATAACCTCCCAAAACTGCTTCCACTAGACGATTTTTGGACTCATTAATTAAGCAAAATTTTGGATTTAGTCAAAAGAATATTAGATATAGGAATGAGAAAACGAAATCAAGTTTAATTACTTACTAATTTTTTTGTATGTGTTTAATTATTTGGTAAAATTGTAGGTAGGTAGGTACCTGTTTTAAAAATAATTTTAATTTAGTAATGTTTAGTTATAGTATATTGGCTAAATGACTCTAAGTAATAAACGATCTAATACTGAATACGGAAACATGGCTACGAATATTTGAAGAGAGTCGACAATGGTAGTCAAGGCTAGCGTAGCTATCTATATTTCGGCAGTGTATGTGAAATGCGGGCGCGCGGAGTGTTGGTTGGCGGGATCGACGACGCGATGGACGGTCGGTCGGTTCGGTTCGGTGGCGACGAAGCTGTCACAGTTGCCGCGTCGTCGTCGGCAACGATTTGCAAAGCGCGCTGGTGGTGGTGCGAGGCGAGACTCGGCCGCGGCCAGCCCGCTGACATGACGCAACGCGCGACCTCTTTGTCCGGCCCCACGGACTCCAGCGGAATGTCCGCGGAGCCGCAGCCGGCCTCGCCTGCGTCGCACCACCACCGGCACCGTCCGCGCTCGAGTAATTACGAATGTCAAATGTTATCGCACGCAACCGTCCGCCGCGCCGTCGTCCGCACTCCGCTGCGCCGCTCTTCATAATAATAAAACCTGATATTTAAAACGGAACGTCCTTCTAACGCCGTGTAGTTGCGCCGACGCCAATCTACGATAATAATAAGCCGGGTACCTAGATAGCATTGCGCTACAGCGCTTTACTCCTCACTAAGGTTAGACAGTCTCATGCTACGAAGCGCTTCAGCGCTGTCTGCGCACGCCGCGTAGCGCTCACATAAGTACGGCCAGTTCTATGCGCGCCTGTATAGCTATTAAATGTATATAGAATATATAGTAGTAATCGCTCGACGCAGCGGTATTATGTCGGAAATATACCGGCCGCGGCGCGCCTTAAGCCGGTTCACCGTTTTGCTATTTAGTTTGTATGGGAAGTTTAATCTTGATTTTTTTATGTTGTCGAAAGAGCTATGGAATTATTTCTTTTCATAAAATATAAAGTATAAGGTAAGCTTTCCTTGAAGCTATGTGGGGTTTGTCAAGAGCCAGGTTTTTTTAAATTATCAATACGTAATATTATTTAAGGAGATATCTTTTGTTCTTTATATTGCACTATTACTATTAAAAGCTACGATACCTAATTAATAAAATTAAAAATAAAATTATATAGTATAACCAAATTATTTTTTATTTACTCTCGTAAAAATGATCTGTGTTTAAAACGGGAAGAGATAAAACTGATAAAAACTAAGAATCTTATTGAGCCTTAATATCCAAATCTTCGCTCAAACAATTTCATTAAGTAGGAATGTTTTCAATGAAATTCTGCTTATGATTGTACGCTACTGCCATAAAAAGCAGCATAATTCGGCTACTTTGATCCATGCTTTACATGAAGTAAATAAAAAACGGTGAATGGGGTTTTAAGGCAATGATAGCTCAGTGGTAGTGACGTCTGATACCGCGGCGGAGGTCGTGGGTACGAATTCTACAATGAGCTTGAGCTTTCGGTGGAGGAAAACATCGTGAGGAAACCACAGCACGGTGGTAGGGTACTTTGTTTGTAGTACCCAACTGGCTGGCTATCACCCTCAAGTTGTAAATCTGTCGCCAAGCACCTATCGGTGTGTTCCGATAGCTGCACTTGAGAGCCAGTTCCCATCTAGGCTTTGTGTGCTTAACACCTTCGGTCACATCATCACTTACCATGGTGAGATTGTGGTCAAACACAAGCTTATCCAGATTTAAAAAAAAAAACAACAATTCTAGAAATACACGCCACAACTAGAACGACATCGACTTATTAGTGATGTCTTTGGAAATAGTAAGTTCCAGCTATTCTCTATGTAGTCGTAAACAATAAGACTGATGTGCAACCTGGAAATATATTTTGATATAAGTACTATATATTTTTTTGTACAAGTAAAATATTGTAAAATTTCATCATCGGTTATCAATTTTTCATGCTTATTTATTATTTTTCAAAGTATTATCTTTATATTCATCGTAAACTGAAACCATTAACCAATGGGAACGTACAATTCCAAACAAAGAAATATACAAATATGCAACCGGCCTGTGGCGCGTCGCGTCCCTCCGTCAGCTATAGCGTGGCCTTATAGATGGTTGTTTGCGCTCACAGAGTGCGGTGAACAGCGCTCACCGGCGTCTCCGCTGTGTGGGTGCACACGTACACGCGCACACAGACGCGCACCGCGCACACAATCTCGTTTCGTGTACGGGTGCGTTCCGAAACCGCTCTCTATTCTATCTATGCGAAGGCGTCGTATCGCCACGTATAGCGGGCACGCTCGGGGCGAGGAATTTAGAGGCGGGGGTCGTATCGTTAATTGTTATGAAGTTGATTTCGGTCCTGAAATTCCGAAATAGGTATTTTGAAATAACGCCTCTTTTTAGTCAACGAGATGGCGACATTTTGTCACACCGAGCATTTTCCAGTCGATCGACGGACTCGATTGTCAGGGACCTATTTACGCGAATCGGTGTACCGTCTAGAAAAGTCATCGGCGCGACTCGTAGCGCTGCGACTGATAGAGCGTTCTTAGGTCGTGCGATTGTAAACATAATGAATGTTTTCATTTATGGCTCGTCGCCGCGTCGTCGGAGCACTCGCTCGCGTGTTATCATTGAGACTCGTGATAAAGATGAATAATGTACCTTCAGCCGTGACGTTTAGGCTTAAAATTGTGCGATAGCAATAACCAAGCGTACGCTCAGCTCAGCTAATCGCGAAACAAGTCCATGGTTAGCGAATTGAGCGACCACGCGGAGGTCTTCGGGTCACGGCAATGGTGGTTGCCAATGATTTCATTCAATATTCTATTGAATTTGGAAAAAAATGTTAATTGTTTTTCACGAAAAATACCAATTATAGGCATGCATTGGACAATTGGACATAAACAAATGTGTCAATTTTATAATTTGATAACCTACATTGGATACAGTAGATAAAAACTATATGGCATAAGTTCGAATTGAACAAACACTAAAAGATTAAAAAGGATTCAAATCACAAAAACTATAATTATCTGCGACTTTGGATCAGCTGTAGCTAAAACGCAATGCATTGCGGTTTACACATCAACTGTTGTAAATAAAACGCAGCACTGCGACCGGTGGAGAGCGTACACTCGAATAGTTTTTTAGCCAGCCATCTGGCAACAACATGCGGAGTAGTCCGAAAAAGGTGTCATTCCCCTTCGTACGCTTCGACTTCGACTATCATTCAAAGTCGACACTCCACGGGCTGTTCGGTCGAATAACAAAGTAACTACGAGTGGAAAACTCACCTTGATATCACGCAAATATACCTCGCCTTATCTCACTCGTAGATTATGATAGAGATAGAATTGACTTAAAGTGAAATTGTTATCGACTTGTTGTATAATGGTACTTACTGGTTTGCAGTTTTGAGTAAAGGTCGATCGAGTTCTGATGTTAACAACATTTGCAGCGCTCAGTTGGACTGAAAACCTGAACTAAACTGAAGTTGACAAAAGCACATAAGCTGATTATACGCTAATTACAGTATTTGCTATATGAATTGAATGTTTGTTTTATAAAAAGAGCTTGAGTGAAGTCATTGAAATAATACCTACGTAGTAGACTGAATCTTTAACGAAATTGTTTTTTATGGATATTCCTTATAAATAATATTGACTTCATTTTGTTAATGTTGAAACTTCTAACAGATACCGATACGGTTCCCGAGGGATCTTATCTTTTCCCGGGATAAAAAGTAGCCTATGTCCTTCTCCGAGCTACCATCTATCTTTACACCAAATTAAAAAAATATGCTTCTTTGGTTTAGCTGAGGTAACAGACAGACAGTTAATTTCGCATTTATAATACTAGTTATGGATTCATTTTGAATGCTGCATGATTAAAGAATTAAGAAATAATAAATTATGGATTTCTTTAAGTAGTTACACCTATTGACTCACTTCACGTTGAAACTATTGTATAGTCTTTCAATAATTACTTATCAAAAATAAACTCATAAACCGGTTAAGAAATAAAAAAATATATTGTATAAATTCCTATGGTCGAGCATGGAACAATACTAGAGATTTGAACGTTCTGTGTTTAAAATCTATTCAAAGATGGCGGATTAATTAACGTTACGTTTAAAAATGAGAGCCGCGCCATTCTAGCGGCACATTCGGTGGCGATGCGGCGCGCCTGGCGGCTGGCGCGGGTAGGTCGCTGCTTATGCGCTGTCACCCGACCGACGACTGCTTGGGAATTTTTCCCGCCGTTACACTGAATGTCAACCTTTTAATACACTTGGAGTAACCTGCTATATGTATAAAGGTTGGATTTTACTTATCTTACTCTGTTTATTTCATGGATCCCACTTTCAGTTGCAACAAGTAACATATATCTATCTTAGCATGTATCATGTCACCTCTTTGAACTAGTTAAGTGCAAAATATTTGAAGTTTAAGTTACGTGTAGTTAAGGCGATAATAGCTCAGTGGTAGTGACGTCGGATACTGCGGCGAAGGTCGTGGGTTCGAATCCTACAATGAGCTTGAGCTTTCGGTGAAGGAAAGGTGGTTTATAGTAGGTACCGGACTAGCTGGCTACCACCCTCAAGTTGAGAATTAGTGGCCAAGCACCGATCGGTGTTCTGACAGCTGCACTTGAGAGCCAGTTTCCATCTAGGCTTTGTGTGCTTACCACCTCAGGCCACATCATCACTTACCATGGTAAGATTGTGGTTAAATACAAGCTTATCGTAAAGTAAAAAAGTGTCTGGGATGATTCTTAATGAATACCCAACATTCTAAATTAACATTATAATGAAACGTCGGTACTCAACTATAAAAAGATTGACGAGCACTGTATGTTCTAAGCGTGGCTCGCGTGCCAGCCAGCTCGAGTCAGTACGAGCCAGGCTCGGGCCGAACCATAATCGCAGAGAAAGAATACCCGCTTCGTTCGCCCGCCATCGCGCCAGCAACCAAACGCCTGTCGGTCGGTCGCGCTTGTAGTTTCCACAGAGCAATTATACGATTGTCTCTGGTTTAATTTGGTTATGTTTTGTTTACACTCTTGGTAGGATAGTGATACTGATCACAATTGTCATTAGGACAGTATCTGAAGTATTCGTTCAAGTAGTTGGAAATCCAATGGTATCCAATATCCAATCCTACTGTCTAATTAAATAAATATAGTTGGTATATTTTTTTGAAAAAAAAAAAACTTTTCTTTATGCTAATTTCCTTAATTATTTAAGTACCGATTATTACAAAGCCTCAAGTTATTATTTGTGTGAGTGGATACAAAACAATTGATAGGTGACTAAGACATAAGTAGCTCATTATATTGTCTTTTCTTACAAAGACATTCAACTAAGAAATAAAATACACTAATTATAATAAATAGGTTATCTATGCACCCATGGCGCGCGTTGAATACTTTTAACTATTTTTGAAAACTATTTTGTAAAAGACATCAACGCATTGCACCGCGAATGCGCTACGAAATGCTACGAGATGTCATTCATAGTGCTAGTGCACCTCTCTAATACTCTAAACGGCTAATTGTAAATTCATCACTAGTGCAGTGCAGTGCTACGACAACAATGAACAAACACATCCAACAACCTACAAAGAATTGAATATTTATCCATTTAACCGCGCGAGTCATACTAATTCTAGAATACGAATAAGACACAAAATCTTTAGTAAACTCGTCATCACGTTAATAGTCCATAAACATAGTGTTAAATGTATGAAAATCTGAAAAACAGGGCACCATACTCTGTATTCGAGTGGAGCCAAACCGCCCCGCTAGGTGGCAGCACATAGCTCGCTATTCACAGCGTATATTATTTACTAAGTTTATATATGTATGTCGTTATATAAGTGAACAGAAAGCTACGTTGGACGCGCGGCTATAGACGACAGCGGGCTGGGGTGAGGCGAGCGGGCGGAGGGTAGCCTGCCAACCCACACGCGCGCATCCTCGCCCACGCACACAAGTACGCCGCGCCACGTCCGTGTGTATCGAACGAGCGAGCGTCGAGCGCGCCAACCGACCGACTCGACGTATTCTTATTATTATGAAAGGAGAAACGCTTTTTGTAGGGCAAGAACTAAATTTGTTGTATTACGGCTGCCGATAATAAAGATCGTAAACGCATTTCAGTTCGCTCAAGTTTGTCGCAACGCTCATAGATGTCGCGCTTCCGATTGTGTTTCGTGGTTCGGAGGGAATTAAGTTTTCCGCGGACCGCGTTCGACTTCACATTACGTGATTACCTATAATGTTGACACAATGAAGCTTTAATGAGCTGAGTACACCGTGCAGTGTACCGTACTCCACCGAGATGCCAACCTCCTGTTCGCTTGATTCAAAGAAAAGGAGGTTATAAGCTTTTCTATTGCTACATTTAATTCAGTTAATTTTTGAGTAGATACTCTCATATACATAGCTACACTGAAACGTTTATTATCACTCAATATTCTAAGTACCTATTTTAATATAATTTTAAAGCCTTTTAAATAAATTATTATAATTTAGATTATAAATACCAGTAAAAATCCATATGCATCAGTAAAATGCATCAGTTATAAATTCGTAATTTTTTCGTAAATGATCATCACCGGAAGATAATTTTAGTATTCGCATAGTTTTACAATTTGTTTTCGTTTTCCAAATTCTATGTAGCAAGTAGGCCATCGAGAATAGGTTTTACGTCACAGACATACAAAACTCTTTGGAACAAAGAACAATTTGACAGTTTGGTTGGCGCCAAGACGGGATAGGTGGCGCCACAACCGTGGTGGGGCACGCATCGCTAGGCGGGCGAAGGCAAGCTACATCACGGGAATAGGGTTATTCCCGTACTTCGCTAAAACGCGGGAAACACGCGCTAACTTTCACACGTTAAGCTGACACTGACCGCTTTGCTTGCGCTGCACACTCCCGCTAGATTCTAGCGCGATGTTTTCATAAAACTTGTGCTCATAACAGTTACGTACGTAGGCGTTGTTTCAGAATCAAACAGGTATTAATTCAGACCGTAGCAATATTGGATATAATCGTATAGAGAATATGTTATGTGATGTGATCAACTAACTGAGTACCAACTAGGGACTGAATTGACGATACTTTAAAACATTTAGATCTCATCCCCACAATTTGATGTAAATACACTTGTAGCAGTGATTTTAAAAGTTAAATATGAAGTTAAATAAAATAAATATGTGTATTCGTATTCATCTAACGAATGTAGTGTTTGTATCTAACTAAAGCCATGCTATTCTGTAAGAACGTTTGTGTATCTCAAAAGGTGAATCTCAGGTGAGATATCAATTTCACATTCTGTAAACTTCGAATGACACTTAACTTCGCAAGTGTCAAGGTCGTGTGAGTTTGCTTTCTCCTGTCTCCTGGTGGTAAGTGAATAACGTCGCCTATACACATTAGCAATACCAGTGGGATTGCCAATGTGATGTATGCACCTTGTTACTATGACTTTGAGGCAACTGGCTCTCAAGTGCAACTGCCGGAACACACCAACAGGTGCTTGGCGACAGATTTTCAACTTGACGGAAGTAGCCAGCCAGTCGAGTACTACAAAGTACCTACCTTACCACCGTGCTATAGTTTCCTGACGATGTTTCTTCACCAAAAGCGTAACTGAAGCTCTTTGTAGGATTCAAACCCACGACCTACGGCACTACCAGCTATTATCGCGATCGCGATATATCAATAGTTATTGTGTATATAATATGTAATAATGTGTAAATAATATAAAATACAGCCCGGTATGCGTTGCATTGCCACTTTTATTTTCAGGAACCTTCGTAGACAGGAACCGGATGAAGGGTAATGGCGGCGCATAAATAAAATATATTTTTTTATTTATTACATAACTAACGGTCTCTGATTCATTAAACCTCAATTTTTAGAACCTAGACTATGTAAATATGGCTTTGAAACACAGGTTAACAAAACTCTTGAACTGGCTCTTAAGTGCAGCTACTGCAGTACTGCAGGAGGGGCTTGGTGACAGACTTTTAAATTAAGTTTCTGAAACTTGGCGGGCTCTAAGTAATTAAGTAGGTACCATATTAAGTAAGTATTGCACACCATAATGTATGTTTGTAACGAATAAACTAAAAAACTACTGGACCGATTTCAAAAATCTCTCACAATTAGAATGCTACGTTATCCTTGAGTAACATAGGCTATATTTTATCCCGGGAAAAGATAAGATCCCACGGTAATGTGGGTGAAACCGCGGGAGACAGCTAGTGCTCGATATCGAGATAGGTAAAACATTAGACTCTACGAAACCTGTTATAATACCCTACGTTTTGATGAGTTTTGATTTTATTGTTTAGACTAATGGTAAGCAGTCAGCCACCATCGTGGCATCGGCTATAAACCAGCATGATTGTTTTATACAACCTACCTTTACAAAGTCTAGAAGGCATTTGGGTTCTAAATGCAACTGCCTTTAATATAAGTATTTTGGTGACGAATTTTGTATGGAAAGGGTTGTTAGCCAGCTAAGTGGGTGCTGAAAAGTACCTAATCTACCACCTTGCAATGGTACCAGTAATGCATAGTTAGTACAATGTTTTCTTTCAACGAAAGCTCAATTTGTATAAAATTAGCAACAGATTCTCAGGATAGCAATTTTTGTTATATTTTTTATACCATAAGTGACAACTAAACTTCGAATGAAACTTCACTTCGCAAGTGCGTACCAAATGTTTATAGGATGCCAAATCAAGGTTGTGTGAGTTCGCTGTCTCCTGTCACCTGATGGTAAGTGAATAACATCGCCTATACACATTACCCGGGGATTGCCAATGTGCTGTATGCACCTTATTACAATGCGCAACAGACTCTCAAGTGCAACAGCTGGAACACAACAACAGGTAATTGGCGACAGATATTCAACTTGAGGGTAATAGCCAGCCAGTCGAATACTACAAAGTAGCCTATCACAATGTTTTTGATTCCTTACGATGTTTTCCTTCACCGAAAGCACAAGCTCACTGTAGCATTCGAACCCACGACCTTCGCCGCAGTATCGACGTTATAACCACTGAGCTATCATAGCCTTAAAATTGTAAAACTGAATCATCATCTACAACTAAAAAGCATGCGTTTCTGAAAAACTAATCTCATATATTGTGGTATTCGCAATGGGAATACCTACGTAAGTTTTTGTTAATATATAAATCTTTTAGTATTAAACTAAATCCTATATTTACTCGGAATAAAGTTATTCTATGTTTGATTTCACGTTAAGATCTATCCATATGCCAAATTTCATCAAATTCCACTCAACCATCCACAGTGTGAATGACTAACAAACATACATTTATGATACGATAAAATATCCTACTGTTTCTATTCATAAATCTATTAATTATTTTAGTTGTCACAACATCATCGCTGAAATCTAAACTTGGTGGAATCTCATCTTCCAACTACATCTATACTATTGTATATTATATTATAAAGAGTAAAGATTTGTACTTTTGAATGTAACGAATAAACTTAAAAACTACTTTACTGATATTAAAAATCTTTCACCATTAGAAGCTTCATTATCCTTGAGTAACATAGGCTATATTTATTTTTATCCCGGCAAAAGATAAGATCCCACGGGAACACGGGTGAAACCGCGGAGGACAGCTAGTCTCTGTATAAAATTAATGTGCATTTGCTGTCTTAACTTTTATATGTAGCCCCCTCGTCAGCAGAGAGCATAAGTTGTTATTATTGTGACGACAATCGTCCAGGGAATTCGAATGAAACAGGGAAATGTCAAAGTAGGTACAAGGTCATTAGTCAGCACGTAATGACGTCAGAGAGCTTTAATGTACAAAAAGAAACCTGGGCATGCAGGTAACCTACGTTTATTTGATGAGCCGGTTGGCGTGGTGGTTAACACTCTACCAATCACGCCGCAGGTCGTGGTTTCGATTCCCATCCAGGACAGACATTTGTGTGCATGAACATGTCTTTTTGTCTGGGTGTAATTATCTATTTAAGTATGTATTTTCAAAAAATGTAGTATATTAGTGTAGTATCTGGTTTCCTTATTACAAGCTCTGCTTAGTATGGGATCAGATAGCCGTGTGTGAAAAATGACCCAGGATATTTATTAGTAAAAATTAATCGAGGCCTCGGGTGACCGGCGGGCGGGGAGCTTTTTCCGCCAACGCATCAGCTTGGCCATCCAAAGAGGAAACGCTGCCAGCCTTCTGGGAACCTTGCCGATCGGCAGCAGCGGCAGCCTCGAAGATGTTTTTTATGTATTGTAATTGTACTTTTGCATGTATATTTTGTACATTTGTTGTAAATATTAAATGTTTATGTTACTCAAATAACACATATAATATTAAGAAATCACACTTGTATGACTCAAATCGCGATTTTTGTAATTCTTTTTTTTGTATATTTTGTTTTGGGATCACCGTTCGCGACCATTTGCAAAACAAGAGTTTAACCGTCATAGAAATGTTTAGGACAACAATACTTAATTGATAACATAAAACACATTGATTTTAGTCTACACTAATACCTACGTTATGCCACGAAGAATTTGAAACGCCCTTATCGCATTTGTTAGAAGGAAAATTGATTATATACCTACAAATTATTCGTTGATGACGTTTTGCGAACTGGGTCTGATAAAACTAACTTGTGACTCATGTATGAGGAACTCCCCTGGCCTATAACCATGCGATAGCACTACTAACCTAACCTAACCCTCATCTTCATGAGCACTATGGCGTATCGTTTTATTGGACCTATATGAATATGAAAATGTAAATAAATTGAAGAAAGATCCACTGCTGAAAAAAATTGCCTCGCTGAGTTTCTTGCCGGAGTCTTCTCAGTTTAAGTGTATTCCGAACCGGTGGTAGAGTCAATTGTAACGTTCATAAGTACCTTACCAGTTACTCGTACCAGGGCCTCAACTGAATAAATGAGTTTTGAGTTTGAATGGTTTAGTCTTAATTTAGGGTTCTAACAATTAGCTGAACACGTATATATAGATATAAATTTTATCACCAGAGTAATGTCAGTATGTATAGGTACATACATAGGTTGATTGATTTAAATTAGCCCGTGTAGTAATAATGTAACAGTAGTGTACATGTATAGTAATATGAGGTGCCATGTTATGTGGCACCGCGTAACAGAATCCTGAAAATGCCTGAAGCATTAATAGCGCTTACCATCGATTGCCGCGAATAAATATAGGATTGAGTGAGTTTAGAAACGATTACATGTTTTTTATTTAATCTAACGTAAGTAGATCGAATAAATCGGAATAAAACATCGAAACAAAGAGGATTATGAAAGACACTGTTAAGAGGAAGGAGTGCAGAAAGCTAATAAAATTTATACATATTATATAATATGGAAAATAAGAAGAATATGCATTAGAAAAAAAATAACTAAACAAAACATTACACACACTAATATAGGTAATTATCCTAAGAATATCAATAAACAAAACCGAAACAGACTTTATCCCTAAAACCTTTTTGGTCGAATTTGCATGAGTAGGCGTTTAGAGTGTTTAGAGTAGTGAATTTAATAATACTAACAGAACTCCTTGAAACGTAAAGTAACTAGTATCGTACAGGTAGAGCATCCTATAAAGTAGCAAATCAAGATGCACTGACAACCTTGACAGTTGACAGACAAGCCACTAAAAGCATCAAGTGATAATCGCTTGGATCTAGTTACACTCAGAATACTTCATACTGGTATCGTGCATCAGTGATATCCGTGCTAGCTGGTTTTGTACTAGTCTACCCAGCATTATTACGAGCTCTCTCAATTGACTGTGCCACTGACATGGAATAGGAAAAGCTTTTGTCCAGTAATTAATAGGTTATTAATAAATATTTTTTATTCAAAGACTATTCATAAGTGTTTGGAAAGGCCACTTTTAAATAAAATCTTTAAAGTATATATGACTAGTTTTCATGTAATCTACATCTATTAAACCTAATACTAGTTCTGATTAACTGAGAGACTTATTTATTTGTATTGTTTAGAATCAAATTATATGTTAAAAAGTATGTTTCAATCCAAGATATGACGATCCATCTCTATTTCATCCAAAACCGTTTAGTTGGAACGGAGCTGTGTGGCAACATACATAAATGACTAAGAGGAGAGAAGAAGATGATGTTTTGTTTCCGCTAGTTTTTCAAAACCTCAAAGTGACTTGACAGAAGACTAAAGCCTATAGACCTACCTACCTACCTACTTGGCACCTTTAATAGACAAAATAAATAATTCCACCGTTGTGGTTTTCTATTTGTATCCTTTATTTAATTTTCAGTTGTTTTCATATCTTAGTTCCATACTATCACAGCAAAAAAATATTGTTTACAGAATAGAAGTGGCAACAAAAAGTCGGACGAAGGTCGGGTGGTACGGCGCGCGGCGTCGGTGGTGGCGCGGACAGCTCTGAGTTCGTTTTTTGTCCCAGATATCGGATGCCCCCAAGTCACTTCAGCAATCATATTTTCCTCGGAGTTTATTTAATTTAGGCAACACTTAATTTTAAAATACGGGTCTTGTTACAGTGTATTATTTATTGCTTTCTTAGGAGTAACAAGCCTCTCAAACACCGTTTGAATTAATTTAAATGAAACTGTTGTAAAACCAATAGTGTTTCCATTTAAACATCTTTCGAACTAAACTTTAAGAAACTTATTGTATGTAGGTAGTACAAAATAATTTATACAGAAGTACATGAAAACTTAATATGATGTTAGTGAACATCTAAAAAAATAATCACTTAGATTATCAAGGTCTAAGCTCCAGTCAAGCAGGGAGTAAAACCGGCCGATCAATAAAATTACAGCTATACTATACCAGCTGGCTAAATGTTATACCTCGCAATCGGATAGTATAGCAACAAAAGTCTGACTGAGAACAAACTGCTGTGGTCATTTATTCCATAATTGAACATTACTATAAAGCTTCCTAAATAATGAATCCTTTAAAAAAGTTGTCCAACTATAGTAACTAAGTAATGTCTCGGATCCCTTGACTATTTGAAAAAGTTGTCCGGTACCTACTGCCTTTTGTCTTATTTTCCAGTCGCAGTCCACCTATCCCATAGGGGTATTTTGCTTGCAATCGCATTTAAATATGCGAGGCATACTTAACGCTAGTTAAGGATTTTTCTTCAGCACCTACTTATTTTTCGAAGCATTTTTATGTCTCGCTGGCTGGTTTATTAGGAATAGGTACGTATGCCTGAAAATTTACTGGTATATTGTCGAGAAAAAAGTGTGTTGTCAGATAAACTGCGGGCCAATAGGTTGCTAGTGCCTTCATAGTCTTAATTAGTATATGTTTTTATTCAATTATAGCTTTGTTATAAATCTTTACTAGACGTTTCATTAAAAAAAGTTAGGAAAGATTTAAGTTTCTTCGGTACGGTAAAGGCACGCGCCGACTGGCCGGGCCCTTGCCATGTGAGCCTTGCAGTTAGGGCCAATCAACGCGAATTATGAAAAACGTGCCTGGACAGCCGACCGCATCCTACCCTACGTTTTATACACGCTTTTCCTGTCAAGCAAGCCTGCCATACTCCCAACACACAATAGAATCGTTCTCGTTACCGTCCTCGCTGGAGAGGTTCGTACGCTCCACTAAAATTCAGACTCTTCCAGTAATTATGGTGGAGTTTCATGCCACATTCAAGGTAATCTTCAGGTCTGTCGTGTAAAATCTCTTTATCATTCCGGGAAAGGCCGTCGAGGGTACCAACTATTCCGTCAAAAAAGCCGGACACGCACGTGACCGGTATAAGGCCCAAAGGCTGCGAAGTTACCGATTTCGTGTCACACATAACAGCCACAAACTAAAATAAGCGGGTGGAACCACAGACTAGTTTTAGTTGACAAATAAATCCATACGTCTATACGAATCCATTCTAATATCTACTGTGCTAATATTATAAATGGGAAAGTGTTTTTGTCTATCTGTCTGTCTGTTACCTCTTCACGCTTAAACCGCTAGGCCGATTTAGATAAAATTTGGTATGGAGATAAATGAAACCCTGGGAAAAGATAAGATACCTCGGGAACGCGGGTAAAATCGCGGGGCGGAAAACTATTATCTATAATTTCCTTACACAAACAAAATAGATGTTTCCTTTCACCCGGACATCCCTGTGTAGGTAGGTGGACCTCTCATTTCTAAGTACAATTCATCAACCATCATCAACATTTTACCCAAGATTGTTTAAAAGGACGGGAATAAAAAATATCTATTTTTACTGTTGTAGTGGATGTGCGACTGTAAATAATAAATGAAAAAATCTGCGAAAGAGGTTCTTTTGGTACCTACCAGCGACCATACAGGTACCTACGAACCATAACTAGTCTCATTCGTCAGGTGAGTGCTTCAGGCATAATCCACCAATGAAGGACACCAAATGCGAAAGTCTGTTTGTTGGTTTGTCCTTCTTACCCGCAGCAAAGGAACGATATGTTTTTAATTACAGACACATGAATTTTTGATTAATGTGGTTTTTTGCAGAAATACTTTAAGGATCGGTGTGACTTTTGAATCCAGGAACAAAGGTAAAACCGTGGGCAGAATCTTCTCAGAACTCACTGACTGTTACTCACTTCGTTTACTCACCTGATATAATATATTAAAAAAATGATTTTTCTAAATATTACAATACATAATTTTGTAATTCCACGATTAGATGATTTAAGGAATTATGTTCTGAACAATTGTGTGTGAACGTGGAGTGCCACTTTTGATTTAGTTTCCTAGTCATCGAAAATTTCAACAAGGTTCAAACTAAAAAGATATCACTGAAAGAGATGCATAATAATTACGTTGACATAAGTTGTCAGATTGATCTGCAAGCGAAACTAATCTTTATCACCTATGAATCTGCAAGCGGCATTCAACCTTCGGGTGGTACACCACTTTCTTGGCTGACCGTACATAAAAAAAAATTCCAGACGTTTTTTTATACAAGTCTTATCCAGGAAAATGGGTCCTGATCGTAAGTGATGACCACGAACTATAGACATTAGCTATACCAGGGGGATTGACAATGTGTTGTACACCATATTGCAAAGCCTAGATAGGAACTGGCTCTCAAATGCAGCTGTCGGAACACACCGATAGGTGCTTGGCGACAGATTTTCAACTTGAGGGTGATAGCCAGCCAGTCGGGTACTACAAAGTACCCGACCACCGTGCTATGGTTTCCTCACGATGTTTTCTTTCACCGAAAGCTTAAGCTCATTGTAGGATTCGAACCCACGACCTTCACCGCGGTATCCGACGTCACTTACCACTGAGCTATCATCGCCTTAACACAAGCCAATTGCCGGAACACAACACAACAGGTGCTTGGCGACAGTCTTTCAACTTGATGGTTGCAGCCAGTTGAGTACTACACAGAACCCTACCACCGTGCTGTGGTTTCTCCACGATGATTTCCTTCACCAAAAGCTTAAAATCATTGTAGGAGAACCCATGACCTTCACCGCGGTATCCAACGTCACTACCCTGAACTATATCATCGCTTTTCATGATTGAAACAAAATAAAACAGTGAGTCATGATTAAAAATCTGCAGTCATTTTTAAACGACTTCAAAAAAGGAGGAGGTTATATGTTCGACTGTATGTATTTTTTTTTTTTTTATGTATGTTCATCGATTTTTCCGCCAATTGTCAACCGATTTTCAAAATTTTTTTTTGTTTGAAAGAGTATACTTCGGCGGTGGTCCCATTATCACCAAGTCAGGATCTGATGATGGGATCCTGGGGGAAAACGAGGGCAACCCTCAAATTTTATAAGAAATGTCAACCGATTTTCAAAATTCTTCTTTCATTTGAAAGAGTATACTTTGGCGGTAGTCCCACTGTCACCAAATCAGGATCTGATGATGGGATCCTGGGGAAAATGAGAGCAACCCTCAAATTTTATAAGAATTTACAGTATTTTTTTTTCATTCATATACGTACTTATCAAAGCTATTTCCATCTGGTAGTCATCATCTTATGTTGCAGAGCTGATGATGGAAGGTACAAATCCTTAAAGGTTAGGAGTTAGGGGATATTTCTTTAAATATTATAGTCACGTTTAGACTCGTATCGTCGTCTCTTTGTATATTAAAATGAGCTAATGATAGAAGGTAATATCTTTGTCGGTTAGGTGTTAGAATATACGTTGTCCTAGATATGAAATGAAACGCAATATCAAGTAGCTGCTGAGAAAGAAGCCTTAATCATTTAGGATATATATGCTTTATTTTCTTTAAAAGTTTATCTATTTATGTATTCCCTCATCTAATAGCGTGATGTTATTTAACTTATAGGCTTTCTCGATAAATGGGCTATCCAACACTAATATATTTTATGTAGTTCCTGAGATTAGTGCGTTCAAACAGACAAACAAACAAACTCTTCAGCTTTCTAATATTAGTATAGATAATGTAAATTAATAATAGGCTTAATTTGCTCGAAAACAATTAAATATTTCTTGAAAACATTGAAATATAAAAAATGGAAAAATAAAACTTTTTATAAAAAAAATAAAAACGCCTTCAAAGGCAAATGTTGCACTAAAAACCGAAAAATAAACTGAATAAGAGATTAAATAAAATGGGAAAAAAATATTTCAATAACTAAATAGACCAAAAACTTTACTTATGTAAACTACCTACGCACCTATTCAAATTATTATTCTATAAATACCTTTTGATCTGTTTGAAGTCGGTGCCAAGCCCAAAAATACAATGAAAGAAATAATAAATGCCTTCACAAGCATCGCCAGATGGCAGTTCAGCCTCCCAGGGTGGAGATTAAGTAATCCCTGGGTTCGGGAACTCACTCTATCTGCGGGCGGCCAGCGGTCAACCGTTTCACCGGATCTCCCTAACCGCACGCCAACATGCTGCGCCTGCACTACTCAATAGCGACTCCATAATATCGCCGGTCCCTCCGCCGTCAGCACAGTGACTCCTCTAAGGAGCTCTGGCAACCTTACTCACCGCAGGAACACAACACTTGGCAGTGCTATTTGGCTGCGATATTCTGTAAGGTGGAGGTACTTCCCCAATCAGACGGCCCCAATTATGAGCAGATGTTATGCTATGTCCTACCTCCTCAAACCGTACGAAGCCTATTAAACCTATTAGGCTTGGCACCGACTTCAAACAGATCAAAAGGTATTTATAGAATAATAATTTGAATAGGTGCGTAGGTAGTTTACATAAGTAAAGTTTTTGGTCTATTTTGTTATTGAAATATTTTTTTCCCATTTTATTTAATCTCTTATTCAGTTTATTTTTCGGTTTTTAGTGCAACATTTGCCTTTGAAGGCGTTTTTATTTTTTTTATAAAAAGTTTTTATTGGTAAAACTCGTTTTTCTAATATCAAAACCGATTGATGAAACTCGCTTTTCTAATCATCAAAACCAAAATACATGTCACATAAAACAAAGCACAAAATCTAACCAACATGTTTTTCAAACAATATTGAATTAAAAACTCGTAGCATTACAAATAATAGCTTCGCTTTTTGGCGTGCTGAAAATTTAACTACATCCAGGCTCGGCACACTAATGGGTTTCAATTTGTTTTTCATAATATAGTCGCTGAAATTAGTATCAAGCGTAGTTTATGTAGGTACCTGGTGTAGCCGATCGATGGCGCCACCGTCGCCGCCGCCATTTCCACTCTCTAAGATAAAACATCACTGCTTTCCCACTTTCCTTTTTCTATTTCCATTTATTTTCTCAACGTTATTAGTTCTATGGAAAATGGTTGCTCAGACAGGAATTATATTGATGTGAAAAACACGATTAGTACCTTTGTTTTATTTTTGGTGACAATGAATTTAAATCACAGATTTATGTAACGTGTAGCGTGGTGTAGCTATGAGAAAAAAAAACACAAAAAGGTCTTCCATGTGGTTTACTGAGCTGATAGTAGAGTACCACACTCTTGTTTATGTTTAGTTAAAAAAAATCGATATGTCAAGATGTAGCTGGTAAGCAAGAGGTAGACAAGATTATCAGTCTTGATAATAACAGTCCGTGTATTGGCAGATTTTGAAAAAGACAAAGAGCGTTCTCTTTATCCCACTAATACAACGTACATAAAGTCACGTTAAACATGTTTGTCGTTTGTTTGTTGAGATAGATCCCCAGAAATAAATTAATAATGATTAATTGGCCCACTAGTTGGCTTGGTTGGTAAGATACACATAAAAAAGGTAGATACTCTATGATATATGCTACCCATCACTACCTGTCAGGCTACAAGTCGTGGGTTCGATTCCCACCCAGGGCAGACATGAACATATATATATATTTGTGCTTAGTTTGGATGTAATCTATATACGAGTACCTACCTATATAAAAGATGATTAACCACGAGGTCTCAGAAAGTATAAATTGAAATTTATTCTCCCTTGAGAACGTGGGTGAAACCGCGGAGCACATCTAGTTATCTACATAAGTTATATTTAAATAGTTATATTAGTAGCATATCAGTTATTGGTTTCCGTTGTGTAGTGTAGCTTACACTTAGTTTTAAATAAGTTGGCTTTGTGTGAAGAATTGCTCAGATTATTTATTAATTGCTAAAAGTTGCATTGTATATCTATACTTAATAAAGGTTTCGCTTAAGATACCTTTCAATACTCTAATTTTTGTCCTTCCACTGGCAGAGTTCCGAAATCTCTACTAAAAACAGAAAATAAAATAGACGAACAGAAAAGCTTTCATCTATTTTGAGTTAACATCCAGCGCCATTTTGCGTGTCCTAGTTTATCGACGGATTAATACAATTTTCCAACACGTGAACGTGGGAATTGTGACATTAAAATTAAGTAGGTAGCGAGTAAATTTATACTCACAGGTAGGTTCATTCAGGTAGTTGTCATCTAAACTAGGTATAATTGGGAATGAAACGTACCAAAACTACTTGACAATGCTTTTAAAATTATGCAAGAGAAGAAATATATGTACTTATAACTAAATAATGCATTTTCCATAATATTTAAACATAAGTTTGAGGAAATCCAGAAATTGGCCGATATTATTATTCCTATGTATTATGTTAAATCAAATATAAATTAACCATTAGCTTTAACGTGAAAGGTTCTTATTTATAAGAAAACAGGAAATCATGTTATTTCTTTTATTGTGCTTTACAGTATTCTAAAAGAAAAATAACAAAGTGGGCGAGTCTAGCTAGGATAGAATTTCTATTTCTGGAATCATTGCGCCGTAGTTCCAATTAACTTTTCCTCGAATAATATGTCGTATTATTTATTACTTAGTAGGATATGTTGGAAACTAAGATCCTCTATAATTCATATTTTATGTGATATTTTTCTCTTAAGGCCTGTATGTAGAATTTTATTCCATCGAAAGATAATTTAATTTCCTTAATTTTTATTTGTACCTACATAGGAATTTTGTATTTCCTTGTATCTTGATTCCCACTTCAGAACGAGCTTTACAGTACTTAAAGGCTTATAAATGGGATTTCAATGAATATGGTTCAGAACTTTTATCCTATATGGCGATGACAGCTCAGTGGTAAGTGACGTCGAATACCGCGGCGAAGGTCGTGGGTTCGAATCCTACAATGAGCTTGAGCTTTCGGTGAAGGAAAACATCGTGAGGAAACCATAGCACCATAGGGTACTTTGTAGTACCCGACTGGCTGGCTACCACCCTCAAGTTGAAAATCTGTCGCCAAGCACCTATCGGTGTGTTCCGACAGCTGCACTTGGGAGCCAGTTCCCATCTAGGCTTTGTGTGCTTACCACCTTCGGCCACATCATCACTTACCATAGTGAGTTTGTAGTCATATATATATATATATATATATATGTATATATAGATACCAAAAGTTGTAAATAAAGGCTGCCATTATAAACGTCCCATGTGATGACGTAGCCACCATAGTGGCGACGACTCGTCCAGGCAGCTTACTGAAGATCAAAATAAGCCACGCGACTATCGTCGATCGTTGCAGTACAGTAGTAACTTGCAACTCAGCTCTGAATCTCTCTCTACAATAAACTGTAATTTCTATAACCAAGATCTACAGCGAATACTATAAATTGCCTATGAGCTTCAGAGCAACAATATATTAATCTGTGAACATATTCCTCCAAAATTATTACGTTGCATGATTTCCTAGTAGAAGTTTTTTCGTCTTAGGTGTTCTGATTCAGCTTCATTCATTGTGTTTAGTAAGAACTAAATTCAATGGATTTGACGCTTATATAAAAAAAAACCAATAGCTTCTAATTTTTATTTTTTATAATTACATTAAGTCAATAGGTAGGTATGGTGATTGGAGACAAAATCTCGCCCGCACTTTAATTTTTTTAATCTAAATTGCTAGAAACGTCCACTTGATTTCAGACCACACTAAAATTTTTCGACATTTATAGGTATGATTCTTGGACGAATAAAGGTATGATTCCATTCGATCATTCCTCCGTCAAGTCCGTTGACACAAAAGCTGCAAAATTGGTACCTACTCGTCGTATTCTGAAAATAATTGCTAAATAGGATATATTTGCAACAAAATGTGTTTCTAAAATTTATTTTACAGTTTATTTACAACTAGTGACCCGCGCGCGGCTACGCCCGCGTGGACTACACGTTATATCGCGCAAGTGGGGGTGGTGGAGGGGGGCTAAAAGATAGCCTATGTTCTCTCCCAAGGTCTACTCTATATCTGTGCCAAATTTAATCTAAATCGGTTGAGAGGTTTAAGCGGGAAAGGTTTAAACACTTCGTAAATAATCACTTTTTAGTAAAGGATAAAAAATGGTTATGGTGGGTTATCCCTAAGAGATAGACATATACCATCGCGGACTTTTTTGTTGAACTTTTTAAGGTGGACAATACTGTAGCACATTATTTTGGTCTATCTCGTAGGGTTCAGCCAGCGTTTGCAATATAAGCGCAAAAAAATGCTTAATTACGACATCACATTAGAAACCTCTAAATTTATCAGTGTTTCGCTACTATATTATGCATGTATTATACATATAAACCTTCCTTAAGAATCACTCTATCTATTAAAAAAAACCACATCAAAATCAGTTGCGTAGTTTTAAAGATTTAAGCATACATAGGGACAGACAGCGCAAGCGACTTTGTTTTATACATGTAGTGACAAATGTACAAAATATACAATCTATGTATATAAAAAAAAAACTTCCTCGAGTCTGCTGCTGCTGCCGATCGGCAAGGGTCCTAGCAGGCTGGCAGTGTTTTCTCTTTGGATGGCCAGGCTGTTGCGTTGTTTCTTAATTTAAAAATGAAGTACGTGTTACATAGTTACCACCATTGTTATGACTAACATTGTGTAGTAAGTGAACCCAGAAAGATCCGAGTGTTTTCCTTCTTCATATTGAGTCATGGCGAGCGAAAGGTAGCTCGACTCATGAGTCGAGCATGCCCTTCTCAATCATATTATTTTTATCCTACAAGGATATTATAGATAAACCATGGCTTGAGAATGAGGAAGAAAAAAAGGAAAAATATCCATAGAGACTCTATGGTTCAGCTAACTTTTTAAAATATGATAACCTAATTCATGAGTACAGTCAATATGTGTACAGACGCAGATAAGAGCAAGTGTGACCCAATTAGCAATTGCTGGCATCCCGGTGTAAAGTGATAAACCAAGCCTTCGGCAACAACTTCCAATCCAACCATAAGCATTGATGGTACCGAAGATCTATAGATACTAACATTATAAAGTACCTACCGTACCTAAAGTTTTATTTTTGTTTGTTTGTTGGTAATTTTCACTTTTGAACGACTAGTGATTTTTAAATTCTATTCACAAATGAAAAGCTACATTATCACTGTCTCACATAGAGTAAATTTTGTTTTGATTCCCTCGGGAACGCGGGTGAAATCGCGGGGC
Organism: Ochropacha duplaris; assembly: GCA_951361185.1. Taxonomy (NCBI): domain Eukaryota; kingdom Metazoa; phylum Arthropoda; class Insecta; order Lepidoptera; family Drepanidae; genus Ochropacha; species Ochropacha duplaris. The sequence continues at coordinate 6,163,100 of OX592707.1, read as the reverse complement.
GGAATCTAGTTACAAATATTCTGAGATCATCAAAACAAAAAATTATACATTTTGTTAAACTAGATAGACGCCAGATTGCATATTTGCAATAGTTTTTTAAGCCCAAATTATAGATAATCCTTAGTAAAACAAAATCGGTTCTTTTTTACCAATCTCTTTGTTCATAAAATATAATGTAGGTACGTTATCAGAATAAACTGGTAACTGAAATACAGAAATGTTTTGTCATTATCAACAAGTGCCACGAAAAGTTTGAGAACGAGTTGTTTGTCACATTTGACTTATTGTATCAGAGTGGAATAACCCAAACATTCTCGGGTTTCTATACTATATTTAGTCCAATTGTTATAAATATCATTCGTCAGTCATCTTCAGTAGCGAATGACCTTTACCCATAGATATAGGAGCCTTTACCTCTCAGTTTTGGCGGGTTTACGCCTCCCCCGGAGTGCCCGGACCGGAGACCTGTCGCTTCCGGCAGCCGACCGGGCGCGGGCGACCCGGCCCGGCCACTTCCGACCGGCTCTGCTCACGTTCCCAATTATTACTGATATATATTATACATCAAGTATCTTATTTAATTATTCGATATTTTATTGGGAATAGTTATATAAGTAAATATAAATAGTCTGACAGAGATTTTAGTATTTGAAAACATCGTAAGCTATTTTGATACATTTGTCAGTTATAATCAGTAGCATCTTCAGTTTGGTCGGATTTATCTGTTCATATGGCCTTCCTTAGATGTCCTTACATCTCAAACTCAAACTCAAACTCAAAATGTTTTATTCAATTTTGGGACACTTAAGGAACACTTATTGAACGTCTTATTGCTATTTTTAAAGCTATTGTAACTGTTACCACCATTTCCAAATAAAGACCTGTCAGGAGAAGAAACGGCGAAACAAACTAAGATGTGTTTATACTTTTATTAGTTTTTTTGGTCTGAGTCTGGGTGCAATTATTTATTGATATATTTATGGTATTAAAGTAGTACCTACCTATATGTAGTAGGTATATCAGTCGTCTGGTTTCCATAGCACAAGCTCTGCTTAGTTTGGGATCAAAGGGCCGTGTGTGAAGAATGTCCCAGGATATTGATATGCATTTGAGACGTCTTCTGCCACATATACATTATACATTGGTAGTTGTAACACCTACCTATATATTTTTACTACCTATAAGCTCAGAGGAACTGGCTCTCAAGAGCAGGTATCGGAATACGACGGTTGGTTGTAAGTGGTTGGTTGGCGTTGAAAATCTGTTGAAAATCTAACTTGAGCAGCTGGATAGCCAGCTAGACGAGTACTAAAAAGTACAACGTATCACCTTGCTATGGTTTCCTCACCGAAAGTTCAAGCTCATTGTAGGATTTGACCCACGACCTTTGCCTCGGCATTCGACATCACTACCACTGAGCTATCGTCGCCTTAAATATTTACATTATGTTAATTTACTAATTTATAATATTTTCCTCTATACCTACTATTAGGTCTCGCTTTTCCCGCCAATAATATTTTCCCGTTTCGATATTGTCATATTTTATCGCGGGCATCCCATGAACGTTCAGAATCTAATAACTTTGTCTATGACAATATTCCGGAGTGAGACCAAAATAGATAGGTTGGAGTTGTTCTTTGTAGCAGCCCCTAAATAGAGTGCGTAATAGGAAGGGGAGGCCGCGGTCGGAGGGCGACCCTCTCCCCGCGCATGCGCTCCACGCACCGCATTCATATCGGTTTTATTACGTTTTTGTTGTATTTCTCATGATAATTTTGTTGCATTTATTTAATCATCATCAACAATCTGTATTTCTCCATTCATGCTAGGATTTTTTTAATGAAAAATGGCATAATAGAACACCTTTATGGAGACCCTATTGGCTCTATATTTCCTAATTATGTCCCTCTAATAAGATATTTTCTAAAATAACATCACATTTTACTCAGCCAGTCATTTTCCAAACATCAAATCATTCATTTTCCATAATTTGGACAGATTTCTGTAAGTATTCTAGGAGTATTCATAATATGCTCGAGTGAGCAGTGGATGCGAGATGTCTGATGACGGAGGGTGCCAGCGCCACCCGCTTGGCAGATGTGCGCCGCACGTGGCGGGATTGTCGAGCGAATGCTGCGCACAATGGAACGCAATTCCAATCCAACATGGCCGCCGCCGAGAAACTTTCCCGCTCTTTTTACTGTTCTTTATGGTTAAAAAGTATTTCATAATTTCAGAATAATTTAGATATTGTACCAAACGACACAAACGTATTCAAATACCTACTTGGAACAACTAATTTAACTTAATTCCGATATGAAAGTATGATCGAATAATTTTCAATTAATTCTAGGTACCTAGACCATCTTTGACATTTTCAGAAGTCAAATATGTACTTAGTCTACATATTATCTATTGTAATAGATACAAACTTACTACTGTTCATATGTATTCGTATAATTTTTTTTAAGGTTTTTGGCTTGGTATTTAAGCCATTTCTTAATTTAAAATATTATTTTTTTATGTCTAGTTTTAGTGAAATTGACGGCAATTCCACAAAAACTTTTCACGGACTTCTTGGGACAACCTGGAAAGTCACGATACACGCTTTCATTTCATTTTACTTCACTTGTGTACTTAGATTGATCTTTATTGGACTAAACACCACCGAAATTATTCAATAAAACTCAAAATACACGAATTTAATGAAAATAAAACGAAAACACAACGTCACTTCGCAAGTTCCCGCCAGAAAGTCCTATTCGTATAAACTTTATAGTTTCCTTATAGTAGTGCTCTTGCGTTTGTATCATTCAAATAGTAACTAAGAGTTTTCGTACTTTGGACAAAATCAATATCTGGTAGAGGTGACGTGTTGATTGTTTTTTTTTTACAAAAAAAGGCACGATGACCTAGCCTGGCGAAAGATCTTCCCTTTTCAATGGAGGTGACCCCGACGTGATTGGAATGTCAGCAGTATGCGGCATCACTTCCCAGCACTCCGCACCAGGTCGCAGCAGCAGTCACACAGCAAGCCAGCTTCGCCTTCTTCAGGTCGAACGCAGCCGACTCACCGCGCTTCCTGGTCCTGCAAGGCTACCGGCTCAACCCGTCGCAGCAACCTCGCTCAGTCTCGACTCACTGTAGACTACGAGCAGCACTGGCACTTGCAAGCTACATTAGCACGACGCAGCAATATCGACCTCTGGTCTTGGAGGGGAGTAATGTAGCGACATCTATCTACACATAGATATAGTTCGCACAACTCCTTGATAGATGGCGCTTCAATAACCTACATCGCGGTTACGAAGTTTTCTATGCGATCTGCATATATACAAGATTCCAACATCTACAGTTGGACCGCGGTCCCCAGGCACGATGATCTAGCCTGGCAGAAGATCTTCCCTTTTCAATGGAGGAGTCTAATACCTCGCTCCTCCATAAACTGTTTCCGAATTTTCAAGTTCGCTGGGATTCTCGGAATGAGAGAGCTTTCTCAATTTCCCGTATATGTAGGTAGGTACTACCTACTGGGAAACGCGGCCTTTGACCCAACTCGACACGTGTCTAAAATTAGGTTTCGAATATAATTCTCCAATTCCAATAAAAAAACAATCAATCTATTGTATTTTTGTAGAAAATTATCTCACAGTTAGAGCTATACCTAAGGGTTGCGAGATATCGTTATCAGATAATTCTAGAAAGTGTAAGTAAACTGAACTAAAAACTGTTTATAAATAAGAAAATTTCCTCTATCAGATTAAATGGCAACTCTAGAAATAAAATAAAAATTCAATACCTAGGTACCTACAAATTGTAAAATATTCCCATGCAAAGTTCAGTCTCAGTAACAAAGAAAATATTATTGTAATGCTATTAAAACGTGCACTAACGTAAAATTCAGGATCTAAGATGCAAATCTTTTTCTCGATTTATTTTCATGTCCGGAATTATATTCCTGTTTAATTTGAATATCTTTCGCCTACCTCATTACAATTGTAATAACTATTTCTACTAATGCAAAGTAGGTAGTCATTCGACATTTACCTATACCGATTCTGTTCTGTTAGTCGCCCGACCACGGCCGCCGCGCGCTCGTCATTACGCCGATGGTCAACCGGTTTGTGATGGCATCAGAAAAACAGCTACCTCCCTACCAATATACTCGTCGATCCTAACCAGCGATAGAAGCGATGAATATTTCCAATTACGAGAGAGATTCAAACGTATACTTTACATTCTCGTGGTACAGAGTGGCCGATATGAGCGATCGTGGAGAGCGCCACAAATTTGGTGTCAAAAATTTATATAACGCTGCGAATTTAAAACCGCTAGCTCACTATAACGTTTTATCATATAATGATAAATATACATCGTTATGTGATCACTTCTGTTTGATAGATGCAGAATAAATTAAACGTAGGTGCAACAGGCACTTCCACCACAGTTGCAGACAAAATTAACCTACCTATACGGTTTTATTTTTCCTTAATCAAGCAAGCGTTGAAGTTGCGATGTTGTATGATCAAGATATTTTCATTTACTTAGTACTGTCGTTTAATATTTTTAGAAGTATATATAATCTACATAAAAGAAACCTCCCAAAGCTACCTACAAAAACATTCCAGGATTCAAGTTACTACATAACTTACTACACGATTAAATGGGATTAAATTATTATAATACAATGTTATTGGGGAGCTATGAAATATACATACTTAGATAAATAATAGAAAGAGAAATTGTTGTACGCAAAAAAATCACGAGCCCAAATATCTAACCACCAAAATACCCTGCTAGGAACTGAATACTGTATCAGAGATTCATAATAGACAGGAATCAGGTCAAATAGATGAAAAAATATTAGAAAGCTTGCGTGGGAATAAGCGGAACCCGTAGCTACCAAATTATGAGGAGAAAGGTGGACAGGCGGTGAGGCTGACGGAACTGAAATATGCGACACTGTGTAGAGCCCAATAAAAAAATGTCTAAACCGTTTTGCAGCGAAACCAGGAACTCATTTATGCACCATACTTTGTCTTGCCTTACTTACACAATAGTGTCAGGATCTTATAGTTTCCCATACATCAAAAAATATCCTATTATACTTAGATACTATATTTAACCTATCCTGAATGTAATTTTGCGTATTGATACAATACAAACCAAAGTTTATGGTTTGATAATGGTCTATTAAAACTTTATAAAAATAATGTAAGTATAATAAAAGGAGCTCGCGTTAGACTTCAGACTTACTCTACTCTGGGACGAAACATAGCGAAGCCGAGATGTTACACTCTACCCCTTGGCTCGCAGATGGGACGGTCGTCTCAAAACTACCAACAGAAAATATAATAGGAATAACTTGAATCACCATCACGTTTTTCAAATTTGTAATGAACACACTTGCATGCCTATATAGGCGATTGCTTCTTTGGACAGCTAAAAATATTCGTACGAGCTTTTGAGTCTAGTGTATTTACAATTATTAAAAGTTGCTAATCAATTTTTGAGCGTATTTAATTTTCAAATATTCAGTGTCGTGTGATTCGTGGGGTTGGATTGTTAGATTTGAAAACATTTAAATATGTTTGGGACCTTTTTATCGGTAGATACAGCACTACGAGAACAAAACTATATTTTCGTTTCAATCGAAGATTCTCGGCATTTTTCGTTTGACTTTGATCGTAATACGTAGTTACTGCAAGCTATCCAGATACTTAGCATTGAGGTTTCAAAACCAAACAACGATCCTACCTATGCTGCTCATTACTACGTACCTACCTTAACATAGGGATGTGAAATAAGGGATATATTTGACGGGCCGCGGTTGGCATAATTGGTGAGTTGTGCTACTTATCCCGCCGGTTGTGGTTTCGATTCCCACCAATTCCACCGAGGACAGACAAAACAAATAAGACGTGTGTGCATCAAATCTGTTTGTCCCAGAGTCTAGGTTTAATTTTTTTTATTTATTCACTTCATTTTACAATTGTCTAATAAACTTTATTATACATAGGATTACAATTCTTCCGTACGTGTGTTTAGCAGTGAACTCATAAACGGCTCGACCGATTTTGATGTTTTTTTGTTTGAGTAGTTCTCTTGAACCGTAGTACCTAATCTGTATATAAAAAAAACTATATCAGTTATATGGTTTCCATAGTACAAACTTCAAATTCGAGAATAATGTCCCGGGATATTTATTATTTACTTATAGCGGGCGCTAACATCTGAACAGGCGATAAAACCTCCGTGGTAATGACGTCAAACACTGTGACGGGAATCTTACAATACCTACGTTTCAGTTTTCGGAAAAAGAAACGAAAACGTTGCTAGAATCAATATATTCTACCGTGCTAGGCTAAAAACCTAATTGTGTAAGTAAACCGCGAAAAAAGAAGTTTGCTTGTAGACTTTCTGTAACATCTTTATTTAATTTCCCTTAACTAGACATTAACAAAAAGGATACCTGATACAGAACATAACATCTAATCAAGTCGTTTAAACTATTTATTTACTCAAAAAGCTATGTAAAACAAAATACAATATCAGGAACATAAACCGAAAGCTGAATAGAAATTAAATATAAGAACCTACGAGCTCTCGTTCGATAAACCAAGAGCTGTATGTGCAACATAACTGCTTATAAAAACTCAAAAAACGTTACGAATCATGTCCCTAATAAATAAGTCGTATGTCCAGCGTAAACCAGCGCATTTACGTTTTTGTTAAAGCTTGGTTTAACAAATCTAAAGGAGTAATAGCTATAAGTGATAGTAGCGTAGATGTAGAGCTAGAAAGCGCAGAGGGTGTGCAAGGACGGCAGGGCATCCGAGGGCGCTGGGGTCGCCCTGCCGAGGGCGCCAGGGCACTCTCGGCCAAGGGTACAAGGGACGCGCGGCGGCCTACGACGCATCGGCCCCTAAGCCGTTAACATCCACTGCATTTGTCTTACTGCCTATTTACAGTACACTTGTTTTGAGTTTCAAAACTTATGAATTATCAATGAGTATGGTACCTAATACACACACTACCTACACATTATTATGATGGCACATTTAATAGGTATGTACCTACCTAGCTGCCTATAGGTATATTTGGGCATGTAATATTTTAATTATAGGCAAAAATCGTACCAATCTTAATAATTTTCGGGTTAATATTAAATATCATATTTATTTATAAAACGTACGTAGGTAGGTACTAGGTACACACTCAAAACATTGTACGGTTTAGCGTCGTCCAGTTCGGAATCAATAGAAAACTCGCAGTTTTAAAATTTTGCGGCGTGGCGACAAATTACGGAATTTAATGTATCTTCAGAAACAAGTAAAATGTGTGCGTAGCGTAAAATTTGGAACGCAGATAATATAGGTACCTACATACATAGTTCTCAAGATTGCAGAAAATAAAATAACAAGTTGTGATCACTAAAAAAAAAAGTTCTAACTGTAACTTCAATTTAAACAATTAATCTAGAATTGATAATATGAATTAACATTATCAAAACCTAAATAATTCAAAGGCACATACAATGTTTTCAACAATTCTTGACAATGTTTTCAAGCTTCTAAATGTAAGCAGCAGTTTTCAGGGCTGAAATAAATCATTACCTACCTAAAGTAAACGTATCATCTTACTTTACATGTAATTTCATAAATTCGTCACAAGCGAAGATTGTGGATCTCTGTCAATAACAAGAACATTGGATACCTACTTATAAATCGTAGTAGGTACCATAGTCCAATATACCTACCATAATCACCCCGATCTAGGACTGGATTTGGATTATCTTCTAATCTGTAGGTATGAAATTAGGTAACATATTTCAATTTGAGGGTGGTAGGCGAATTTACTGCATAATATATAGGTACAGCCGCAGCATTCGATGTCACGACCACAATGCAGTGATCATACCAAGAATTTACTTCGATTAATATCGCACATAAATAAAATCTGCAGGAGCAGTATAAAACGAATCCAGTTTTCCTCATATTAATTCGGTAGAGTCGGCCGCAGCGACGCGACGGCGCGGGCGACGCAGATTCGATCCGAGCAACAAGCAGCGAGCGTGGCGCAACTGCCGCCGCCGCCGGTACCTAACAAGTTACATAAAAATACGAGTCAGCCGACCGACCGCGGCCGACCACGACAACGAGACGTACCGGTTGCTTGCTAGTCTTGCTACACACTGCCTGCGACATTACACGCTCATGTCCACTCGCGTTTATTCATCATGCAGGATAGCTTTATATTTAGCACTTTCCAAAGGAATTCTTTAAGTGCATTTCGGGCCGAAATGCAATTTATGTAAGTTATTCTACTACCTACAGAAATTGCGCTGTATTTTTTATCTTCGTTCTTAACTATCCCAAGAATCGTATAACTATTAGATCTTCATTGAATAATAATGGATTGATGTCTGTCGATATTAAGGATTTGTAAATTGTTCATGAGAGAATTATCATTAAAAATATGAAATGATAGGCAATGCAGGAACCCCAATTAGGTAATTAGTGGCAGCAGTAATTAGGTCTTTACTAACGATGTTTACAAAAGCGTTCAATGCCAACCCGCATTTCATTCGACGGCTTGATAAGCGTTCCATCCAAGTCCTAGAAGCAAAACAGTAGGTAAGTTCCAAGAACTTCGCATTATCTTCCGTCGAGTTGATCGTAAACAGCTCGGTCGCGAAGCGAGCGGCGCGGCGCGGGGCGTCGGTGTCCGTGGTGACACATCGGCCGCGTGATTCACTCACAGGCATCGGACTGCGCGTGCACAAGAATCCCTGACGTCAGCCCGCGTCCGGCAGCGGCTAATATCAAAACTATAAGTGAACAAAACGATTCGTATTTTCCTACTTATAACGGTACTCGCGCGCTAATGTTTAGTAGGTAGGCTATACAACTGTAAGCACTCGCGATATTTTCGAGCAACATAATTCTTAACTTAAAAACAGGTCAGTAGGCAGTAGCATATCAACACAATCAGTAGTTATCACCAGTAACCTTGTGTTTATAAACGGCCGAATTTTTATTTAAATAACACTTGGTAACAAACCAGGTAATTTTCCTAGCTAATTTGTAAAACATAAACTGCCACATTTGCCGTAACTATACCTATATAACCAGATAAATATAAATTTTAGTTATAGAAAACATAAAAAGTTATTGGGACTAAATTGGGATAAAAAGTTATATGAAAGGTGTTGTCAGAATAGGTCCCTAGTCGAATCGTAATGAGCGCGCGCCCGACGCCGCCGCCCGGTTCATGTCCGTGCGTTCCGTTCCTCGACCGCAATGCTGCGTTTCTATACCTTTTGTATTCATAACCTCCACATCACCTCGCTCGGCGCTACCCGCTTGTGCCGGATTTTCTTCTTGGGAACAACCTTGTAACCATGAAGCAATGGAAGCGTAATGAATGTCGAAATTAACTTAAGTAAAAAGTTAACCTAACTTGGATAATTTGTTATTTATATAGAACTTTCCTGGCAGGGATCATAATGGATTTGAGCGAACGGATGTACGTTAGTTCAAGGTACCTACCTCAAATAGTACCTCTACCCTGGGTTTACTGTGGTATCGTAATCGATACTCGCTATCGAATATCGTAACAGACTTAGTATGTAAAACTGTGATGCCACAACTGTGCGTTAGAGGCGCTGCACAAATCTTCATATTAAATGTTTGCTATAGTCACTAGAGAGTATCGATTACGTTACTAGAGCAAACTCATGGTAAAGGTACAGGACGACCAGAGCCAACTAAAACTACTTATAGATTGTGCGACAAACGAATACCCCAAGGCGTCTTCAGTGCCATGTCGGCTCATACTATGGAATGGATGTTTGCCCTGGAAATATGAATGCCTTGTATATTTAATCGTCGCAAGGCACATCCAATAATTATTCAGTTAAATAAAAATACCAATGAAAAATTCTACATCCATTATATTTCAACGTCGTTAGTGCGACAATTAAAAATAATACATTTCAATTGCAATCGAGATTTCATGTTCATTACAATAAAAAGTATGAACTTATATGTTTGTAGGATTTTCTTAATTGTAAGAGCACCTCACGCCCGCTCATTATCTAAAATAGAAACTTACGCTATCGTTACTTTATTTACTTCCAATTTCTAGATAATGTTAGAGCCGGGAACATATCAGAATAGTAGAAAAATCAGTCTAAACGAAGATGCTCACACTGCCATTTGACGTTGGTCTACTAAATCGTATCCACACTGCCCTTATTCAGTTTTGGCTTACAGCTAATTAATACAGGAACAAATATTATAAACTTATATCATAAATAGAGCAAAATAGTATCAACATATCAACCGACCACACCGTTCCTAAACCATGAGATTCTGAATACACTTTGACTAGTTAAATTATAAACCATGGGTCCGGCTATCAGGCTGGCCATCGTTTCCAACCAATCATTTAGTTACGCCCTTACCTACAAAGATTTGCAATGTCAATTATTCAATCCAATTAGTAAATCACTGGCAAGATATGAAAACATACCTACACTAAGATCTTTTGAAATTAGATTTTAAATAAATATTAAACTAAGCCCAAATTTACATACATCCCATCGTACCTAGCCGAATAAATACCTAACACAGCCCGCAGGTCAATCACTAAAACAGTCTTCCCTTCTTTTCAATATCACAATAACACCAGTGCTTCCCAGACCAACGTCATACGATACAGTGAGAGTTAGTTTGGCAGTGGATTTAAGAAAATCGAGTTATGCATATACGATAATTAAGAATCACAATACAGTTAATACTTATGAATTAAACTTACCTAGGTCAAATACGAGAAACGGAGACAATAAATGTAAACTGCCAGCGCCCACTCTTAAGAGCGATTTTACTAAATGTGACGCGCATGTAGCACAGAAAAGAAAATATAACAAACATAACTTGGAGTCGTTAATGGAAAAAAATATAAGTAGCTCAAAAAAGCTATCACCACTGTTTATGTTTCAGGAATGTCTAATTATAATTGATGGAACCTTAAATCTAAACGCACTTACGTTACATAAACTTACTTACATCGAATGTTAAAATTACTTGGGTATTAACTTATTACATTTGACATAAACGGAATGGTACCAATGATGCAGCTATAACCCATCGCAGTGCACAAACTAGACACATGCCTGTGACATGTCAATCCAAACTGAATTCTAACATGCTCTGCATTGTACTGCGATCAACCTAAACTTCTTAGCAGATTTTTTTGGGGATGATTTGATGTTTTTTGCAGACAACATTCCGTCAATGTCAATTATGATAAGCATCCTTACAGGATCTACAAGATATTATGTATATTGTTAGTTCCGATCTCCCGAGAAAATAGATAGATGAAATATTTTTTATTGACTAAGTAGTACTCTATAGCCTACACATTCTATCAGAGAAACAGCCGTTATGATGTGAAGTTATGTCAGTTGAGAGAACTCGGCAGATCGAAATTTACGATATCATTATAGCTTATTTACAGTAAATTTACAGTGGTCACGTGCTATAAAATTTGTGTTAAATATTGCCTCGCGCTGGCAGTGTACACATATCGTCACCACATGGTACACAGTAATTTTTCAATACATGTATAAACTAGGAAGTGATGTCTGTTAGCGTGGAAGCAACCTCAGTCTTGTCATTCGTCTGATGTGAACCAATAACGCTACGACGCCCTGCAGTTCCGCTCGTATGACTCTGGAAACAAAAAAATGTGGTTTATATCAAGAAAAATAACAAAACAAAATTTTATACATAAAAAGACCTGGCTGCTGTCCTGTCAGACAGGGCCGGGTTTAAGGGAGGGCAAACGGGGCAATTGCCCAGGGCCTCCACAAGAGAAGGGCCCCCACATAAATTATACTTTTAAAAAATGTATACCATATTACAAAAAAACCTGAACAACTAAATATCAGATATCAAAATCACAAATATAAAAAAAAAACTGGCCAAGTGCAAGTCGAACTCGCGCACGAAGGGTTCCGTAAAAAAGGGTTGTTGTATGGGATAAATATTTATTTTATTATTTATTATTAAAGTAAAATACAACTCAATATTTTGTGAATATTTCAAGAGCCTAACTGTTGCCATTATTGATATCGAGCAAAAAAGGGCAAAAAAATCAATCGCGTTTGTTGTATGGCAACAGAAATACATAATCGCGGTTCTTGAGATACAGCCTGATAACAGACAGACGGACGGACGGACGGACAGACAGCGAAGTCTTAGTAATAGGGTCCCGTTTTTACCCTTTGGGTACGGAACCCTAAAAAGATTAATCTCGCAATAAATGATAAACATTTAAGGCGATGATAGCTCAGTGGTAAGTGACGTCGGATACCGCGGCGAAGGTCGTTGGTTCGAATCCTACAATGAGCTAGAGCTTTCGGTGAAGGAAAACATCGTGAGGAAACCATAGCACGGTGGTAGGGTACTTTGTAGTACCCGACTGGCTGGCTACCACCCTCAAGTTGAAAATCTGTCGCCAAGCACCTATCGGTGTGTTCCGACAGCTGCACTTGAGAGCCAGTTCCCATCTAGGCTTTGTGTGCTTACCACCTTCGGCTATATCATCACTTACCATAGTGAGATTGTAGTCAAACACAAGCCTATCCAGAATTAAAAAAAAATACAAGAAAAATAATATTCCAGTATGCAAAATATTTAGGAGCCTTTACTCCTTCGTTTCCCCCAGGGTCTCCACACCTCTTAATTCGGCCTTGGTGTCAGAGGCCATGAGAATGCCAAACTGAATTATTTTATATCATAAATCTAATTCCAATTAGTGTCAAAACTGTGCAGCAAGTGATCATACATTATATACAAACTTATAAGATTAGTAAAAGCTTCTTAGTAAAGGTTTTTGACCATTCCTGTGAATTAAACTCCAGTGTTGTTATTGTAGAAGAAGAAAAATATTAAAGGGAAGCAAAAGTACGCAACAAATGTCTATTATATAGGCTACTATAACCGCTTGCATCAGGCGAGATTTCATTAAATTGTGAATGAAATCTCAAGTTTTAGCTAGTTTTAACAAATATTTTACGCTCCTCCCCCTTCCATATACGCAAATTTTTCAGAATACCTTTTGCAAAATGAACTTTCTATTGCTAACAAATTTTATACCGTGATTTGTATTTTTGACTCCTGCTAACAAAATAGTTTCATACAAGTGACAACCAGGCAGGTGGGTCACCTGATGGTAAATGATTTCCGTCGTCAATAGACATTAGCAATACCAGGGGGTTTGGCAATGTGTTGTAGACCTTTTTACAATGCCTTAAAAAGGCAACTGGCTCTCAAGTGCAACTCCCGGATGTTTGGCGACAGATTTTTAACTTAAGGGTGGTAGCCAGCCAATCGAGTACTACACAGTACCTTACTACTGTGCTATGGTTTCCTCACGATATTTTACTTCCCCAAAAGCTCAAGCTCATGGTAGGATTCGAACCCACGGTAACCAACGTCACTAATACTTAGCTATCGTCGCCTCAAAATTCAGAAAATACTTTCTTAGCATGTACACTTTTATAACCATAGATAGTGTATTTAATACACCTCACTAGAATTAACAATATAAAACGCAAAAAAGAAACAATGCATGTTCTGAAGGATTTGACCAACCAGAAAGAATAATAACTACAGTATTACTCACCAAATCAACTTATGCTTCCGTAGGTTGCTCTATTGGATCGTTGCGCTTCTCGTCTGTGGCGACTGTCTTTACTTTAATCTCTGAAACTCCTGTCTCCACTTTATTATCACCCTGTCCTTGCTCCGCTTTATTAGAATTACCATTAGAACCATTTACAACCTCTTTTCCATTTTCAACAGAAAGTCGGGAGCTTAATTCCTCATCTTTGATAGAATCTCCATTCAAATTCGATATTTCAGCATCACCATTTGTCGTTTTGCCATTCAAGTGCGTCTCTTTTACTTCGATCTCGTTTTTCTCTACCTCGCTTTCCTTTGTCTCTTCAGGAACATTTGAATTATCTTTAGACTCTTTCAGAGTGTCTGTGTCCAGCTTAGTTTGTTCATCAGGTGTTCCAATTTCTGATTTTTCAACTGTCTCTTTTTCTTTAGGACTGTTTTCTTTAACCTTCTCTTCATTTTTTTCATCAACAGTACTCTCCAATGATTTATCTTCAACCATAGATTTTGGTTCTGTAACACTTACTTCGTCTTTCCCGCTTTTACATTCTACTGCTTCCGGTTTTGCTTCAGACATCTCTTGCACATTATTGAGATCCATTTCACCACTTTTTTTCATTTCAAGTTCAAGTTCCGTATCTAAAATTCTATCCACAATATCATTTGAATCAATATTTTCAGTTTCCATATTTTCTTCGGAAATTGTATTAAGTAAAGGTTTGAGCGGTATGTTGTCTAAATTGGTAACATCATGTACTTTTGACATAATTTCATCACACTCCTTTTCCAACACCTCGCCAACATTTTGTAACTCTTCCATATCTTCAGCTGTAGGCTCCTCGACCACGGGTTCGAGATCCTGAATAATGCCAGCGACTTCACTGAGGGACTGTTTGTCGTTAGACATTTCATCTATTTCAGTGATAATTGTAGTATTTTTTTCATCAGCAGCTGGCGGGTTATCTTCAATATTCTTGATCTCCCCTTGTACCTTGGTATCAACAGCTTCCACATGTTCAGAGGAGTTTGTTTCCATTTTGTCAGTCTCTTTCTGTTCAGTCTTTTGTTCATTCACATCTTCTACAATAGGTTCAACGTCACAAACAGGTATATCAGCAATTTCGGCTACATCAGTTACCTCTTCAATAACTGTTTCGATCTCCATGGGCAAATTATCATTCTTTGGTTTTGCTATTTTTGATTCCTCGATTTTGGTTTTTTCTTCTTTCGTTTCTTCTTTGATCGTTTCCTCTTTCTTTGAGTCTCCCTTGTTTGTTTCAACTTTAATTGTTTCCATTTTCTTTCCTTCTTTCTCATTTGAGTCTGCTAACTTATTTTCGTCTTTCTTAGCTTCTTCTATTTTAGCGACTTCTTTTGTTTCCTCTTTAGCAACAATAGTTTCCTCTTCAACCTCCATCTTCGTTGAAACGGAAAGGTTATTTTCGGAAGCAGTCTTTACATCGTCTTCAGCATCAGTCTTAGGTACTTTGGCGGGTATTTCTTCCTGAAAAATGGAAATAAAAAGGTTTTACTCTCTTACAAATACATATTCCATTTATAATAATAACGATTAGTTTACTAATCACAAGTTACAAATTAATATATAATGCTTTCATCAATTTAACTGTAAATTTGAAGTGAAATGCTATTTCCTATCAACATTTAAATAATAAACTATCAGTTACTTCACTAATTCTACTTTATTCAGTAACAACTCAAGTCACCACAACAAGGGCTCAAATAAGAAAAACATATAAATTTTTCAAATGCATCGTGTGACTTGTCAAATAAAAGAGCTTGTTAAGAGAAATACATTTTATTTCATTTTTTAAATGCTACAAAAAAATATAGAAAGAAAGAAGAAAGAAAGAAAAATATTTTATTAATGCGCACCATTCGACGCAAAACAAATACATAGCAACAATAACAAAAAATAAATAAGTACAAAACAAACTAAACAATATTGTTGGAGATTTGTGCGTCCTATGTGTAAAAATATGGGTCATTGCCCAGCATAATACTTAGGACGAACCTAATGTCTGCAGCGCTGATTTTCAGCAATAACCGATGAGTGACGTTTCCCACCAGTGGAAAATCGATATCCAGTAAGTACTACATATTAAAACTATCGAACTAAGTATACATATTATATAGTAACTAGTGATTGAACAAAACTTCAAAATGCTAGTGCTCCATTTTAATAAGCAAAGCAAAAACAAATAAAAAATAAACGTTGTAAAGCTATTACAGATTGGGTAATTATCTCTCCAATATTATAAAGAGGAAAGACTTGTATGTATGTGTTTATGTATGTAACGAATAAACTCAAAAACTACTAGGCCGATTTCAAAAAGTCTTTCACCATTTGAATGCTACATTATTAATTAACACAGGCCACATTTTTATCCCGGGATAAGATATTATTATATATTATAACTAAACGAATATTTTACTCTTTTTTGTCAAAAATTATAAAGACTTGCTGGATCTGCATATAATGTTTTTTTAAATGTGTTAAAAAAGTTTTTTTTTTATTTTATATTAATAATTAATATACGACAGTCAACCATTAACCCGTTAGCTGTAATAGGGACAGATGTCCCAGGAAAACAATAAGATAACAATAGAATCTAGTATATAAACGATTCAAGTTAATCCTATCTTCAAAATTCAAACTTAAAACATTATTTTATAATATTGCTACGGAATCGGAAGTCACTTCAGTAACCTTAATGTAGATATATGAATGTAAGGTTTAAGGTCCTTTCCATAACTATGATTATTATCCATACTAACTAATATTATAAGTGCGAAAGTGTGTCTATCTGTCTGTTACCTCTTCACGCATAAACCGCTGAACCGATTTAGATTAAATGAGGTATAGAGATAGTTTCAGTCCCGGGAAAGGACATAGGGGAGTTTTATTCCAGAAATAACCCTTTAAGGGGATGAAAAGGGGGGTGGTAGTTTGTGTGGGGAATCAATAACCGTTGAACCGATTTAGATGAAATTTGATATGGAGCTAGTTTAAGCTATGGGGAAGGATACAGAATAGTTTTTAATCCCGAAATCATCCCTCAAGGGAATATAAAGGGGGTAGAATAGTTTTTAATACCGAAATCATCCCTCAAGGGAATATAAAGGGGGTAGAAATTTTTAAAGGGAATCAATAAAAAAGAGACTAAAACTTATATCATTTAACTTTTTGTTTGAAATAAATGTTTATGCCTTTTTGACCCAGTTTTGATGCAGTCATCCATATAGGGGGTGAAAAGAGGGGTGGAAGTTTGTATTGGGAATTTTGTGGTATACGCGAATAAAGGCGCGGGCGAAAGCTATGTTTGTATAATTTTAAATATCCCGTCAGAACTAGAAAAAACTAAACAGCCAAAATCGTGTAGTCCACGCGGGCGGTATTATGTTCGAAAATCAATTAAATTAAAATCAAATATTTTTAACTACAACAATTTAAAACCTTCACCGATAAACAGATCCAAAAACCTTCAGTGGTGACAATTCTGTTGAACTTCAAAAATAACTAACCTAAAAAGTATCTAAATTTTAGATAAGGAAGTTATTCTATCATAAATAATTCTGAAGATTTTAAGTCAACCTAATTTTAGTTTTTTTTTGCCGAAGGTGGTAAGCACACAAAGCCTAGATGGGAACTGGCTCAAGTGCAGTTGTCGGAACACACCAATAGGTGCTTCGCGAGAGATTTTCAACTTGAGGGTGGTAGCCAGCCAGTCGGGTACTACAAAGTACCCTATGGTTTCCTCACGACGTTTTCCTTCACCGAAAACTCAAGCTCATTGTAGGATTCAAACCCACGACCTTAGCCGCGGTATCCGACGTCACTACCACTGAGCTATCATCGCCTTAAGTTCGTTTGAAGTTTCTAAATAAAAATGAAAAAAATATTTAAAAAATACTGTTCGTAGGTAATCGCATCAATTGAAACCAGCTGGACCGATTTGGCTATTATTGGTCTTAAAATGTTCGTAATAGCACAAATGAAGTTTTACTCAGAAGAAATATTGGAAACGTTGACTGGAATAAATTGGGAAAACTGAAAGCGCTTTTTCTATGATTTTTTTTTGTACAGGATAACGTCTGTTGAGTAAGCTAAAATTACATATATATAGGTATCTAAAACGTTTGTCATTTTCAATTCATTTTGTATACTGTTTTATTTCGTTAAAGTTACATTTTAATTTTCATTTATGAGTTATTACTTTAATATACGTTATGAGGATTGACACCATAATAACCACATTAAATTCATCTACACATTCATGCTGTTTTATCTCATTAAAGAATCATTAAAAACGGACGCTCCTCCTTTTTTGAAGTTGGTAAAAAAAAACCAGCTAAAGTTAGATAGCAAACATCGATACCTATATTTAACCAAAAAATAATAATGTTTGTGCCAACAGAATCGGCACCAAGTCGCCACCACCAAATATTTATCATATAAAATCTGGAATCCATATTTACGATTATTAAGTGATTTATCTCCTTCTAATACTGTTAATATAACTCTGTAAATAAAATAACCGATAGACATAGATAAGAATTGACCTGAAGATGAAAAATGTATCGCAATATGGTCCAATTATCATATATTACGAAGGAACTACCAAATATCTGCTTAGGAAAAAAAAATACATAGAAAAAGAAGAACTGACATTCGATTCACAGTGTTTTATTTACAAGATTAGCTTTCAATTAAGAACATTCCATAACTACTAAATACATAACAAAACTACAGCATCAGCACAAATAAAGCGAAACAATAGGGTATTTGACTATAATGAAAATGTTGATAAAACTGTTTTTATCTTTACTTGTTTCTTAACCAATTTAGTCATAGTAATATTTGAAAATATGTATGATGTTTATAAGAAACCGTAAATAAAATGATTAAATTTGTCCAAAATATTTGACAACTAAAAGATTGTTTACGAGCTAGCGACGTCATGATACTACGTGACCTTGGCATCACGGCGTCTTAGCGTTTTGGTGGCCTTTTTATCAATATATATTATGGTAATTTTAGAGAAAATAGAGAAATTCACAAAGAATTAAGCAAATTGCTATAAAGAACAATTTTAGATAATTTTCTAAAACCTGTCAAATACCCTATTAGACCCATACATAACAAAGGATTAGCTTAAAATGTAGAAAGGAGCTACAATAACCATAAACTAACCACAACAATATACTCACCCGTGTACATGTACATTCTACACATAATATAACATAGTGCATGCATGAAGCGTGTTGCGTGTTGCATGTTGCATGCTACTGGCTAGGCTACGTAGGCTTGGTTGTATATGTCATCATCGTGGTAGCACCTGCACCTGAGTGTCGGGCTTGCGTTTGTTGGATGGTGTAAGTTGCTCGAAGGACTGCAGCACGGGGAAGGCGGCCGTCGCCTCATCAGACAGCGGCGCGTTGCCTGACCGGCTCATCAGCGCCACTTGCAGCCCACTCGCGCGAGCCGCTTCACCCTCTGTCAACGTATTGTATATCTTTAAACAAACAACGACCAGTATACGTGATAGCTAGAGCCCTTTTATACTCGTAGGTATTATATTCATCAAGTTGACGACCGTTTGAAATAAACGGTTTTGTAGCAAGTTTCTTTTTATATCACAAGTGACAGAGACAGGTGGGTCACCTGATGGTAAGTGACTACCGACGTATAAAGACAATAGCCCAATTTTCTCTTTTTGTGAACAACTGAAGAAATATTTAAATCAAAACTTTCAATTTTACGTTTACGTTCCCAAATTTGGGTAAGATATTATGAACCTTTTTGCATGGTGGTAGGGTACTTTGTAGTACCCGACTGGCTGGCCACCACCCATGCTTACCACCTTCGATCACATCATCGCTTACCATGGTGAGATTGCAGTCAAACAAGGATAAACAAAAAATTTAAAAAATTATACCTTTAACAATGTCAGTAAGGAAAAGTATATCTTCAGATTTGCAGCCGATTTTTTCGACAATCGCAGTGTAGCTGGCGGCTTCTTGCTTAGCTCCGACAGCGGTATCAAAGTGTCCATCGATGAAACGCAGCAGATCGCCCGCGAGGGACTGTCCGAAGAGCAACTTCTGGGCTTGAACAGAGCCCGATGAGTATATGTAAATTTTCTGACCGTCTACTGACCGCCATTGCTCCAGAGCCGCGGCCACATCATCGTATACACTGGAAAGCGTTGTGATAGTTAATAATTCCGCTTTCGTTCGTAAGTTATTAATAGGTGAATAACAAGTGGCGATGTATGTTCTAAAGATAAATAATAGGTTATAATGTTAGCAAATTAATTTAGAAAATATCAGTTACGTTTACTTGCATGCCCTTATTTTTTATTTAAGTTTGAAAATCCTAAAGAATATTTTACATTAGTAACATTTTATTTATACCTGCTTTTTTGGAAGAACAATGAACTATGACAAATAGTCTAGTATTCTGGTATATCTGGCTTTTACTTGCACCCCACCAACCAACCGACTGTGTGGTAAATGGACATAGAAAGTGCAACAAATATGAAAAACACTTACTGTCCCTTGATGTCTCCCTTGTCATATCCTTGCTTCCAGATGAGCCCCTGGAGCTGTTTGAGAGGTCCAACTTTGCGGTCGGAAGACATTTGCCACTTAACACTCTTCACCAGACCTTCAATCTGGTCGTCCTTGGACGCATCCTGAAACATCCACCATCGTTATTTAGTAAGACTTAATCCTAATTGTGTATGTGTCATGCTAGGGTTCAATAAATCTATATGCCTTAAAGCAAAATCCGTTTGATATAAAAATTTAAATTGTCTTATCAGTGCCTCTACCATGGGTCTACTCTGGTATTGGAAGCGATACTCGCTAGCGAATATCGTAACAAAGTTTGTATGTAAAACTGTGTTGTCACAACTGTCCGTTAGAGACGCTGCACAAATCTTTACCGTAGTCGCTAGCGAGTATCGATTACGTCATATGAGCCAATTCATGGTAGACGTACAGAACAGATTTATAGGATTACAGTTGTAATTTTGCATTGTCAAAACCAAAACTCATTTATTTGTGGTTCTCATTTATACGGGTACTACTAAGTACCGTACTACTGTGCTATGGTTTCCTCACGATATTTTCCTTCACCGAAAGCTCAAGCTCATTGTAGGATTCGAACCTTCGCCGCGGTATCCGACGTCACTACCACTGAGCTATCATCGCCTTCTACGATCATCCCGTCAGTTTTAAACTTACCTACATACGAATGGCATTTAAATATGTGAGGAAACTTATAACTATAACGATTAAGATGTGTCAAGTCTTGTACTTGACATCTTTCGGTTACCCACCGAAATTATATCAATAGTCAATATACTCCCGGAGATTAACAAAAAGGTACTTTCATCACGCATATTAATGGCAACATGTAATAAAATCGTATTTTCCTCTCAATTCTTTCGTTATAGTAAAGGCACGCAAAGGTCTGCAGTTTCCAGTGCTCTAATTATAACTCAGACGAGATAAACAACTCGTAGCTCGTAGGTAATAAAAATAATATTACGATGGATATGCAAAAGCAATTTTCTGTGCCTTTGACAGAACAACAGGTTTGCAGAAAAAAAAATTCAGTTCAACTTGCGACGAGTGCAATAATATTGTGACTATTAAAAAGGCGATTAAAACTAATCTATAATTCTAATAATTCACTCAGCAGAAATGACGTTAAATGCTGCACCGTATCATACTTGGTTATCATACTTGATGTTGCTCAATTGAATTTTATAATCCAACATCGTGAGATGATCACAGCGAGATGGGTATTTTGTTGAATCCTCTAGTTTCTACCCTCAAATTGACAATAGGTCGCTGGTAAGGAAACTCCTACTGATTTCCTATCAGGCAGAGAGAGAGACAACACTACCCGCTAGACTGATGTTTATCCTCTTCGGGTAGGTACATCATCTCTAAACACGGCGAGATTTTAAAATGTAGTTAATATTACACAATAATCACATAATGAAATTGAATATTTTTATTGAATTCGGCCAGCACAGGTACTTGCAAATTGTCCAATGCACGGTTCGAAAGCTGTTCTCAGCAAAAAGATTGGGTTGCCGTAACTTTTTTTAATAAGATAATGTAATGAACTGACCTCCCCGGGAATGGTAACGACTCCATCTACATTATTGTCCTTGTCCTCGAGTGCAAGCTTCTTGAGAGCGCTGACAACCTCCTTCACGTCTTCGTCTTCCCACCGACTGTTTAGGAAATCTTTCACATTCTCCTCGGCGTAAGGAAACAGCTTATCCTGTAACAATGTAGAATAATAACGTTAACACACACACAGATATCTATATCCGTCTTTTGTGCCGAGTATAATAAGAATTAAAACAATATTTCAGGGCTTATCAGGGAAATCAAAGTCTGGAGTTTATCAGAGCGGTGAAACAGACTCCAACCGGACGATATCGCATAAAACGAAAATAATCAAGCATGCATAAATAAAATTTAAAGAGCCGATTAGCGTGGTTGGTACGACAGAGGTCTCGGGATCGATTCCCGTCTAGGAACGATATTTGTGTGCAGAACATATCTAAGTCTGGGTGTATTTACTTATTTGAGTAGGTATGTATTTAAAAAAAAAACTTCCTTTATCGTTTATTTAGTTTCCTTAGTATACAAGCGCTGCCGCGCTGTTTAGATGGTCGCGTGTGAAGGTCCCAGAATATTTATTTAAATCAGACGTAATATGGATCAGGGTAACAGAGTTGATATGTGTTTTATATAATTTATCGACCTAGGTATGTTACAGGTATCCAACTGTTCTGCTCTACAAGCAAGATGTGTCAACTGTATTTGAAGATGTTTTGTCATATTTAACGGTCTTATACATTTTGTGAACACTATCTCGTCCTATCTATGTAAACACAATGTAAATTTTTCTGCAGGATAACTACAATACCAAGTAGTAAACATTTGAACTACTACAATACTACATGAACTTAATTTAATTGATTACATGTGAACTTAATTTAATTGATTACTAGGTGACCCGCGGTTCCCCCGCGATCCCCTATATTACCCGATAGGGATGCATTTTAAAAATCTTTTAGTAGATTCCCAGGTGATAAAAAGAACATGCGAGCAAAATTATAACATTCCAGTGGTTGAGGCTTTGCGTAGATAGGTCAGTCAGTCAGTCAGAACAAGTCTTTATGATATTTCGATTGTCTGCAATGCTATTCTCTTAAATACAAACTCGACGTCGAGTCTCACTCAGGCGAGCGAGCTCACATCGAAAGCGAACTCACACGACCTTGATTTGGCATCCTATAAACATTTGGTACCTACGCACTTGCGAAGTGAAGTGTCATTCGAAGTTTACGGAATGCGAAATTGATATCTCACCTAAGATTCAGCTTTCGAGATACACAAACTTTCTTACAGAATAGCATTATCAGACTTTCGAACGAGTATAAATAAGTTTTCGAACAAATATATGGAACGTACGCCTTCCGTCTATTCAGACCATAGGATAAACAACAACATGTTGATGGAATCAGGAACGTAATACCTACAAGAAATCAAAAACCATTTAACATAATTCTTTTTTGATATACTTACCCGTTAACTACCTACCTTGGTACCTACCTATATCCCGTTCAAGAAAACATGCAGATATTGCCACAAACTACTGGGCCTTAAAATTTTGCATAACGTGATACCTTGGTGAAACTGCATCGTCTACGATGCGGCAAGCAATGGGTGAACGAACTGTGAGACTTGTTGTCCAACCAAACCGGATAGCGAGCCTACCTAGCCGAACGAAACGACCTGGCCCATGGGTGTGGGGATGGAACAAAGATATAGGGACATTGTCGTAAAAAAAATAAACATCCTCTCATTTTGTTAAATATAATCCAAATAAAATATATTCAAGTCCTGTAATCAAAGATCAAACGAAATCGACAATATTTTTTGAGTATCTACTAGGGAATGCAATATCGATCTCGCGAGATCGGGATCTCGCGGGATCTCGACTCAATTTTCGAGATCAATCTCGAAGCATAAAATTACGAGGTCTCGGCCGAGATTGACGAGATCGAGCGCCAGTAGAGAAGAGACTTTGATAACATGCAAAAGTCCATTCACGCGGGTTACTACGACTACAGACAGGCTAGAGTCAGAGATTAAAAAAGTGATGGATGAGTGTGGAGGATCGAGGGGTATTTTTTTTCTTATTTGCTTACAACATCTTGCTCACGCTGGTACCAACTAGTGTTGAAGCTGAGAGGGCGTCTTCAGCCGTTGGCTACATAGCGACTGACATGATGCCGTTCACCCGACAGCACTATTTGTTTTTTAAGGAGCTATTTCCAAAATCACTCCTAAAACCATGTTTCTTGTTTGTCTCACTTTCATTATTTTTACGGGTCTGAATTGTGATTTGTGTGTTCATTATAAATAATTATAAAAATAAAGACTATTTTCAATAATTTAATGTTGTATCTTACTCGCATCATAATCACATCGAAGCAGTTTCAATCATGTTTCACTTATCTAAGTAAAACAATAATTTTTGAAAACCATTCGAGATCTCGAAAATGCCGAGATCAAGCCGAGATCGAATTTCGAGATCTCGAGATCTCGACTTGGCGATCTCGTCTCGAGATTGCATTCCCTAGTATCTACTATTTTGTTTATTGCATGCCATTGATATCTAATAACTAGATAAACAATCCCAAGCAAAAGTTCTCTCAAAAGTGTCCCAAATTGTGTTGGGTAATTACTAGTGTTTTTTTTTAAATTGTATTCACAAAGCTATGTACAAAATAAAATTAGGTATACGACTCATACCTGCTAGCCAAAATATATGTTAAATGAGCACTGAGGCATGTTTACCGTCGGAGCGTTCGAATGCTACTAGATTAAAAGACCACCCAAATGTTCGAGTGGGTAGACATTCGGTAAGGCCATTTTTTGTCGCTGATTGTGTATCTTTAGTTATTAGATATCAACCCATACCTTTCTTTTGTTGCGGTTTTTCTTGCGTATCGGTAGGTATAAGAAAGTAAAGTAATCTACAAATCCTTTTAATTCATTTTGAGCATTCGACGGGCCACAGGCCACAGATCGTGGGTTCGATTTCTACCCGGACAGATATTAGAGAGAATGAACATGAAAAGCGGTACTCCTCTGTTGCCTACTGTTATAGTATACTAGCTGTCCGCCGCGGTTTCACCCGCGTACTCGTGGGATCTTAACATTTCCCGGGTTAAAAAAAAATATAGCCTACAAATCTATCCCACGAAAAAACAAAGTTGCCTATGTGCTATTCCAGACTATAATCTATATTTGTGCCAAATTTTATCCAGATCCGTTTAGCCGTTCTAGCGTGATTGAGTAACAAACATCCAAAATTTCACATTTATAATAATACTAGCTTTCCGCCCCGCGGTTTTACCCGCGTATCCCTTTTTAAAAAAATCCTATCTTATTCTTCGTCTACATCTTAAAAACAATACCTGTGTAAAAATTCAGCTTTCTAGGTACAAGGTTGTAGACTGTAGACTCGGCGTTGATGAGTCAGTGAGTCAGGCCTTCTCATTTTTCATTACAACTTTGAACCCCCGTTTCATCCCCTCAGGGGGGGAATTTTAACAAAACGCAGTTTCATGCTTCTGGCTTCAAAAATGGCGGACTTCCATACAAACTTTCAACCCCCGTTTCACCCTCTCAGGGGTGGAATTAAAAAAAAACGCTAAAACACGTTTTCTTTATTTCAATCTATATTATAAAAGGAGAAGTTCTGACTGACTCATCAACCAGCCTATACCCTTAGACCTAGAAAGAACGACCTAAGACGTGACTGAGGAATAAGAATGGATTTTTCGAAATTCAACCCTTAAGGGAATGAAAAAGGATTTGAAAGTTTGTATGAAAGTCGCTCATTTTTAGGCTAACAATTTAAAAAAAAAGAAACACGTGTTTAAGCGTTTTTTTTTAATTTCACCCGTGAGGAGTTGAAACGGGGTCTTGAAAGTTTGTATGAAAGTCCGCCATTGTTGAAGCTAGAAGCATGAAACTTTGTTTTTAGGCTAATAATAAAAAATAAAGAAACACGTGATTAAGCGTTTTTTTGGATTCCACCCCAGAGAGGGTGAAACGGGGGTTGAAGTTTTGTATGGATGTCCGCCATTTTTTAAGCTAGAAGCATGAAACTGTGTTTTTATGCTAATAATTAGAACGTGATTTAGCATTTTTTTTTAATTCTAACCCTGAGAGGGTGAAACAGGGGTTCAAAGTTGGTATGAAAAAAGAGAAGGACTCACTGACTCATCAACGCCCAGTCTACAGTCTACTACCTTGGACCTAGAAAGCTGAATTTTTTCACAGGTATTGTTTTTAAGACGTAGACGAAGAATATGATAGGATTTTTCGAAATTCAATCTCTTAATGGGTAAAAAAGGGATATGTGGGTGAAACCGCGGGGCGGAAAGCTAGTTAGTGATATAATGCTGAAATTTTGAATAGAATATAACAAATTTTGTGAAATAATATAGAAAAGAATATTTTGTTTTCCATTACATCCTAGATTAGATTAGACGGTTGTCAGCCTTATGCAGAGGTACATAATGGGCAAATGAATAATTTAACATGTTAATAAATTAAGTTATTTTAAACCACAAAAATATTATGTTTCAAACTCAAATCAAAGACTTATACAACCCAACCCGGGTTGTCATGTCATCACGTTTTATATTTATATCAACAAAATATTGATATACACTTTTATGTCTAGTGTAAGAATACATTCATAACATCTCACTTCGTCATAAACTCGCCCAGTCAAAAATAACAAATCAATAATAATACAATATAGGCAGTCACACAATACATCAACAACATAACGTTAAACACCATCTTTTATCTCTGTCATAATTTGATTGACTCCACATTAGTGCAACAAGGACGGCAACATGAACTTGATACCTATTCAAAAAAGACAGCTAACTGTTCCACATTTTTTCAACAGCCAGCTGCTCCGAACAGCTGTTCGTACCGGTAGGTAGGAAAGCTAGTTAAATTCACGATACCAGAAAATAAATTAAAGATACTAATCGACAATACAACGTGTACATGATCTACCCACTCAATAAAGTATTTGGACATAAGGACCTCTAATAAAATGGAAAAATCTATAAATTTACTTAAAATTTAAGAACACTTAATTCCATATAATGACTTGAATAATCTAACGATAACATATCTTTAAAAAATATAAAACACGTGGATTTATCAGACAATGAAAGCAGCATGAAGGTACCATTTTGATTTTGTTCGTCCTCCATATTGCGAATCCGAAAACGCAACCATTTTGCATGTGCCATTTAAATAAATTACATGATTTAAACAAAGAAATGCACATAAAATAATGCGAGTATAAACGGAATACATGTCGAGAAAAAACACCGGCCGGTAATCAGTAGACCTACCTTAACAAAGCTGATCGATGTTGTTGTTCCTTCTATATCCAAGAGAAGGATTGTGCACTTCTTTATGATTTCACCGATTTCTCTAATATCATTTGCCATTTCGAAAATACAGTACTTCCTATTACAGGAGTACTTTTATAGGATTTTAGATTTTCGTCTACTAGAAATTCCTTCACGTTACACTACTACCTCACACGGCCACAGAAAAAAGCATTGATTGACCGGCGGGACGAAAGCGAAACGAACGGACGGCGAGAACGAGAAAATTAAGAACGGTTTGACTGAGATAGATGCGGCATATAGATAAGGTTTGGTTAAAGAGTGATAAAGATAGAATGACTAAACAAAAGCGGGAGAGAGATGAGAAAACGGAAGGAAGAATACATCTGTTCCCAATGCAACCAACTCAAGAAATGCAGGAAGAGAATATTACCATGTACAAAAATAAAACGATATAAATTTTTTATGTCACAGAATTTAATACACGAATAAAAATAACTAAAGATATTTTAATAGACTGAGTATAACTATTATATTTGTAAATAAATCATTGCAGTGCTAAATATTATCAAAATTTACAGAATCATGAAAAAAAAATTTTTGCCGTGGCTACATTAAAAAACTTTTTGATCGTTTTGTACTTGGTTGGTTTCTGTGTATTGGCGTACCCTTACACTTAGGTCGAACTATTCAAAATTCGTTAGAAAATTGAATTAGGTGAAATAAATTTTGAGTAGTTTTTAAATCAATTCAAACCAAACGAATATAAATATTCAAGCACATGTATGTATAGTTTATACTATCTAAGATACTGACATAGCGTAAAATTCTAGGTCTGTAGTTAGCATAGCATAAAACTAATCTCAGCTATCGTGATTTTGGTCCAATATACTTAAAAATAGACCTCCCCTAAAGTTTCCCACGTGATGATAAGTACTTTACATGTCATTAGACACCATAAATCGATTCTATAAAATAAAATATTTATTTACAACATATACAATCTATATACCTATTAGTAAAATCCTTGATGCTGCCACTGCTGCCGATTGGCAAGGTTCCCAGCAGGTTGCTGGGAACGACGAGCTTTGGACCTCCACGGACCCATGGTCTCGACCGCTAAATGCATAAATTGACTAATTACTAAATATACCCACAATATTTACTGACTGCCTGACCTTTGGAGCGGTACGGTTTGCGGAAATAGCATGAATGAATAATAAAGTAATTCTATTTATCTTTTAGCATTCGCACCTGGAGATCTAACTTTCAACTAGAGATGGGTAGTTATTCTAATAACTAGCCAAATACCCGCTACTGATCAAATACCCACGGCTACGATATCCGTCAAAAATATATTCGGTTGTTGGCTATCGAATGGCTACGGCTTCGAATAACCTACACGTTTATGACGTAACGCGCTGTAGCGAACAACCACGCCAGCCGCCGGCAGCCGACTAACTAACTAACCAACTAGTTGAATGAACAGTTGTGGCTACTCGTAGCCGTAGTAGCCGTAGTATCCAAACTAACTAACCAACCAGTAACCAACCAACCAACAACGCGGGAGCGCGCTGTCACCGCGCTCACTGCTATTAACGATTTTGAACTTAATCGTGTAGTCGGTTAAGTTTAGAATTGTAAGACAAACAGATTTTCTTAATGAATATCCGTAGATAGAGATAACGCTAAACCCATGATATCAAAAGCTAAACCAAATAGATAGATAAATCAGTGTTCTATTAATTATAGTATAATCATAAATGTATTAACATTTATGATACGAAGAATGAAATTGTTATTTCTTTTACAATTGAATAAATTTTACATAAAAAGTACTCGTGGTTATAAAATTAGACTAAGTGAAATGCGAGTGCAAATTGAACGCTGTTTCTAGTTTCTTTAAAACGTGGTATTTTAATTATCAGCCTTCTTCTCTTCCTTAGAGAAGAAGAGAAGAAGGGTGAATTTGAATTATCACCCATACGATTTAAATCTTAATACCACTTGTGATTAAGCTTAGAATTGTACGACAAAACAAACTATCATTAGAGATAAATTCATTACGCCAAATGGATTACCACGACATCTGTAGTTTATTTGTAAAATAAAAGACAGCTGACGTAAAAATAAAATATGCGCTCCATAAGATCCTAGTCTTGTCGATAGACAGGTTATTAATTCACAGCAGTTGAAAGAGATGGCGCCAAATCAGTAAATGGATATTTAACAATTTTCTATTATTCTTTTTATTTTTAGTTTTTATTATCATTACGAAAAAGGAAATGCATATATTCTTTTCTAGGAAGTGTAAAAAGTTTTTTTTTTTAAAATTATGTTATTTAATCTAAACTTATTTTGATGAATTTGGCTAGTTTTGAGTCACTATAAATAAGTCGTTTAAATATATTCATAGATGGCGTTAAATCAATATACAGATATTCGACAGTCTTTTTATTATAATTAGTAAATTTTATAATACGTACGATAAGTCATTTCAGTGAAGTATAAAATAAGTAAACAAAATATAAAAACATATCATCTAAGATTATTATCGCCGCGGCTGGTATGATACTAAATAATTGCATCCAACAGGGTTTGAGCGTTACTAACGGTTGTCCTAGAGATAAATCCATTACGTCAACTGGGGTACCACGACATCTATAGTTTTTTTTTGTAAAAGTCTAGTCTAGTCGATAGACAGGTTATTAATTCATAGCAGTAGAAAGAGATGGCGTTGAATCAGTATATTAATATTTTTCAATTTTAGTTTATTATTATTATTTAATATTACGAAAAAGGAAATGCATATTTTCTTTTCTAGGAAGTGTAACAAGTAATATTTTTTTTAAATTATGTTATTTAATCTAAACTTATTTTATTGAATTTGGATAGTTTTGACTTTCTATAAGGAAGTCGATTATTTATATTCAAAGATGGCGTTCGATTAATATATAGATATTCGTCATTTTTTTTATTATAGTTAGTAAATTTTATAATACGTACGTACGATAAGTCATTTCAGTGAAGTATAAAATAGGTAAACAGAATATAAAAACATATCATCTAAGTTTATTACCGCCGCGGCTAGTATGAAACTGAATACTTGCTGGCAACAGGGTTTGAACGTTACTTCCTTTTGGTATAGTTACTATACTCTTTGAGTGTTACTACTTAGTTACGGTTATCCTAGACTATTGGATAGTGACAATTGATATCTAATAACTAAAGATAAACAATCCCAAGCAAAAGTTCTCTCAAAACTGTCTCAAATTGTGTTGGGTAATACTAGTTATTTCTTAAAGTTTTATTCACAAAGCTATCAAAGAGTATGTAATATAAAGCTATGTACAAAAGGCAATAAAAGGACATCGTTCAAAATGGCCCCAGAACCAACAAGCATTATTGTTTATATATTTTATTATATTAGTTGCAAATATCTATATCCAACGGACAAGCTGCCTTCCAAAATGATTTTTTAAAAGTATTGTGACTATTTGTGACGACTACGCCATCATCTTTACCATAAATCAATATTTTCTTTTTCTTTTTTAAAGGTTTTTGGCTTGGTATCTAGACCTTTAAGCCATTTCTTTATTTTAAATATTCTTCTGTTTTGTTATAGTCACGTTATATTTTCACATTACCAGTAGACACATTTACCCAATAGCTGAAATAGCCGGGTATCAAACTGGTTATTGCACCACAAATAGCTGGCTAGCTAAGTTATTGAAATTTCGGCTAGTTACCCATCTCTACTTTCAACAAAGAATACTAAACATTTCTAACTATATAGGTACTTAAAACGTAGGTCAACGTCAACGGTCAACGAATGGCGAGGACCACAGTCTTCGTGTTGTCTATCGCCCGCATAATTAGCTGTTGGATTCCTATGTAATAAAAGTTATAAGGATAGTACTTTATTAGTGATCGAAGGGGTAGGTAGTAGCAGTTATATTTGCCGAATCACACGCTGCGTGTGATTCAGTGCAGGCGGAGTTCAGTTATTAGATGTAGCCTATAGGTTATCTGTTGACTCGCGACATTAACCTGTCAAACAAAACGGCAATTCGCGAGCAGTTTTCAAAATTTCAAAATTCGCGCCCAATTTTCAAGTAAATGTCCTCGTCCCGATTGTCCCATTTGAGAACCAAGTGGTGCGGACTTTGAAACCCCGATTGTCCCAATAAAGAACTGACAAGTTAAATAAGTTCACTTGTATCACTTTTCCTTACGAATTGTATACCTAGGTACGTATGCATAATTGGAATAAGCGATTATTTGCGTTTTATTTATTTGTCTAAGTCAGGGTTTCTCAAACTTTCGGCTCCACGAACCCCTGTTAAAGTTCCCAGGTGCCTTAATCCCCCCACCCCCCACCAAAGAAAGGAAAATGCCTGCCAGTCATCAAGTCACCATTACGTAAATCTTGTCGCGAAACCCCTACCGTCGAATGGCGAACCCCTAGGGGTTCGCGTACCCCACTTTGAGAAACCCTGGTCTAAGCGAATCGAAGTTCGAATGTGTATGTTTTAAAACACAGTTTTCATTATAATCAATTTATAAAATTTTACTCTTGGTCTAACAATTTATATGTGGTTATTTTACATGAAATGAAAGCAAAAAACACCTACATTAATCAAA
The DNA here is from genome assembly GCA_951361185.1 of Ochropacha duplaris. Taxonomy (NCBI): domain Eukaryota; kingdom Metazoa; phylum Arthropoda; class Insecta; order Lepidoptera; family Drepanidae; genus Ochropacha; species Ochropacha duplaris. Next base: position 6,131,251 of record OX592707.1, on the reverse strand, counting down.
TAAAGTACAATTATTGTCACTTAGGGCCGATTTTTCAATCAGTGGATATACCTCGAGTAAGCTATTCGACTGATAGGTCCATACAAAAGCTATTTTAATTTCTAATTAACAGCCAGATATCGCTTATCTAGCCATTGAAAAATCAGGCCTTAGTTAACTAATGTCATGTTATAACTAGTCTATTTACACTTTAAGTTGTTCCAATAAACTCTTTGAATATTTCTGCTTCTCTTCTGTTTTCAGTTTCTTAACAAGTCTTGGAGTGTTAACATTGACGTCAGCCTTTCTTTTGGTTACCTGATTACAGAGAAGTTATGAATTAAGTTTCACTAGTTTTGATATTTAATGGGACCGATTGAACAAACATTTCAGATCAAAAAAAGGTGTATCGCTGTTATCGTATACCTGGATCATTATTTTCTCATACACGGCCATCTGATCCCAAATGAAGTAGACCTTCTATTATGGAAACCAGCTATTTGGTGTATTGTATAGTACTTTTTAGAGTTCCATACCTCAAAAGGAAAAACGGATCACTTATAGGATCACTTTGTTGTCCGTCTGTCAAGCAAGACCAGTTTTCTTAGGAACGCGTCTAGGTAACAAGTTAAAAATTTCAAACTAAGTCAACGCAATCAAAAGATACGGCCATTTATGCCGCATATTTTGACTCTAGCATGGTATTAAAAGACTATCGTGCATCGTTCATGGCCTTGGTTTGACGTACAGCAGTCCGGTAAGTAGTACTACAATATTATGGGGGAAATAGGTGGGCGAGTGACCTACCTAATAAAAATGACCTCAGTAAAAGTGTCACCATTTTCAAGATAATTAATAATTTCAATAAAAATCTGAGATATCGAAATATTTCGAAAATAGTGATATTTTTATAGAGCTTATTTTTGTATATTAGATACTCCCCCTTAAGTTTGTCGTACTACTTACCTGACACCCTGTATATTATCTCAGTCACTTTTACCTTAGGTCTATCATCATCAGGCGTTAGCGCAGTGAAGACGAAGTTTCTCCTGTTTGTAGGCGCAAGCGATCCAACTTTAGGTGCATCGTCGTCTACAGCCAAAGGGGTTGCTAGTGCAGCCAGCCGGGCGAGCGCACCTCGACCGCGAGTTAGAAGAGAGCCGTGATACGATTGCTAGAAAAATAAACATTCAAAATAGAAAATCACCGATCGGTGTGTTCCGGCAGCTGCACTTGAGAGCCGGTTCTTTTCTAGGGTTTGTGCGCTTACCACCACCGGCACGTCATCACTTACCATGGCGGGATTAGGGTCGAACACAAGCTTATCCAGAAGTTAAAAAAAGGACAATGAAATAAATAATAAAAATTCTGGGTTTGAATCCTACAATGAGCTTGAGCCTTCGGTGAAGGAAAACATCGTGAGGAAACCATAGCACGGTGGTAGGGTACTTAGTAGTACCCGACTGGCTGGCTATCACCCTCAAGTTGAAAATCTGTCGCCAAGCACCTATCGGTGTGTTCCCACAGTTGCACTTGAGAGCTAGTTCCTATCTAGGCTTTGTGTACTTACCACCTTCGGCCACAACATCACTTACTATGGTGAGATTGTAGTCAAACACAAGCTTATCCAGAATTAAAAAAAACACTTGCTTCTGCTTAGTAAACAATTCGATGAATGATTGCATCATTACTTACCTTAAAAATAGCAAAGGACTTTTTAGGACTAGGTATGTCCATAGCAGTCTTTTTTTCAGCAACTACTAGACTCTCTGTGTTGGGTGTATCAGTATTGTTTACTTCCATGAGTAAATTGGACATCGTTTTTGATAACAGGTTGGCTTGTATTATCGTAGTTCTGTTCACACTGCTGTTTGGATTTACTTCTGTCTCATCTGGATCCTTCTGAAATTTTTGGAATGATAAATACTCTGATGATTATCTAAACTGGCGACGAAAGGAAGACATAATTTCTATGAACATGAAACAGGATGAAAAACAACGTGACTAATATGTTAATACGCTGTTATTTATTAGGTTATACATAAATTATTGTTTTGATACATCCTGTTTTTACAATATTCTTTTTTTAACTATATATACCTACTTCAATTGTTATAAAAATCTAACTATTTAGGATACTAATGTTTAGTGTAAGTTGTTTATATTATTTATTCTAGCTAAATTTAAAATGATACCTATCATTTTCAACAAATACAGTAAGTAACTGGTGGTCAACGGGGTGGGTTTCACAATTAGAATTATTGTTTATTTTATTTTTTTAAGTATAAGATATTGTGTAAACTGTTTGTTGGTCCAATAAAGAAAAAAAAATACAAAACAAGATGCCGGCTAAAGGTGGAGCTGTAAGAATTCTTTCAATATCTATATACAGGATGCCCGGTTAGTAGTACGACAAACTTAAGGTTAGCGGGTCATCTACCAAATATACAAAAATTAATACTGTCAACATTTTCGAGATACTTCGATATTTCTGTATAAGTATTTAGTAGGTGACCCACCCACCTATCTCCCCTTAAGTTTGACGTACTACTTACTGGACACCCTGTATACAAAACAAAGTCGGGTTAGTTATCCGAATAGCAGAATACCTAACTATTAAAAAAATTATAAACTCACGAATAAAAAAATTGAGCTAAAAATATTTTTGTCATAGATTTGTATAGAACGACTTTTTGACATATCTCGAGATCGGATTGACAGAGGGTTTAGTTTCACAATTGGTGGCGCTGGAATCGGGTTCTAAGTTTTTTAATTTTCAGGGCAGGCCGTCTGCCGGGCCCACTAGTATTATTTAAACAATACTTCTTCAATATTCCATAGAAAATATTTACCAATTGTCTCAAGAAGCTTTCCCTCTCATGTCTCTCCTTTCTCCATTGTTCTTCAGACTCGAATTCTTCTTCTTGAGTATCAGCTAATTCATCAGGCTTAGTACCAGTCTCTTCTTCCCCATCTTAAAACGTTAACTTTTAATTATACACAAATAAGGCGATGATAACTCAGTGGTAGTGACGTCGGATACCGCGGCGAAAGTCGTGGGTTTGAATACTACAATAAGCTTGAGCTTTCGATGAAGGAAAACATCGTGAGGAAACCATAGAACGGTGGTAGGGTAATTCTGGATACCACCTCCAATTGAAAATCTATCGACAAGCACCTATCGGTGTGTTCCGACAGCTGCACTTGAGAGCCAGTTCCCATTTAGGCTTTGTGCTTACCACCTTCGGCCACATCATCACTTACCATGGTGAGATTGCGGTCAAACACAAGCTTATCCAGAAGTTAAAAAAAGTTGGTACAAAAATCCAGCTTACCAGCATTTCGCCAGCGGAATTTTCGCTGTCGGTGACCTTCACCTAAATCGCCATCTTCAAACAGCAACTCTTGAATGATTCGCACCTCACGTTTGTCTTGGTCTAATACATCACGCCTGTACAATTTATATTACTTGAGTATAATAGGGATGATTTTTATTAAATGTTATAACGATGATTTATATGGAGTTTTGTATGAAATACATACTTGTGACATAAATATCTAGATACACCATCAAAAGACCTAGACTTTGTCGTTGAATTGGTAATTAAAAATCTTGAAAAGTTAGAATTTTACCTTATCGATATTTTTAGATGTTTTATACACTAGTAAGTGTTAGATATTTTTTTTGAATATTTTCGTGTTAGATAACCCATTTATCGAGGAAGGCTATATAACATCAGGCTATGACCAATAGGAGCGGAGCATCAATGAAAAATACTGCAAAAACGTGGAAAATTTATTCCTTTTGAGAGCTTCATTTGCATGCGATGAACTCCAATACTACTAAGCCGATCGTGATGAAACTTGGCAGACAAATAGTTTATATCCTGGTATAAGGAAACTTTTTATCCCGGGAATAAAATCCCACGAGAACGCGGGTGAAACGGCAAGAGACAAGTAGTAAATGAAGAAAAATACTAACATGTGTATCTGCCCAAGTTCTCTCTGCAATTTTCCCTGGTGGAAAGTCTCATCGTCTCCCTCCTCGCGCTCCATTCGGTCAAGACCGGCCTCGTCCTCGTCTCCCGAACCCACCCACTCGTCTTCCGAAGTCAATTCCGCTTCTTGCTCGAAGAAATCTGTAGCTTTACGCTTCTTTTTTGAGTTTTGCGGCTTAACTTCCACCTGGAAATAAATAAGTAACTTAATATCATTCCTTAAGACGATGATAGCTCAGTGGTAGTGTCGTCGGATACCGCGGCGAAGGTCGTGGGTTCGAATCCTACAATGAGTTTGAGCTTTCGGTCAAGAAAAACATCGTGAGGACACCATAGCACGGTGGTAGGGTACTTTGTAGTACCCGACTGGCTGGCTACCACCCTCATATTAAAAATCTTTCGCCAAGCACCAATCGGTGTGTTCCGACAGCTGCACTTAAAAGCCAATTCCCATCTAGGTTGTGTGCTTACCACCTTTGCCCACATCATCACTTACCATGGTGAGATTGTGGTCAAACACAAGCTTATCCAGAATGAAAAAAAACTTTTGTAAATAATATGTTAGGGTCATTCAGATCTATAAGTTATATATAAATAAATCATATCCATACTAAAATTATTAACTAGCTGTCCTCCGCAGTTTCACCCGAGTTCCCGTGGGATTTTATCTTATCCCGGGATAAAAATATAGCCTATGTTAATCTGGAATAATGTAGCATTCAAATGGTGAAATATTTTTTTTAATCGGCCCAGTAGTTTTTGAGTTTATTACAATATATGTATGTACTATACCATTCTGTGACAAGTAAATTCCACACGAATGTGATCATAGCAAATTGGCGAATCCAGTGTTACCTCATTTTCTTCTGAATCATATTCCACCATTCTATTGGAATCGTCTTCTATATCTGATACGTATTCTTCCACCTGTTCTTCCTCTAGTTCATCCTGCTCTTCTTCATCATCTGAAATTAAACCGTACCAAATTTACATCTATTCTTGTTTTTTAATCAATAGCTTCAAATTGAAAATACGTCGCTGGGTTACGCCATAGAGCTTGGCTTTAGATTTCTTTTCGATACATTAATTACTTACTAAAATTACAGAAGAAATTATTGTATCATATGCTGCAAAGATAATCTATCAAATCTTTTTTAAACCCATACCTGAAATCTGAAGTGCTCTCTTCTCGGCCTTTTTCTTTTTAAATTTCTTCCTAACACTAGAAACAGTTGTCTCATTTGTTTCATCATCAGAGTCAATAATAAACTTCTTTTTCGACATGATATTTGATGTGTTTAGGTCTTTATCTTTTCTTTGTGTATTACCTTTAAAGAACTTATTAACTTGAGGAGAATCAAATTCAGGTCCGTCTAATTCTTCGAGGATTGATTTGAGAAGATTACCGTCTTTTTCTGTTTCTTTAAAATTGATTTGATTTAATTCAGGTATTACGTCATCATTTTTACTATTATGAATTTGTACAGATACAGTTTCTTTAGGTACATCTTCATAGTAGCTATCATCACTTGATTCTTGAGTTATTTCAATATTAATATTATCAACTACAGGCGAAATAAACTGATTATCATAAAACTGTCCTGTGCATAGAGCTAGGATGTCTTCGCCTATTGGCTGGGACTGTGATACTTGAGTTATAGGTAGCTGCGTATTCACCAGATTTTGCGTAAAACTTCCCGAACACATTGCAGCTACAGCATCTAAGTTATCCTGAAAATTAAAGCCAATTAATTTAATATCATAACACACCAGTAGGCACTGATATTACAGGTAAAACGGTATAAGCGCTCCGAAAGTGGGAGGCTAAATAGTTGCTATTAGTTTAACTTGACCTACGCTCTTAGTTCTTTATAATGAGTTTACTTTTCATGCGGCCGCTACATCACGAGGTGGCACTGTTCATCCGACTGACTCTTTTTCGCTCCTTCGATTAAAAGATATTTGTATTATCTATGGTCAAAGAGAACTAGTGAACTAAAAGAACGAACTAGTTCGCCATAGGACTGCGAACTAAATTGAGCGCTAATGGTGACAGACTTTGCCCAAGACTAATTCCCTTGCCCATTCAGAGATGATAAAAATTCTACTGATATTATAAATGCGAATTGTGTTGATGTTTGTTACGCTATCAATGGCTGAAAATGTTTGGGTAAAATTTGGCGCACATCACATACTATTTATTCTTAAATAACCTTGGGAACGTGCCACGGATTACCTCGATTACTAGCTCCCAGTAACAAATAAACCATACTTACGTCATAAGATTGTGTTGTACATACAACACTCAACTGCTCAGTACTATGTTGCTCAATTTCAATGTCTACTTTAGATGTACCAGAATTGAGTATCGAAAAGGTTTGAGTTCCCAATTCTTTGTCATCTTCCACAATTTTATCCGTAAATGTAGACACGACCTGTACAGCAGGTGTAGTTACAGCACTGTCTTGACTTGTGAACAGATCCTCAGATAATGATTTATGTCGTTGTGCAAGCTGTATTTCATCATCTGAAATAATATGTACATATTAGTATCATAAATACAATCTCAAATAGGACCAGGTTAGTTCTTTTTCAAAGCAAGTTAGCAATTTTTGACGTACCTTGGGAATCTTTAATAACACGATGTTCTATTTGCTTATCATTTATATCGTTACCTACAATATTAGCTCCACTGTCTTTATTACATTCAGGTACTGTGTTTTGCTTATTCAATTTGGTAGGTGCTTCATCGTCAGAGTCTTCGAAAGCTTTTAAAATTCTACTTTTCTTTGGCCTGGTTTCTTCATTCTCTGATTCGGAAGATTCTTGATCACTAGATTCTTCACTGCTTTCTTCGTTATCACAGTCATCAGTAAAATCGTCGTCAGCCCCACAATCATTAGTTGCAACTTTATCATCATCATCACAGTCCGATTCTTCAGCTTCGTCATCAACCATAGGATTATTTATTCTCGGTTTATCTTTTATACAAATATCATCTTCTAGTAATTCTTCTTCACTTTCTGAAGGATTTTCTGTGGGTTCAACATTATCTTCCACTAATTTTGATTCTATTTTCTCAATTTCGTCTTCCTCTTCGGAAGCATCTCCTCTAAGAGCATTTAATTCCATTTGATGTCGCTTCTCTTCTTCTATGCGCTTCGCCCATTCTAGAGACCTTTGCTCTGAAATTTTTTCTTCAAGTTCTTGTTTCAGTTTTAAATGTTGAGTTCCTGGCTTTAATCTGAAATATTTATAATAATTATCCTGAGACATTTTCACACCCGGCCATCTGATCCTAAATCAAGCAGAGCTTGTACTATGGAAACCATGATACTGATGTAAAACTTTTTTTAAAATACAATCTTCAATAGATAACTACACCAAGACTCAGGACAATCAGACATGTTCGTTCATGCACACAAATTTGTACTGGGTCTAACTAACCACGCTATCCGAGCCATCATTTGTTTGTAGTTAGGTACCTACTTTAGTTTTGTACCATTAATTATGATAGAAAATCAAGAGTAGGTAGATGTTATTAAGAATAACTAGTGGTTCTGGGTTTTTTAGATTTTCATCCCCACAGCTCCGTCATTTTAAATAATTTCCACAAACAGAATCGACAAAACCCGATATTATTATGGAACCTGCTCACAAAATTTCAGGAAAATCAGTTGAGAAATGCATCCTGTACATACGAAAGCAATTTTGCCCAAGCTGAAACGGAGACACTTCGCTCACTAGGTCAATAAGAATAAATAGTAATTAATAACAAAACAAACTTTTTTTCTCGTTCTCTTTCCGTTTCCTCTGGTGTTTTCAAAGTAGCGAAATAAGTAAATCTTTCTTTCAAAAGTTCAACACCAGTAAGTTTCTTTGGTGTGAAAGGATCACCACTATCCAAATCAATAACCATGCCTGGAGCTCCTGTTAATTTTGGGTTGGTTTTAAATGGTAGGGGTTCACTAATCAGCGATGGGGAATTTATATTATTTACATTACCTGTAAATAGAAATAAACATGTGTAAAAATTATTCTAAAATAAACAATGTCATAAAATCTTGAACAGGTATAGTTACTTTTCATCATCTCTACATTTTCAATGATGGAATCAATTTCGTCCATATTTATGTCATCATCTGAAAACCCATTCTGAATAGCATCGACTACATCCATATGAATAGAATCATTGTTTTGAACAATACTGGTTGTAGCTATTGGTTCTTCTTCATTTTCAGTATTTTGGTTTATCTGACATTCAGATTTCTCGGTGTCAAGATGTAAGGAAATTAATTGACTATCTGTTGCATTATTAGCTGTGTGGCTTTCATTTTCGTAAATTTGATGATTAGCAGGAATATTTTCGGAATCATTTTCAATAGTTGTAATAATATCAGCTGCTGTTTTATTATCCTTTTCTATTGAATTATCGTAAACCAATTCAATTGAATCGAATTCTTCAAGTTTCTCATTATTGTTATCAACTACATTGAGATCGTGTGTTTCTTTAATGCTCACACTATCTGCCTTATTATTGAAATCACTGTTCTCATTGCATATGTTGTCTTCTTTTCCTAATTCATCAATGAGATCACTATTTGTGTTACCAATATCAGTTTCAACTTTTTCAATAGAATGTTGAATATCAGTTTTATTAGTTTCTGTGACATCTTCACAAGTGTGGACATTATTCGGCAACGCTTCAGGATTAGTGTCTTTTAAATTAGATTCTTCTTCATCACTTTCACTTTTACAAAGTTCCATCATTTCTTTCTGTCTTTGTTCTAGTTGCAAACTAAAAATAAAAAGTTACATATAATTGTGTAACACTATTAATCTATAATTTTCCACATCAATAAAGGGTACCATACAAGTTAGTATTTTATTTACATATGTTATTTTAATTATTTACCTCAATAAAATTATAACTATCACCAGGATCGAATGAAGAATAAAAAAATATAATGTATGTCACTACAAATGTATAATGGGTAATGTGTATGATTGTTACCCACAACAAAAAGATATCAAGGAAGCTAATAACCCATGGAGTGTAGGTATACAAAATTCTTATATTCTGCTTATCCAATCCCATCCTTGTAATCACTGTTCTACTCTAAAACGCGGGTAAAATTTCACAGATTTATTAAAATAATGTCAAAAAGATACAAACTTGTATGGAGTATTGTAAATACTGAGTTGTGATGTCATACATAATTATGCACTATCAAAAGAACTAGTTTTATTTTTCAATATAGGCAACATCCCTATTGGTATGGTTAAACAGTTTTATATTAATAACACAGAACAAATAAAAAAGAAAGGTAGAAGGAGCGTACGTAAACAATACTCTCCAATGAAGTGAAGCGCCGTGCAGGAAGTTGTATGCGCGTGACTTGCACGCACGTTACCTCGCTTGACTCACGTCGCACAGGAACGCAAATGGCTTCCTTTTTCAAATTCGGCTTACTGTGCTGCGCTTTAAGTGCGCAGAGCTCTGTCTACCTTTTTTATTTGGTCTGAGATTAATAATTATATATTTTAAACATATTTACGCATATTGTTTGAGTTGGTCCTCATTCATTTTAATAGGCAATGCCTTTCCATCAAAACTGAGAGCTGGTTTCCTTCTGTTCATAATGTCTTTCAATGTTAATGCCTTTGGTCTGTGATATGGCAGAGATACTTGTTGCTCCCTCAACATGCGATTTGATTCACTTTTAATCTTCTGCATATTTTCCATAGCTTGTTTAGCAGACATCTGAGTAAATCAAACATTTTGATTGACACAATGTTACACAGTAACTATAATATTATTATTTTCATTTTCCATACAAACTAGGTACTTATTACATTTAGGAATAAAACATCTTAATATATATATAATTATTCTGTACATATGTTTGTCAACTAACTCCTCTTAAACAGCTGGACCGATTTGGAAAAATTTTGTGTGTATATTTCAATGGGTTCCTCAATGGTTTGAAAACACAATTGGACTCAGTAGGTGGCACTGGAATCGGTAATTTCAGGGCAGAATTACATCTGCCGGGCCTGGTAGTTATATTATAACTAGCTGTTCCGCGCGGATTCACCCGCGTTCCCCAGGGTACTTATCTTTCCCGGGATAAAAAGTGCTATTCTAGACTATAATCTATCTCCATGCCAAATTTCATCCAGATCCGTTCAGCCGTTCTGGCATAAATGAGTAACAAACATACATCCATCCAAACATTCACATTTATAATATTAGTAAGATTTTATATATGGAACATGTAATGGTATGTTTGTATTTTTTGAGTTACTATTTTAACCCATTTACGTTTTATTTATACAAGAATGCGAGTGACAGCATTGGGCTTTATTATACCTACATAGCTTTAAAAACATGTTTGTTATGTATAAATCTCTTCAAATTCATGGTTCAGTTACTTTTGGTGAGAAGAGAAGAGCCGAATAATGATACATACCCTTGCTGGTTTAGGTGATGTTAGTTTGATAGACCTTCTTTTGTCCTTCTGTTTATATGGTTGTTTCTGTTGGCTGGTCTCTTCATCTGAAGATGTGTCAGGATCACATATTGTTGTTTTCAAGGAACTTATTCTTTCTTTTATTTTCTAGAAAAATTTAATAATAAATCTTAGCCATGTATAAAAGATAACCATGCATAAAAATAAACATAACTTACTCTTAAATTTTCATTTATGTGAATTCACTAAAATAATAATAATACTCTATAGCCCTTAATTTGATTTCATTTTTTTTATGTTTCAAGGTGTTGTTTAATTCAAATGTAAGTACTATAAAATATAATGGTACTTAAGCCCTAGACTGGTAGCTGGAGGATTAGTAAATTTTTAAGTACAGTGGACCCCCGGTAATCCGGCCCCTGTCTAATCCGTCACCCCCTGTAATCCGACATGGTCTTTTCATGTTTCTTAAATTGATTGATTCATAATTTTTGATTATTTTAACGTGATGTACATTTGTTTGTACGCAAATTATTTTCTAACGTTAAGTTATTGCATATTTTTTGTAAGTTCTTATAGCATTAATGACATTACATAATTTTATAACTCTCTATTGTGTTGATTAATTTATGTACAAAATTTGACATACAATATAACATATAGAATCTTATCATTGGATCTGTAATTTGTCGGACTACAAGGTACTCTTTTGTAAAAAAAAAACCAGACTATTACGCAGTACTCTATAATCCGACAAATTCGATAGTCCGACACTGCCCTGCAAAACGTTTGTCGGATTACCGGGGGTCCACTGTATATAGTTAAAATACATGACTAATTGAAAAAAAACCAGTCAAGTGCGAATCAACTCATGCACAGAGGGTTTCCTACAAATTTTGTAGATTTTTTTATTCTATTTTTAGTATTTGTTGTTATAGTGGTAATAGAAATACATCATCTGTGAACATTTCAACTGTCTAGCTATTACGGTTCATGAGATACAGCCTGCTGACAGACAGAGACGGACAGTAGATTCTTAGTAATAGGGTTTGTATTGTATCAGACGCAATGTATCACTCACTCACCCTAGCTCTGTATATATCACTCATTTAGCTCACTCGCTCAATGCAGTTCTCTGCTCTTTGCATGCATCAAGTGATACTAAGAAAAAATTGAGAGATAGGTAATAGGTAGTTACATTACAATAACCTGTTGGTTCCCAGGTGGTGGTCATACCATTTAAAAATTTTCGTGAGCCAAACTAATAAAGAAAATCATAGATATATTGATTTTAAAAATCATTGTATATTTACATATGCCAACCTAATTCTTCAAGTTATTATTATGCTCAAGTAATTCTAGGTTCAATATACTGAATTGTAACTTTAGCTTCTAAGTGCATAAAAAAACAACATATTCATTTAATGAATCGATAAGATAAGTACCTACACTAGACTTATTATTTAATATCATTCACATGATAAGTGACCACTTACAAATTAGAATCAAAGTATCAACTACTAAAATGATTATTAAGATGGCTAGCTACAAAGCATAAAGGAATCTCTTAAGTTAATTGTTAAGATATGTAAAGCTTACATGTTACAAACCTTTTTAATGTGATTAATAGATGATAGTACATCACAAGAACCATCAGAACTCTGACATTGATTATCTTTAGAGGTTTCAATAATATTGTGTGAATGAGAATCCTTTTCCCTGGATTTAATCAAACTTTTGAACTTTTGATTAATTTTATTTCTCTTCTTTCTCATAATATGTGTCTGTTCATCCTGATTTTTTATCTCTGCACCAATATCAGACTCAGTATCCGATTCTGTACCACATACCTTTTGAATTCTAGAAGCTTTACCTGTTTTGACAATATCATTGTCACTTTCACTACCTGTTTGTCTTGTACTGCTTGTAGGCCTCTCTTCTATGACTGATAGGTTATCATTATTGTAAATTTTCTCATTGTCTACATCGCTATCACTTTCTGAGAACTGTCGGACACGTACACGTTTCTTCATTCGCATGATAGGAACTGTATCAACATCGTCATTATTTTCATGCAAGTTTGCAGTCATTTCGAAGCTATTTTTCAACACAATTTTTGATGCCATCTTAGGAGAATCTCTTAAAATGAGTGATGAATCGTCATTATTAAAACCTCATGTTACTGTGAATACTTCTACGAAGGGTTCCTCCATTCATTATAATAATAAAATCCATTAGCGAACATTGACATTTCCATATAATATTCACATGTGTGGTCTAACGTATCACTGTTCTTTAAAGCTTGTTCCTATCTCTTCTTGCTCTGTCGTTATCAATTCACAAAAAAGTGTGTATTATAATATAGAAAGAAATGCGTCCTTTTTATTATTAAATAGGTATTTCGTTCGTGTTATAAGAAAGAAAAAATGTTCACTCGTTTACTCATTGACGATTTATGGATTTATTTTCGCGCGTTAACATTTTTTTATAATCTTTATTCATGCCCATAGATGCAAAGTCTTTCAGTCGCATACATTATCTTCAGTTTTAATTTCTTCTTTGATTTTATAGTCATATTCTCACATTCACTGTAATGTCTAGTCCTCGTCCATACAAGTCCAGTCAGGTTATAGTGAAATTAGCGGTTGTTCCACTAAAACTTTTCAATAACGTTTTGGAACAACCTGAAGTAACGTCACTTCGCAAGTTCCCGCCAAAAAGTATTCTCGCGCGTTCACTCGGATCAAGCCATAAATGCTTTGATTATTAAACCAGCATAAATGCAACGTCAGAGACATCATTTTTTTTCGTTAAAGTTTTAAGTTACGGTCCACATGATCGTAAGTGGTCACCGCCGCCTATAGACATTTGCAATACCAGGGTGAAACGAGCTCTTCAAGGTCGGCAACACATCGGCGTTGCCGACCTTGAAGAGCTCGTTTTACGCCCTTTTTGAAGAACCCCATATCATAGCGTGGAGGGAATACCGTAATGGGGAGCTCATTCCACATCCTAATGGTCCGCAGAAGGAACGTCCGACTGAATCGTTCGGTGGACGATCGAGGCGGCTCGAGGATGTGTGGATGAGCTCCACATCGCCGGCGAGCAGTGCGATGGTAAAATGGTGACGTTGGCACCGAGTCGAAAAGTTCTTGAGAACACTCCCCATTATACAGACGGTAGAACACACAGAGAGAGCCAATATCTCTCCGAAGGCTGAGAGGTTCTATACCGCTGGTGAGTTCGGGATCGTCAACGATACGAGTTGCCCGCCTTTGCACCGAGGCAAGTGGATCAAGCTGGTAAGCGGGTGCGCCAGCCCAGAGATGTGAGCAGTACTCCATATGCGGCCTAACCTGCGCTTTATAAAGCTGCAGCCGCTGGGGTGGTGAGAAGTACTGCTTGGACCTATTTAGCACACCCAGCTTTTTTGAAGCCAGTTTGGCTTTGCTTTCCAGATGGCCTCGGAACTGGACATCACTCGCAATGTCAACACCGAGGATCCCGATACTCTTAGAGATGGTGAGAGGAGTGTTTTCAAACTTTGGTGCTGCTATGAATGGGTTTTTTTTCGTGGAGAACGCGCAGACCTATATAAGCTACGAAATGGACTCTATATTGCATGGTACAAATGTTGACCGTTACTGAGATATTTGGGAAATTAGTATTTTCTTAAAAAAAACCCGAATTTCAACTAAAAAATCAAATTTAAAAAAAAGTACGTAACATTTTTAACTTTTTTTGTTTCTACCAGAAACAAAAAAAGTCAGTCAATATACCAATACTTTTTTTAAATCAATAAAATGATTAATTTTTGCAATGGCTTCGACACAATATCTTAAATATCGTGTCACTTTGAATTATTTCTCTATTTTCTCATAGATTAAAATGCCAATAAAAAAAAAGTTGTGGAGTTAGAAGTGTACAAAATGTACCAAAACTTTCTCATCTATCTAATGAAGTAAAAATATTAAAAAAATACTCTCTACATGTGAAGATTTAGTTCTTAGAAACAGAACTTATTAACAGTATTATAACTGTAGCAATTTATTAAATTAACATTTATAATATTTTTTACAGAATAAGTGTCCATACACCGACAATGTTGTGATAAGAGATCGGCAAATTCTGGTATAGTTCGGGAATGGTCATGTCCGTCTTCGCTGGTAAGTTTTGGGTTCGCTAGAGTCAATTCGTTTACGACTAACTGAACGTGCGTGCGTTTAAGTATTGTTGACCGAACTACGTGAATTCTCGCGAGTAATTCTTTTGTAAAATGGCGGCGGATCCTCCAAGGCATATCGTCGTCGATATCTTGTTTGTGTATGGATTTTGTAATGGAAATACGGCGGCTGCCCGAGCTGAATACATACATCGATTCCCGAATCGGAGACAACCAAACGTAAGGGTATTTAGTTATACATACATACATATGTGTACTTTTCAACGACGCCAACATGACGCTGATCAACCTCGCCTCCACCTTACGTTTGGTTGTCACCGATTCAAACCCTCGAATGATAAAAATCGTGAAACAAATAACTATCAATCAAACAAGTATTTCTGATTAAGCAACTTTACGAATTTTAATGAAACAACGTTAATAATCACCAATTACAGGAAGGTCGGGCGTTTCTTTGACTTTTGGTTGATCACATATAACAGCTTCAGCTGTAGTTAATAAAGATGCAACGCCACTTGCATCAATCAAAGCTCTTCTTACAACTTTTGTAGGATCCATAATACCCTTTTCAATCATATTGACATACTCATTATTTAAAGCATCATACCCGAACTCAGCTCCCAATGATTCAACTTTTGATACAATAACAGATCCATCATAACCAGCATTCTTAGCTATTGTGAAACAAGGTGTACGCAAGGCCTTTTTGATAATATTGACTCCAATAGCTTGGTCCATGTTTATGGGTTTTAATTTATTTAGCTCTGGAATACATCGAAGTAAAGCAGCACCACCACCCGGTACAATACCTTCTGCAACTGCTGCACGTGTAGCATTAAGAGCATCATTTACTCGATCTTTCTTTTCATTTACTTCAAATTCACTGCATCCACCTATCGATAAAACAGCTACGCCTGACTGTAATCTTCCTAGTCGTTCCATGAGCCTTGTTCTATCATAGTCACCTGTAGCTTCTTCCAATTCCTGTTTTATTCTCGCTACGCGTTGCTGAATTTCGTCTTTATCTCCTTGACCCCTTAGTAACAGAGTTGAGTCTTTAGTTATAACAACCTCGCCCACTTTACCTAAACTTTCTAGTTGACAATCCTCAAGTCTAATAAGGTTCGATTCATCCTCAAATATAACGCCACCCGTAGCAGTAGCCATGTCAATCAAACAATTTCTTCTATATTCTCCAAATCCTGGAGCCTTGACGGCGGCTACTGGGTAACCGATCTTTAGTTTATTTACCACCAAAACTGATAGTGGTTCACCGTCAATCTCTTCCGCAATAATAATGAGTGGCTTTTTCTGAGTGTTAGCTATTTCGAGCGCTGGTAAAATTTGTTGGGCAGTAAATATTTTCTTTTCAGAATAAAGAACTAAGGCATCATTATATTCAACTCTGGGTCCTTTAGTTGAATTAATAAAATAAGGTGAAATATAACCACGATCAAATTTCATACCTTCTATTATTTCTAGATCATCTTCTAATGTTTTACCATCTTTGACCGTTATAATTCCATCTTTACCAACCTTATCCATTGCTGCAGCAATTAACTTCCCAATGGATCTATCGCCATTTGCTGATATTGTAGCAACTTGTTCTATTTCTTCTGATGTACTCACTGGTTTAGACATTTGTTTTAGTTTCTCTTTGACAATATCAACTGCCAACATAATTCCTTTTCTAATTTCAATAGGGTTTGCTCCTTTCGAAATATTTTCAAAACCTCCCTTTGCAATAGCTCTCGCCAAAACTGTAGCTGTAGTAGTGCCATCTCCAGCTTCTTCATTCGTTTTATGCGCAACATTTTGAACTAGTTTCGCACCAATGTTTTGGAATTTATCTGTCAACTCTATACCTTTTGCTACAGTAACTCCATCTTTGGTTATTTTAGGAGGTCCAAATGATTGTTCTAAAATAACGTTCCGTCCTTTAGGGCCCAGGGTTACTGCAACCGCGTCTGCAAGAATGTCGACTCCTTCAAGCATCTGTGATCTGACTTCGGGACCAAATCTAACGTCTTTTGCATTATATCGACGAGAACACAGAGAAAAATTCGATTTTATGGATATTCGGTGAAGAACTGAATAAAAATTTATCATATTTATATGTAAAGTATAAGACGTATACGTTTCATAAAGTGACAGAAATTAACAAAGGAAAGAACAGATCTGTCAAATATATTTTTTGTTTGGAAAAAAAGATAACGTCAGAACAACATATTTGAATTTTGAAGCGTGTACTTCTTTCACACTATGAAAAGGCTTTGATTATTAATACTCAAAGTGAAAAGGCAACGTCACTTCGTAAGTTCCCGCCAAAAAAATACGTAGATAAATTCAACCTCTACCTAGTAGTGTAAAGCATATAGGTTTTGAGTACATACGAGTATAAAGCTTTATTTTGTATGAAATTATTTGTTTTATGGTTATATGTATGCATTATGAAAAAGTTTTAGTGGAATAGCCTACAATTTCACTATTACCTGTCATTACCTGACAGGACTTTACAATAAATGTTACAAAATAACGTGACTTTAACATTAAAGAAGGATATTGAAATATGGTTTAGGCTTGATGAATTTGTAACTAAAGTCATTAAATAAACAAATAATAATAAAAGTAGTAAGTAACAACGGTTAGCCATCCTTTCAATTCAAAATCTTGTTATTACGTTACATATAAAAATTATATCTTTATAGTCGTATTTTGTATAAGCTATTTCTGAAAATATATCCAAAGATAAGATAATATAAATATATATCCTTTATTCGTCAAGAAGTGTATTTATTGAAGATAGTCAAATGTTATAGTTTTATTAGCTCGCGGAACGGACAATCGTCCCTAATTAGAAATCGCAACCCTCAGTTAAACCACCAGTTTTATTTAATACAAGCAACACAAAAAGATGAACTCTTCACAGAAATTGAGACCCATATTGATTGATTTGAATATTGGAGACCAATTAACATCAACATCTTGTGGTCACATTATTGTAGAATTTATTAAATTTATTGCTTATCAGAGACTCCAAATACCATACAGTTACCAATGGTTGAAGCATGTTGTAAATAAGAAAAAATCATGTGAAAAAGATGAGGAAATCAAAGATAGTTTTCAATCTGAGCGACATTATCGTGCTGCTTCTACTGCATTGGAAAATATGGATTTCATTCTCAAGGTAGATTAGATCATCACTTTAACTATGTATGGCCACTGCTAATCAGTCAGCCCTGACATTCTATCACCGCATGCATTTGGAAGGCTTTCAACCTACAAACCATATATATGTGATATTCCTATTATTGCTTGTTATGTGACTATTTAAGTTTTCCCTTTGGTTTAACTCATGTTCCCAGTGCAAGAAGTAAACAGCTTGTTTCCATGGAAAAGTCTACCTGTGTGACAAACTATCAAACAAACTCAGTCGCTTGTACATGTACAATTGGCTAGATTTGAGTTACCAGGGTTATTGCCAAATAATTTGATCAGCTAACAAAATATTAAAATAAAAATCCAAATAATTTACTAACTCTGGTGTTGAATATTTTATAAAACCTAGTTACTTATAAGAAAGGGTAAAAACCTAGGGTCTTCAAACTTCTTGGTTTATCAATATACTTACAAGGCAATGTTTATTTTTAAGTTAGCATTAGGTACATTCTTTGTTTCAGCATTAAGTTGTTTGCATCTGTGTTTCAGAGTCTTCTACAAGAGATTAATGGGCCCTCAATACCGGAGGAGGTTTGCATAGCTCTGGGTGCTACACCAGTGACTTGCAAGGAAGTGTATCGACTAGTGTTACCTAAGGCATGTCATAAACCTCAATGTCATTCCAATGTCATTGCTTCTGATCAGAAGATCCAGAGAAATGTTTTTCAGTAAGTCTTTTGATTATACTAGCTCTTCATGCAGTTTCCCCTACTTTCTTAAAGAAACTGGCATTGATGACTGAACTGACAATACAGTAATTTGTTTAGATTGTCCCAGGATATTCAGGATCAACAATTTTTACCTTAATGAAGAATAAGAATGGGGGGCTTAAGTAAAATTACAAAGAAGTTCCCATCCCATTACAAAGTACTTCTGCTGTACCTGAGTAGCTATTTGTCTGGAAATTTAATATTACGTGTTTCAGAGATTTAAAAAAAACATATTTATTCTAAGGAAAATAAGGGGATGGCAAAGTTTGGTTCACATGGTCCTGGTTCACATAGGGTGAACTAAGATATAATTTACTTCAGGGGAAAGGGAGTAAAACTGGGCTGAAAAGTTTGTAATAATTCTTATTCTCTGTGTAAGGTGACTTTTACAATAATCTTTCTCTTTTCAGAACATTGGTGACATCAGAAAAACTAAGTAAAGTTTTCTATAACACATTATCCCCAACCAACATGTATGTCTTTATAAAGAAGAAAATCATAGGTAACCAGGACTCCATAGTGTGTAGTGACAACTTCCAATTTACCAGTGGGTGTCGCATTCCTAGAAACTCTAAGATAGTTGTTGTAGACTTTAAGGCCGAGAACCTGAACAATATCATGTGTTGCAATGAATTTCAGATTTTTGGCGATATTATTAATCATAATTTAGAGCATTGCCACATAGAAAATGATGAACAAGATAATGACATTCATGAGTTTAATGAACTTGAATCAAATGATGAATTTAAATGGTACCAATCTTCCTATGTTATGAAAGGGTTCAAAGACTGCATAGTTAATAGGAATTCAGTGGTAAACACACAGATTTAGACTAGCTATTGCAAGTGGCATCTTAATCTTAGCTACAATTAAAAAATATTATAATTCTATAAATTTATGAACAATTTGTAGAATTTTTGATAAGTATACCTAGTTAATTTACTTCAATTATGTATTGACATAGAAATTAAATGATAATAATATAATATATTTTATTTGCAAGAATATGGTGACAGTAAAAAGAAACAAAATAAAGAAAAAGTACATTCATATTCAGCCAAGAACTGGCATGCAAAATTTATAAGCAAAGCATCCGTGAATGCTTTTAGCTACATAATATTTTAAATTTACAGTATCATTAATAAAACATGTCCTACAGTTACTATTACCTATGTGCTCCGAATAATACAGAAAAAATAAATAAAAATCAAGATTAAATGTCAACTATCAAATTACAATATAAATGAAATGATGTCATTAAATCATTACTATTACTTTTTAATTATGAGCAAGTCATTTATGGAATAAAAACATTTATCCATAAGCCAATTTTGCAATCTTGTTTTAAAAGTTTTTGTGGGTAAGTCAGTAAGGCTCCTTGGTAGCGAGTTAAATATTTTAATGCACATATAATAACTATTTTTCGTAAACAAGGTGGTCTTGGGTATCATGGGCAGGATTAGCCTGTTAGGATCCCTTTGTATGTTATCAAAAACGTCACTGACTTTCGTGAACAAAGCTAAATTATTTTTGACAAATATTCCAGCTTCCAATATATATAGGCAAGGTAAAGCAATGATGACCTATTTCTATAATTTAATACTGTAAACAACGTCGATAGAAATAGGTCACCTTGTTATTCCATTGGCCATCGGTTCTTCTGGCTATGTGCCCTGCCCACTGCCGCTTCAGTCTATTAATCTGTAGGGCTATATCAGTGACTTGTTTGTCTACGAATCTCCTCATTTCGTATTCGATCTCGTAGCGACGTCAGCGTCAAACATATAACTCTCCTTTTTTAGGTTTGCTGCAGTCGGGTAAAAAATTGTATACATTAAGTAGGTAATATACTAATAAGTCTTTTATCATAGAAATTAATTTGACTTCGTGACAAATTATTGTATTAATGAAACTTATACTTATTACAACATTGTTTAGGGTTCAAAGTGTATTACTTCCTTAAAGTTTTATCATTTACCTGTTAATTAATTACTATTTAAATATTTAATCCTATGGGCGTTATTCATGCTCCGGCGCCGGTGGGTGGAAACACGAACCATATAACCTGACACCGGCGCCTGCGCCGGCGCCGCTGCCGGGCCGTCTAATGGAAAAAACGGCCATACAGTTTTGCTTCCCCGGCACCGGTGCCGGCCGGCTAATGGAAAATCGGCCTATATAACAGATATAACAGAGCTTAATTATTAAAATTACTTGTATATGGGTAAAATGTTAGACTTTTTTATTGCTCAATCTTTGTTGACTGATAGTATGATTATTCCTAATTCATATTTTTATCACATAATATATTAGACTTGGTATGTATATTGTTGATAAGTAGTACCTTTCTAATATAAAAAACAAAAAACGATATGTATAATTCATTTATTGGTTTGTCATAGTTAAACTGCTGAACAATCTTAACAATATTTGAAACCTTTTTTTATAATTTTTTTTTTAAGTAGGTATAAAGAAGGAATCTATTCTGAACCTTTACAATAGATTAATTGGTAATTCAAATAGACAAAATTACTGGCAAAAGCTAGTAACAAATATAAGTATGTATTAGTATTTTAGTATTACAAGACTAAGTACGAGTGACTTACGTCAACATTACTCCTAAATTAAGCAAATCAGTAGATAATTATTATTATTGTTATTAGAATAATTTTGGTTAATATACAAGTATGTTTTATACCTACAGAGTTTTTTTTTAAATTAGTATCAATATAATCTTTCCACAATTTTAGGGTATCATTTGTCTTCATGAATGTTTGCCTCACTCCACACTTCAGTCAGTTATAATCATTGAAGTGCTGTTTTTATTTCAATTCAATACTATAACTTCACATAATATGGGATCTCAGGTTTACCAGCACTAAATATATTCCTATTTCTAAATACTACACAAGTTTTATTCAATACCTCATTTTTTTGTCTCTTTCTACAGTTTGATTTTTTACAATTGTTGATGGCTTCATTAAATTCTAAAATTAAATTATGCCTGCCACCATTTGGCCCAACCACATAGTCACATTTTATTAGTTTCTTAATCATGTCTGTTAGGCAGCATTCAAGTAATTCATAATATCCTAGCCAATAATCATTTGGAAGTTGCATCAGATTCCAACCAAGTGACTCGGTAAGAAGGCCAGTTATATAGATATCATCAACCCAAAAGTATGGATGATAAATAGCTTCATCACATATTTGAGCTGCCACTTTAGGAGTAGTTATGTAATACCAACCAGATAAATATGGTGGATAGTCATTTCTTTGATATTCATCTAAAGTAACATACCACTTATTTTGTTTATTTCTGCTTGGACTAGTATTGTTGAGAATATAGCCCATAAGCAAATTGTCTGCATTATTTAGTGTAGTAAGGAGATCTAAAGTTTTATTGAGATTGAATACAATATCATCATCAACTTTTAATATGAATGAAGCCTTAAAACAAGCCGTAGAAGCCCACTGTAGGCCCATGAGATGTTTGTATGTTAAATTCCTGTAGTTTTCTTCAAAGGATCCTTGTAAAATATCTCCAAACAAGTTACTTTCATTATTTATAGCTTCTTGTGTTATGTATCTGGAAATTTTAGATATTATAAATAACTATATTTTTTATGTGAAAATGTGAGAGTATCAAAAATAATAACTACTTCTCATTGTCAGGAATTTTTGCAAGTAAAAATATTCTAGTAGTATTCATTGATTTCAAAAGTTCAGCTGGCATAGCTCTTCTATGTGCACTCCTGAGCTCTACATGACCCACGTATGAAGTTACTATTATCACCAGCAATGGGCCTCCTGAAATATATTACAGAATATTTTATGATGTGGAAGTTGACTTTTTAGCCATAAAAGTTGTAAGTATTGAAGCATTATGTTGACATACTTTCACAACTTTCATTAAGGGGTTGATTAAGGACTCTTTTGACTAAATCGCTGTTGCCTTCCAGAAATGTAATGGTATTAGCTAATTCAACTTTAGAACTCCAGTGGACCCATAAAAATATAGAGACTGCAGTAAACACTGCAATAACAAATCTTTTTCTCATTGTTTAAGCACATTATTATAAAAAAAATATTACTATATATTAAGGAATTTTAGAAAACTCTTAGCATTAACTGACTATGAAAAATTTGGCAAGAAATCCAAAAAAAAAGGGTAGTTTCCAAGGAATTTGTAGTTTCATTTCTTTAACTTTTTGACAGCTTTGTTGGCTGGTGCTGCCATACAAATTGAAAAATGGTTTAGGCTTGATAGTCTTGTAACTAAAGCATTGATATATAATATCAAAGAACTAAAGCCTTTCAATAAACAAATAAATATCAAAAATAATAATATGCCCAATGCTAAAATAATCTCAACGACTATTTAGAGAAAGAGCGGTGATAAAATTTAAACCTAAATCTCTAGCAAAAAAATTAATCACTCATTGGGTTACGGTTGGCGCCCAAGCGAGAAAAATGGATACGAACAAGTTGGATACAGATTATTGCTTTGGTTGAATCACAGCATCAATCATTTTCGATCAAGCTAACTTAATCTTCGGTGCCTTTAATTTTGTCATTACGCGTTCCATTTAGCGCCATCTCTGAGATACTTATATCTTATTGTTTTCCAATCGATCGATCTTTTTATAAGAAACAAGTTATCGAATCTTTCAGCGCTTCAAGACTCGATTACTCGCGTTCGTGTGATCGATCGAATCATGGTGATTCAATCTGTCGCGATCAACTCTAGGTCTAGTCTAGCTCGAGGCTGGCTAGTCACGAGCGCGGCACGAGTTGACCTTTGCTGGTTATTAGGTATACGTCATAGAATAAGGGTCTCTCTCTGTAGAATGAGAGAGAATCGCTATATAGGAGCATCGCTGCGGGCTGCCTGGTGAGCAATCTTTGTCGGCGGTACCACATCGACCTCCTTTTTAGGGTTCCGTACCCAAAGGGTAAAAACGGGAGCCTATTACTAAGACTTCGCTGTCTGTCCGTCTGTCCGTCCGTCTGTCTGTACCAGGCTGTATCTCAAGAACCGCGATAGCTAGACAGTTGAAATTTTCACAAATTATGTATTTCTGTTGCCGCTATAACAACAAATATAAAAATAAAATAAAATATTTTTTTAATGGGGGCTCCCATACAACAAACGCTATTTTTTTGCCCTTTTTTGCTCGATATCAATAATGGCAACAGGTAGGCACTTCCAATATTCACAAAATACTCAGTTGTATTTTTACTTTAATAATAAATAATAAAATTAAAATATAATAAATATTTAAGGGGAATGGGAGCCCCATACAAGAAACGTGTTTTTTTTGCCTTTTTACGGAACCCTTCGTGCGCGAGTCCGACTCGCACTTGGCCGGTTTTTTACTAACTTTTTTCATTTAAGAAGTACCTGTACGGTGCGGTTAAGTAGGTAGTATCAAAGGTAGTATCTACATGCGGTAAAAGTAAAAGATGTAATGATGATTTTACTTTTTTTATTTTTATTATTCTGGATAAGCTTGTGTTTGACCACAATCTCACTATAGTAAGTGATGATGTGGCCGAAAGTGGTAAGCACACAAAGCCTAGATGGGAACTGGCTCTCAAGTGCAGCAGCCGGAACACACCGATAGGTACTTGGCGACAGATTTTCCGATTTTTGCATTCCTTAGGAGGTACTTAACATCTACTGATCATTCGGTAGTATGAGAAAACAAAGCATTATAATGTTCAGAAGAATAAAAAAAAATGTTAAAATTACCTACAATTTAATTATTCGTAAAAGACAATTTTGTTTTACTAGGTTATCTGATAAAAGATAATGTTGATCTTTTTATGACCTAGTAAGTATTATAGGTAGGTACATATATAGTTTTTGGAGCCAAACATATTTTGTGTTACCTACTTGTTAAGTTAGGTATTAGAATAAATAATTATTCTACGATGTTAGTCCGCGATGAACTCCGAAACTACTAAACCGATCTTGATGAAAATTGGCACACAAATTACTCGAATCCTGGTATAAGAGATAGGATAGGATACTTTTAATCCCGGTAAAAGAAAAGATCCCACGGGAAAGCGGGTGAAACCGCGGGGGAAAGTTAGTAACCCAAGTATAAAAATACCTACTTGTCCCAACTGCCTTGACTGTAGAGGCTTCATACTTGACACACTCGTTTATTTTATAACGTACCTAGAAAGAAATCAACTAATAAAAGATTTTTAAATAGGGAAGAACTGTGGAGCAGGAAGCTGGTTATTAATTAAGGACTTTTGTGTCTAAAATCTATTTTCTAGCAATTCAAGTTAGGACTGTAGATGTTATACAAGTAAAATAATCCCCGGGACTGCATTTCGCCTCTCTTGGGATAAAAAATAGGTATATAATGTACCTACTAAGTTTTTGCGGAACGGTACCTAATTACCTAAACAAGAAAACTGTTTGCCAATGTCACACACAGCATAGCCGTGAGTTGACAATGAAAACGTACATAAATAATGTGTTTATTGAAAGGTTTTTATTTTTATTCTTTCGGAACGGAAATAATATGTAGACAATCTAATATGAAATATTAATTAATGTTTATCAATATAAAAGTGATCCATCCATGAAGTTCATACTTCATCACTTTATGTGCCAAATTGTAACTTTTCTGCGGTCTACTAGATTCAGAAAAGCTAAGTTATGACAGATAGACAGACAGAAACGAGAGTGATCCTACTTCCTATATCTAAGGGTACTAACTACTATGACACCTACTAAGTACAAAAATACTGCATAGATACCTACGCTGATAAATGTATCTCGCATCTACTGATGCGACCACGAATAAACTGATTGTCTTTTATATCATTAATAATGAATGATGAGTCTTTATCAAGAGCTCGCCTACAGTCCGCACTACGCAGGAAGCAAGCTCAGTCAGTCAGCCAGCCGCAGCCAGTCGAGTAATCGCTGTATAGCCGAGCAGAGCCGACTGCGCCCGCGACTCGAGTAGATTCCGTACGTGAACGATACCTCGCCCACTCGTTACTTCGGATTGAAATTCAAAACTGACACCATGGTTTTCACAATGGATGTATCGGGTGACGCTTTAATGGCAAAGATAATAACGATGGTGTGCTTATTCAGCATATCTATGGTGGTAGGATGCCTGCCCCTGATCATATCCCTCAAGTTCAACTGGTTCACCAAGTCCGTCGACCCGAACCTTCGATCCTCTAATCAGGTGGTCATGGGTCTGTTGGCGTTTGGAGGTGGAGTCCTCTTTGCGACAACATTTATGCATTTGTTGCCGGAAATTGATGAAAATATTGAACTTTTAGAAGGTAAGTAACATTCTCACTATGTTAAAAATTAGTTAACTATGACCAATAAAAAATATTTCATTTGTCTGTGGCACCTATGTATCTGGGAGCACGGTCGTGCCCCCCGCCAAGAAAAGCCAGCGAAGCAAAAAACGCAGGGGCACTACCTACCTTTTCTCGAAGCGCTTCGTCGTATTTTTGAACCCTCATAACTTCGCTTTGAATTATACCAGATAAACAAAATTCTCAGGATATGATACCTATAGCAGACTTATTAAACATGTAAAGTTTCAATTGCATAGCTGTTATACTTTAGATTTTATTGATATCTAAAAACCCCCGATTTCGTCACTGACTGATGATCATCAAAACTCATAAATGGTACTTCCTGAAGTCCTAGAAAGCTGAAATTTGGTATTTAGGCTAATATTAGTACACAAACAACAAAAAAAAAATTAAACTTGAAACTTTTATCCCCCAACCCCTTAAACTAGGGAATGCATCAACTATGTATGTATAGGGACACCCTTTAATTTTCAACTTTTTTTATTTTTAATTTTTTTTCCTTAATTTGTGCTGTAAGACCTTGCCTTTCGCCAAATTTTGTGATTCTAGGTCGACGAGAACTACCCTATAGATTTTCGACGGTTTTATCTCAGAAACGGGTGGACCTAGCAAGTTGAAATGTATACCAGATACTGAAGTCTAATAGTCCCTATTAGGTGTATAAATATCAGGGTCCTGAGTCAACACGAGAAAAAGATATGGGCAAATTTTGATTTTCGTGAAAATTTGTAAGTACCAAAATATAACTTAATTTTCAACATTTTTTATTTTTCGGAATTTTTCCTTTACTTGTGCTGTAACACCTTGCTTTAAACCAAAATTGATGATTCTAGGTCAACCGGAAGTACCCTATAGGTTTTGGGTCGAAAACCTATATGGTAGTTCCCGTTGGCAAAAAGCAAGGTCTTACAGCACAAATAAAGGGAAATTTCCAAAAAGTAAAAAGTTTAAAATTAAAGGGGGTCCCCATACATACATAGTACCACCAATTAAGATAGACCTCTGAGTTGTATCGGAGCTCATACAATTTTGAGGTCTAGCTTAGTTGGCACCTATCTCCAATAAGGTAATCGAAAACGTTATCGAAAAAAAATTGAAATAAATTAAAAAATTTGAGATAAAAATTTACAAGTTTGTTCGGAACCCTCGGTGCGCAAGTCCGACTCGCATTTGACCGGATTTTTATACACTTAATAGGGACTATTATAGACCTCAGTATCTGGTATAAATTTCAACTTGCTAGGTCCACCCGTTAGTAAGAAATATCGTTTCTAAGAAAATCGGTGGTGAAACACTGACAGACGGACAAGAGAGTGATCTTATAAGTGTTTCTTTTTTTGCCTTTTGAGGTACGGAATGCTAAAAATAATGTAAAATAAAATAAATAAATAAAAATCTTTATTTGTCCACATAAAAAACACAATTAGGCTGAAGTCTCTGACCTTTAAGGGAGGCAAAGCCTGTATACTAATGGTCAACTCCGTCCCTACTTATAGTTGACAACATTTAAAAGTGTTCAATGATCAGTGTGTGTTTGTGTTTGTGTGTGTCAGTGTGTATTTAGCATGTTTAATATTTATTGAATACTATATAAGATTTGTTCTGTATCCTCATAACTATATTTACTTAACCAATTTTCAATTTTCTGTTTAAGTTAAAAGTTACTTAGTGAACAATAATTATTGAATGTAGACTTAAAAATAATGTACAATCGTGGGGCACTGTAATCATAAAGTTTGCGGGCAAACGTACTTCTCAAGGGAGGTACTGGATATCTACTGTGAAACACGCACTGTCAAAAAATAATTAGATCTCATGTAGAGCCAAGCTTCTAACTCTACATGCCCTAACTCTACAAGCCCTAACTTCACAAACTGTACACCTTACTCAAAATATGTGGCTTGGCCATTTCGCTACATTCACATGGGCGTAAGGTGAAACATTTAGTCACTGTTCGTTACTTTTCTGTTTTTGTAGTAACGAAACGGCCAAGTAGGGCGTGTAGAGTTAGAAGCTTGGCTCTGCATGAGATCTAATTATTTTTTGACAGTGCGTGCCATATGGTTTCTTGGCAACACTTTACATGAGAATGTTTTTGGTGGGAATTACGTTTCTTATAATGTTAAATGTTATCTAGTTGTCCTACCTAGTATAAGTAGTTGACGCAGTAATAATGAATTACTATAACTGGTAGTACCTATTACCATATTACACATAGGTATGTATTCAGTTATAAAGTATAGGAAAAGAGATAAAAGAAAAATATTGTGCCGTAACATGTATGCGTCGGAAATTAATTTAGGTATCCCGTTGATAAATCGTGTCTTCCTGTATGTACTCAACCTAGCTAGACTATTGATTATAGACATGTGTTTTTTTATGAGAATTAATCGCTATATCCACCATAAATAGAATAATAAAACAGTAGACGAAACTTTAAATATTCTATTGACGAATAATTTTCACGTTGAAATCTTGACGTACCTAATTAAACGACTTCAAAAAAGGAGGAGGTTATATGTTCGACTGTATGTATTTTTTTTTTTATGTATGTTCATCGATTTTTTCGCCAATTGTCAAGCGATTTTCAAAATTTTTTTTTGTTTGAAAGAGTATACTTCGGCGGTGGTCCCATTATCACCAAGTCAGGATCTAATGATGGGATCCTGCGGGAAAACGAGGGCAACCCTCAAATTTTATAAGAATTGTCAACCGATTTTCAAAACTATTTTTTCATTTGAAAGAGTATACTTCGGCGGTAGACCCATTGTCACCAAGTCAGGATCTGATGATGGGATCCTGGGGAAAATGAGGGCATCCCTCAAATTTTATAAGAATTTACAGTATTTTTCATTCATATACGTACTTATCAAAGCTATTTCTATCTGGTAGTCATCATCTTATGTTGCAGAGCTGATGATGGAAGGTACAACTCCTTAAAGGTTAGGATTTAGGGATAAATCTATAAATATTATGGGCTAATATTTATAATTCATATAACTTCTAAAGCTATTCAGATATTTGCATCTGGTAGTCATCATCTCATGTTGCTGAGCTGATGATGGTAGGTCAAACTCCTTAACGGCTAGGAGTTAGGGGATATTTCTTTAAATATTATAGTCACGTTTAGACTCGTATCGTCGTCTCTTTGTATATTCAAATGAGCTGATGATAGAAGGTAAACTCTTTATCGGTTAGGAGTTAGAATATATGTTGTCCTAGATATGAAATGAAACGCAATATCAAGTAGCTGCTGAGAAAGAAGCCTTAATCATTTAGGATAAATATTCTTTATTTTCTTTAAAAGTTAATCTATTTATGTATTCCCTCATCTAATAGCGTGATGTTATTTAACTTATAGGCTTTCTCGATAAATGGCCTATCCAACACTAATATATTTTATGTAGTTACTGAGATTAGTGCGTTCAAACAAACAAACTCTTCAGCTTTCTCATATTAGTATAGATAATGTAAAGTAATAATAGGCTTAATTTGCTCGAAAACAATTAAATATTTATTGAAAACATTGAAATATAAAAAATGGAAAAACAAAACTTTTTATAAAAAAATAAAAACGACTTCAAAGACAAATGTTGCACTAAAAACCGAAAAATAAACTGAATAACATTAAATTAAATGGACAAAAAAATATTTCAGTAACTAAATAGACCAAATCTTTACTTATGTAAACTACCTACGCACCTATTCAAATTATTATTCTATAAATACCTTTTTGATCTCTTTGAAGTCGGTGCCAAGCCCAAAAATACAATGAAAGAAATAATAAATGCCTTCACAAGCACTTCTGAATTGTAAGATTACCTACTTTCGCCAGATGGCAGTTCAGCCTCCCAGGGTGGAAATTAATTAATCCCTGTGTTCGGGAACTCATTCTATCTGCGGGCGGCCAGCGGTCAACCGTTTCACCGGGTCTCCCTAACCGCACGCCAAATGCTGCGCCTGCACTACTCAATAGCGACTCCACAATACCGCCGGTCCCTCCGCCGTCAGCACAGTGCCTCCTCTAAGGAACTCTGGCAACCTTATTCACCGCAGGAACACGACACCACTTGAGGGCAGTGTTATTTGGCTGCGATATTCTGTAAGGTTGAGGTACTAGCCCAGTCAGACGGCCCCAATTATGAGCTGTCGCTACATAAGTAATTGACGAATAACGAAACGGCTATGGGTACTAAATAGTTACCTATCCTATACAATTTTATAGCCTGGGTTTTCGCGTAACTCATGTTAATTATTATTTGAGGAAATAAATATTATGGCTTTACATTCAATATATATATTAAAATACTAGTCCCCCGCGGTTCCACCCACGTTCCCATGGGATCTTATCTTTTCACAGGATAAAAAGTATCCGATCTCTTATTCCAAGAAACAAGTTTCATCAAGATCCGTTTAGTAGTTTCGGAGTTCGTAAAGGACCAACATATTTTGTATACTTACCTACATATTAAGATAACTAATGTTTATGTTTCACGTCTCTTTAGTGGTTTAGCTGTGCTTTGAACAATCATCAGGGAGGGCATTGACTTTTATCAATACAGGCCGTTCGGTAGGTAGGTGCATCTATGGGACATAGAGGGAAAGTACTTGAAATATTGTTAATAGGGTAACTTGCTTAATGGAAAGATTATTTTATACTAGCTGTCCCCCGCGGTATCACGGGGATTTTCGCAACATAGCGTGATGTTATATAACCTATAGCCTTCCTCGTTAAATGGGCTATCCAACACTAGAATAATTTTTCAATTCGAACCAGTATTTAGTTCCTGAGATTAGCGCGTTAAAATAAACAAACTGAGCTTTATAATCCTTCTAAGTATAGATTTAAAAGTAAGTAATACTGCATTCAAAGATTTTTAAAAGTTGCTTGCCTCTGGGATTTGAAACTGGCATCATGTAATTTTATGATGCCGAACGAAATAACAAATTATAAGTTTAATTCCTTTTAAGTTACCTACATGAAATTTGCCCTTCATAAGTGCCATCCTAGGGCGTAAACTGAAGGCGATGATAGCTCAGTGGTGGTGACGTCGGTTACCGCGGCGAAGCTAGTAGGTTCGAATCCTACAAATAGGTGAAGGAATACATCCTGGGAAATCATAGCATGGTGGTAGGGTATTTTATTGTACCTACTTGACTGGCTAGCTACGACCCTAAAGTTGAAAATCTATCGCTAAGTACCTATCTTTGAGTCCCGGTTGCACTTGAGAGCCGTTTCCTTCAAGGCATTGTAAAAAAGTCGACAACACACACAGAGTTTGGACTATGCCAACCAGATAACTGATATACTACCGACATTATACCTACTACTTTATATGTACAATGTATTTGCAACAAATGTATATAAAAAAAACATCTTCGAGGCTGCCGTTGCTGCCGAACGGCAAGGTTCCTTACAGGCTGGCAGCGTATCCTCTTTGGATGGCCAGGCTTATGCGTTGTCGGAAAAAGCTCTCCACCCGTCGGTCTCCCGAGTTCTCGATGATTTTTTTTGGATAAAATACGACGAGGTTTGAAACCTCTACAGAATTATTATACCACTTTTACATACGCACTTATACAGATATATGGTATGGTAGGTATACCCAGACGCAAGACAAATAGACATATTGTTTGTGCACAAATGTCTGTCCTGGGCGGGAATCGAACATACGCCCTGTGCCAACCACGCCACCTGTTCTGTCATAATGCCAGGTAATTTTCTGTCCATGTTTGGTGATGGCATGGCAAACTTTATAATAAAATACGGGCCAAGTGCGTGTCGGGCCACGCGCAGTGTAGGGTACCTACCGTGGTTGCCCGTTACAATATTCGGACTTACTTAGGTACATGGTGTTGAGTAAATGAAGATCTAACAAACTAATGTGAAGAATGTAGTTTGGGCAGAGGTTTCACCCTACTATTGTTAACTTCAGCTGCCGGAGTTAGAATGCCGAGCTACGGCTCTGCTATCCATTCGCTAAAACGCTCCCCCTTCCATCGCCATCTTTTTTCATCACTACTTTATGGAATACTTTTAGTGACGGTGTTGCCATTTTTGAAATTGATACTTTTATTTAATTTAATCAATAAATTATTATTTTAAGATAAAGTAGCTCTAAAATCATACGATAAACATAAAAATCATGACATTCGGCCATCCGCCATCGTACAGCCTCCGGCGTACGATCAAACAACACAAAAACTGGGGTAAATGAAATGCAATAAGATATAAGTACTTAAGAATATTTTAAAAACTTTGTTTCAATTATTATTAATAATAAATATAATAAAAAGATACAATTTTATCGAATCATAATCATGACATTCGGTCTGCATAAAAATATATTTTAATAATCTGACTCTGTAAGTAGGCGAATCACTGGCACTGGAACTAAATCAGATCAAATAAGTTATAACATCAGAATCATGGCGATATGTGAAGTCAAACGAAAATCTCGCTCACTGTGCCAGCAGAGGTACATCGGCAACACAGCTTCAAGATCATTTGCTGTGGTGGAATAGGCCCATTTGGCTCTCAAGATTTAACATTAACTTTGATACTGAGTAACCAGAATATTTCACAAATCAAGAGACGAAAAAAAAATCAAAGGCAGTTAATGTCGTCACAAATCAAGAAAGAAACGACATTATAGAAACGCTGATTACAAGATTCAGTATTTTAAATCGTAGTAGCATGGCTACGTCAGAGTAGTCACTCTTAAATCAAAGAATGGCTTCATAAAACGTCCTATTAATCAACGATCTATTTTACCTACAGGGTGAGAAAATCATCAACAAACGCAATCAAATCAGTGCACTGAGCCAAAACGGCGTTACTCATTTAAATCCGCTATGATGGCGTTGCTCTTTTGAAAATAGTTTCAAATGCATCATGTTTGAATAATATGTCAGAGTTCAAAGATAGTCAAGTGATGTACTTTGATAAAATTTACAGCATGGGACTGATAAAAGATAACTGGAAAATACTTGCATATTACAACATGAACTCCAAGCAAGGCATAGCTGCATTGAATAAGACTAAGTATATAAAGCATCTAGATGAACAAAATATTCAATGCGAAGTCCTATGGTTTCAGTTACGTCATGGCTGTTCAGAGCTCGACTACTACGATCATAATATGTTGCAAAGTCAACATTCCGACGGCTCCTCCGGCGACCTCACCGGGGCCTTATCGACGGTGTTGGTTACGTCGCCAACCGCCTGTTCGGTTTATTTGATCAGAGTTTTGCGGAACCGTATGAAATGGATGTCGAACTGCTTCGAACTAATCATACATCTATTATAGATCAGAATACAATGTCTTAAAAATAACTGAAAGGTTAATCGATAAGCAAACAAAGCTTAACAATCAGCATTTGATGAATTTAGATGCTACAACAAATGTTTTAAACAGGAACTTCAATAAAACTTCGACATGGATCTGTTTACATTAACAGCAAACAATATGCTACAAAACCTAAAGAGTACACAGAAGATGCTAGCAGATACCATCATTGACCTCTATCATGGTCGATTCAAACCTCATTTATTGTCTCCTGAACAACTAAAAAGAGAGCTAAGTACTATTGTTAAACATTTAGCACTGCCTATAGATGACATACAAAACAATCTCAGAAACATCTATCAGCTATTAACAGTGTAAACAACGACTTCAGAACAGTACCTACTGTCTTTTTGATATCAGGGTCCCTCTCGTGAGCCAGAATCGAATCGAACTTTATAGTTTTATACCTATACCTCAACAATCAGGAAATAACAAGATCAGAATTGTGGCAAGAACAGACTTCGTTGGTTTTAATTTACGGAAAAAATTCTATGTAATAATGATAAAATTCGATCTGGAGTCGTGTTTAGACAGCAGAGCTCAGGAACAGCTTTGTGCCGTTTACAGAAACCAACATACCACCTTAGAGAAGATAAAGATCTTTTTGAAATGAACTATCAAACCAATCAAAGTGTGAAACCAAGGTGGAGACATGTACTAATCAATGGATTAGAATGAGCAATACAAATAATTAATAGTAATAAATGTTTGCTGTAATCAGTGTCAAGGTTGAATCATGTGCGAGGATCAAGTTTCCGCACAACAATTGACTTTATCATTTCAAAAACATTCAATATACCTTGCTGGTACAGGCACACATAATTTTACCCATAGATATAGGTATAGCCATAGATATCGAGTCACGTACAAAATCCAAGCTAAATGCTATCCGCGTGAGTATACTTTTACAGCTACATTTGTTTAATAACAAAGGGAGAGAAATGTTTTAAAACAGTTTTAAGTTCAACCTAATTACAACCATAGCACCCAGTATTAAAGTCACAAATCTTCAAAATATTCTCTAATACTTTCGATCATTAGTCACATAAAACGAGCAAAGCAATAAACTACTCCTGTCACTTAATAGAAAAAGACATAAGTTAAAGAACATTTAGTGTGAAATCAACCTTAAAGAGCAACAAATAAAGTATGTTTTCCCGTTATGTTGCCTTGAGAGCTACATCGTTTTGTTTCGTTTATTTTTTTCTTCTTCGAAGTTTGTGCGTGTGTTGGCGAGTTTGGCCAATCATTTGTAGCGTTGGTAGCGTGGTATAAAATATGTAATTTTGTTCAAAATTGTATATTATTTGTTAGTTTAAAGCTTAAAATATATCTTATTCTTTATGTTCTTACCGAAAGTAAGATACCCCGGCCGTTAAATTGCTTTTTCGAGCATTATTTTTGCAACTTTTGAATACACACTGCGGCATTGTGAGACGTGTTTATATTGGCTGTGTTCAAGCAAACTAAACAAAATAAGAGCTCACTTTTCAAGTGCGCTCTTATTTACCGAGACGTATATTTTTGTGCCGACCCTAAATCTATAGCTATTGTGGATCGAAGATTTTACCTCATACTTATAATTATAAGTCTATACTAAAACTGAATGTATAACAAATAATACATTATCTCTTACTTCATTATTCATTCTAATAATTCTCGCTCATTCTAATCTTAATCTCAAATTACAATCAATTTCTTCACAGTTTGTGATTATACCTATCATCATTATTACATTTATTTTTATTAAAAATCAAAACTCACTCAATCAGTCTAGGGTCCGGCATGGCACCAATGAACGTTTACAATTGACTCCACGTTCTTTTTTTTTTTTATTCATTCGCAATTTCAAAAATATATAAGAAACATTTCCCAAATACAAAACAAAACATTCCAGTCGACCCACGTGGGATCCCATTGCAGAAACGAACACAGTTCCCGAGAAAGACCTTTTTCGACTTTAGCTAGCCTGAATTCGGGTGATGAGGATTGCTATTGACCTCAAACAAATTCAAATACCTTCGAACAAACACAATGTTTTAAAATAATAGATCCACTGCTCATGGTAGACACCCTGTGGTAGGCACTGGCAACCGTAAATTATTTACATTGAAAACTATAGTGTCAGGCTTTAACCACGTTTCAGTAAAACATAAAACATCAACTTTCATCACAGTATAAAGATATATTATACTGTGCTTTCATTTTGTTCAACAAGTTCAACATCATATATTTTGCCAGAGAAGCGATTTATATTCTGATGCAATAAGGTGATATTCTGCCTATAGGCTTCTCTATTGTCAAAACTATATATTTAAATAATTAACCACAATAATATTATTAGTATGACTAAATAATAGGCTGGGTCACTTCACCTACTGTTTGTTATACTCACTATAACCATATCAATATGATATGCTATCAATGTAGCCATCAAGTTAAAAAAAAATCTTCTTTAGCGGCGTTGCGCACTTTTGGGATGGATAAAAAATGTTAAACTCGCATCACCGTCATTTTTAGGGATTTAATTCCACTAACAAACTTATTAGTGTCGAAAGATATAAAACTGGCATTAAGACAGGTCAACTTATTAATGTGTTATTTAAATACATAATATAACTATATTGTTTGTCAGTATAGTCAACTGACGCGGGGAAAGCACACAATATAACTTTCATTACCCCCAATTTTTTTTTTTTTTTTTTGGGACTCATAAACTATTAACTAGGTCTTTCCTATGTGTATTTATGCCTTGACCAACTAATATAAAAATATTGGTATACCTACTTGTCCAATTTCATTGAATAATTATAACAATCTGTATGAATGAAGCACCTGGCATACAATAATTAACCACTGGTTGTTTGGAATGGTTATTTAGAATTGAACCAAAATGAATAGGTATCTATTTTATCCGTAATAACTACTGTTTTATATTCAATTGAGAAAGAGCATACTTCAACAATGGCAAAGATTCCTCAGTAGGTAGTAATGTGTACTACAGCTACAAGTATGGTTATTAGAGAGTGACTCAAATCTATCCTCATTATATTTACACAGATCTAATAATTGAGTCGCAGCCAATATATGCTCTTTTATTTATTTTTGTGAACTCGCATACTTGATTACCAAATCATTTAAGTAAAGCTCTTTATGCTGTAAGTCAGAGAGCAACCGCCGTGCACTCCACAATAAACCTTCAAACGCACACAATCCAGCAAGTCTAACCAGTTTCACATAGGCTTTTATGTCTCAAACCTCAACGAATGTACACAATCACAATAAATTTCAACAGTGTCTCAATTGTGTCACGTACATTTATTTAAAAGAAAAACAACACACACATAATATTTAAATAAGTTATAAGTTTAAAAAAACTTTTTATAAAAACAAGCTTTGGATTCAGAGTGACGTCACTTAATTTTTTTTGAGTCATTCTCAGCAAGTTCTTTCATTTGATACCCATTTTGTAGTATTGCATTAAAAAAATAATAGTCCGCTATCTTAGGTGTTCCGCCATGTTGGATTTAGAATGATGTCACAAGCTAACCATGCATTGTCATCTAAACTAAACGTGTATACAAAATTTCAGCTCAATCGGTTAAAGATATCTGCTTCAAAATTGAGTTGCAAGATTCACCCCGGAAAAACATACATACATTGCAAGCTAATATAAAGCTTGTAAAAAGAAACACGAGACGTGCTCTCGCGTCTACCGATTCTCAGCAGAACCACATTAACTCACATTTACGAACCACGATAAGTACTCTCACGTCTAGCGATTCTCAACAAAACCACATTAACGCAGAGCGACCACATTTATCGAATAACACAAATCTGATTACCACACAGGCTATTACCATACAGGATAGACAACACAAAAGCTATTGCCACACAGGCTATTGCGCCACACAGGCTATTGCGCCACACAGGCTATTGCGCCACACAGGCTATTGCGCCACACAGGCTATTGCGCCACACAGGCTATTGCGCCACACAGGCTATTGCGCCACACAGGCTATTGCGCCACACAGGCTATTACGCCACACAGGCTATTACGCCACACAGGCTATTGCGCCACACAGGCTATTGCGCCACACAGGCTATTGCGCCACACAGGCTATTGCGCCACACAGGCTATTACGCCACACAGGCTATTGCGCCACACAGGCTATTGCGCCACACAGGCTATTGCGCCACACAGGCTATTGCGCCACACAGGCTATTGCGCCACACAGGCTATTCTCACACATGGTTAATTTTACTACGAGCTTTCACACTAAACAAGTTAATCTAGCTGCACAACTCACGTCTACAACAGCACCACGCTCGCTCACGTGTGCGAAACCACCAGACATTGGGTTTAAGTATGAAATTGCCCATTTGTATGTGGAATTTAAAAAAAAAAATCCATTTCCAATGTGTTGAACAAATAAAATTATTCAACACTAAACTCACTCACTAAATGCCACATGTTTAAAATAAAAGTTATGATTAGTTATAAATGGCAAATAGTTTATTAACAAAAACAAGGAATCACTTATTAGAACCGTTTCAACCATGTAACGTTCTAGGAAGTTTTTTTTTTTTTTTTTTTTTTTTTCTTTATCACTTTTGTATTTTTCACAGGATTCGAACCAGCGAATAAAATGGTTGTACTATTTAAGATAATTAATTCTCTAATTCTCCTCGTGAAAGGGTTCACTAAACAATACATTATTCCACCCACCATTACGTTGCTGCTTTTTTTTTTTTTTTTTTAATTATTTTAAATAAAAAAATAATTTCAGCATATTGTTAAACGACAGTATTAAGATTATACAATATTGAAATAATTATAAGCGAAAGTAACGATTGACACCACATAGCAACGCGGTTTATTTCCAAGCATATGGCGGTACCTTTTAACTTTGGTCGTAACTATATTTGCAAGTTCTTGATATTATCGACGATGTAAAAGAATCTAACGCAATTTGTAAAATATCAATATATCGTTCATCAATTTGAGTGGAATAGTCTACATTGAACTTCAATTAACATTCTAACACATTTATATTTAAAAATAAGGAGGGTAGTGAAACTTACATGAAATAATTCTTGATGTGGGAGTAGATTACGAACACTTCTGATATGTTGAGTAAATGAAGATCTAACAAACTAATGTGAAGAATGTAGTTTGGGCAGAGGTTTCACCCTACTATTGTTAACTTCAGCTGCCGGAGTTAGAATGCCGAGCTACGGCTCTGCTATCCATTCGCTAAAACGCTCCCCCTTCCATCGCCATCTTTCCTTCTTTTTTCATCACTACTTTATGGAATACTTTTAATGACGGTGTTGCCATTTTTGAAATTGATACTTTTATTTAATTTAATCAATAAATTATTATTTTAAGATAAAGTAGCTCTAAAATCATACGATAAACATAAAAATCATGACAATGGTTACTATTTGATACCTGTTTTACACAACTACTCGTAACAACTTCATCCTAATTTTCAATGGAATTTTCCAAGTACATTTTATAAGTTGGTAATTTATGCCAAGTTAAGGCGTTCTAGTACTAAGAAGAGTCTCCAGTGCCGGCTTTACCTATAGGATAGTGCAGGGTGGCAGCGCACTAGGGAATGCAATCTCGAGACGAGATCGCCAAGTCGAGATCTCGAGGGATTAGAAATTCGATCTCGGCGAGATCTCGGCATTTTCGAGATCTCGAATGGTTTTCAAAAAGTATTGTTTTACTTAGATAAGTGAAACAATAGTTTATTTTAGGTAGTTTTTAGATTAGATTAGTTTTTTTAAATTGTAGTTGCAATAATGTAAATATCTATGTTAGTTTAAAATTCACATACCTATCTATAATAATAAATTAAATCATCTATATTGATAATATTCGGTATCAATTATAATACTGAATTATTAAACTATTTTATTATTTACAACAAATGTACAAAATATACATGCAAATGTACAATTACAATACATAAAAAACTTCTTCGAGGCTGCCGCTGCTGCCGATCGGCAAGGTTCCCAGAAGGCTGGCAGCGTTTCCTCTTTGGATGGCCAAGCTGATGCGTTGGCGGAAAAAGCTCCCCGCCCGCCGGTCACCCGAGGCCTCGATTAATTTTTTACATAAAATATTTGCGAAACGAATGACCTAAATACTTTAGGAATGTATTTAATATATTTATAAAATGGGTTTGAAAAAAGATCCGCAAAGAATTACTAAATACAAATAAAGAGTCCAAAAAATTTAAAAATAAAGTGAAACATGATTGAACATTAAATTATTGAAAAAAAGTCTTTATTTTTATAATTATTTATTTATTTTAATGAACACACTAATCCCAATTCAGACCCGTAAAAATAATGAAAGTGAGACAAGCAAGAAACAAACGGTTTTAGGAGTGATTTTGGAAATAGCTCCTTAAAAAACAAAGTGCTCCTTAAAGTGCTGTCGGATGAACGGCATCTTATGTCAGTCGCTATGTAGCTAACGGCTGAAGACGCCCTCTTAGATTCAACACTAGTTGTTATCAGCGTGAGCAAGCTGTTGTAAGCAAATTGCAAAAAAATACCCCTCGATCCTCCACACTCATAGAGATACCGACTCTAGCCTGTCTGTAGTCGTAGTAACCCACGTGAATGGACTTTTACATGCTTTCAAAGTGTCTTCTCTCGATCTCGTCAATCTCGGCCGAGATCTCGTAATTTTATGCTTCGAGATTGATCTCGAAAAATGAGGCGAGATCGAGATTTCATTCCCTACAGCGCACACGAGCGCAGGGTGTTAGGGGGCGCCGTCGATCGTAGCGCTCTCAATAGACCCAGCGCTCATATTATGTACTCTTAGTTAGTTCGCGAACGACCTAGG
Organism: Ochropacha duplaris; assembly: GCA_951361185.1. NCBI lineage: Eukaryota > Metazoa > Arthropoda > Insecta > Lepidoptera > Drepanidae > Ochropacha > Ochropacha duplaris. The sequence continues at coordinate 6,091,101 of OX592707.1, read as the reverse complement.
GCTAAAGAGCGCTCTGACTGACCTTTTTTTTTGCTCGCCTCCAAGAAGGCGCCAGCGTATTTGATTGCACCCGGGCGCTACATGGGCTAGAGCCGACCCAAGAGTCTCGATCTGAGCTAAGCCGCAGACAGACAGACAGACGGACGGGTGGACACGACGAATCTGTAAGAGTTTCATATTAACTACGGAACTCTAAAAAATGTATTAATTTAATCCTGAATGATCTATAATTCTACTTCTTTAATAAGCAACTCCGACTAATACTTGGTCGGTAGGTTTTTTCAAGTTGTAGATATGAGTAGCTGAATGAAATAAGGCTTGGTAGATGTATCAGAAAGACCCTGTATTCTTCCATATCTTCTTCATATTCCTTTGTGTCACTCGTGCTCCCTATCTCATTCAATTAGGTAATTTACCGTGCATTATCAAATCATTAATCGAAAAAAAGTTTAAGTTAGGTAGGCGACCGATAATTTTATTTGATAAGTAGGAAAATATCTACTTATTTTCGAAAAAAATATTTTTAAATCCAATGCAATTTCTTTGTCTTAAATACCGTCTTGATATAATATCGAGTCAGTAGGTATATCGAGATACTATCTGCATTTTAATCTATCTGATGTTACCAATCACTGTGTATTATCAAAACAGACAATTAATCATATTTACCTACCTATTAATTAATTGATACCTACATACTTTCGAATATTTTATTTCATTTTAGGTAATAACATTTTGTAAGAAAAATTTGGTACATGAGGCTTTATACATATCAATTGCTAAAATTCATCTAATATAGCCTATTAAGCGTCAATTAATTGTACCGTATAAAGGGATGTCATGAAGTCTTTCTAACATTCTTAAAATATGTTCAATTGTTCCAGATGCGGGCGAGCTCTCAGAAATGCCTTTTTACCTCGCTGGTCTAATTATGTGCGGTGGATTCTTCATGATGTACTTAATAGAGGAATTAGTGCATTTATACATAAATAGTCGTAAAAACAAGCAGGCAGACACCGCATTAACACGATCCTTCAGTTTACGGAAAAGTATTAATGAACATGATCCTTCCGAAGGGCCCGTCCTGCCGATGACTGCCACAAAAGAGTTGCAGAATGTAGGCCATAGTCATTTGGTTCTGGATTCAACCGATGAGGATTCGATGGTGTCGGCTCTCCGAGGACTATTGATTGTATTAGCGTTATCAATACACGAACTTTTTGAAGGTCTTGCTGTTGGATTGGAATCGTCAGTGGGTAATGTTTGGTGAGTAATACAGGAACCTACGGACCACGCATACGCACTTCGCAACACTAACCTAATAGGTAAGTGTTGCGAAGTACCTAATCAATAGGTTAACCAATTTTAATAACTGATGAAGATTTTTCATGCATTTGCGTCAAGTTTCGTTGCTATTTTTTGTACCCCTACTAGGTGGCAAACAAGCTTACGACCCACCTGATGGTAAGCAGTTACCGTAGCCTATGTAGGTACTTATCTAGAGGTCGGGGTTTGTTGATGCACTATATCTGTCACGTAATTTCTCTGTGATATCAACATATAAGGTGTCCTGGCCAAATACAAGCCTATCCACTCCAAAGCAATCTAGTTCCGTAATTTTTTATTATAAGGACTTTTTAATAGGACTGTGATTTCAATGTGCAGATGTACCTACCATGACTACAGTTAGCTTATTAACAAAAACAAAATTTTACACGTAGGTGACTTAATTTATTACCAGATTAAATTACCTATAGGTATTGTACATACATCAATGCTAATTGCCTTAAAATTTTAGGTTAAATAGGTGCTTGGCGACAGATTTTCTTTCAACTTGAGGGTAGTAGCCTGCCAGTCGGGTAGGTACTAAGGTTTTAAGTGACGTCGAATACCGCGGCGAAGGTCGTGGGTTCGAATCCTACAATGAGCTTGAGCTTTCGGTGAAGGAAAACATCGTGAGGAAACCACAGCACGGTGGTAGGGTACTTGGTAGTACTCGACTGGCTGGCTACCACCCTCAAGTTGAAAATCTGTCGCCAAGCACCTGTTGGTGTTTTCCGCGGCATTTGCACTTGGGAGCCAGTATCCATCTAGGCTTTGTGTGCTTACCACCATCGGCTAAATCATCACTTACCATGGTGAGATTGTGGTCAAACACAAGCTTATCCAGAATAAAAGAAAAAAGAACCTCAAAAAGCTTTGGAATCCGAACATTAAATATACCTACCACAAGTACAACACATTAGCAATCCCCTGGTATTGCCAATGTCAATAGGCGACGGTTGTCACTTACCATCAGGTGACCCGCCTGCCTCGATTTCACTTTTGACATAAAAAATAGGTACTACAAAGTACCCTACCCACCGTGCTATGGCTACAAGCTCAAGCTCCTTGTAGGATTCGAACCCACGACCTTCGCCGCGGTATCCGAAGTCACTCATCGCTTTGTGATTTTATTTTAATATTTTGATTTTTGATTTTAGTGAAATTAGGAATATTATGGATATCAATGACGCTATGAATTCATTCCAAGGCTATATTCAAAACCTAGTTCTCCAAAATTCAGTAATTTATAAAGTCCCCAGAAACAAAATAACGCACAAGCCCTGGGTTACTGTTGGTCTACTAAGGTGTATGAGAGTTAGGGACAGGATGCATATTAAATTAAAAAGGAACCCATTAAACCAAACTTTAGAAATCTCATATAAGCGCTACCGTAATTATTTAAAAAATATTATTAAAAAGTCGAGACAGACATATGAAAAACAGGAACAAATAAACTCAAAGAAAGATAGCAAAATAATGTGGAAGACTATTAAATCAATAACAAACTTAAACACAACAAATAGATCTCCTCAAGAACTGCTTGGTATCAGTGATACCGAAGAATCTTCTGTTAATGCTGTAAACGACTTCTTTGCTCATGTAGGGTTAAACCTGGCAAAGCAAATTGCGGCGGATGTCCCTTTGTTTCCTTCAGTACTCGATGGCCATCACCCACAAAATGACTCTTTTGTCCTTTCTGACACTGATATCCACGAAGTCGAAGGAATAATTGCGAACTTGAAATCAAGCGCGTCGGCAGGATATGATGGTATCACAGCCCAAGTAGTAAAATGCCTCAAACATTACATAGCTCCAACTCTAACTTTCCTATATAACCGTTGTCTAGGTGAAGGTGTTTTTCCTGACTGTCTAAAAAAGTCAATAGTGATACCAATACATAAGTCCGGAAAGAGAGACAATATCAACAATTATCGGCCAATTTCAATTTTAACTGTTTTTTCAAAAATTCTCGAAAAATTAATTAACACTAGATTACTCAACTTCTTTGAATCAAATAAAATTTTATCAGATAACCAGTTTGGCTTCAGAAAAAGTAGATCAACCGATGATGCTGTCCACACTTATATAAACTTTTTAGTAAACATGTTAGACAATAAAAAGAAATGCTTAACAATATTCTTAGATTTAGCAAAGGCCTTCGATACGGTCTCTTTTTCTAAACTTTTTCATAAGCTTGAACAAAATGGTATCAGGGGAAACCAACTGTGCTTATTTAAGGAATATATGAAAAATCGTACGCAAAGAGTGAAAATAAATGATATTATTAGCCGCGAATCTCCAATTACTTTCGGTGTACCTCAGGGCAGTGTTTTAGGGCCCTCTTTGTTCCTCTGTTACATTAACGAACTGTGTAGTTTGGATCTTGAAAATTGCAGAATTATTTCCTATGCAGACGATACCACCCTGACGTTCTATGGTGACACTTGGGATGAAGTCTACAAATCTGCACAGATAGGCTTCAATAGGGTATGTCATTGGCTAGCCGCAAACTACCTAACACTTAATGCCGATAAAACTAAATATATCCCTTTTAGCATACGAGACAACCATGATTGGAAATTTAATAATTACAAAATTATCGCACATACATGCTTTTCTAAAAACTGCAGTTGTTCCCCGATAGCCATGACAAATAATATAAAATATTTAGGTATTACTATTGACAAAAATCTTAACTTTCGTGAACATATAAATAATCTCTCGCAGAAGGTAAGAAAGTTGTCTTTTGTCTTCAAACAACTAAGAAATGTGGCGGATAAAGACATTATTAAAACTGTTTATTTTGCGCTGTGTCAATCCATCTTATCCTACTGCATCTCCTCTTGGGGTGGGGCTTCTAAATCTTGCATGATTCAAATAGAAATAGCTCAGCGTCAAATTTTAAAGTCATGATTCTGTAAACCGCGATTATACTCTACGGAGATACTGTATAAGGAAGTTGAAGTGCTAACTATGAGGCAACTATTTATACTTGCGACCTTACTTCGTCAACATTCGCTTACACCGTATAACAAAGAGCATGAAAAAGCAACTACAAGAAGAAGTTACACGATCTGTCCGTTGCAATATGTAAAAACATCCTTTGCTCAAAAATTCTTCTCTTTCATAGGTGTCAAATTATACAATACTGCTAACAGAATATTGAGGATTTACTCCATGAATAGATATGACTGTAAGAAAGCGTTAACTCTATGGCTTCTCTCTTTAAATTACACAGAAACCGAAAGTCTTCTCGAATCAATGTAGATTGTGATTGTCAACATGAAGTTTTACCTTTTCGTACACTTACTCACACGCTTAGATAACACATAGACATACACCCCCCCACACAGCAACACACACACACACGCACGCGCGCACACACACACACACACACACACACACACACACACACACACACACACACACACACACACACTCACACACAGACACACACACACAACACACACACACACACCCTCATCTACTTATTACTTTACAAATTCATATTTATAATACTCCCTTTCTTGTTTTGTGCACTATTTTTGTAAATCTTGAGAGGCGGGGACCAGGAGATCCATAGCACGGGGTCTACTCAGTTTGGACTCCTGTCTCCCGCTACATACATATGTAAGCCCATGTTTTTGTGATTTATATTTTAAGTTTATCTGTATGTATTGGGAGAAAATAAATTATTATTATATATTATATTATATTTTAATGTTTTGTTGTAGTTTTACGTTTACCTATGGTAGGAGAGGCGAATAGGGGATTTCGGGATTTACTCGAGCGCGGCAGATTAACATAAGGGGGGCAACCTTGCACCTTGTGAAGTACTCTCACCAAATCTGAGCCCTCTATGTAGTGTCGAACGCCTAGGGTAGCCCGTCAGATTAGTAAAAAAAAATCGATGGTGTGAAATACTCGAGCGCGTCAGATTAAGGTAAGGTAAGTTAGTTACATGCAAAATAGTGTACATTTCAATAATCTGACAATTTGGGCGTGACGAAAGAAAATTGGAGACTCGCAAAGTTGCAAAAAAAAAACGTCACCTGGATTTTCTCGAGCGCGATTAGTTTTTTTTTTATTTTGAAGGAAATTAGTCACGAATCACGGAAATATCTTAATCTGCCGATTTGCACAAGCCGAAGTAGCAAAAATCATTATTAAGTGTATAGTCCAGGAATATTATGAGTTTCACCTCAGAATGAGAGATAGTCACCTATTAACTTGTATAAACCTTTATTTTGACACCCTTAAACTTGTCTCAAAAGCTACTTATGATGATTTGAAATGATTTATTGCAAATATCTCGTTTCCTATGGGTTTTTTGGTACATGTATTCATAATAAATATTGTAGAACATTAAATTCTCTACAGCTTTTGTGCAAAAATTTTTTCGATATCTTGAACCATTTTCGAGATTTCGATATTTTTTATATATATTTTTTTTTTCAAACCGTCAGATTAAGGAAATCCCTCAACATAATTGTCAGATTATGGGTCAGTACAACAAGGCCATCAAGAAGAACCGCCTGTATAAAAATCTGACGCGCTCGAGTAAATCAAGGTCACGATTTTTTTTTGCATTTTCAAAAATCGGCCCTGACTGATGGTCGCGTCCAAATCGTCAGTCTTTAAAATACTAGCTACTGGAGGGTTCACTTAACATCCCTTTTCAATGTCTGACGCGCTCGAGTAAATTTTTTTTTTAAAATATTTTCGACCCCTTCGTACGGCCACCCCCACCACGCAAAACGGCAGATTATTATTTTTCCGTTATCAGACAGACGTGGCGCGACTACCCTATTAATATCTGACGCGCTCGAGTATTTCTTGGTGACTGTTTTTTTTTACATTTTTGAAACCCTGTAGACGCTCCCCCCACCGCTGAAGGGGAAAATATCACATAACCTTTTTTTCTTTATTCCACCTAATCTTCAAATTCCAGTAGGTCCCAAAGACGCTCTAGTAACTACAAATTTAGCATCATTGCCTCCCCTACCACTATGTCTATTTCATGCTCCCAGTTACTCAATACAAGGCAGTAGGGTCTGTCCGCCCTTACTTTATTTGTGCGTAAATTGTGTGTCATAATAGGTAGGTACATTTTAGTACCAATATAGTTATTTCCGAAGATATCGTTGTTGAAATTGAAACGAGAATCGTTGACAGGCACGGGTCCTTGTAAAATATGGCGTGGATACGACAAATTCCTGATATTTGGTGAATAATAAATTAGCAAAATCTGATTGAAGCTGGTTTTCAGGATAGATTAGCTCACTACACAGCTCTATACCCATAAACTAGTTTGTAGTATGTATGATTAAAAGTATTTACTACTTTTATCTTGAATAGCATAAACATTTATTGGTTAATAAAAGAAACAAGGATGACTGACCATAAATTTTGTAGATACTATACCTTTTACCCATGCAGTAACAGTATCTAGATATCATTTTATGGTATTGTCGGTCCAATTGCGAATTATTATAGATAAGGATACAAAATCCTTAAAGTAGCTTATTTTTGTTTATAGCCGATTAACAGATATTTTATTCGTATCACCCAAGTACGACATACGATAGGTAATGATTTAATGATCCTTATCCTATCGGTGCTATAACTTATGTAAGTTCTAGGTACCTACTTATTTGTATACTAGGTATCTATGTATATCTTAATCCATAATGGCCTATAGATACAGATTTAAAGCGATAGCTTTGGTTAGACTTGCTAGCTGTGAAGATCATAAACGGTATAGGAATAGCGCTTCTGCGCTTGCTTTTTATTACTACCCACGATTGTAGCATATTCATAATATCATATAGCATACTCCAGACTAATACCTACTTATTATAATATTTGACGGGTCAGTTGGCGAGGTTGGTTAACAAACAGGTACCTACCTATCACGCCACAGGTCATGAATTCGATTCCCATCCAGGACAGACATTTGTGTGCATTAACATGTCTGTTTGTCCTGAGTCTGGGTGTAATTATCTATTTACAAAAAAAGCTGTAGCTATATGTAGATATCAGTCATCTGGTTTTCATATTACAAGTTCTGCTTAGTTTGGGATCAGATAGTAGTGTGTGAAAAATGTCCCAGGATGTTTATCTATTTTTATAAAGTAACTACTTACGTTTACCAGCCGGTTGTTTTACACGGTTACACGCAGCCCCAAATCTACGATTTTTTCGAACTATTGGCGCCCCCTCTCCAGTGTATGAAATAAATTCGCAATTATGTATAAGTTCTGGCATATGCCCTTGAAAGGCAACTTTTTTTTGTCAACCCCTAATGCATTGAAAATGGCACGATTCCACGATAAACTAACACGCAGCCCCAAATCTACGATTTTTTCGAACTATTGGCGCCCCCTCTCCAGTGTATGAAATAAATTCGCAATTATGTATAAGTTCTGGCATATGCCCTTGAAAGGCAATTTTTTTTTGTCAACCCCTAATGCATTGAAAATGGCACGATTCCACGATAAACTAATTCCACGTAGGTACCTACGTAGACGCGAGCAAGAGAGTTTGGTTTGAGTTTGTTGGTTGGAGAGAAAAGTTCCTCCAAAGTTCAATCTTATTCAGATCGGTTTACCATAATGTGACAAAAAACATAGGTAGGTAGATACTATTTCATCATCACAAAAGAGACGTTTCATTACTGCTCGTAATCACGCTAAACATTATGCACTTTAGTTCGTGTCTTGTTTAGGTATAATAAAATACTTTACATTTGAACATTGAACATTGAAAAAGATTACAACATGTCTAACACAGTTGCAATTACAGTTATTCGGATTTAAGCACGTAGGTATTGAATGACACATTTTTGTAGTGAATTAGGGTAGGTATCTAGTAAATACTTTTATAAGTATAATAATAAATTAATAGATACCTACTTAATATCACAAAATTTATACACTGCGCATTTAAAAACTAACTACATAGACTAACATTTAAGAAATCTCCCGATAACACTCGGTAACAGTTATTCCTTAGGTACTTAACCTAAGTTACACGACTTGGGATGTAGTGTGAGTTTTTTGCTCCTCGATTGCGTGTTCGTAAACTCTGATTTGTATGGAAGTAAATAGTTCAATTCGTATTCCGCAAGAGGCGCTGTGCCAATAGAGAAATATCGTAAACGCAAAAGCGATCGTAGCGTTTGTTTAGTAACATCAAAATCTCGCACTCAGCACTCTGGTTATAGAATCGACATTCGACAATGACATGAGGAGTCGAGACGGGTAAATAAATACGTTTTGGGTGTTAGTTGGCTTTAAGATTGAGTAATAAATATTAAATAAACATGAAATTGATAAATATAAATTTTTAGGTGTACTGCGATGTCCATACGGGCATAGACATTAGATATGTATGTTTAGAAGTTGGTAGAATGTCGAGTAGAAAATACTAACGGGTTTTCTAATAAAATAAACGATACAACAATTAATCTGCTTGTTTCCGAGTTAAGCCTGCCCTTTCTATTACTTAGTTAGAAGGCCCCAGATACTTAGGTAGGAGATGGTCACGCATGTGCATCAAAATAGCATTTAGGTAGGTATCTATGGTTGACAAAGGCCTTGTGGTTAATGGTATGTCGATCTCACTTTCAGAAGGCACCTCTAAACATCGCTAGTAGTACCTACGTATTCTGCAAAGGGTCCCACGCCGCAATCTTTGTTGTAGGTACCTACATATAGGAAAGATTGACATATATTATAGATTAAAATAATAGATATTCTTAATTTCCCACGTTTAGGTACATGTTCGCAGCAGTATCAGCGCATAAGTACATCATCGCGTTCTGTATCGGCGTGGAATTGTTGGCGGCCAACACAAGACGCTGGCTGTCCCTCGTCTACATCTTCACCTTTTCCTTTATGTCCGCGCTGGGTATCGGCATCGGGATCCTACTTGTGGGTGGCGCGGGAGCAGCCGATGAGGGACTTTACTCTGTCATTTTGCAGGTAAGATCTAATTATTGAAATTGGCGAATTATAGATGGTATAAATTAGGTACGGTGTGATTGAGTTACAGAGATGTCAAGCACGTCTGCACGGATTTGGATGAAAATAGGCACTTTAGATCGAGTTGTGCCCGATACGATACAGGGTGTAATCGTTAAGTGTGTCCAGGCGATTATTCCGTAACTATTACAGATATCAAAAGACTTTAAACTGATATCGAAAGTACGTTACCTAATCAGTAAAATGACATTAATAATTTTTTTTAAAATCAAACGAGAAGTATCCAAAAAAATTATATTAGGTCTTTACCTATGAAATTGCCGTTTTGTATGAAAAAATTTCAACGTTTTTTTTTCATGTATTTATTTGTATTAATCGAAGTAATCACCCATGCAATCAATGCATATTTGCCAACGCAGTGGCAGTTTATTGATGCCCTTCTTAAAGAAATCAGCTGGGCGGGAGGCAACAAATTCTTCAAAGGCATTTTGTACTGCCTCTCGGGTATTGAATTTTTTTCCCGCCAAGAAGTTATCCAAATTCTGGAAAAAGTAGTAGTCTGTAGGCGCAAGGTCTAGAGAGTAGGGCGGATGACGGAGAGCTTCCAACCCCAGTTCTTGCAACTTGGAGACCGTCTGCTGTGCAGTATGAGGTCGCGCGTTGTCGTGCAGGAGCAGCGGAGACGAGCGATTGACCAATGCTGGTTGGAGATGTGCCAGTTCTTCACAGTACACATCTGCAGTAATGCTCACCCCGTTTGGTAAGAAGCTTTTTTTTTTTTTTTTATATTCGATAGGCTTGTGTTTGACCACAATCTCACCATGGTAAGTGATGATGTGGCCGAAGATGGTAAGCACACAAAGCCTAGATGGGAACTGGCTCTCAAGTGCAGCTGTCGGAACACACCGATAGGTGTTTGGCGACAGATTTTCAACTTGAGGGTGGTAGCCAGCCAGTCGGGTACTACAAAGTACCCTACCACCGTGCTATGGTTTCCTCACGATGTTTTAGACTTAGACCACCAAACAGTGACCATCTCTTTTCTAGGGGTAAGTTTTCGTTTAGGGCATTATTTAGGTGCTGAACCAGGATCCAACCAACTTGCTGAGCGCTTGCGGTTATCAAACAGAATCCATTTGTGTCTTTTGAGCAGTGCAAGGCACGTCTCGACGCGTACTTCGCGCTGGCGATCATTGAGTTCGTGGGGCACCCATTTGTCAAGCTTTTTTACCTTGCCAATTTGACGCAAATGGACCAATATTGTTTTGACGCTAACGCCGAAAGCTGCTGCTAATTCAGCCGTAGATTGTGTATCATCAGCTTCCACAATCGCCTTTAATTCGTCATTGTCGACCAAAGTCTTCGGACGACCGCGAGGTTCATTTTTCAGGTCGAAATTTCCAGAACGGAAGCGAGCAAACCAATAACAGGTGGTGCGTTGGTTTGTAGTGTTAGCTCCGTAAACGTCGTTGATGTTGCGTGCCGCGTTGCTGCCACGACGGTACTCATATTCCATAATTACTCGAATTTTTAACGTATCCATGATGACGAAAAAGATTGAAATGCGATGAAAATGTAACACTAATCAATAAACAAATGACTACTTTTGGAAAAAAAAAACCATGTTCTTAAAATAAAATTAATTTGAAATTAGAATTCTTAGCGAAACAAACATCGATATAGGTATAGACTATATCGATGGAAACAAAAATTATTTTGATTTGAAATGGCCAGTACTGCAGAACGGCAATTTCATAGGTAAAGACCTATTATTAAAAACTCCCATACATTTAGTATGAGATTAGTAGAAAGGTTTTAGTTTCCTTATTTTAAGTGGTCTAGTACCTACTCAATTTACCTTAATCTCATTTTACAATTACCTATGATATGATAATAATGATTTTCAAGTAGATATACGTGTAGATTAATTTATCAAACCACTTCAAATTAGTAACAAACCTTATTTCAATATCGCATTAATTTGAACTGGCTGAAAAACAACGCACTACAAAAATCTGCTTTGAATACAAAATTTTGTACTTACTAAGAAATAAATGTTATTCAATAAAAATATAGTTTTCTTACTTTGTTAGGTTAATAAACAGTTTCCTTTAATATCAGTAGTAACCTAAAATAACCTTTTAAAATAAGGAAACTGAAACCTTTCTACTAATCCCATACTAAATGTATGGGAGTGTTTGATGTCAAAATTTTGGATACTTCTCGTTTGTTAAAAAAAATATATTGATGTCATTTTACTGATTAGGTAACGTACTTTCGATATCGGTTTAATTTTTTTGGATATCTGTAATAGTTACGAAATAATCGCCTGGACACACTTAACGATTACAGCCTGTATATCCCAGGGAAATATTAGATCCATCGGGAACGCAGGTAATAACGCTGGGCAGAAGCATTATCTTTGTAAAACTGTGAACAGTCAAGGCAAAATTCAAAGCAGATTGGATTGATTTTCCATAAATAATTTATTGAGGGTTCCTTTGAAAACTCAACTTGCATGTCTAACTGACTAAGATAAAGTAAAAATGTTAATTAGTCTGGAACAAATACAAGGTTCTTTGTAGCTATTTGTGAGAGAGGTCGGCAAGTTATAATAATTATCACCTTAAGTAGGTACCTACGTCAACAAAATCTATCTTTTATCGATGTTAAATTACTGTGATATTGTAAGTTTCTTTAAGATTTGTATTAACTGACCGAGTAGTCAAAGTCAAAACCATTTAGGTATTCAGTTTAGGCCCCAGAAGGGCACTTATGAAGGTCGAAGTACAGAAGTTACCACCGGTTAGGAAGGCAGCCTTCAACCGAGACGAACCGGCAATAAACTCGGCAAGGTTACATTTTTTACGTTACTGAGCAAATCAAATTTAATGTTATCAAATTGGTGTATTTATGCCAATGGTAATGTACATATGGGAAAGTAGTAAGTACTTAGGTACGTAACAAATGATAGCAACTTGAATAAGTAGGGTAAATTAATAATTGATATTAATTTAGGTACGTACCCTCGCGGTACCCTATTGTTGATTTGTTGCAAAGGGATACCTAGATGTAGGTGTCACCTGAAATTCAAGCGAAATAGCCGCAGATCTTTTACAATTGGCATGACTATAATACATATGTACAAAGGCGAAATATTTCTGTTTGAAGGTACTAGCTAATCTCAGAAAAAATAGTTTTGCATTTGATAAATAATAATAATAAATAAATAAATTTGCATTTGATACCTCCCTTTAATTCAGAAGTTTATCCCTGGTGAAGCCGCGATAATAAATAGCTAGTAGGTATATTCTAATTTAAATGTTTCAGGGGCTAGCGTGTGGAACGTTAGTTTATGTGGTGTTCTTCGAGGTTTGGAAGGGCAGCAGTGGCTTGCTGCAATTTTCCTGTTCCCTCATTGGATTTGTAGTTATGGTGGCGCTTGGTCTTGCCGTGGAATTGAGTATGTAGTATTTGCATAATTTTTACCTATTGTTCGATATGATTGAATTGAAATTTATCATTCAGGGGTTCAAGGTTCCATTTAGTATGTATACCTACCTTAAAATATTTGTAGGTATAAGCTGTAATTGTACTTACCTACAGGATCCGCTGACACAATTATGTAATTATTCGTGCAATAAAATATGAGGGGCATCGTATTACCATATTTTATTAGATCTCCTTTGTATTCATAAATATCTTATCATTATTTTTTTCAGTGATTTGAGATTCAATTCATCGCTCCGAGTTTGTTGGAATGGCAGACAATGCACAATCCAGTACTGAGCTAATATTTTAAGCCGAATGAGTCAGTGGAAACAAAGGTCGATTTTTTGTAGACCCGGCTCAAAACAAACTTTTTGCAGATGTGCCTTGATTGTATAAGATTCAAGTGTTCTTTTCTCTCCGCCAAAAAGTGGCACCGTTTCTCTGACTTGTTCGAGCGCCCTAATAATCATATGATAATGAAGACACACTGATCTCATCGAAACAAAATATTTAAGGCCCCTTGTGAGTCCGCATACTCTCTAGGTACTTCTCGTAAAATCAGGCAAAAAGATACTAGATACATCAATCAGTTTATAACCAAAAAGACATATGTTTATTATTATTAGTTTTTAGTTATTGCTCTTAAAAGAATAATAGATTTCAATTGTTAGTTTAATTTATAGCAATATCTAAGTATCACATACCAAGTTACCTATTAAAGTAAATAAGAATAATTGTTATATAATTATAAGGGGGCAAAATGTATAATACTTACGCAATATTCAACCATTAATTGTATATTTTTGTTAATGTAGGTGATTAAAGTTGACATTAGTATTTATATTTTTTTTATTCTTAATTATAAGAAATGTTTTATTGTTTATTACAATAAAGAGTGTTGCTGTTATTTATCTAAAAGTGCAGTTACCGTATACAAATTGTAAATATTGTAAAGTTGTTTGTTTTCTAATAAAGTGTTTGAATAATATTCGATTTTTATTTCTATACTTTTAAAATGGGGTATGGAAAATAATACAAGGTATCTGTAATTTAACAAATGAATAGTGTAATCAGAACTTAACATTTCATACTATCCGTTAATATACATAGATATTGCAACATTACACTATGTAGTTAGGTAATAATATTAGGCTTAATAAAAGAGACATATAGTTTATGCAGGCGGTTAATTTACACATCTATTGGATAAATTGATTAGTTTACAAAAACCAATTCTACGACTCCATAGTATGCATTTCTGTTTTATTCTAACATCTCTCACTCACTCTCTGAGAATTTATTGAGTTGAGAATAAGTCATGCGAAATGTTAATATTTATAAAACAGCAGTGCACATATAGCTAAATTTTTAGACATCTCTGGTAAATTATAATATTTAATTAAATATAGACTTAGATAAATGGCCGCGCGCGGAGCGAACGATTATTCTTAGAAACTAATACGATTGAGAGAAAAAGACATAGAGATAATTTCGAAAATTCTTAACTCTATGTGGTACACGAGTATGTATATTATAATTTGTCAAGCCGTTTTTGCCTTTAACATCCCTACTCAATACTCCTAAGGCCGGTACATTTTATTCGTCATACTTATAACAATACACTTTAAGTAATAATAAAGTTTTAAATATTCAACTATAATAATATTTTTTAGTTTTTCTATATAATATGTACTCGTATAACCTATAGCGTTATATCACTATGTTTTATTAAATGCGAAGGTATAAGAGACTTTTCACACGGATCAATATTTGAGCCTTTATATAATTTCATAACATTAGGCAGAAATAATTAATTAATGACGCCGTGTAAAAAGCGCTTATATTAATTGGCCTTTCAATCACCCTAAACCAAATAGAAAACGAAGCAATAATTCCTGTAACTTAGTAAATGCAACATGTTAACATAATCATAAATAATAAAATTATACATATATAATTGATTCAGGCACCATTATCTTAATCTAATAAACGAAAGAAGCTAGATTTGGACTATTTAAATGGTTTGTTATATTATCTAATTACCGCGGAACAAGTAGTGACTCAATAACATGAACAAGAATAATGCATATTTTTTAATCTCACTAATGTTCAACACGAAGACTTTTGATACAGAGATATATTTTGAGAAAATATTTATTTAGTATATGTAGTTACTATGTACAGTGACGTGCAAAAAAATTTTACATTCATGAATGTCAAATAATTAAAAATGTATAATTTCTAGTACTAATACGTGTGATTTTTAAGTAATATGAAAAAGGTAGACAATCAATTATTTTTGAGCTTTAATTTGGATTTACTGTTACAGCGTCGCCCTTTTATTCCTACCTTTTTGTATAAAGTGATAATTAAAGAAATATATTTTATATTACGACTCCAGTGCAATATACATAAAAGATGTGATATGTGCAATATATATTAATTTTAATTTATTTGTGACAACGATTTTATGTAAACTGCTTTGGTTGGACGAGAAGGTAAATAGTCCAACCGATGATGGTAAGTTATCTCAAAATACAGGTAAGTGAATATATATTAGTGCAGAAATATCAGTTTTGGAACTCTTCGGTTCAGTTTATTATTACAAGCATATTAGGGGCGCATACGCATTTAAACAGCGTCATAATATATTATTGATTCAGCCGTCATATGGAGACTGAAATCTCATTGTGGTTACTGGGCAATTAATATAATATTAAACTGATGAATATTTAGAATATCTGAAGATCCTGCGCGAAAGAGCAGGTTTGAAGACAAAATTATATTAATATTTGGCACTTTACAAAATGAGAACATTTCGCGCAAATTATGAAACAAAGCAAAACTTATATGTATAAATGAAGAAGTGAACTTTATTTTTGTCATCTCGTTCCAATAGGTGTGACTTAGAAATATGGCAAGTTATTTATGAAATAAAGATTACAAATAAGCAAGTAAAGTTATACGAAATTACATTTAAGTTAACTAGGAACGTGCGGCAGTCGAATGCATTCTACGATTTTATAATTAACATGTATAGTAAAATAAACCAATTATTGCATCGTTGTTCTTTCTCACAGCTATATAACTGTACTTACGTAAGATATCTTTATCGGACCGTTAAAATGACGCTTACCAATTTTGCTCTCAAATCACAGGTCTCTACCTATCGTAGACTGAAAACGCATTGAAGCAACATATTTTTACAATGGACAGACAACTAAAATTATTAAGTTGTTTTGCTCCATAAGTGTCTTAGGTATCAGAAGTATACATTGCCATAAGTTTGTATTGGTAATGCTCGAATATTCGAAGTATTCTGCTTATAAATCAGCTGGTATAAAAGAAAATATTTGTATTATTATGAATAGGCTTCTGGTTTAACACTATCTCAATAGGTGTTGATGGCTGCTGTTGGTAAGTACGCAACAGGTGTTTGGTGACTAATTTTCATCTCTAATACACCTGTCCCACAATAACTAGGTAACTCTGATCCGGCATATAAAAAGGAGATATAACAATTTGATTGCAGAACATACAGTTTTAATTTCTCAATAACAGGATTTTTATAAGACTTGTCGACGATAACAAAAGCCTAGTGTAAAAATAAAAATAGCAATGGTATGGTAGCGCCATTTTACCCATTTAAGACTTACAGACGAAACACAGTGACTGCTTAGGACTTGAGGAGTTTGTTCGCTCGCTGGTTGGCAACCGCTATACGCGTCTCGTTGCTTTCACCCTATAAAATACAGAATATTATAGGCACAGGTTTGAATAAATGATTTCAAATCGTAATACCTTCGTCATAGGTGTTATATAGAGACGGTTACTCAACAAAAATTTGCAGTATTATTTCGCAAAATATTAAAACAGGTGGCAAGTTTACCCGAATAAAAACAATTCTAGTTTCAATAAGAGCGATTGTTCTTAATCAAATAAAGCTCTTGGGTAGGTCTCCTTTTTTATCATTATAAATGCGAAAGTTTGTACTCTATATAACACCTACCTAAATGGCGGATTTAGGTGACATTTGGGAAATTAATATATAGAATTTATAATGACGTAACATTCGATTTCACAGGAACTCTGGTATAACTGCGGTCCTGTAGCGCATATTAAACGCTACCCAAACAACAATTTCTAATCATAAGTGTATTTAGGTACCAATTTTGAGATTTTGCTGACTTAAAGTATTCTTGTTTAATATTAGTAATAGACTTCATAACACGAACATTATGGACTTGTATTATTGACCATGACAGAAGCATTCGTTATATATATAGTTGAAAGACATCATTATGCAAGCGAAAGATATATAGTAGATTCTTATTGGTATATCGAATTGCAAAAAAAGCCTAACTATAGTGGTGTCTTGCGAAATATATAACAAATGTTTACCAAGTCTCAATGATCCCCAAATTTTGGTGGTATTAATAGAAAACCGTGATGATTGATATAAATATATCAGACACTGGAACCAGTACAGGTGGATTTAATTCAAAATTATTTTTGTCTTTTCGTGTTGGTAGTTGTTTTAATATATACAATTGCGTATATACGTTTATTTAAGTAAATAATATTATGCTGCGTAAACATGCGCAACTGTTACAGGATAAAAACTAAATACTAAAAGCCTCTTATCTTTTAGCGATTTTAGGCTTCGAGCAGTCATCAAATATTTAAATTGTACGCATCAACAGCGAATGTGGTTTTTTTACAGAAGCCAATTTGTGCTGTATATTTGTACTTATTAAATACAAGCTGTGCTGCTTTACAAAATGTGATATTATTGAAAAAAAAGTATATAGTATATACTCACGATCATCGCCGACGTGTTGTGTGTTTGTTTGTGTGTTTTGAGATGTGTGCCAGTCTCGTGGTATTGTTCATATCCATCATTTCGTTTTTTTTAATTGAACGATATGCTTTTAGAGTCAAACCTAATTATGTACATTAAAAATATGTTGCGGTGTGTTATTTTTAAGTAAATCATCAACAAACGTCTTCTTATTACTTAAAGTATATTGCACCTATTTAGATTTACCTTAGCATGACAATCTAACATTAAACACGTAGTTTATTGCTCGTACGTTATTTATCTTTTTTATTATATTGAGATTTTGACGGCATGACGATATTATTCGAATAAGTAAACCTACTTAGTTAACTATGATAGAAAAATAAAAATAAGGGAAAATAAATAACTCAAAATACCATTTGTTACATGTTTTAATTCACAAAAAATAAATAAAAATTAAATAATAAATTATGAATAATAGTTGTTTATCACTAAAATATGATATTCAGCTAGGTTAACGTTTACAATAGTTCTTTACATTATTCATAAAATAATTGTGTACCATCTCACTAACTCTTCCATAGAAGCAGATATGTATGCAATTGCTGGGATATGTGCTTGTGCCATCATATCTAATTTGTTATGTGTTTATTTTAACAGAATCTATGAGAAATTATTAGTTAATACAATCAGTCCAGAATGTACGAATAAGGTATTTATAGATATGTACATAAATGCTTCTATGAAATGAGCATTGAAAATTAATGAGATCTGATTTAATAAGAATAGATTTAGAGGTAAATATAGTTTTGAAGAATTGTGACTGACTACGCACTATTTACTTAGATTCAAACTATTATCACATATCAACTCATACCTGTTTCATTCTTAGCCCATTTATACATCTTTCTCTTATGAAAATAACTATTTTGAATATTAAAAATATAGCACGAAATTATTTTAGATTACTGTTGTCTTTTTATAACGTAATGATTGGTGTTACAGCTTACAATATGTCATTCAAATTGTATGTGAGTAGATAACTTCAAATTATTGTATTCATTGTTGTTGGAAAATGATCCGTAAATGTATTATGTAATTAAAACAATATTTCAATAGCCACTATGCAACAGTAACGGTAACACTACGTTTATCAACAAACAACGGGTAAATGCATTTTCTCAAAATAATTGTCACCGCTTCAACTTTTTAACTATCCAATGATGTAGGTACAAATTTTATTATTATTTAAGGTATACGAGATTAATATAACAGACGAACAATATTTTTTAACTATAACATGTCATACTGCAAAAAAATGAGCACCAAACATATTTAAAGTATTTTTTTTATATAGTGAAACGTTAAGATTTAACATTGAAGCTAATGAAAAAAATCGGAGCTAGCCACATTTCTCAACTTTTTTTAAATATATTTTGATTACATTTGCTAGATAAATACTTGATATATAGTATTATGTCAAAACCAAAAAAATCTTTAGCTACCTAAATTACAAAAGAATGTGGGAAAGTACACGTAACATGTAATCTATATAAGTGTAATATTTTGTACTATTTAAAAAATAATTTAAATATATAACGTATGGAATTAATTGAGCCGTATGGTAATAATTATGTTAGAGAAAGCGAAGGCTATAGGATAAGTAATCAAAATATATACAACAATAAGTGTTCACTTGACACAGTAGGTAGCAAGCTATGATTATACATTAAGATCTTAATATCCATTTTGAATGAATGTATCTCAATGTTAGATACACTAAACATATTATTGAAGATATTAATGTTAAATCGACACCGGTTGCAGAACCATTATAAAAAAACATAAGAAATTAGGTACAGTTTTTATTAAACTAATAAACATTTTTAAGTTTTACGATATTTTATTGCTCTAAGTCCGCCACGAAATCTATTTAGCTAATTAATACTGGCCATTGCATATGAGTGTTATTTGCGATATACATAATAAATGTTGGAGAATATTGGTGGCTACAACCGGTGGGCGGCGCGGGTGGAGGACCACGAGACCGTATTGCATGTGTGTGTGTGTAACATGTAGTGTTGTGTGCCGCCGTCGTTTACTTGAGGAGCTCGTGTGCGCGCTGGTTCGCCAGCGTTATCCTCGTTTCGTTCGATTCGCCCTAAGATATAGAACACGTGTTTTGTTTCTGCTAATTGTTCAATTCACAGCGAATTATACATGTATAGGGTTGCCATAAGCCTCGGTATACAAATAATAAAAAAACGTTCCGAGGGCATAAATGGCAAACCTAAGTTGTAATGTGTCATCAGTAATCGCTGTTATTTGAAACGATATACACATGTTATGTTAGGCATTGATGTCAATGAGTGTTAGTGATGGGTTCTATTTGGAAGTTTATTAGTCAGTCGGTTGGTGTGAACTAGCAACACTTTCGTATATAATGACAGTGGGAATAGATGTGTTCTGAAATTGTTAGTGGACATGTAATGAATGTTGGCAACACTGAGAATTTTCACAACAACCAATCGTTTTCTAACCGCATACACTACTCAGTATGAAATACATGCACCGAGTGAAGAGGACGGGTGGCCGAGTGTCACCGATATAAAAATGATAATAACAGAAGGATCGCTCCATAGAAACTATCAACTGCATGTAGATACATACACGTTGTGACCGTATTTCTCTAGCTAAAGTCTTATTAGACCTGAAATTGTATGAAAACGCATTTCATGAGCGGACTTTCTACGTATTATTATATCCATTTTGTGAGGAGCAAGCAAATTATTGAAATTTTGATGGCCAATAAGCTAGAGGGTAGAGATAGTCACACACAGAGATAGAGTAAATGATTCTATTCATTCTTCCATTGCTAAGGTGAAGGACAGGCACAAACACACAGATGGTGAAGAATGTCAATGAAGGATATGACCAACAGCAAAATTTATATCTTAAAGTATAAATTTCCCTGTAACTGTAATCATTTTGTAATAAAAACACATAATAATCAAAAGTTATTTTGAAAGTAAAAAATATTTTTATTGATATTTAACATGCACGCGATTTCTATTATTACAAATAGAAATATTTACATAATTTAATTTATTTAAATATTTCTCGTGTAATTTTTTTTAACTTTTATTAACACATATTGATTACTGGGGGACCAGCACTAAGGTCGTAATTTGAAGATGACCTATTAAAATTAATTTGGCATCTCGAGAGTTTAAATTTGTTAACTGTGTTATACTAGTAAGGCGCCATTTTATCAGTGAATAGTTCAGTTGCCTCTCTTTTACATAAACATTTCAAAAACTGTGCTAAAATACAACAAAATCGCGTGCACGTGTCCAATAGTCAAAGTAAATAAAGTTCAGAATGGTATAAAGGGGTATATTATAGCAGTGACTCGTTACCTTGCGGTTGATGCGGTCGACTTGGCGGTTTTGGTTTTCGAGCTCAGAGCCCATGTCGAGGGCCATGTTGCGCAGGTTACCGATCATCGTGTTCACCTGACCCATGTTGTCTTCCATTTCCTCTTCGCGGGCGTCGTTTGTTATCCTGCAATTAGATGTTGCTATGACTACTATAAGGGGTGAAATTATGTTTTCTCCAATCCTACTCATCATCTGCTGCCCTGCCCTGTTTTCAATTATTTGGAGTCGGCGCATTATATACTTTTCTTCCAGTCGGCCCTTCTAGTTATATCGGAATTCATTTCTTTCTCTTCATCTCTCACACAATCGATCCATCTCTAATGATTTGGGGTGATCTCACTTTCCTCTCTCAATTGTCTTCCAATCACTTTCTCCCATACTTTCAAACTATGTGACATGAGCTTTATTACTCGATAGTTATTACATCCCTGCACATTACTCTTATTTTTGTAGATTGGCACTGATACACCATTCATCAGGGATTATTATTATTTGGTAATAATAATCCCTCAGTGGTAGTGACCTCGGCTACCGCGGCGAAGGTTGTGGGTTCGAATCCTACAATGAGCTTGAGCTTTCGATGAAAGAAAACATCGCGAGGAAACCATAGCACGGTGGTAGGGTACTTTGTAGTACCCGACTGGCTGGATACCTTCAAGTAGAAAATCTGTCGCCAAGCACCTATCGGTGTGTTCCGACAGCTGCACTTGAGAGCCAGTACCCATCTAGGCTTTGTGTGCTTACCACCTTCGGCCACATCATCACTTACCATGGTGAGATTGTGTTCAAACACAAGCTTATCCAGAATTAAAAAAAAAATTTAGACGCTACTATAAACTAAGCTATTATCGGAGAGTTTCAAAATATGTTGAATGCAACGTTAGTGACCTTCCTATGTATCCAGCCTGTGGACCTATACCGTTGCGCTCGTCCATCACCCTCTGCGGTTGGTTGTTCACCACCTTGCCGTCGTCGTTGCCTTTCCACGTGCCGTCGTCTTCCTTGAATGATGCTCCCCTACAATACATACATATTGACAGGTTAGTACGGTAGCTATGGACAAGTTAGTACGGTAGCTATGGGCATATTTGTAGCGCATAGGTCCCGTCTCGTAAAAAGAAAGCTAAGCGACAATGAAGAGCATGTGTCGACGCACGGGTAGTCGCGTCCTAATGTACTAGGCTGTTTTGTAATACTTATACCAGCTGTCCTTCTCGGTTTCAACCGCGTTTCCGTGGGATCTTATCTTTTCCCGGGATATAAATATAGCCTATGTTACTCAGGGATTATGTAGCTTTCTAATGGTGAAAGAATGTTTTAAAATCGGTAGAGTAGTTTTTGAGTTAAATCGTAACAAAAAAACAAAACATCAAATCTCTCCGCTTTTTAATATTAGTTTAGGGAGTGTAATTGTATTTTTTTTTGTAGAATCATAATAAGTACTTTACTAGCTATTTAGTACTTTGGAATAGGCTGTATCCTACTAATATTATAAATGTGAAAGTTTGGATGGATGGATGGATGGATGGATGGATGTATGTATGTTATTTACGCCCGAACATCTGAACGGATCTGGATGAAAGGAGATGTTTCAGATTTGTATGGAGTCTTGGACTGCACATTGTACACTTGACTAAAAGTAGTGGAAAAATAAACCAAACATGAGAAAAGTACTTATTTTTAATAATTTTACATTGTTTTCATGTACAAGGCGTGTTTCGACATTTTTAATGGCAATATCATTGCATGTTTTTTTAATGGCGACCACTACTACATTTACGTCAATCTGTCAAACTGACATTAAATAAAACAAAGAGATTAAATTACTAGATAGATAAATTGATTGACTGAAAATAGGTACAATTGATTTATTGACTTATCCATACAACCACCCAGTTTTACTTTTATAATAAATACTATACTACCAAGTTACTGAATAAGAATCTTCAAATTATTGATTCTGAGAAGAAATTGCATGAAGTTATTATTATGTGAAAGTCGAATCTGTTTTGTACATCTTGCTGGACACAAAGCTCGAATTCAAATACTCAAGAAACATTTTATTATTGATCAATCAAGAACTCAAGCGCATCAAAATACAAGCAAGTTATTCATGTTAAAAACAATGAATAATGCCAGCAAAAGTTGTGGCTTTTGAGTTTCGTGCTGTCTGTCACATCCAAGAATTATGTATTCTAAATGGATAGGTAACTTTGAATACCTACTTGAAGCAAATACCTATTAATTGCGAATACATAATTCTTGGTCACATCTTCCTAGAGAGAGATGTAAAAGATAATCAATAAAAAAATCAACTAAATAGATTTTTATAATCGAGTTAAAATAATCGATTAACTGAATTCTCTTTTTATTTTCACTATTGATTTTTTACTGCTATGCTGCGAGGAAAGATTAAACAATACATTTTTTACACTTACCAAAGCTGTTATTTCTTCACCCTTGATATAGATTTTTTCTGTATAATTAATGTTGATCAATATTACCTACTGACTGTTGATTAATACTGTCGATTACCTAATTAATGAAGTTACAACTAGGGATATTTCAGACGTTTGATGTGATATCTCAAGATAATAAAGAACAAATTATTATTAAATAAAATCGATTATGTTTAATTATCCACATCGATTACTTTTTAATCGTTTAAAATGCTCTTAGTTTAAAATACATAATAAAATTATCGATTATTTAATAATCATTATTTTATGTTGAATGTCTCATCCCTACAACAGCTACCCTTATTTTTTTTAACAAGACCACGGAACTAGGTCTTGTTTGACCCTATTAAATAAATATTCGATGATACGGGTGTTTTTGGCGGGAACTTGCGAAGTGAACGTCACGTCAAAAAGAGTAAGATAACAACTACATTGGGACAACTTTTCTTTCTTTTATTCAGGGTTAGAAAGAGAGATTGTCCCAACGTATTTGTTATCTTTCTCTTTTTCGCAATTGATAGGTATTTGCTTCAAGTAGGTATGGAGAGCTTCTATCCAGATGGTATACATAATTCTTGCGTTAAGCAATATGGCGGTCTAAGTTGCCCTGTGAAATATTTGGTAGTAATAAAAAATATTATTGTACAGCGTTTATCGACAAGAAAAATAAAATTAGATATTTTTCATCGGTTTGAATAATTATTTGGCTTATTTTTAATACGTGTACAATGTCCAGTCCAAAAATGAAACATCTCCTTTGGCATAGAGATAGATTATAGTCTGGAATAGCACATAGGCTACTTTTTGTCCCGGGAAAAGATAAGATCCCTCGGGAACGCGGGTGAAACCGCGGGAGACAGCTAGTAATAAATAAATCGTTCAGTGTGTAGATAAACAACAGCAAGCTCGCGCAATGCAGCGTTTTATGTTCCTACCACTATGTAAGCGGGACTGAGCGCGCATACTACACTTTACTCACTCGCACTCACGCGGTACGAGAAAATCTTTGTAGGCTTTAACATAGGTATTTTAGCTTTTGTATACGAGTGCTGTGTCTATTACGCAGTAACTATTATCTAATCTGTGACTGTAGGTCAGCCTATGTTGTTAGAAGGTATGGGAAACGTAGCCCATTTCATCATAATAACATATTTTTTATAGCGTCTAGTCACTAGGTCTGGGCACTTCTAGGTTGTATAAAATGTAGTAAAATTATTATTGTTGCCATAAGACAGGCTGACGAATCATAAGTACCTATTTCTACAGACAAAATGAAGGTACGCACTTGTTGCAGGGCAGTACGCAGATGCCGCAACACTTCTCCATGCCCGAAAGGTTCTTCTCCGCTTCACGCATGTCCGCGTTAATCTGATCCATTCCCTCCTCGATTCTGTCCAATTGCTCTGTTCACACACACCAACAACATGTTTTAAAACCATCCTTGTCATCAATCCGGCTATTATATGTGTCCAAGCACCTAGTAATTCTCATAATCGCGGTTTGATTCTTTTATTAGCTTTGATTTTAATTTACTTTTTGTATCCTATGTAAGTTATTGTAAATTCTCAACGCTCTCGACAATAACCAGAGCAAAGTGTAAGACATGTTTTTTTTATTATTTTATCTGTGGTTTGATTCCAACTAGTTACTGACATGCAAGCTTTCATGTTTTTTACCTACAGCAATTATATAACATGTCAATGCTAAAGTTAAAGCGGCTATTGTTTAGTTTGTATGGACATTTTGCTGATGTGAATGTATCACGAGATTAATGTCTTACACTTGATCCGGTCAATACTAATTAATAATCAATTGTTACCTTCGATTAAATGATGTATGTGCTGAGACTAAGTGATAACATTACCGTACTCGTTATTACTAACATTTAGAAGAATATATTTAAATAACCATTTAAAAATACTAAAAAAAACATGCAATAAACAGCAAGATTGAAATATTCGTGCATAGCTAGATGCGTGAGAAAAATTAAATAAAATAATTCAGTGACTAACTTAATCAGATAGTCTCACCGTCCCGGTGCCCACTAGTGCACAGACAACAAATGTGGGAGCGGAGAGATCGATCGATGCTGTTTATTATACTAGTTATTTAATTTATGATCATGACAAACAATTTTACCTTTAGTTATTATCCATTATAAATAAACTGTTAGCACATTTCAATCATTTCAATGTTAAAATCATCGCCATTCAACCAACTTTTTATAAATCATCTGAACTGGCATTTCAGACCAAAGCTGTACTAAATTATGAGTGATGCAAAATAGTAGGTACTACTGGATGCTTACCGCCCTGTTCATCCAGCATGACCAGGGTTTTCATGCCCACCTCGTGACTCTACAACACAATAATGATGTCACTATAGCTCGCCAAACGAATGCGCTGAGGAGTCGGGAGCGGCGCGCGCGCGGCTTCCTCGCCTCACCTCGCCTCGCCTCCCCTCGCCTCGCCGGGCGCCGCGCGAGCCTCGCCTCCCACTCTACTCGAGTACTCAATACCAACACAACTCAACAAAACTGATAACTAAACATAAATCATACGATACATGGACATGATCACGGTGAGCGACCGCGCCAAATAACTGATACTCCCTCGTCTGTCTGGCGCGTCTCTCACCGGTGATTATGGGGTAAAATAAATTAACTTAGCAAATGAGCGTAACCATAAAGCCAT
This sequence comes from Ochropacha duplaris, assembly GCA_951361185.1. Taxonomy (NCBI): domain Eukaryota; kingdom Metazoa; phylum Arthropoda; class Insecta; order Lepidoptera; family Drepanidae; genus Ochropacha; species Ochropacha duplaris. Next base: position 6,064,905 of record OX592707.1, on the reverse strand, counting down.
TCCTAAATGAAACGTGAATGTAGCAAAGTATTGATTTAGTTGAAAGAAGAGAAATGAACAAACTAATATGTAGTGTGGCGAGGAGCGAGCGGCGAGCGGCGCGCGAGGCGGCCGCCGCGGCCGGCCTCGCAGACAGACAGACAGACAGACACAGATCGCATCGAGCTAACAGTTACAGACCTACGCGCTAACATTAACAGTACGCTGCTAGCCATGGAGATGAAGGCGTATACCATTTACTCTAGACGTCAACAGACATCGGTAACGCGCATTCATTTCAGTACCGCAGTATCATTACGAGAAGAGAATAGAAGATTCGGAAAGATAAATAAATATACCTATAAAAAGCGTTTCGATCAATAATAATCAACGGAAGAACTAAACAGATTGCGCAGCTCATTTAAAATAAATCTTTAGCAAAAGATAGAGTAACAGTCTTTTGCGACAATTAGCAACGAACGGCCATCGGGCTTACTAGGTATTTACACTATGTTGTCAAAGTCATCCCCATCGAAACATAGATAAGTACACACGCAACATCGATCTCAGATAAGTCGTTATTCAAGAGAAACGTCAAAGAAAAACAAAGAGATTAATTTAGTTAACTGCACATTCAATCAAACACAGACGTTCTCACGGTTCGACTACCCATGTGTTCAGTTCAACTCTTACCGCCCTGGTGACTCAACATATGAAGCGCTTGCCCCCCGGCGTCCTCGCTCTATACATAAAATACAAATCAAAATAATATATCGTAGGAGAGAGTATCGGGGTGTGTGGGTGGGTGGGTGCCGGGTGCTGTGCGCCGGTTGGGTACGCACGCACGAGTCGCGCGCGGTGCGATGCGGTGCGGTGCGATGCGGTGCGGTACGCGTGCATGGCGTGGCGTGGCGTGGCGGCGGGCGGCGTGCAGCGCGCGGCGGGCGAGGCCAGGGCGAGCGGGCGGCCGGCGCGTGGCGTGCCCCACCCACGCGGCATGGCGCGGGTCACACCTGCGGGTCACTGGTGCGCACGCGCCGCCCGCTACCGCTCGCCACTAACACACACTACCTACTCGATCCACAACGACATGCATGCAGTGAAGCTTGCAAGTAAAACCAGATTCAGTTTCATCTGTGCTTAGTTTCATATGATTCATGATTTTTCTGTGTGATGTTAAGAGTCGTGCGTTGAGGAGAAGCGTTTCGAATTTACTTTGCTCGTTCATTTAGATTCGTTTCATGTGATTTAGGTAAGTTGTTAATTAAGAGTCGAGTACGAACATCTGAAATGCAGAATGTAAAAGTATGGGTCGATACAACCGAATATACGTTAGTTATTCGTTTGTATGATGTCAACTCGTTTGACCCGCCTGACTGCCTGACGTCGTAGAAGATAGAGCTCGTTGTTAAGTTGTGCAAAGTGGTGTATAATATCTACATAACGAACAAATATACAAAGATGTGGGTTTTCCGTGATCATTTCCATGTGTGAGTCAAATGTAGACGGTCAATGTCTCTTGAGGATGCCCGCACCTTTGCATGTGACGTAATTTATAATACAAAGTCGATGCGATACGCCCTTTTTATCTTCTACATCGGCGGGCCCGTCTTCGGGTCTGCTGAAAACCCTACGATGCTCAACAAGGTTAGCGAAAAAGGTAAAATAGATAAAATTGTAAATAATGTAGTGTTGCAAATTTTGCGGATCACTCACCTCCCTGGTCATCTAGAGCGACCAGAGTACGAATGCCGGCCTCCTTGCTCTACGCCGCAGAAACAAAAAGTCACAGAGCATGTTAGTTGTGAGGGGTACAGTGGAGTGAGTGGACAGTGGCGGCAGTCGGGCCCGCTCATCGTACACGACGCGGACGCACCAGCGAGCGCAGCGGCCGGTGTTTGAGTAGGTACGTGTCGCGAGTAGGTACATGTTGTCCTGTTTGTTATTATACAGTGTCGCACGCAGGAAGATACCTTCCGCTTTACTACTCTTGCTCTCTTCACAGGCTACACTTTAAACACAGTATTCGAGTCGAGTAAGTCCTCAAACAATCATGAATTCGATCAGTGAGAGTGCTAAAGCTACGAAGATATCTCCTTTGTAACTGAACTGTGTTGATTGTAATATGCGTGGTTTGGTCTGTGCTGTGTCGTAGGTATATAATATGGATAGTATATAATTTGGTACAAACATTTTGGCGTAGGTAAATCTTACTGGTCAATAAATAAAATAATATTAAAAATAAATACTAAATAGAATTATTGAATAAATTAAAACAATAACTAGTTTTGTGAATGGACTGATAAATCGTTTTGTATTATGTGTGAGAGTTAGCATTAGGTGTAGCTCGATATATTTGTTGGAGTACAGTGGCAGGTACGGGGGTGTGTTCACGCCCATATATTGATAGTATTGTGAATGTTCGAGAAGGCATGAAAATCATACAACATAATAGATGTACAGTCAACAACAGAGAGCAGCCACTACACAGAGTCCTAACATACAGATTCAACTAAAACAGGATAGAACGTAGGTACATCAACATTCACTGATCACATTTGCTTTATGACCATCAGGTGGATCAGCAGGTGTTGGATAATAAACAAGAAGTTGTAAAGAAACGGTAAATACCATCTATGAAGAATTAATATCAGAAGAAAGGACAGAAGTAGAAAGTGCGTTTGAAAGTGGTGAATCAGCTTCAAGATGCGGATTCGTCAAGTTAAGAACCCGAGTAGTGGAGGGTTTCGTTTTGAAAGCAAGCCCAAGCAATGGTTAGACTAGGTATCGGTTATATCATAAAGCTCAAGTATCGGGGACCAATTACTCGCTAAAGGGGATCTAACATCAGAGAAGTATTTAAACTATCGGGGTTATTTGGAGCTTGGGTTTCATCTATTGTGGTCAATGATGGGCTTCATGCTTTGGAACAAAAACAGCATTCGGGCAATGTTCATTAGGAGCTGACGGTTAAACAAATACGTTACAACACTTCAATTAACCCCTTCTATACAATTTAATAACGCGAGGTGTACACCCGATCTGAATATTTATTCAGCAAATTAACTGTCAGCGTCGAGGGCCGGGGTCGCCCAGAAAGTTAAATTTAATCACATAAAATATACAGTTCACTACGAACAACACAAAGGGCTATTAGAGGTCTAACATTTTCGGACACATTAAGGCACGGATCATGCAACACCCATATATGTATGGTTATAATAACATATATTACTGATTACATAAAATAGGTATATAATAAACCAATGTAGGATATAAAAAATAAATATATGGAACTTATAATCGGAGAGCTACGATAAATATACATACATACACATTTAGAAATAGGTAAAACAAAATAATAATAATTAGCGACATTGATACACAACAGCCAGGATTAGCAGAGGCTGCGCCCTAGGGGGTACGGGGATACGGGGGGACGGGCGTCGGAGATCAGACCGAGCTTGGGGCTATCCAGGACACTTCCGCTATACCCCTCACTCCCTCGCATCGAGAACACCTCTCTCACAGATGATCACAAATAATCATATAACTAACTCAACATAAATAATTAAACTATGTGGGACATTTTATTTTCTATTGAATCGCGTCTACGAACACGAGACCGCACAGTTGTATCATCTAAATATTTTCTAGTTAGGATTAGACATGGGCTTCCAGTATTCTTGCACGCTTGGAAAATCAATAGAGCATTTTAATTATAACACATTGTATTTAGGGCACAGAGATTAATGTCAGATTAGTACATGAAATTGATATAAAAACGAAAATGTTACGAATTATAAAATATATATTTTGTTTCCATATCAATTTCGTGTTATTATTACTATATGGAAAAGAAAGAGATTAGTTGTTTAACTTAATGTAAGATGAGATGATACATTTGGAAGGCATTCTCGAAATTTTAATTACTCCCAATGAGTAGATCTTAAAACTAGATAAATGTTATTATTTAATAGTCTGTCACATAATGAATAGATTTAGATAATTATAAACGACCCAGTACAGCAGGTATCAACTCTAATATTCGGTTCAGTATTTTCCAATTATTTTTTTATTAAACATGCCCCATAGTAAGGCATTATTTAAATCAATATAATGTTTTCTTGTGGTATTTCTATTAACATCAATAATAATATGATTCTAATATACAATATGAAAACGAACTCACCTCTTCGCATAGTTGCATCATACGTCGCGTGGATTCCAGTGACTGAAATTTGATAGAAAACATGATCATTAGATATCCTTCAACCAACCACCTCCAAACTTTGCAAAGATAAAATAAAATAAAAATAAAAAATCTTTGAAGTTTTATATTTGATCCGAATAAAAAATTATTTCCAAAAAATAAAAAAAACTAAATTAGCCCCCCAGGTGTATCGTATTGTAGGTATAGGGGTGTAATGTATCACGTTAATTATTTATAAGTATTATAGTAGTATAGCGCTGATAGTAATCTTGTAATATCAACGCTCCCAAAATGTTCCCACTTTTTAGGTGCTATTTAGTTTGGCAAAAGTTAGGTGGTGGAGTTTGCACTATTATTACATATTCACCCAACAAACTACCCGCTGAAAGCGCTGGATAGATGCTGCTCAGGATCGTAAATCGAGAGAATCAGAGCGGAGTTTTTTCTGGGATGAAATCGATTACTTTGTGAGTTAATCATTAAAGGTGATGGTAATAATACTGACCTCATCAGTGACCTGTCCAGCGCGCATCTGAAGCTGTTCGAGCTCGCTGCGCGGCGCGCCATTCTCGGCGGGTGGCGCTGCTGAAGGCATCCTGAAACAAATAGGTGTATTGTGGCTTAGTCCCATTGATATCGAATAACTAGATAAACAATCCCAAGCAAAAGTTCTCTCAAAGTGTCCCAAATTGTGTTGTGTAATACTAGTTAATTTTTTTAAGTTTTATTCACAAAGGCATGTACAAAAGTCAATAAAATTGTACGACTCATACCTGCTAGCCAAAATATATCTTAAATGAGCACTGAGGCATGTTTACCGTCGGAGCGTTCGAATGCTACTAGATCAAAAGACCACCCAAATTTTCGAGTGGGTAGACATTCGGTAAGGTCATTTTTTGTCGCTGATACACAATCAGCGACAAAAAATGATGAATCATTAGTTATTAGATATCAAAGCTTAGTCCTTATTTTAGGGTTAGTTAGTATAGTAGGCAAGTTATACTAAATTATTTTGAATGAAAAAAAATATTGGAAAATTGGATGGATAAGCTACCGGATTAATTAAATAAATGTTTCATGTCAAGTACGAGTACGACAGTAGATACTAACGTTAATGTTTTAAAAGGTATTTAATTAATTAGACTCGCAATAACTGTTTATTTTCAAAGTAAATTGTGTGTACGCAAAATATCTAAATTGTACTTGGACTAATTAATTGTACAACTGACTCATTAATCACGAATTCTCAGAAAGTATAACTGCTACAAAAAGGGTACAAATTTAAAATTTGGCTGATGGCCGACCCCTTAAGGCTTAATTGAGAACGCGCGTGGAACCACGGGTGACAGCTAGTACAACCATAATATGTTTCGACTAAGTGATATTTTTGTATCCTCAAAGGAATAGTATAGCGACAGTAGGTATTATTTAACTAGGGCAATGGCAACGGGCGACCCTAAAAAAGTGTGATAAAACGAGATCAGACGTTACGGGCCATAATAACACTAAAATCTTTATGATATTTGGGCTGCCATGACCAAGCTGTGAAATTGGCATAGTTTATTCACCCCACTCACAAAAATTCAGCACTCCCGTATCATGTACGTTTAGATACACCATCACCTTGCAATTTAAGACAACAATGCTCTAATAGAAGTAACAGCTACCGATATGTGTGGCCTTCTGGTGACCTTTACTTAGCAATTAGCCACTGTGAGGAATTAAGTAATGAGTTATCAGCATTTATACTCACTCGCGTATAAACTTGAATTAACCTTGACCATTGAGGGAACATTTAAAAATAAGTGAGTAATAAGAATTCAAACCATTGAGTAATAAGCAAGCCGAATTTGCTTACATATTTGCAATAGGCTGGTAATAACCTAAAACCAGTATTTTCGAAGATAAATTCATGGAAATTATTGTCGAAAATAAATATTGACATGTTTCAGAGGTATTTGAATGATACAGTGATGTAAGAGAATTCATTTCTAAAACTTGGTATTAATATTCTTATCAAAATGAATCCCCATAATTAGAGAGAAAGGGGTGCGATCTATCAATCAAGCTTCATATGAATGAATCATTGGAAGTTTTACCTCTGAATTCCACGTACTTGTTACAGTAACAAAATTGAGAAGTCAATTTTTCATACCAAAAGCAAGGTGTAACCAAAAGTATTATCTAACTAAACTCATTAAACTTTTGTATTTTTGTGCGACCAATTAAGAAAATTAAAAAGATAGGAACTGCAAGTCAAAATTTAAGATACTATGGTATTTATTTATAAGATAAAAAACAGAGAGACGATGTTGATTTTCGTTCGTTTCCGTTCAGAGATAGCGAGAGTAAACCATGCCGTACCTATTATATCGAAAACCCTACGAAATAAATTTTTCTTTCAACTAAGATGGACTGCCTTACAAAAAAACTCCGACGGCCTTTTTTAATTAAAAGCTCTTCGTCAGAGCGATTGTGAAACCTAATCGAGATGGTAAACGATTTGAAATATGTCATTTGAAATTGAAGATAGAAAAGAATGCAATTCCGTGTATTTATTTGAATGAATTACGCAATACGTCTCGACGAGTCTTATTCATAGCATCTCATCTCGAGGGTTTAAAGATGGAACCAGAAGGTGGATGACGAATTCTATTCATTGCACATATTGACGAAAATCTGAAAATAGAGCTAGTGGGTAAAGAAATCCATGAAACCTATTAATAAACTTTTCACGATTGGTCTCATTAGATAAGGTTCCATTCAAACCAAAGTGCGAAACGTGCAAACTAGTGCTAAGTAGTGAAGTTGGTTTAAAATCCATTAAAACCCTATTATATCAAATTCAACTTTGTTCCTAAGGGTATTTAGATTATTTTAATCACATTAAGTATAACGGTAACCGGAAATTTTGAACTTTCCATAATTTAGTTAAAATACCAGGACCACCAAAGGGTTCGAAGGGTATATTTGATGTGGGTGTTACCTTTATTAAAATATCAAACCTATAATATGCATGACTGCTTCTTCCGGCCGAACGGGCGTAGGGTATATTACACTGATTTGTTCGCAATATATTCAATTGAGATTTATAAAAACGATTTCCTTATATAAAAAAATTAAATGTGTGTATATTAAGAATGCTTGTTACTTATTACAGCGTTACTATTATTCTATATGTTTGCAGAATTCATTTTGTAAATCAAAACCTTAAATAATAGTAGGGGAGGCCATGATGCTAAATTTGTAGTTACTCGAGCGTCTTTGGGACCTACTGGAATTTGAAGATTAGGTGGAATAAATAAAAAAAGGTTATGTGATATTTTCCCCTTCAGCGCTGACGCTCCCCGTCTACAGGGTTTCAAAAATGTAAAAAAAAACAGTCACCAAGAAATACTCGAGCGCGTAGGATATTAATAGGGTAGTCGCGCCACGTTTGTCTGATAACGGAAAAATAATAATCTGCCGTTTTGCGTGGTGGGGGTGGCCGTACGAAGGGGTCGAAAATATAAATCGAGCGCGTCAGACATTGATAAGGGATGTTAAGTGAACCCTCCAGTAGCTCCTATTTTAAAGACTGACGATTTGGACACGACCATCAGTCAGGGCCGATTTTTGAAAATGCATAAAATATTCGTGACCTTGATTTACTCGAGCGCGTCAGATTTTTATACAGACTGAGAGGGTGTCAAAATAAAGGTTTATTCAAGTTAATGGCTGACTATCTCTCATTGTGAGGTAAAACTCATAATATTCCTGGACTATACACTTAATAATGATTTTAGCTTTCCGTGATTCGTGACTAATTTCCTTCAAAAAAAAAAAAAAAACTAATCGCTATACTTACTAACTATAAGTATTTTTTTGCAACTTTGCGAGTCTCCAATTTTCTTTCGTCACGCCCAAATTGTCAGATTATTGAAATGTACACTATTTTGTAACTAACTTACCTTACCTTAATTAATCTGACGCGCTCGAGTATTTCAAACCATCGATTTTTTTTACTAATCTGACGGGCTACCCTAGACGTTCGACACTATATGGGCTCAGATTTGGTGAGAGTACTTCACAAGGTGCTAGGTTGCCCCTCTTATGTTAATCTGCCGCGCTCGAGTAAATCCCAAAATCCCCTAATCGCCTCCCCTACCATAAGTGTATGTGTCCTATTTACATGCAATTTATTAAACTTGATGGTAACTTCAGTAAAATTGACATTCATAAGTAGGTACCCTCTTAGGACATAAACATAAAATAAATTACTTTGACTTTAAATACTCCACTATAATTTACTTAATTGCATTTGTTCTCGTCGTAGGTAAACATTTATTTCTACAATGAATATTTATTATATTTATATTATGATCATTATTTAAAACACAAATAATGAGTGTGTTTAAAATTTCTGAATATCTACTCAATTTAAATTTTATTTTTAGCAGCAGATAGCTGCAAATATTGTAATGTGGAACATAGACGGGGGGACACCAGCCAACCCCTCATTTATGCCACCTCTTTTTATAACTACAACAGAACTGTATTCGCCCCGCGATTTGTTTGACGACAGAGGTACGTAGGTAGTAGGATATATGTTACCGGAAATGTATGTAATCCGTCATTGTATACAATTCCTAGGAAATGTATGTAATTCCTAAAATCGCACGGAAATGTGTAAAATAAATTATATTAGACACATTTCCTAGGAAATCTATACATTGTTACACTAAAATGTAATAATTTTTTTTTAGTTTTTCGTTTCGTCAGATTTTCGTTTCGTTTCCAACAAAAAAAAAGGATTGAATAGGTTAGAAGTGTAAGGCGATTGTGAAGCGGAGCGAGCGACCATTCCTTCACAGGGGGGGTTCTACACCTCCCCGCACCGCAGTAAAGACCAGAAAATATTATTTTTACTGTAAACAAACTCATGAAGTCGGAGCCATCTTCTTTTCAACTATAAATACCTATTGCCTAGGTCTGCTGTGAAAACTAGAAATGATCCAGCAATCCTAGGTAAATTCTTGTGAAAATGAATTATTTAGTAGACGAAAGTTACACTGCACTATTTCCTATATACCTAGGTATATCTTGTATAAAGTAGACTCTAAATATTTTTTTGCTTAGTAGGTACTAGTATACATAACCTTATCTAGAATTGTAATAGATTTATGTAAATACAATTCTTTTGTATTAAAACGATTACGCACGCATGCGATATTATGCAACTCCACTGCCAGTCTATAAGTATTAAAATCTTGGCAATGCTAAGTTATGACAAGTTGGCAATTTTCCCGGTCGAAGCACCGGACTGCATCCTGAATTGGTGACCCACTTATAATTTAGTATGTCTCATAATTGTGCAGTGTGCAGTAGGTTGGGTAAAAGGCGAGGAAAGACTGCTAAAATATGGTTTATGAAAGTAGCAAAATCCATGATTATGGTACCTTGAATTAACATCATCAGAACTCAATAGTTTTTAAAATATATAAATCGTAGGCTCAAAGTTATAAGGTAATTTACTGAATTCAAATGTTGATAGAAAGAAGTGCAACACTGACATAATTATTTTAAGCAAGGAGTAGTTGTATGTCAAAAAGTGCTGGGTGGGTATATTGTACGTACGTATCATTATCATGTCAACAATCAACATTTAAATGATAGGTAGGTAATTTATCGTTGTTCATTATTTGTTTAGGCGCGAGTGGGTAGTCTAATAACTAGTAGTAATTTTGTATATTTAATGATAATAATCGACCGAGCTTTCTCCGTTAGTATACAAATCGAGCTATAAATGGAGGTCAACATAAACATCTCTCTGAGTTCTATGGACTAACTAAACCATACTGGTAAACAAACATGAATTAACGATATATCTAAAGTATCGGTAAGAAGGTCGTAGTAAAAAATATTGAATGTTTTAGTGTAATCCAATAGAAATTCACGTGCAATAGCGTGCCTAGTGCGATCCAAAGCACCGACCTTTGAATTTTAATAGCACTATGTTATGTACACGGTCTGCAGAGGTTGCTGCCTTCACTTGTTTTACTGTCTCTACCTGGTACCCGCATATTTGCTACAACATTAAACCCAATACATGCAAACAGTTAAATATGAATAGAAACGATGGCATTATGTGTAGTGGTGATAGTTGTCGGGCCAATGTGGTAATTGCTAGGCGGCTCGGAATAACTCGGAAAAGCTTGTACTTTAACGAGAAATGCAAAGCTTTAAGAAGTTGATTGGATTGTTATCATATTTTTTTATAATAATAATTCGTTAGTATTTTTCATCTTGGCAAATATAACAACCAAAACAACCAAATTTGAAGATGGGTAAACATATTTATGACTTCCTACATGTCTGGAGGTCTCAAAGCAATCGCTTGATAAAAAATGCATGAAGATCGGTTCAGGCGGTAATACAAAAGGAGGCCCCTCTATGTATATCTATGGATAATAAAATTCTGAGGTAAAAGGGGTCGCTTTTTGTATTTGATATTTATTGGTTATTTAATGCCGAACAATTGTGTATACCTAGTTCATAAGATTTGGATACATAATATTTATATGTATATCTTTTATCTCCTGTTATGAACATTTGACAACTACGTATTTTTTTTTATACGACAAGTGACAACTATAGGGCAGGCGGGACACCCGATGGTATGTGACTTTTGTTGCTTTGATTGCACTAAGCTATCATTGGCTCAAAATCAGGATTAAGCTAGTTTTTGCCTGAAATAAGATTATTTTATGACTCAAAAACGTAGATAACAGGAATATAATCACAGTAAATGATGGCGGCAAGCTATTTAGCTTAAGTGCTTTGTTCAAGAGCAGGTTATGCATATTAGTCATACAGTCGTGAGGCACGCACCGTCAACATTAGCGCATATCTTTAACAAAGTAACTGCAATATATGTATAAAGTGCAGCACTCTAAGCTCATGTGAAGACTAACTTGGAATCCTCATTATCCAAACACTTTAAGATTGTAAACCTTTTATATTTTGAATTGAAGGATTCAGAAGGGCTAGGATATTTTTGTGGGTAATGAATACTTAATATTATTCAACGTCAGAAAATAAGTAAACATTATTTTTCATGTGAATCCTGTCCTCGATTAAAGTTTCAAAAGCAGATAATGAAGACATTTGTAAAGCAAATATAATTCGGAAAAGCAGCTTTTGACCATATTAAAACCAAAATCAGCATTTCAGTTTACCTGGAGTAGGTATTATATTCAAACCGGGTTGCCAGCCTACGTTCAGTGTAGCTGAAAGCGGATAATCTCTCAGAAAATACCCGAGCCGGGTACTCTCAATAGTTCCTGATACGCCTAGAAAATAAAATGTTGAAATATTTTTTATACAATAATACTTTGCAACTTTGCAACCCTACATTTCTGTTCCATACGCGAGACTTTTTACGCAAATGAAGCATTGTTTGTTAAAACTTGCAAAAAATCGAAATACACTATCATGAATTTCTCTAGTAAATACCTGAAAATACCTACCTAAAAAGATAAAGACTTCGGTAATATTGTGTAAAATATATCAAAATCGGCGAATGCACTGCTTACATAAATTATTTTAATTTCCCGTATTAGAAGCTGATAAAACATTAAAAACATACTATATGTACCATCGTATAAGAAACGAAATATACATCATATAAATCTGAAAAGAAAATCCGTATTTTCCTTTGACAACCTAACTGTATAAGAGAGACAAAATAACATCTCCATAAATATATAACAAATAGCATTACATTTCAATATGTCGTCAGGAAAGAGATACGTGCGGAATCTGGAATAGCAAGCGAGTCCTTGACGAGTGGGATCCCCAGGGAACATGTGACCCTTGTCGTCTGTCTTATGTCACTGTCGAACGCCTTTAATTATACATAGGTATCATTATTATTAATATTCAGACAGATAATTATATGATTAATAAAATCGAACTAAAGATCCTAATTAGTATAGCAAGGGCTCTTTTTTTTAGGAAGATTTACAGCCAAATATAATTGATATGGTAGGCATCCAAAATATAGTCCAATGCATTTAAAAAAACTCCACCTAAATAAATGGGGTTCCTGAAAAATGTTATAGGTAATATACTAACTGTACAATCATCTATACTAATATTATAAAGGGGAAAGAATTTATTGTTTATTTCCATTGAATAGGCTCTGAAACTACTGGACCGATTTGAAAAATTCTTTCACCATTACAAAACTAAATTATCTACATAGATGAACATAGGCTATAATTTGTCCCGGGAAAAGATAAGATCCTACGGGAACGCGGGTGACTGCTAGTTTTATCATTTTTTATTTATATTATAATACTCTCCCAATATCAAACACTAGTAAGTATACTATAAATGAGGCCAAAAATATATTTTTTTAATTTAGCCAGTCCCAAAGTTGGGGTAATACAGTAATCTTAGCATTTGCAGAGATGTGCTGATGTAGCTCAGTGTGGCACGTCCGCGGGCCTCAAGGAAAATCAATAGTCGCGCGCACACCGCTCGGTCCAAGAGACCCCAACCCGACCCCGCGCACGGTGCTCTCGTTGCAACTTTTAACTTGTTCGAGTTCGGATAGGCGCTGAAATAATTACTTATGAGGACTCAAGCAGACTCGCTAAACAACTTTGCTTTGAGCTCTAACGGTTGAGTTGAGACATAAGCGTATAGACACGGCGATTTGTCAGATAATTTAGTTTACTTACTTTCTCTCGTTATAATGCAGCCTTCCAAGTAACGATTAAAATTCTTTCGTAATCGTTGTTTGATAAGTTGATTAATTTAATGTTCTCTATTGAATAAAATATAATTCCAAAAATCTATGATAAAGTAACTCAAGTTAGAAACTATAATGCATTAGATTTATCTATACCTAATACATAAAGGCCATCTTATATATATACCTAATCTAAACAGCGTCCGTGTGGCAGGTTTTAGAATGACTGTACAATCCGATACGGGAGCGACAGTAACGTCCGCATTTTTGACACTTAAACTGAGGGTTGTTAGATAAGAGATTTATCTACATATGTGTATACCAACACATACAACCAAGTAACAGTCAATTGGATGAAGTTCCTTAGTTGTTCAAATATTTGTTCACAACTATAGTTAATAAATATGTACCTACTTACATTTATTCTGTCTAGCCACATTACGCATTCAAGTAGAGTCAAACTTCTTCTAACTTCTAACATACATAGAATTGGATATTACGCGGGGAACAAACAATGTGCTACTGCATTTTCTTTGGAAAATTCAAATTAAATTTCCTATTTAAACTGCAACGAACGAACATAATCCAGCAATATACCGATACAAGGCATAGTACCAACGAGACTGATGTTTCTCCTTGTGAAAAAAAAAATGATGAAAATGCATAGGTATATTTAATTGATGAAAAGGTTTTACTTGTTATTTTTTACTTTGACTATCGTCAATTACTCAAGTGTTTTTAGGCCTCCCTAGTTTTAATCTATCCCCATTAATTTGAAGATGAATACAAAAACATAAAAGAATTGGAAGTATAATTACGATTATTTATACACATAACTACAGGTGCAATACCTTTAGTGCCCAATATAACAAAATACAAATATTACATATCAAAATGCATGTAGGTAATATTAGACGTAGAGACGAGACGATTTAAACAAGACAAATTATAATTTTTAAAGAAGAATAATTAAATAATGCGGGTTACCGATTATGTAACCTTAACATTGGAAGACACAGTTAAGTAGATAGTGCCATCCACGAAGCCTCGCCCCACTCTTTTCCCCAACCCCTTACAGTGCAAGTGTGCATCCTTACGCTAGTGTTGTAGTGCTAGAGCGTTGTAGTGGATGGCCCTATCTATAACCTTCTAAATTGTATTTTTTGCATCAAAGTATGAATCTCTCTCATGATTGACCTTTGTAACATTGATTAGTTTATTGTTATCAGTTATACATTTTGGTTGAATGCCAATTATATACGAGACTGATAATAAGCAAATTGTTATCCTACTTTGTTACTAGAAAGCTTTAGACGAAGATGCAGAATACATCTAACGAGCGTTTATCTCTGAATTTAATTCTCAGATTTTATTTTAAGTCGAATTCCTTTTGGACTCGGCTACCTATGCAGGGCCAAGGGTCGACGAGGACACATTTAGGGCGGTTCCGTTGGTAGAAATTTAGTCCCAGGAATGTGGTACAAGCACAGTTAGATAATAGGTCTGTGGGTACAAGTGACGACCTTTAAAGTAGCGACTACGGGATTCTTTAGGTACTGAAGCTCTAAATCGCACTGAAGGTCGGCTTTGCGCATAAAGCGATTTCGCTTGTCGCCAGACCGAAAAGATACTGATAATTATGGGGAATATTAATATGGGGAAATAAAGCAGAAGTAGTAAATTGTCTGTTTGAGCATCACGCAATTAACTATTGGAACTATTTTGATGTAACTTTTCCGTTAATTAAAAGCTTATGGTTAGACTTATAAGCTGGTAGGTATATTATATCTGGCCAAGTTTACAATACTACGTTTTCTTACAGCCATACGAATCCATAGATAGACCACATTATTTTAGTTTCCTATAATAGCTTAAAATACACCGATAACGTATGCAACAGATTATGCTTGGTGTGACGCATGTTTTCGATGTTACTCATCAAATCATGGTAAATTAGCCTGCGTGCGTCACAAACAACTCAAATATAAGGTAGGTATCAAAATTACGTTTTTACGTCTTACGTTAGAGCTTTTTTTTCTTTATTAATTATGGGTTTAATCGAACCTTTAGACGATTACGTTGGAGCTATAATCAAAGATTTACAAGTAAGCGCGTTCGATTTCCATGAATATCTTTGATTTAGTAAGAGATTAAGTAAGTACTTAATTTGGTATCTGACACATTCAAATAAATAACGAAAAAGACTCATGTAGACAAGTAGGTGCATGAAGGGAAATTTCAAGTCTCGCTCTAATAGCGAAAGGTTGATTTCTCACGCCTTTCGGTTTACTAAGAATATACCTATAAGTCATAAGAGAGCAGAAAATGTTCCCATTTATCATCGCACCTCAAGACAACGCACCTTCGGGAACATTTCCTCACCTACGTTGTAGACACCACGCATAAGACGGTAATTTCATCATACTGACAGCATAATGTGTGTAAGCAGTAAGTGTGAAAAATACTTCCATTTGATCTGTAACTTGGAAGACTTTAAGGGTAAGTGAATGAACAAGCGTAGTTTCTGCATCGTTTCCTTCTTCCAGAAACCTGTCTCAGACCAGATGCATGGTAATTTAATACAATTTAATAACTTGGGTGTGAATTGGGATCAGACTAAGGGACACAAAGACTGTTGAGTACAAAATGTAAGTCAAAACGGTAGTTGGTATTAATAAGTATTATTCGTTCGTATTACTTGAAATACTGCACCGGCACGTTCACTTTAATCCCACACGCACGTGCATTGCCCCCACATTTCCTTTTATAATATTAGTAAGAGGCAATGAACATCGACGCGTTCTTAAAAGACAAAGATATTTATTTTGTCTGGCAGCCAAAAGGTTTCTATAACTTACCACACTAACTTACCATTGACACACAGACATTTTAATATGACTTTTGAATAACTGTTATGTTGTACCTACCGCTTAATAGAGCGGGAATATCGATGTGGAAATTCGTAGGAATCATCCTAGTATTCTGCAGTAGGAAGTTTAGTAGGGAGGTTTATGTTTGAATTGTGAGATTATCTATGAATGAAGGCCAATTCAATTATACCTATGATGCTTTTAACAGAAAGGTTCATTTAGAACCTAAGATAAAAATAATATAGGATAAAATAAAAAAGGATTAACAATTGATCAAGGTGAACATATTGTATCTAAATTGTATTCAAATTACCATAAAAATAATAAAAAATAACTTAGTCAGAAACCAATATAAAAATTTGTACAATAAGTTGGCTCGAGGAATTTTTGATTCAATTGTTATCTTATTGTTTAAATGGGACGATTGTACCTACACCTTCAGAACCAACAGGTTAATGGTTGGTTTCCCACATGAGTTTCATTTTTACGATATACTTTTCTTATAAGACTTCGAGCAGACAACTGTATGAGCCAAGGGTACAATAATTACAATTAGTTTTGGGGTTACATATTCTATTATGTAGCTAACTATTAGGTAACATGATAAAATGTGTTTAAAAATTAAAACTGCAATAGAAGAACTAATATGTACTTATTAATGTTAGAAGTCTCACAAATGAGCTGCTGGGTTACCTGATGGTAAGTGACTATCGGCATCTATGTCCAATGCGTTTCTGACTGGTGTAGAAAACAACATACTACAAAAGTATATAGTATGTACCAAGCTGTTCAGTACTTATGTACTTTTATTCAAAGGTGTTGTTTTTTATACCACTAGGTCAAACAAGCTTACGGCCCACCTGATGGTAAGCGGTTACCGTGACCTATGCCAGAACACACAAACAGATGCTTGGCAACAGATTTTTTACTTTGAAGATAGCCAGTCAGCAAAAGTTCTCTTACATCATATACCATGATATCCAAATAAATTGATAAATAATTGACCATTCATTGTATCAATTTGTTTCCAAAACATTTCAGATATTATAGATAACCTAATACCTATATACCAACAAAAACGTCAGAGATATCCATGCCCATGACATCACCAACATTGCAGTCATCATCAATTTTTATCAGGAAATAACCCCTTTTTAGTTACTACTTTAAACTTCCTCCTGTCTATTTTTTGAAGACGAAATTTTTATAATATCATAAGTGCGGTTACTATCACTAAACAGTAGGTAATGAATGAGAGAAAGATTATAGAAATAATAATAATAGTAAAGATGTGTCAAACAAAATACTTTCACGGTGGGAATGGGCGACAAAAGTAATTCATCAAATAAAATAACTCACCTGTAATTTGTAAGTTATCTAATTTCTAAACAAAACAAAAAGCTGTCGAAGACACTCAGCACACCCACTAAGCACCAAAATATAGCACAATGATGAATAAAAACTTCGCTCGCACTGACAGCTTCTGCCCGTTCGGTGGTCGATTGACTCGATGAGGTTACTACGAAATGCGCAATCTTCTGACTATGCGCATTGAACTGAACAACAAAATGCATGCGCGACAATTTTATAAAATTTATGAATGGAGCAATAATGTAGAAAATTTTCTCAACCGGACTTTTCTGCAGAAAACAATAACATACATACATAACAGAGGGATGAGCGTAAAAAAAATTATGAATATATTATCGACATCTATTGATGAATAGCTTGAAGTTTCTTAGTAAATAAGAAAGTGAATTTTAATAGCTCTAAACAGTTTTACTACTCAACGCTAGATGGCGTTACTTGGAAATGGAAAACGTTTACAATAAAATTAATAAACTTCACCACATTATGGTACTAGCTAGCACCCATAATAACTTAAGTAGAAGAAGAAAAGTAGTAGGTACTGTACTATTCTTTAGTATGGCGGGCGATGCGGCCCGGCATAATTTGCTTCCTACTTAGGTAGGTACCAACTTTTTTTGTGCGATGTGACCGTCGTCAATATTTATAAGCAGACAATACTTTAGTCATACATAAAAGTGGCTAAGACATGGTTTTATAATAAAAGGTTGGATGAGTTATGATTACTTACTGATTGCAAGACAAAAAGGTTTCAAATCTGAACATTGTTCAAGTTTGGTAATGATTCAAAATATAGATGGCAGCACAAATAATCAGAGTATCAAACTCAAGCTGTGTCACTGAATTCCTAGAATCCTATTTTTGTTACTAAGGGAAGTACATAATGTTTTGGGACGACTGTCCCATTAGCAAGTTAGAATATGAATAAAAAGTTAAAATACCTACGTAATATAATGTAACTTATGTCATACATAGCCAACTGGTGTAGCCAGTTGATTGAACGACTACCCTGATTATCACATGCCAAATCAAATGTTAAATTCCAATAAGGTTATTCATAATTTTTAGAATTACCTAAGTAGTACCTACCTACACCTAATCCTAGGATTATATGAATGGTTGGAGATGATAGGAAACCGCGGCGACAGTCTTGGGTTCGAATTCTACAATGAGCTTGAGCTTTCAGTGAAGGAAAACATCGTGAGGAACCCATAGCACGGTGGTAGGGTACTGTGTGGTACTCGACTGGCTGGCTACCACCCTCAAGTTGAAAATCTGTCGACAAGCACCTGTTGGTGTGTTTGTTCCGGAAGTTGTACCTACTTGAGACCCCCTGGTAGGTATTGCTAACGTCTATAGGCTACGGAAGTCACTTACCATCAGGCGACTGAATTCTATAATGTTTATGTATGTACCTACCTAGTACCTACCTACATATGAAATACTATGTTGGATTAGAACATGTGGTGTTTACCTTAAATTGTTGTACATTCACAAATGATATGTTGGTTTTCTGTTAGCATAAGTAAAAAAATATGTATCAACTACTGGTAGACCATAAAATAAAATAAATAAAATGCTAAAATGAATGTGTAGCAGTCACTTGATAAATCAGTATTTAATCAAGGTAGTTAAAAGTATAAAATCAACACTAATCTACGTAATCCAAAATGGTACAGCACTACAGCTCCAGTCTAGTGAGCCGAGTCATCAGTATTTCGTGATACTGTTGTGTATAAGGGTTACTAGGTTAGCATTTATACTACTACCTGATTAACAGAATATCGGGGTTTTTTATACCACAAGTGACAACCAGGCAGGTCACCTGATGGTAAAGTGACTACCGTCGCCTATATGGATATTAGCAATGCCAGGAGAATTGCCAATGTGGTGTACACCTTATTACAATGCCTTAAAGGCAAGTCTTGGCTCAAGTGTAACTGCCGGAACACACCAACAGGTGCTTCGCGATAGATTTTCCACTTGCGTGTGGTAGCCTGGCCAGTCGAGTACTACAAAGTACCCTACCACCGTGCTGTGGTTTCCTCACGATGTTT
The DNA here is from genome assembly GCA_951361185.1 of Ochropacha duplaris. Lineage (NCBI taxonomy): Eukaryota > Metazoa > Arthropoda > Insecta > Lepidoptera > Drepanidae > Ochropacha > Ochropacha duplaris. The sequence goes on along the minus strand of OX592707.1, from coordinate 6,045,681 downwards.
TCCTTCACCGAAAGCTCAAGCTCAATGTAGGATTCGATCTCAGGTAGCGGTAACGGGTCCTAAGATCCTTGATCTGACAACAATATTTTAAAGCACCGGGTCAGTAGGTATTGTTGGAGGTGTGTACATCCACTTGTGTAACAAAACAAAAGTGGCGAATATAAAGAACATGAAAAGAATAAAAAAATAATACAAGCTAAATATAAAAAAAAACTTCCTCGAGGCTGCCAAGGCGGCAAGGTTCCTAGCAGGCTGGCAGCGTTTCCTCTTTGGATGGCCAAGCTGATGCGTTGGAATTAAACTTTTTTATTGTTTAAGTAGATACTTATCGATCAGACTCGATGCAATGCAACCGATTATGTCTAACTACGGGGGATTTAAGCATATCTTATATCTCATAGCTCAGTTGCGCGCCTTAAGAGAGGCCTATGTCCAGCAGCCAGGTGGCGCTGATATCAACAGTATTAATGCGTGCTTAAGCTTAGTATTTCTATAAAATTTTAATTGTATATCCCCGAAATTATCAGTAAGACTCTGTCCAACCAAAAAAGGAATTTCAATTAATTATCACCAAGTGTTTGCAGTAATTTAACCAGAGAATTAGTGCTTATTTATGTGAAATACTCACTACTCATATCTATCGAGATTGGATTTCGACTGCGAGATATACCTACTTATTGGATTGTTGAATCTTGACTTGGCCGTGAGTAATAGACAACAGTTAACACTTAATTCACAAGCACAGATTCTTCCATAATTAAACTAAATCACAACCTTAACACAGAGTCAGTGTTTTAACTATTCACTGGAGTGAATAGTTAAAACACTTTGTTATGTTATTGTTACCCAGCTTATAACTAATAAAGAGGGTAATTCCACAACACCAACTGCCAGCTTTGCCATACCAAGTGGTGCTCAGATAAGCAACTACTGGCGACATCTCTGTCAATAGCGCGTCAATGCTGCAATAACATAAGGATTGATGATACCTCCGTATTGATTTATTACATTTCATGTGAACTTTGTGCGGTCGCGTGCTCGGCTGTATACATTGATAAAATCACGCATATTTTTAAGCATTTACCAGTAGAGGGCATTGTTGGTTTCCAAATATGAACTGCGGTATATGTGGGTCGTCTGTTAAGGCAGACGAATTATTAAAATGCATTGGTTGCATAAATATATACCACTACCATTGTATCGGAATTCCGGAAACGGATTTCAAGAAAATGCTTCCGATGAATAAGGGGAAATGGAAATGTCCCTCATGTAAACCAAAAAAAACCCAAACGAAAACCGATAGCCCGGTTGTACTTAGCAACAATAACGAACCTATGTCCTCGATTGTCAACTTGGATGCTACCAACATGATTGGTCTAATGAATAATAATTTGGACACTTTAAAAACCTTGATTGAGGATCTCGGTACGGACATCAACAACAAATGGAGTAAATTGACCGAAGCGGTTGCATCGTGGGAGTCTAAATTCATAGCAATGCAAACAACAGTAACTACACAGGAAAACACCAACGAAAAACTATTGTCTGAAAATACCATACTCCGCAATGACCTCCAGGTAATGCAGGTTCATATGGATGATTTGGAGCAAAGGTCTCGGAACTGCAACATCGAAATCCAGAATGTCCCGGAACGAAAAGGAGAAAACCTTATTCACATGGTAGAAACCATTGTAACTGTCATAGGTTTTCCAATCCCCGCCACCGAGATTAGAGATGTGCATAGGGTCGCTCATAATACGAAATCTGATCGCCCAAAGAACATCATTGTGCAACTGACGACTAGACACAACCGTAACAATATCCTTGCCGCGGCAAGAGCGCGCCGCGGTCTCACCGTCACTCAACTACAACAAGCGGCGGCAGGTGGCGCCACGAGCAATGGAAGCCAGGACCAAGGAGCAAACACGAAAATATACATAAATGAGCATCTTACATTGAAGAATAAAATTATTTATGCTGAGGCTCGTAAAGTAAAAAAAGAAAAAAACTACAAATTTACTTGGATTAAAAACTCCACTATTCTCATGCGAATGACTGATGATTCACGTGTCATAACTATCCGTAGCTTGAATGACTTGCTTAAACTATGACTATTAGGCAAAAATATGCAGCCGTGTCTATTATACGTACATATAATATTTAATTATTACAACAGCATACCTTCATTGATTATCATGCGGGGATTTATTTCTCAACCTTTTCATGTTTCGGTCAGCACATATGTATTAAATGAATCTGCCTCCGAAAATATGCCCATGTCTATACTCATGTTAAACATATATGTCTTGTTTACCTTATCTTGCTTTTATACTACTAATGATATACTCAATCGCGAATACACCGAAGCCACGTTAACAAAAGATTAAAGATACTCTAATTCAATAACATACATAATCTAAATATTTACCACCAAAATTGTGGTGGTTTGCGTTCCAAATTGGCTGACTTTAGACTTAATATCCTAAATACAAACTATGACATTATTATCATCACTGAATCATGGCTAAGACCAGGGGTATATCACTCTGAGTTGATAGACGACAGGTATACACTTTTTCGTAGAGATCGAGATTTATCAAAAACAGTTAAAATGGATGGAGGCGGGATCCTTGTAGCTATAAAAAAGACCATAATTGCGACTAGGCGTTTTGACCTTGAAGATTCACTTTACGAAGACGTTATTATTACCATACCAACATACCAAAATTCCACTCTACTATTATCTGTCAATTATATTCCGCCTAAATCAAATACAAGCATTTATGACACCATCCTTGGCAAACTACAGAAAATTTATTCAACTTACCCCGATTTCACCTATTGCATTATTGGTGACTTTAACATTCCTGATCTTGAATGGATTCTGAACGACGATGATAAAGTTTTAATGCCATTTCAATCTACAAATAATATCCACAATAGTCTAATAAATACTATAAACTACATGAAACTATCTCAATATAACAGTTATATAAACGCAAATAACCGTATTCTAGACTTACTACTCTGTAATGTATCATGTGTATGTACTCAATCTAACGTAGATATCTCTCGCCCCGGAATCCACCACCCATCTTTCGAATTTAGTATCGAACGATCTTTACAAAAATCTATCCCACCCAAGTGCGTACCTAAGTATAACTTTAATAAAGCCGACTACGAGACAATACGGAGTAAGCTCCAGACGTTAAATTGGGACGAAGAGCTAAAATATACAAACGCGTCAACATCGGTAGATAGATTCTATGATATAATAGACAATAATATACCATTAAAAAGAAACAAACTAGTTAAGCTCCCAGTGTGGTTCTCTCCCGCACTCAAAAGCTCTCTAAATCGTAAGTTGAAACTATGGCGCAGGTGGAAAACTTATAAGTCACTTTCTGACTATGCTGAATATTCTTTACTTCGCAGTCGCTGCAAATTGCTAATGACCGATTGTTTTCGATCCTATATCAGTCCTAGTCCTCTGGCAGATCATACAGTGTCGTTACATCTGAAACAAAACAAAATAGAGCAATCCCTGAAAAACCTGGATAGCACCAAAGGCCCAGGGCCAGATCGAATAGGCGCATCATTCTTAAAGAATGTTTATATGGAATTGTCTTACCCTTTGTATATTTTATTTAATAGATGCTTAGAAGAAGGTATATTTCCGGACAGATGGAAGATGGCTAACGTTACTCCTATTTACAAATCTGGATCAAAAGCCAAAATCCCCAATTACAGACCCATATCGAATATATCAACTCTCCCTAAAATATTTGAATCTTTAGTTCACAATGAGCTCTATCAAATAGTTCAGTCACAGATAAGCCAACAACAACACGGTTTTATGAAGAAAAAGTCAATTGTTACAAACCTCCTGCTATGAACTGTTCTTCTGTTTGAGGCATTAGACGCTGGCACTCAAGTAGAGGCGCTTTATACTGACTTCCGTAAAGCTTTTGATAAGGTTGATCACACGATGCTTTTGGAGAGACTAGAATTTAATGGAATAAAAGGCAACTTACTCAAGTGGTTCGCCTCGTACATTGAAAATAGGTTTCAAGTAGTAACAATAAATGGATATTGTTCGGAAAAGAGGCTTGTTTCTTCAGGTGTGGTCCAGGGCTCTATTTTAGGACCTCTTCAGTACTTACTATTTGTCAATGAAATCGAAACGTGTTTTCATAATTCTCATATCCTTATGTTTGCAGACGACCTAAAGATCTTCAAGATTGTCAATAACATAGAGGACTGTGCTCTCATACAAGAGGACTTAAATAGGTTCAACGATTACTGTAAACAATACAAACTCCAACTAGCATATAATAAATGCCAACAAATCTCATTTACAAGAAACCGAAATAAACTTAATTACGTGTATAACATTGGGGGTGAAGTGGTATCCAAAGTGACTTGTGTCCGTGATCTTGGAGTGACTTTCGACGAGAAACTCATTTTTAATCAACACATAGATACAATTTGTACTAAAGCCTACCAACTCCTCGGATTTGTTCTCCGAATTACTAAACCCTTCAAACGTGCATCAACCTACATAACTTTATATCAGTCATTAATACGTTCACAGCTAGATTTCGCCTCTGTCATATGGAATCCATATTATGCAGTATACTCAAATAAAATAGAAATGATTCAGAAAAAGTTCCTAAAAGCAATACACTATAGACTAACACGATCCAGAGGACACTATTCCGATCTACTCCAACTGTACAACCTGCAACGGCTCAGTGACAGACGAACCCTACTTGACGCAATGACTCTCTACAACGTCTGTAACAACCAGTACGACTGTCCCACTATTCTGGAACAAATCAAGGTTAGAGTACCTTCGCACTCTTCACGATCTCAGGCTTTATTTTCCCTACCCGCATCAAAAAATAACGCTGGCTCTCGAGCCCCCCTCAGGCGAATTTGTGAAACATATAATAAAACCCTCCTGTCGGCAGATTTATTTAATTCAAGTAAGTTTGCATTTAAAAAACAAATAAGACAAATACTTGATCAGTCTGTAAACAAATAGGCATCTTAATTCTTACAAAAGTGTATTTGGCTGTGTAGTAATATAGGTATTTATATAGATATTTTTTATTCATATCATATTTTGTAATTGGATACTATAAATATATAATGTACGCGTATGTAAAAAAAAAATTTATAAACCTAAGCTTATAAATTTTTGCCACCGTAATATTTTTATAATTATAGTTCTTAGTGAAAAATGTTTAAGGGAGTAGATTTAAAATATCTGTTATTGTTATTAGTTTCGTAGTTCTATTTGTAGTCTATTCCTGTTATTTTTCCATAATTTAAATAAATAAATAAATGATGCATGTATTTTTTTTGCTAAGAATCCTTTTCTCAAGTCTACCTACATTTGCAAAAGAGAGAATATATAGTCTTATGTTAGCGGAATACAAATAATAATACCTAAGTATTTTGATTACAATTTATAAAAATATAATATTAATTTATTTGTCTCACGTTATATCAATGTAACATTTCTGATTACAGAATCTAATTTAATAACGCTAATAAATTATGACGCACATACGTATAATCAAACATACTTGTCTATATTAATATTGTAGGTATCCATGCTTAACGTTCAAGGTACTCGTGCAATACTTACCGATAAGTCGTTATCGTTTCACGCCATTATGCAACCAAGGACGACAGGTAACGACTAACGGCCGCTACAAAATATCTCACATTGTTTTCGTTATGTCGTTAGAATATGACAAGGTTGTTTTTAATAATCAATTGAGTCGGTAGGTACCTGCCTATGATTATCACAATATTAAAAAAAGGCTTATAATTTTCATACAATGACAAATCTTATGATTGATTACTTAATGAAATTCATTCGTAAAACTTTGATAGTAATCTTACCAATTAATTTGTAAATACTTAACACCTTGGCTCGCTAGTGGGCCGATCGTCTGTCTTTCTGCAGTCTGTCACAGACATTTGCTCCGAAACTACTGGAAAATCAGGGGAAATTTAAGGTAGGATGGTGGAATCCTATGACCCAAATACAGATGTGCACAGTAAATAAATATTTCGGTAAAATAAGGGTCATTTTCGGGGACAAATTAGGAAATGAAAAGAAAAAGGTTTGCAAACCTGTACTGTGTCATATATCAAATGAAAGGGCTCGTTATGAGGATCTCAAATAATAATATATTTTTGTTATTATTGTAAAATAAACAGTTTTGATTTTATTAATGAAAGAAGACGAAAATTGATTATCCCCTATATTCTCGGATGCGCAGAAATCAAGTTATTAATTTAATTAGTTATTTAAATGATAAATTATTAGTTATCGTACTATCTATAGTGTAAGTATTAGAAAATAAGATAAATCACTTATATCCAGATTAAGTAAATGTAAATTTTATTTAAATTCGTTCAGCACGTAGATACTGTTATTTTTGTCTGTGTTACCTACATTAAATGGGTCACTTCATTGCGCAGCTCCCTTTAGATTCGAATGAGAAAACTTCATCAAAATCGCCTCGGGTTTCGAGTTATAAACACTCTAAAATAGTCAGAGAGACGTTGGTTTTATAATCACTTAAGGATAGTAGGATAATTTGGGTACAGAAGGAATATCTCATAACTTATATATATTGTACCTAATTTGACATTCTTCATGTAATTTGCATGTTATCTTAATCACCAATACATTTGTTATTATAATACCACGGCAGAATAAATAAGCTTGGACTATATAACGATAACAATCTTTATTGATTCGTCGTAAAGTCTGTAAATAATCGATTGAAAATTAAACATGCAAAATAACGCCGGGTCGTTACAGCCGTTATCGCTCCGCCGTTATCCGTTAATCGCTTAGCGAATTTGTGGTTATCTTAGAGATATAAAGCCAATAAGCAGCTTGTCATATAGATTTCGTTATCAATTTGCCTACACTTTATTAATTTTATAACGAATATTTTGCTGTATAACGTGATATAATAATAATTAGTACAAGAGGTTTTTTATTTATTTATATATAATTATTTATACGGGTATTTATGTATGGTTATAGACGATTATGTCATCCTATAAATTTAATTAGATGATAAGGTACTAAATCATGAGGAGGGATGAAAGACATGTAACGAAAAGAGTATTGAGGATAAGTGTGGATAGATATAGAGTGGGAGGAAGGCCGAAAAAGGTATGAATGGAGTGCGTGAGTACTGAGACGAGTACTCGTAGTGATAGACCGGAGTGAAAGAGGAAAACGTGGTTAATAATGCAACTTAAAATATCCATCACAAAATATCTAAAACGGTAAACTTTCTCACAGTAATACCTGCCTGATGGTTGTCTAATACATGTTATAAATGTTTTAATAAATAATAATGACTAAGATACCTAAAATATCACTAGTTCTGGTTTTACCACTTTAGTCTAGAATGATAATAAAGACAGACGTGTGGTCCCTATAATCCCTTATTACATTTATCGACATCCTTTTGCAATATAAAGGGAATTTCTACTTGAAGTTTCACACGGTCGGACAGGGAAATCCCAATGTATAGAGTACGTAAAGAAGTGACGTCAGCGAGATGCCTCGGCGCATAATGAGACATGCCTGCCGCACCGCACGGCGCACGTACCATTAGTGAGTTGGAAAACAGAATAGTTTTCATGTCACGTTTCTGGTATAACGGATCAATGTTTGTATCGACAAGTGCATCATCATATGTTTACATTTAATTATTTATATTTAATTTAGTACCTATTTGCTATTTTCGAGTACATTTTTAATGTTTTTTTCTAGAATATAGGCAACATGGCGATGATATCTCAGTGGTAGTGACATTGGATACCGCGGCGAAAGTCGTGGGTTCGAATCCTACAATGAGCTTGAGCTTTCGGAAGGAAAACATCGTGAGGAAACCATAGCACGGTGGCACTTCGTAGTACCCGACTGGCAGGCTACCACCCTCAAGTTGAAAATCTGTCGCTAAGCACCTATCGGTGTGTCCAGACAGCTGAGCTTGAGAGCGTTCCCATCTAGGCTTTGTGTGCTTATCACCTTCGGTCACATCACCTCTTACCATGGTGAGATTGTGGTCAAACACAAATTTATCAGAATAAAAAAAAACATCCCAATTAAATAAACAATTTTTTTCTATCATACCTAAACACTTAAACTTCTATCAATATACTATTTAATAATGTCAAAACGGAGTAATATTTTAAGATCTCTTGTCTCTTTTAGTGTGGTTGTCAAATGATGATTTTCATATTGTTTTGTATTACCTCCTTTCTTATTTCGTGGTACAATAAAGAATTATCGATATTTTTCTATCTCTGTCTGATAAATTTAAATATTGATTAGGCATATTGCGTTTCTATTTAAATACTTATAAGTACCTACTTAATACTTCTACCTTTTCATTCGGCAGGCAACTATGGATTTAATGGATTAAAATTACCTATATCATTATACCTATTACACAAGAAAAAACTTAATACCCCTCTTTCTCATAATTTTGTGTACTTACCGACATAATTGATGAGCTTTACTACCACTAAAAAAAAGTTTTTTCCTTAAGATTTTATAGTAACACATAAATTAAACCAACTTCAAAATAAACACAAAAAGGGTTTAAAAACAGACACTATAAGGCAAAGGTAGCTTGATAAATATTTATCCGAAAGATAAAAATGCACGTAAGAATTTTTAATCTGTTGTAAGTCGGTGCCGAGCCAAAGAAGTTACAGTAACCTATTGTAATTATGTAAATATACATGTATATCAACAAAATAATAACACATTAAAAATTCAATATCATTCGAGACGACGACCGTCAACCGACCGACGTCTGCACGCATTTGATTGGGTATGGTCCGCACAAAAAGGTCTGAATCCGGACCACAGTCTGCCATTTAGACTATGCGAAATAGGTATTCTTTCCAATTAATTTAAAACTCTATGTAGTAGATGGAAAAAGAAATAATCAGCCTAGTTACCTAGTTGAAAATGCCAATGATTTTCATTTGTTGAATATCTGTCGGCCAGCAGTTGCTAGTTACGTCATGTTGCATATGATAGCCAGATCACCCCTTGGCCGTATAAACTTTCGACATTGTCATCACTTACTACGGTATATAATTGGAATTTAAATAATGTGTGTATAATGTCATATGCTTATTTGAAATCTCACCGCGAGTGTAAAGAAGTAACCCTAAACCTCACGTGATTGGACAACCCCTAATCGTCTACTAAAGTTTAAAAAACGGTTCCCAAAGTAAACCATTTGGTGATCCCTGGACTACAGGCTATGTTTATTGCTGGCCCTTCAAAGACTAATGCACTAACTCTACTTTCAGCTGTTATTTACCGTTTTAACAGTTTTATATATACTGACTGATATATTTATGATACGACAATATGTAAATACAGCTGCCGACGAGCATGTACAGCTCGCAGCGGGACAGTTTTATGTCCATGCTTTCTAAAGGGTTCACCGAAGCTATCGCTATTAAGAGTAGGTACTTTGAAAATGCAGCATCCGCCATGCTTGTAGCAAAGTGTCAACACGTATCTTTTTTGGAACCCGTATCCATACGTCCATACTAATGTGTAAATGAGAATCTGTCGAATCGTATCTGAAAATAAAGAAAAAGTAGACGTGGTCAGAATTAGCTCGCGGGCCGGGTCGCATTGTCGCTCCCGGTCAGGAAAAACAAATGTAAAACAGGTTCTATGAATCAACTCTTAATTCTTTGCAAAAAATGGGATGTAAAGGCAAGGCGATAAACAAATTCCACACGAACGTAATCACGGGAAAGGTAGTTTTATAAATACGTTCTGACAGTTGCAATTTCAAACAGAGCCAGATAGCGACGGAACCGTTTTTTCATCATTCCGAGGCCGAAAGTTTGAATTTCTTCTTTTGTTTGCGGGAAGAAAGATGCATATTTCAGACTGCTCACAATTAGTGACAGTTTAAAATTTAGTCTATTTTTGTTTTAATTTTCTTCCCGTTATCTATTTGAAATAACTCATTACCATGGTAACCGTGCAGTTGTTATTTCAAACCCATATTATTATACACGCGGCAATAACTTATCATTTAATTTATTTTTTTCATCTGGGGGGGGCTTCGCCCCCCGACCCCCCACCGGGACTTTGCCCCGGCCCCCATCGGGGCTTCGCCCCGAAACCCGTCGATAAATAATTTGAACTACATTCGTTTTTCTTATATACAATGTCATTAAACTTTCGGTCCTGGTATGATGAAAAATAGTATACGCGCCACGGGAGGATAGCGGGTTGAAATGTCCTACTTTCCTCCCTTGGCACGTAATGTACTATTGTTATTGTAATATATCCATCGAAATAGGTTGCTCTAATGATATTAATTGGAACCATGTAAGTATGACGATTAGATACACGGCGTTTAAACCTAACATTATAATTAACTTACTTTATTTCACAAACTACTTTTAAACACGTATGAAACAGGTCAGCTTAATTACGTATTTAATTATTACTAATTAGTGTTCGCCCTCTTATCGAGATTCTATCAAAAAGTTTTTAACACTAAAGCGCTTCAATAACTGTCAATAAAAAAAGTTTATCGGTTGACAAACAGAGGAGGATAATGTGATATGTGTCTGTGTGTCAAACGCTAAAATATAATAAATTTTCCTCGTTTCTTCTCCATATAATCTTGAACTATGCTAAATTTCATAATCCTCCGTCCGCGTAATTTTCGTTTATGATAGATACCGATAATAAACTGAAAGAAAAATGTTATAAGTACCTAATTAGTAGATAGAAGATTTCATATTATTAGGTATTACGTTTGTTAGAATTAAAGTTAGGAAGCTTAGATACATATGTAGTTTTGAAGCTTATCTACGGATATATCGGCCACTTGGACGAATGAACCACACATCGGCCATTATTATTACGTATGTCGATGACAGTTGGACATTGTATTGTGGGTTTCCTTATTTCATATCATTTGACCGCCAAATGTATCATCTTATACCCAAACCACGTTAAGGTTTTGTATAACTTACACCACAATCTTATTATTATACCTTGACTGATTATTTAAATTTTGTTTTGTGCATCTTTAGTTTTTAATACGTTATAACCTACCTAATTGAAAAATCTGTAGACTAATATTATAAAGAGGAAAGATTTGATTGTTTGTTTGCATTGAATAGGCTCTGAAACTACTGGACCGATTTGAAAAATTATTTCATCATTAGAAAGCTACATTATCCCTGATGAACATAGGCTATATTTTTTCTCGGGAAAAAATAAAATCCCACGGGAGCGTGGGTTAAACCGCGGGAGATAGCTATATTTACTAAAGCTGGAGTGATTTGTCAGTTGTCGTAATAAATATATCGTTAATCAGAAATTATTTCTTAAAAGAATGACTATCATTGATAAAAAGTGATATGGTTAAACCATTAACAGTAATCTTAATTACATTGCGCTCGTAACTGTCAGTTTACTCCAGTTAATTAAAAATCCGACTTTAATCAAACCTTGAATGCAGAATCAGACAAACCATCTCCTTAGTCGTATTTCATGCTAACTAAATTATTTTGTTGATTTGATTGATATTTTATTGTAATTGGAACAAATCAGTGAGATAATTAATAAAAAACCGGCCAAGTGCGAGTCGGACTCGCGCACGAAGGGTTCCGTAAAAAAGGCAAAAAAATCACGTTTGTTGTATGGTAAAACAAAATAAAATAAATATTTAAGGGGGGCTCCCTTAAATATTTATTTTATTTTAATTTTATTATTAAAGTAAAAATACAACTGCGTATTTTGTGAATATTTCAAGTGCCTTCCTGTTGCCATTATTGATATCGAGCAAAAAAGGGCAAAAAATAGCGTTTGTTGTATGGGAGCCCCCCTTAAATATTTATTTTATTTTGTTTTTAGTATTTGTTGTTATAGCGGCAATAAAAAAACATAATTTGTGAAAACTTCAACTGTCTAGCTATGGCGGTTCTTGAGATACAGCCTGGTGATGATATCGAGCAAAAAAGGGCAAAAATAGCGTTTTTTGTATGGGAGCCCCCCTTAAATATTTATTTTATTTTGTTTTTAGTATATTTTGTTATAGCGGCAACAGAAATACATAATTTGTGAAAATTTCAACTGTCTAGCTATCGCGGTTCTTGAGATACAGCCTGGTAACAGACAGACGGACGGACAGACGGACAGACAGCGAAGTCTTAGTAATAGGGTCCCGTTTTTACCCTTTGGGTACGGAACCCTAAAAAACAATGTTGTAGGTTAAACCACATTTCGTACATTAATGAATTCATTTAGTGATCTGATACCTAGTTATACTCTAAGCTTATCTCTCAGTATGTTCAGTAATATTACTCAATCACAATATAGAGATTACTACACGTTTTGTATCTCCTTCTTTTAAACTCATTATACACCTGACATTACGTTTTTTGGTTAACTTCAATAAGAAATAAACCCTCAAAAAATTTCAATGTTGCATACCCAAATTAAGTGCTGGGTCCACGTGTAATTTGGAAATACAAAAAATTAGGTAAGGAAATATTATGTGCTCAAAATTCTTATGCAGAGCCTCGGCAAACTTGTCTTAAAAGTAATTTTCAGTTGCACAGCTCCTACGTTCAAACCGTTCGAAAATACTCGTGCACGTTATTTCAAAATATTACCGTGTACCTCTTTATACTTAAAGCAATAAAACGTGTAAACAAATTAAATGACTTCGTTTCTTTAAAAACAAAGGATACCTACGTAGTGTTTACTCTAAAGAAAACAAAACTTAATTCTATTGTGTATTGTATTGTATGGTAGAGGCTTTCGAATGACTTTAAAATCGAATCCTGCATCCTGAACGAATTGCAATAATTGGCCAGCACTGGAATGGCTCAGACAGGTTCACTGCCACTGGAGGAAATTGGAATACTTTTACATTTGAGCGTTAAAATGACGCTTCTTTTTTTTATTCTGGATAGGTTTGTGTTTGACCTCAATCTCACCATGGTAAGTGATGATGTGGCCGAAGATGGTAAGCACACAAAGCCTAGATGGGAACTGGCTCTCAAGTGCAGCTGTCGGAACACACCGATAGGTGTTTTGGCGACAGATTTTCAACTTGAGGGTGGTAGCCAGCCAGTCGGGTACTACAAAGTACCCTACCACCGTGTTATGGTTTCCTCACGATGTTTTCCTTCACCGAAAGCTCAAGCTCATTGTAGGATTCGAACCCACGACCTTCGCCGCGGTATTCGACGTCACTTACCACTGAGCTATCATCGCCTTCTAAAAACGATAATGAATTTATTTTTTGAAGTTCCAAAAGATAAAGCTAAAAAAGTGTTGAAGAAATGCACCACGCATGCCTAAAACAAATTGTAAGTCTCAATACTCAGTACTCTTAATACATACATACATACAATTGTTTTAAACATTACGGGTATCTGGTTGAATTAAGTCTTAGGAAGCTAAATCTGACCGACCATCTGTTTTTTAAGGTTATGTACCCAAAGGGTAAAAACGGGACCCTATTACTAAGACTTCGCTATCTGTCCGTCTGTCCATCTGTCCGTCTGTCCGTCTGTCCGTACGTCTGTCTGTTACCAGGCTGTATCTCAAGAACCGCGATAGCTAGACAGTAGAAATTTTCTCAAATTATGTATTTCTGTTGCCGCTATAACAACAAATACTAAAAACAAAATAAAATAAATATTTAAGGGGGGCTCCCATAAAACAAACGCTATTTTTTTGCCCTTTTTTGCTCGATATCAATAATGGCAACAGGTAGGCACTTGAAATATTCACAAAATACTCAGTTGTATTTTTACTTTAATAATAAATAATAAAATTAAAATAAAATAAATATTTAAGGGGGGCTCCCATACAACAAACGTGATTTTTTTGCCTTTTTTACGGAACCCTTCGTGCGCGAGTCCGACTCGCACATGGCCGGTTTTTATCAAGACGTACGATTGTGAACATATTTAAGAGTTTCATTTTAGGCCCCCAAGTCTCCAATCGAGTGTGTAATAATGCAGTCTGCGATCGTTAAAGTCCAACGAAAAACCAGTTGCATTCAGATGAAATAACATTTTTTACTCAGTAAAGATTTGCTCTACCATTCCGGCTAACTCGCAGAGCTTTGTTATAAAATTGCAAATATAAATATAAAACAAAAAGCTATCGCGTTTACGTTTAGTAGAATTGTACCTATATGTATAGGAGTAATTAGTTCCAAGAATATTCCTTGACAGATGCTTTGCCACTGTGTCCTGTAGAGAAATATCGTACCTGGTAGAGTAACTGGTAACTAAATGATAATTCTCCATACAATTTCATGTCTTAGATGTTTTTATAGATGGGCAAATCAAGTTTAGCAACCGAGTACCTATGCTAGCAATGGCTAGCATGGTAATTTTGTGTATGGATATCACGACAAGTCAAGTGGATTAATGATTAATTTGACGTGAAGCAAAAACTTTGTATTTTTTTTTTTTTTTTTTTTTTTATACCACAAGTGACAACGAAGCTGACGGGTCACCTGGTGGTAAGTGACTACCGTCGCCTAAAGACATTAGCAATACCAAGAGGATTGCCAATGTGTTGTACACCTTGTTATAATGCCTTAAAGGCAACTGGCTCTCAAGTGCAACTGCCGGAACACACCAACAGGTGCTTTGCGACAGATTTTCTACTTGAGGGTGGTAGCCAGCCAGTCGAGTACTACAAAGTACCCTACCACCGTGCCTTGTATCCCTTTTTACGAAAATTACGTGGACGGAGAAGTATGAAATTTTGCCCAGTTGTTTGTATGGAGAAGGAGTGTAGAAAACTAATATGTTTATACAAAATTCATTAGAAATAAATTAAATTACTGAAAAAACATAACACACACTGCCATGCGTTTGACACACACAAAATATGGGCGAAATATGGCCAGTGGGCGAACCAGTAGTAATTTGCCATGTTACGGTTTTGCTTTTAACTATACAATCATAATAACAATATAAATGAATCGGGCGTGAAATGTAGTATAATAAAAACAATAATAAAATTAAAAAAGAAATCTATAACATGTAAACAGTAAGAAGTATTGTCCTTACAAATATTATATAGGATAGTAAAATAATCAATGCATATCAAACAAAGATGCATGACGCAAATATGCATTCACTACAAGATAATTAGGTACTTTTAATGTCATACATTCAGAATGTATGAAATTAACATTGCATTATACTGTTGTCATTAGGTTATTGCCGTGCATATACAAACGCGCAGAATGTAACAAACATGATTGTGTGTGTGCTGGTCGGTCTGCTAATTGTAAAAAAACATATCCATTCCAGTTTTGACAATGAAATTGTAATTGTTCTTTACATTATAAATTACAATGTATGTATACCTATCTATCAAGGTTTCAGGAAAACCGTACCTAAAAATATCAATAAGAAAAAGGTCGATTTAACAGCCTTCATGTTTTTTTATTATGTTTTGCTTATCTTACCTTAATTAAATGCAATAAATTATTTACTAAATAAGTATACACACAAGTTTTAGGTTAGTAATAATCCTATTTCATTTGATCTGTAAACGAGATAAGATAGTACTTATCATTTGATTATATCATGAGTGTGTGAAGTATCTAGTAAATGAAAATATCTATACATACTTATGTACTAATATAATATATAAAGCTGAAGAATTATGGTGTATGTTTGAACGCGCTTTTATCTTAGGAACTACCATTCCGATTTAATAAAATATTTTTGCGTTAAATGGTAGGTATTATTATAAGTAACTAGCTGTCCCCCGCGTTACCAAGGGATCATCTTTGACCGGGATAAAAAAAAGTAGCCTATATCCTTCTCCAAGATTTTATATATAGACGTGATAAGTAACTGACAGAGTTTCTTACAGAGTTACTTTTGCATTTATAATATTAAAGTGTAGATTTGTTCCAGGATAGCGGATGAAACCGCGGGGATAGCTTAATAACATGACTGTTTTAAGGCCCCGAATGAAGAAATAGTGTATTGGATATATTATGGTTAGTTCCATTTCATGTTAGAAGTCCCTGAAGGGGTAGTACCTGCAGCAGTTTTGTAATCTACATTATTATACATACGTGTAGAAACCGCGGGGCGGAAAGCTAGTCCATCTATAATTATGTTAAAAGTACACTGACTTCTAACAGAAGATAGTAAGGTTCCAATGTGACTAGGACAAAGAAAGGTTATTGATCTAATATAAAAAACAACAATTTCATATTTTAATCAGAAGGCTGCACAATAAACTGATAAATGTTGCAAACGTAGTCAATATCCAACACTTTACTTATGTTTTCCCAGGAGATGTGGTTGAAGAATATAATACAGATTTTAGTATATTTTGATTTTGTTATTTACATCTATATAGTGATAATCTCGTGACGAAAGATACTTATAGAATATTTATAAAGACAATCCTAATACAGAAACGATTATAGTTCAGTAATAGTGGTGTCGAATGCCGCGATAGAGTCGTGGGTTCGAATCATAATGATCGAGCCTTTTCTAATGAGGAACATATTGAGAAAAGCATTGTAACATGCCTGACCCTCAAGATTGGAGTCTCTCAAAAAGCACCTTCCAGTGTATTACAGCAGTTGAACTTTAGCAGTACCGTTAACTGCCAAAGCGAAATTCAGAAAATTTATAAAATTGGTAACTCGGTTTTTTTTGTTTATTTCGTCAAAAATAGACTAGAAATGAGTAATATACGCAGTGTCAGCTGGTATATAAGGGCTTATTTAGTACTGGTAGTCACATGTGTCCGTCGTGGCACGAACGGAATAATTCTTTCAATAGCGCCACGCGGGTCACTTCATCGGACTGAAGGTGTCCGATGGATGAAGTGACGCGGAGAAGCGCACTTATGTCTGGATTGCTTCAATATACGCATATTTTAATATTAGTCTTTATTTCTATGCTCATATAAATTACCTAAATTAAGGCGATGATAGCTCAGTGGTAAGTGACGTCGGATACCGCGGCGAAGGTCGTGGGTTCGAATCCTACAATGAGCTTGAGCTTTCGGTGAAGGAAAACATCGTGAGGAAACCATAGCACGGTGGTAGGGTACTTTGTAGTACCCGACTGGCTGGCTACCACCCTCAAGTTGAAAATCTGTCGCCAAGCACCTATCGGTGTGTTCCGACAGCTGCACTTGAGAGCCAGTTCCCATCTAGGCTTTGTGTGCTTACCAGCTTCGGCCACATCATCACTCACCATAGTGAGATTGTAGTCAAACAAACACAAGCCTATCCAGAATAATAAAAAAAAAAACCTACTTATTTCTTAGTTAGGCTATTCAAATAAACATTTTTTTTTATTCGAATAATGTTTTTTTGTCTCTAACTTTGCAAACTTTAGTTTTACTACTCTACAGGGCCACGCAGGTCGCTCCAAACGTTTAAATCTAGCGAAAATGTGACCACTGGCCTGCAACAGTAAGTTACCGTGAATTATTAGACTGATTTTCAATCAAATGAGAAGATAATACATAATCCGTTTATTGTAAATACATTGACAATAAACAATGCATTAACAATCAATATTGCCTATGATGCATGTATGATAAGGTGGATAATTTAATATGCACTTCGCTTTTAATGCACCGACAGTTATCACTTAAGCACTGGAAAATAGTGTGAAGGAAAAATAAGGTAAATAACATTTCAATACGAAAAGGATTAAAACATAATTTTGTATAATACAGTTAGCAACATCAGCAGCTCCAAATTTTCAAAGAAAAGTTGGTGTTTTTCATTTCAAATCTGTATAGTTAGCTTAATAACGTTAATTCACGTACTAAGCGAATATATCAAGACACCTTTTTTAAATGACATTTGTTTATTTCAGGGAACATTATAAATATTTGTTCTAGACTTCTACATATTATGTCTATACTATTATTATAATGAGGTAGAAAGGTTTGTTTGAAAGGGTTAAACTTTATAGTTAGGCTAACGTAGGTAAGATTAATGTCCGTTTTGACAAAAAATGAGTTCATTCATAACAAGGTCGCATGTAGGTACATAGGCTGGGATGGGCTTTAGACGATGGTAAATAAATATTTGTAAGCATATTTGGATTTCTTTACTTTTGAAATCTGTTATTTTGACGTTGATAAATCCATAAAAAATATTTTACCACTTGGTTACGGTGCAGAGTAATAATAATGTGTTCCAGATATTTTGGAAAATCCCCTCAAATTCTTCTATTCAAAACTTGGTATTAATCCTCTCCAACCCTAATAATAATATGTAATCAACAATTTTTCAGAATTTGGTATCGATCATCAGAAACAACTGGAGTAGGTGTAGTGCAAAATTATTCATAGATAATTTGCAGAAAGAGGTTCTTTAACAATAGGAAAACTTTTTTAATGAACAGAGCTTCCTCATACATATATATACTAATAATATTATTCTACTTAAATGTACTTACAACTTAGTATAAGTTAACTAACACTATAAGGAATAGATTAGCGGCATGATTTGTTTTCTCGTGTGTGAATACACTTAAACTTTTCTCATGAATCACTCCATCAATTGGCTACTTGACAGTTTTCGGAAAAGTATTAAAAAAATTGCGTAGGCTTATTTTAAACCTCTTACATTCATTTTTTTCTCAAAAAACCCTTATTTATTGGATAAAAAATAGATTTTTTATTTATTAATTTGAAACTCGCACGAAAACAGCCGGTCACGTGACATATGGTACTGTGACGTCATACTCCAATAAATAAACAAAAGTAACGACGAGCGCTCTAACTCTTCAGCATATTTTGAGTGGAAAGTTTAGTTTTTTCACTTGATTTTTGAAAATGACAAGCTACAAGACGTGTGCCGTGCTTAATTAAATATCCTGATAAATTACCGCAAACGAAAAAGACACGACGTTTTGTTTATTTGGTGTAATGTGATGTCAAATTTTAAAGAATCATGGCCGCCCGTGTTTCGGTTCTTGTAATTCACAGATAAAAAAACTCAAGTTTATTTTTCAAAAATAAAATATTTACAAATTATTTTTATGCAAAATACACATTGTATAATTGTTCTTAACTTATAAACTACCATATCTAATATAATTAATGATTAAACGAACTTACCTGTACGTGAAGTTCTATCATAATTATGCGAGGGCTTCGTCCGAAGGGATTAGCAAATAATACTTGTAGTACCGCCTAGTGGGACGCCATTTACGCACTTTATTTGAGGGTAGCTACACAAAAAAAATTACCCTCCCGACACCTACATCGTGGGAGCCCTACCTGCTCGCGTCATTTATTTTAGAGAATAGAAATATTTCACCTGAAATGGGAGAACCTACAGGGAGGGTGGGTTGCTAATCCCTTCGGACGAAGCCCTCGCATAATTATGATAGAACTTCACGTACAGGTAAGTTCGTTTAATCATTAATTATACTTAGGGCTTCGTCCTCGGGATTAGCAAATAATACTTGTAGACGTTTAGAGATTAAAGTGAAATATTTTGTATTAATTGCAAAAAATAACTGTGAATTAATATAAGCCAATGAAATCATTACAAATAATAATTTAATCATCTTAATTTTCATTTCGAGTCCCATCGACAATTGCTCTTGCAAAAGAATCATCATCATCATCATAAGAATTATTATCATTACTTATAGTTCTATTATAGAACCGATAGAATGTATTTGAGGAACCACTCCAGCCGGCGGTTTTTCTTATTTGATCTAAACTAATGCCTAAATTATGAGCCGCAGATGTAGCTGCGTGCCTTGTACTATGCGCTGTAAATATATTAACATCAATACCACTGTCACGCAAAGTCTCCTTGATCCATCGACTCAAGGTCTGTGAGCTTACAGCCTTATATGGTTTTCTGAGACTAATGAAGAGGGACTCAATATCTTTTCGTAAAGGATTAGTGATCTTTAAATAACTTATTAGAGCTCTTCCTGGACATATTTCGGGCCTTTCAGCAAAAAATGGTAATACTAAAATTGGTTGAAGGCAACCCTTGCGTGTTGTTTTTAAGAAATCTGGAATTTTTATTGTAACTTTAGTAAAATTTGTTTCAATATTTTTAACATTGATTTTTGACAGTGTCTGCACTCTATGTGCAGTTATTAAGGCTATAAGAGTTATAAGTTTCTTTGAGATCTTTTCAAGATTTAGTGTTTCATTAGGGTTCAACTGACTAATGTGATTAATTACTATTGAAGTGTCCCAAGTTGTAGAATACTTAGGTAAGGGTGGCCGTAAACGAAATATGCCCTTAAAAAATCTTTTTACTCTGTCATCTTCTCCCATATTACCCATTAATAAGGCTAACGCAGATCGACAAGAATTCAGAGTTCCATATTGGGATCCCTCCTCATATAGTCTATTAAGGAAATAAATAATTTGGGGAACCGACGCAGTATACAAATCAATGTGGTTCTCCATACAAAAATAGAACCAGCGTTTTAGATATACATCATATTGTTTGAATGAATTATCTGACAGAGATGCTATCATAACATTAATCGCTGACGGGGGTACACTTCTTCTTAACCACGCCGTCCGCATAAGATCCCTGCCACCAGGGTAAGCTTGGTGTGTATGTTGCGATTGCTAGAATGGGAAGACAATATTGGATTTTTATTTGTATTGAGGGTGATTATTTCAGAAATCAAAAGACTTTGAAATAAAGGATACCATGGTTGCGTTGGCCACAAGGGTACAACTACAACGCCCCTGGACTTATCAGAAATAATTTTTCTTATAGTTTTTAAAATCATGGAAAATGGGGGGAATGCGTAAAAATAAAATTGTGTCCAGGAGATTGTAAATGCATTAATAGCCATTGCATCTGGGTCTCTATGCCAGGAAACATATTTTGAACATTTCTTATTAATTCGACTAGCAAACAAGTCTACTTGAGGAGTACCAAAAGTCGAGACTATTTCCTGGTAAGCCCAATTAGCTAACTCCCATTCTATATCTGGGTGTACACGCCTAGATTCAGCATCTGCAGTTTTATTATCTGATGAACTTATATAAGAAGCCATAATATACAGTCTACGACATTCACACCACTGCCAAATCTGTCTGGCGATATCAGTGAGGTGAGGAAACTGAATACCCCCCATTCGGTTTATATAAGAGATGGCCGTCGTGTTGTCAATACGGAGTAAAATTTGACAGTTGCTTAAATCTTTGGCGAACACTTTTAAACCAAAGAACGCAGCCTGAAGTTCGCGACAATTAATGTGCTGTGTTCGTTCCTGGGTACTCCACAATCCGCTGGCCGTCTCTTCTCTACAAGCAGCTCCCCACCCCGTATTTGAGGCGTCTGAGAAAATCTCCAGATCATGTGTATCTTCTTTAATTTTACAGAAAGGTTTCTGTATAGCGTTATACCACCATCTTAGATCAGGTTGCAACAATACCGGTAAATTTATGAATTTATCGTAATTATCATCCGATTTTAAATTTAAGTATTTAACGCGTTCAAAAAGTTTTGTATATAACCAGCTGTATTCCACAGCAGGACAAATTGATACTAATAATCCAACTAATCGCGCAAATTCACGAATTTTACATCTGTTTAGAGTGAAAAACTTTTTAATTTCTACTTTGACACGATCAATTTTATCTGTAGGCAACGTGATCTGGAAATTTTCCGAATCTAGTACAAAACCTAAGAATGTACATATTTTATTGGGTATCATGGAGCTTTTCTTCTCATTTATTATAAAACCAAGAGAAGTTATCAGTTTTTTAGTTTGTATAGTGTTATACAAACATTCTTCATATGATTTCCCCATTAACCAGTAATCATCCAAATAATTAGTCGATATTAGTCCGGCAGAGCGTAGTAAACGGACTATAGGTTTCATTACTTTAGTAAATATATAAGGAGCGGTACTCAAGCCAAATGGTAAAACATTAAATTCGTATAATTCTTGTTCAAATTGGAACCTTAAATATCTTTTGGAACTGGGATGAATCTTTATTAAATAATAAGCATCTTTTAAATCGATCTTTGTCATAAAACAATCTTTTGTTATTATTTTTAGTACTGTACGTAAGTCTTCAAGCTTGAAGTGTTCTGTTTTAATAAATTTATTAAATTTTTTTAAGTTTAAAATAAAACGAAATTTACCATTTGGCTTTGGTACCAAAAATATACTCGATATGAATTGATCTTCTATAGGCTGACATTTTGAAATTGCTCCATTAGCCAATAAATTGTCTATGCATTTATAAAATGAATACTTTTCATTATCTGAATAATGTTTTACAACTGGAAGCGATGACTGTCTAACCGGGTATATAAATGGAATTTTATAACCTTTAATACATGAAAGAACAAGGGAGTTATTAGTAATAAGTGACCATTGGTCAAAAAATAAAAACAATCTGCCAGTATATTTTACCCCATCTAGCGGCGGCCGCGTGTCGGCTGCTGCTGCGAGTGTCTCGATGAGCTCGATGGCCGATTCCTGTTCGGAGGGGGCTCCTTCGTCTTCGGATGATTCGGCGGCTTCCGAGGGGGAAAGGGGCCCTTCCAGTTTAAATTCTTTGATTTGTTAGATGTATTCGGTATTTTTTTATTTTGTATCTGTGGTGTAGCCATCGGTGTTTTTAAATCGGCGCCGGATTTATTAATTGTCTTAGCCACTTTAATAGTTTCGGATAAGTTCTGACCAAACAATAAATTATCAGGTTTGGTGTTTTGCAGCTGGTCTTTCATATCTTTTTTTAACGATGAAAGAATGAAATTCCTTCTGATTACAGAATCATTATGCTGTGAATCACATAAAATGCGCTCAGAATCCATCAATAATTTGACTAAATCCGAATCTGAATTGCTCGTTATAAGTTTATTTATAGCTTGACTAAGGCATGCTATAGCGGTAGCTATATGTTTTTGTCTGAATTCAATATTCTTATCGCGTTTGTAGTTGATATCAGAAATAGCAGCTTTTATTTCTGCATTTAACGCAGGAGCATTAATGAGTTTGCAATTACTCGGTAGTAAATATTTTTCGGATAAATCTTTACGGAGTTCTTTAGATAATCCATGTGTTGCAAAATGTTCTAACCTGACTGCAAGGTCTTTATGGATCTCAGCACCGTAAATATTAGAAATGGTAGGATCTTCACCTAATATTTCGAGAATCGCGCTGTCGTACTCATCACCAGGTGCCTGTGCTAAATTCTCGGCGCTGTTTTTCGGTTCTGTGGCGCTGGTGCTCGACTCCGCCATGTCTGTAGCGGTGGCTGAGGTAACCGTGTATGGAGCGGCTGGAGCTGCGGCGGTCTCGGTAAGCGTCTCTGCAACCGATTCTGCATTGTGGCCGTCCGTGTCGCGGGTCTCGAGAACATCGTGTCCGTCAAGAAGGACGGGAATGTTACTCACAGCATCAGTAATTGCTGAAATCGACCGATTTCACTTTATTAGTTAAGAAACAGACCAAAGTACTGTTCGCAAAACTAACTTGTTGGTAGTACAGCTCCAAAGAGAAGTACGCAAACCAAGTGGGGTAGGTGGTTAATCACTATTTATTTAGTCATTAAACGAGTGCTATAGTGAGTTTTATATTAAAGTTCAGCTAATAGCCAAACATTTATTAGTTGAAAAACAGTCCTAGAATACTGTTTGCACAACTAATTTAATGGGTAGTAACATCTCCAAAGAGAAGCACGCAAACCCAGCCGAAATAGTTATCCAATTAGGTAATTGAAAGTGATAATTATAAATACCTATTAAAACTAAAACTTATCATGGTATGGAAAAAATATACCTGATTTTAATAAATTAAAAGGAGGTATGTGATTTTTGCGCAAAAGGTATTATATTGTAAATTTCATTAAGATAAGAATATTAAAGTTAATTACTAACCTTGATTCTCATTACGAATCTGGTTATCCGCTGATCTCGATCTACTCCGACTACGACACCGACGTCGCACTTTTCTTTCTAATCTTTTAAACTTTTTTAATAATTTTTCATAATCGTCGTCACTCTTACGTTTAGACATATTTAAACGCTTTTATACTATTAATTAGGGGATACACGACACGTGCGTTCGTGGCGAGCACTAAAAAGCGAATGACGCGAGCAGGTAGGGCTCCCACGATGTAGGTGTCGGGAGGGTAATTTTTTTTGTGTAGCTACCCTCAAATAAAGTGCGTAAATGGCGTCCCACTAGGCGGTACTACAAGTATTATTTGCTAATCCCGAGGACGAAGCCCTAAGTATAATTCATGTTTTTTCATTACAACTGTCAAATAGCCAATTGGTGAAATCCATACGAAAATCCGTTCAGTAGTTTTTGAATTTATTGCGATCATACATACAGAACAGACTTCCGCTGCTGGGGACTTTGTTTTATAATATTATTATGTAAAGCTTTATTATCATCTGGTATGGGAATAAGATCTCATAGTGAAAAACAATTACATGTAAAAGACTTCAACGACATATAAGAAACGAAAAGAATGTGATGTTAACTGTAGGGGTAAGTAGTATTAATTATAGCTACTTATACACATACCACGCCCTAGGTCGTGGGTTTGATTCCCATACAGCACAAACCTTTGTATGCATTAACCTGTCTGTTTGTTTTGGATGTAAATAATATGTGTTTACGAGTATGTATGTTTATATGTACAAGTATTCATAATTTAGGTACTATACCTAAATTTTTGAGCCTATCCTGTAGTCAAAGTTTTTTAGCTTGACAAACACACCCAACATAAGTTTTGAAAATATGCCTTTTCACATAGGGTTTATTGTTTTTTAAACGCAGACTATATCCTTTCCCTGGGTTGAAATTTTACCAAACATCCAAATCTGTTTAGTCGTTTCGCCGTTAAAAGCAGACTGATAGAGACTCCCATTTATAATATAAACATGGATTTATGTTCAAATGTTCTATATTTATGTCCACATGCAACAGTCGTAGATAAGATCAAATAAGACTTTTGTCTTTTTCCTCTTGTATCACTGATAAGCGATTAAGTTTCAACTGATATTATCAATTTATTTGATAAATAATAGGTGATTTGGATGCATGCTCTGAGTTGGTCTTATATTATGTGACTCCTTTTATTAGAGACTAGCATTCCGCCCCGCGGTTTCACCTGCGATCCCGTTTCTCCATACAAACATTGGACCCCGTTTCATCCCCTTAGGGGGTGAATTTTGAAAAATTCATTCTTATGTCATAATACCTGTGTGCCGAATTTCAGCGCAATCTGTTCAGTGGTTTGAGCTGTGTGTTGATAGATCAGTCAGTCAGTAACGATTGCCTTTTATGTATGTATATGTATGTAGGTCTAGGACGATCGTTCGATCTTCGAGGTAGAAATATTATGTAAAGCCCTTATATCTTACCAAACTTTAAGGAGTCATAATATGAACATCGAGGATAAAAATTCAAACCTTGGCTTTGTCTGGAAAAAGGTATTCAAGTTAAATATTCAGAGACTTAAGGACTCAAGTTAATAAATTCTTGTAGTACAAAATAAAACAATGTAAACCACGTGTTCTTTCGGGTCTTCCGCTCATTGTATTGATACTTGTTGACATCACCTGTCGTAATTCTAATGCATGACAAATGGTGGACTTTAAAAACTACCTACTTATAGATCAATGACATTGTACCTAAAGGCTTAATCCCCTTAAACCATGAGTCTTGAAAATTGCAGGCGTTATCACGCTTGATGGGGATGCAAATCAATTTCACTATTTATTTTCAGTTTATTTTTGTCATTTGGTGTACAATAAAATTACGTAACATAGTTAATTAACATTTTTATATAGTTTTAGACATTGCAGTATTTATTACATGTAATATGTATCTTATTTACCAGAACATATGTACAAAATACTATAATAAAACTAACTTACGTAACTATATTTGTTTTGTTTTACCTAAATCGTTTCGTTATTCAACTCAAACAGAGAATATTATGAGGCGATTACTAAGGTAAAATCCAATTAAAGTCATAGTTGTTTGTCATCTATACTAATATTATAAAGAGGAAAGATTTGATTTGCATTTGTTTGTTTGCATGGAATAGGCTCTGAAACTACTGGACCGATTTGCAAAATTCTTTCACCATTAGATAGCTACATTATCCCTGATGGACATAGGCTATATTTTGTCCTGGGAAAAGATAAGATCCCACCGGATCGCGGGTGAAACTGCGGGGACAGCTAGTAATTAATAATTTTATTCAATTTTAAATACTATACTTATCAGTTAGAAATGAATTATTTAAATGGTAAAACCCCTAAAATCGAAACGCAGACATGTCAGTAAAGTTAAGTATCATAAAACGGGAAATACCTGCGACCAGTAACAACGTTGCGATGATTCAAAACAAGTTTCTTAATCACACAATATAGATACTGCATCCGCATCGTTCTCAAGACATGAACAGAAATCACAACTCGATATGCGAATGTTAAAATAGAAACAAATAACAAAACAGCTAGTATTGAGGCAGGTTGGCCTGTCCATGACATATCCTTATTAATATTTATGTAAGGTGATCAATGTATCATGATTCCTTCTGTCATAGCCAAAGTAACATTATTTAGTACATGTAGGAAATATAATAGTTGGTTGCATATAAATATTTGCTTACAAAATTATATGCAACGTTTTATTACGTGTGATAGATAGATAGATAGATAGAAAACTCTTTATTGAAACACCACATAATAACAAAAAAACTTAAACTAGAACTAAACAATAACAATTTGTGTCGCAATGGGCGGTCTTATCGCTTAGAGCGATCTCTTCCAGACAACCATGCAAGGAGAGGAATAACAGAAGTAATAGAGCTGGTGGTTTTCAGTATATAAAATGAACAGATAATTAAATACCTACATTACATACTATATAATACAAACATTAATACACACTTACTCAAAATAAACATATTAATATGTACAGTAATATTATAATAAACATACATACATACTCATATAAATACATATACCTAAACACATAAATATAAGGATTGCGATGCAGCAACTAACAGTTATCTATTGGGAAAGGTAAAATAAATTTACGCGATTTTTAAAGGCGTTAAGTGAAGGTGTACGCCTAATGTCCACAGGCAGCTCATTCCACAGCCGCACGGCTTCCACTGTAAACGAGCAATCGTAAAACTTGCTACTGTGGACAGCAATCTTTAATAATAAGTTCTCTGATGACCTGAGCCTACTAGAGCTGGAGGTGTGGAGGAACTCAAAACGTTCCTGAAGGTAGCGCGGGGAAGTGGGAATGAACAGAATACTGTAGAGGAGGGACAATATATGAGCATTCCGGCGACGGCGAATAGGAAGCCACTTGAGTTTAGCGCGATATTCGGAGACATGATCATATTTTCGTAGGCCATAAATGAACCTGATGCAGAAATTTTGGAGACGCTCAAGCTTGTTTAGCTGGTCCTCTGTAAGATTGAGATAGCAGGCATCAGCGTAGTCGAGAATAGGGAGTAACAGTGATTGTGCAAGAACAGTCTTAGTGGTAGTCGGAAGAAAATTACGCAGCCTACGCAATGAGCCTGCGGAGGCAAACATCATCCGGCTAGTTGCGGCTAGCTGTGGGCCCCAGGAAAGGCATCGGTCTATTGTTACGCCCAGATTTTTCACAGTGTCGCTGAAGGGAATGACGACCCCATCAAACACCACTCGTGGAAGTAAGTCCCAGTTGACCCTGTTGATATTACTAGGGCTTCCAATTAGAATCACCTGAGATTTGAGTGGGTTTACTTTTAAACCATACGCTTTGCTCCAGTCAGAAATTCGACACAAATCACGATTTGCAATATCTATTGCATCGGCTAATTGATTAAGGTGAGCTTGGCAATATAACTGAAGATCGTCTGCATAGAGGTGGTAGGAAGAAGTCAGAAGATTTGAAATAGAATTAATAAAAATGGCAAAAAGAAGTGGAGATAAGACGCCACCCTGAGGTACTCCGGCTGACGTGTTGCACCACGAAGAAAATGACTCCTCAAGGCGAACCCGCTGTCGGCGACCATACAGGTAACTATGAAACCAGTCAACAACCGTTGGAGATATGTTAATAGAGCGAAGTATAGCAAGGAGGATATCGAAATCAACAGTATTAAAGGCATTACTGAAGTCCAGGAGCGTCAACACAGTTAACTGACCGTGATAGTCGTGTGATAGTTGTAAAACCCAAGTTTTAAGAGAGCCTGTTTATCAGTGATATAGTATAATTCAATACTGTAATAATGATAATCCATGTCTATCGATGTATCTATTCCCACCCAAGGCAGAGATTTGTGTGCATGTGTTTGACCTGAGTCTGGCTGGGTGTTATTAAAAATCCTGAAAAGAATTATATATAAACAAAAGCGTTTTTTTTTTTGCATTTTATTAACCCTAGAAAGATAACTTGCCTCGTCCGCGTACACGTGTTTATTCAAAGCAATAAAAACAATAAGTACCTACTTAGTAATTTTAAACCACTTTAAACCTTTCACGAATTAAATTCATATTTGTTGTAAAATATACCGGGCCTATTCTTTCGCTAACTAAATTCATATTTATAGTTAAATTATAGTTAAACTAGCTGTCCTCCACGGTTTCAGCCGCGTTCCCGTGGAATCTTATCTTTTGCCGGGATAAAAATATAGCCTCTGTACTTAGGGATAATGTAGCTTTCTAATGGTGAATGATTTTTTTAAATCGGTACTGTAAAATATCGATATAATCAGGATCTTCAATATCAGTCGATGCTCTTTATAATGACGTTTGTTAAATATTTTTATAATATAAATAGATTAAAAATATTTCAGTCAATTTCAATAATAACTTTGTTAGAATGTATTTATTTCAACTCAGTTTAATGTGGTTGACTTTGAAATAAAAAACACCCTTAACTTGAGAGAAACATTGGTAAATAGGTAGTTGCGGTTATTGTCCTTAAAGTAGTGGACTTGTTTAACTGGATCTTTATTAATGTCCAAAAAGTATTTGATCGTTGATAGCGTCAAGTGAGCTTGTTGTCCTTGTTGCCTCCTTCCTAGAGCTAACCTAGAGCGTAGAGTAGAGCTAACCTAGAGCGCGCAGCAACTTCACACGCTATCGTGACAGTTGGTGCTGTGCCCCTAGCATGAGTTGGCACCAAAAACACACATCAGACGGTAGCGGAGAAACGCGCATCGAATAGTTTTTGGTTAAACTTGTTCCTACACGCTAGTAACTAACGTTTTTTATCCATTGCTTTTAGAATATCGGTACCGTGAGTCACAAATTTGACAGATGTCATCGAGAAATACCGTCTCGATTATAGTTAAGTAACTCACGGGCAAATTGAACCGTGAGATCTTCGATCGTATAGTTTACGTAGTGTTTATATACCTACTCTTTGTAGTTTTTAATGAAAGTTTATAAAATTTGAGTGTTATTTTGTTGTACTTGTAATGAGTTTACTTAATAAAGATATATTTGACTTTGAGTTTGAGTTGAAATAATGTGGGCAATAAGTTATTTAGCATATTTTAGTTTGGAAATTCACTTGAACATATCAGTGTGGTTTATAGGCCGTGATATTATTGAGAACAATTACATAAAGGAATAAATACTTAGGTACTATTACTTACATACAATTTTAATCCTAAGCCACATTCCTCAACTATAAGCATCCACTTGAAACATTCACAGACAAACACATGTTTCTATAAAAAAAACCTACTTATCTAAAGTACATTATGTATTATTTATTTACAAACGTATTGTTTATAAACACACACCACAGCACACACACACACATGCGCATGACCTAGTGCGCACGACCGACTGACTGACGACGGGGCGTGCAGCGCAGCGAGCAAGCGGGACGACGCGACGCTCCGTCTCACTGGCTCACTACACGGTGACGTTATACAACCATATCAATTTAAAAATCACTAAGAATAAAAGCAAATGAGCATTCGTCTATGACGTTTTCAATTAGCAGGGTTATAACTGAATACTTAGATTTTTTGGGAGTATATAACTTACTCTGCCTTTACAGTATAGTTAGAAAGAGGCAGCATTATTCGTTGTGAAGTAAGAAACGTTGCTCGATGTGAGCAAACACTAGAGTGTACGTAAACCATCACTTGACTCATGGTGCGTACTACCAATTTTAGTTCTTTACGTGACCGCTAGTGGCGCTGTGCACATTTTCCATACAAATATTTTACGCAGTCGTGAGCGTGTGCGGTTTTTGTAAAGTCATGGTAGACGTACAGAGTGCTGACAGTTTACTTCAGACGTATTTTTATGTGTGAAGTTAGTTACGTTAGCTGTTGCTACGACGGTGTAGCTCGTTCGTAGCACTCGGAGCGACTTCAATACGTGTTATTTTTTTTAGAAATCGACGAATAATGGATAAAGTTGCACTTACATAATTTACAATAATTTAAGTGATATGTATAGGTTGCGTACTACTCCTGTCTTTGAATTAGGTGCAACTGCGATGCACAGCACAAGTAGTACAAAACAGTTATTCCGGCCTTCGACTATGTGAAATATTTTTGATAAATTTTCACCATAATAACCAGCCAAATTTATATTTTATTAAATTTACCTTCAGTATAAAATACAAACTTAATAAAGTATGAAAGTACACCATATTTTTTAAATAATTATATTATCTCATTTGTTATATTTCAGTTTGAATTGGCCTCCTATTGGATGGAAGTACCTACATAATCAACACGCCAAATCAATCTTAGCTATCGGTGAAGGAAAATATTATAGTGAGGAAATCATGGCATTCCCGCCTGGCAGCACTCCGCCCTGTCCACCTTCAGGTTAACAATCTGTCGATAACCACCAATCGGTGTATTGAGAGACACCATTGAGAGACAGTTCTCCACTTGGCTTTGTGTCGACCTCAACCGCATCGTCACTATCATGGCGAGTTTGTGTGCAGCACAGTCCTAAATCATAAGAAAAATATATATAAATACAGGCTAAAGGAGACTTTAATGGTGATGAAGATCGGAAATTCGTCATCGTCAACTATAAATAATTAAGTATCAGCAGTTTCCTGAAAATGTATGTAACAGTATAGGCCCTAGGAGGGCTTATGAAGGTCGAGCTATAGAAGTTACCACCGTTAATTATAATTATATCAATAAAAAACATATGATTCAAAACAGCTAAGAAAAAATTGCTGGCAGACGAATTAAATGGTGTATTTTTGACATCCATAGGTGGAGACGGGTTGTGATAGTTATATGGTGTGATAGTGAGCGTTAGAATGTAACATGAATCAAATTGACGATTTAAAACACCTCCTTTTTTGAAGTCGTTTAAAAATACTTGTAATGAGTTTACTTAATAAAGATATGTTTGAGTTTGATATTTTCAGATGGAAGACACTGTGAATAACTTTTTATAAAGAAATTACGAATAATTTCATAGTTATTTTCAATATTAATGATGAAGGTCTTCAACCAGATACAGGTGGTACTTAGAATAGTACCCAAATATTAGAATTGAACTTAACTCGGTGGTCAAAAACTTCTACATCCCGAATGTTCCGATACCGTTTGTAATTTAAGTAAGATTTCCAAGTCACACCAAGGCTATCCACAGATTTCACAGAACTTTTTACGCTTTCAGAATTAAGATTTGATAGTAATAAATTGTATTCCTGTATTTTAATGTTTTATGATCTTGCAATGTTTTTATTACTTATCAATTTTTAATAGCCCGAAACCGTAACTAAACAACCTAACCGTAACCTAACAGTAAGCATAATAATATCCAAATTAACATTTTCACATAGACATTGTTGTTAACTTATAGACATTTACAGATCTTAGAGTAATTCAGCAGAGACTGCGTTCTATGTCGATAAAGAATAATTTCTCATCACTGCACTGTACGAATTTTATATAATTATAAATTATAACGCATTTTCCGTACGATTTTTGAGGCTTTTGCGGTGTGGTAAGTGCAGCCAGCGCGGGAGAGGAATGAACTGCCGCTGCCGCGCCGGCCGGCTTCTTAGCTCCGAGCGCGCACGCATAGTACTGGTGCGTCGTTCTCAGCCAGCGCACGCGCACCTATCTGCTACGCGCTCCGGTATATAAGCAAACGCGCCCTTGTCGTACTTCATTCTATTTCCTACCGGCAGGAGGACCGACTTTTTCAGTTCAAAAAAGACGCCTAAAGTCATGTCGTTTGAAGAACCTTTGTTTCGTAATGACGAAGATGATACCGATAATGTCATCTTGGCCAAGGGAGTCTCTATGGTGGTGCTCTTCTGCGCCTCCATGATCTGTGGTCTTTTTCCACTGCTACTGGCCAGGAAGCTGAAATGGATTTCCGCTGAGGAAGCTGGCACCATTAAATCCACTAACAGAGTGGTGATGTCGTTATTGTCTTTCGGAGGAGGAGTACTTCTTTCAACTACTTTCATGCATCTGATCCCAGAAATTGAGGAGAATGTGGCGTATCTGCAACGTAAGTACCTGTTTTACATCAAGTGTGTACATTTCAGGTTTTTAAGGCAAGCAAAATTAAAAAAAAAACCTGGAATATATCAAAAAAGATTTCAAAACTACCGATTTTATTTTTAAAGAATATTTTATATTTGTAAAGTATAGCAAACTATTGCGAGAAACTATACCGGTTTTCAACTTTGTTGACAAGCTTTAATAAAAATTTACAGAAGTTCTAAAATCAAGTTCACCTTCAACGACATTTACAGGTGTTATGAAAATTTTGTTTCAATCTACATATTGTTTTATATGTCTTTAATTATTGTTTTTACTATTGTATGTATTGTCTACATATTCTTTTATCAGCTCCATCAACTCTAGGCAAATACAATCTCAGTAAAATTCAAAATAATCATAAAAAAATTAAGGGTTAATTTAAAAAATCTTGATAATTTACTTATTTATTTTAACTACGCTTTACAGCCAATAGACATCTAATCCAATTTGATGCATAGGACATATACCTAGGCTCATATAGCTTGTAGTAGGTAGTTTGGTGCTTGAAACATATTACCCATACCTGGACAACGCAAAATTATGATACATAATATTACGGGTATCTCCCCTATTTTACCCTCTTAGGGGTTGAATTTGGAACTCTTAAAACCCATGCAGCGTTTTAGTTAGGATATGCGTTGACACGCCAGACTGTCTGGACAAGTCTTCTTATATGTGCTATTAGTTTAGTATAAGTTAGATAATTATTACTTTGATTATAATTCTGACCTCCATTTACGAAGTTTCTTTAAGTAGCAAACTCACCGAGAAACTTTGTGGTTTCTGAGAATGCGGCAACGTAAAACTAACATACCTTAATCAAGCAAGATATCTAAGGAAGGAATTATTTACGTTTCCCGTTTGGTCACATAAGTCCCTACATAAGACATTGCAAATCCTGCTTATAAATTAAATGAATATTTTATATCAATACTAACTGTAATTATTTTTAGTATCATAATTTAACTCCTGATGGTTTTTAACCAATGTATGCGGGAACGAGATTAATATTTTGGTTCATCGTAATTTCGTAAATGTTTCGTCAGTACCGACATTAAATCCAATTTTAAACTGTAGTTTCAGATTCATACTTACCCAGCTTCACGTTTATGTGAACATTTGCTAATTATAAAGAAAATCGTGGCTTTGAAAAAAAAAAATTGTTATTCCAGTCTACAGAATCTAACATAGAATATGCATTAATGCCTGAAATATGACCTAAGGAAGTAATTTCAATCCTAATGATGGATCCTATATTAGCACCGCTTTACTTTATGCGGTGCTCAGGGCCGGATTTAGAGGTGTAGAGGCCCTGGGGCAATAAAATAGTGGAAGCCCCAAATTATTTTAAATAATACATATATTTCTTGCAAGTGTTTCACCATATACCTATAGTGGAAGGAACCTTCGTTCCAACCGCGTATCCAACGACACTTCTAGAACTTAATGAATATATAGAATTTATGTGGGGGCCCCTCTCTTGTGGAGGCCCCGGGCAGTTGCCCCGTTTGCCCTCCTTTAAATCCGGCCCTGGCGGTGCTAATATAGGATTGTAGATTTTTCCACTTCTTTCGAAAAAAATTGTCGGTAAACAAATTCAATATCTAAACTATGAAAACCACAAAATTTTTGTTCAATTTGACATTGCGTTGAGTTGTAAAATGCGCAAAGAGCCTGGGACAACTCGTCCCATGGGATGAGAGGTAGAGTTGCCTAAATACCTACTAGGCATCTGCATCGATCATTGTTTAAATGTCGGCTGTACCTATAGTTGTCATTAGTTAGAATGTGTGAACGTCCGCACAGTCGCGGAGAGGACATTATCTAATACATCATTGCGCAAGCGCCGTTGCCTGCTAAAATGTGTGTCACTGTCCGCGTCTGCCACACTCATCGTGTATTGACCATGTCAACAAGTACAAACGATATATTGAACCAATTTAAATTCATCAAACAATTACCACAGAATTTATGATGGTATTTATACAGCCTCTACCTACCTATATGGTAATATCTCATCAAAATTTTTTATGGACTTTTCATTATTTCAATTTGGTTTTCCTACTTCTACTCAGCAGCATTGCTTTTAATAGATGAGCAGTATTGTTTACGCCTTCTTATTGTGATACCAGTTAACTTTTGGTATGTACATTGTCAAGGTCGATGTTGTCTTGTGATTTTCATTTGTCATGAATCATGATACTTAATTTCCTGATGCTTGTCTCCAAAACCGAGACGGAAATTAGGAATGTGAACATAGACCGATGTGCTATTTGCTAGTAGTAGAATTATTTTCGTATCGAATAATATTTTACGTTTTGTCAATAATATGTAAACATTGGTAATCTTTAAATTGATTGTATTTGCACTACGGATTTTCCTGTAGACCTGATGAGCGCGCGCTTCGCTCGATGCACCGGATGTGCGCTGAACAATTAACTTATTACCAATTCAATGAAGGGAAACACAGAACCAGAGCAACGTACGCGAACTGCATTGTAATATAGCGATTCCCTTGATTATTATAATCTATATCTATGTTTTATTTTTCGACTATTGTATTCCATGGAGTTTTTTTTTAATAACATTGGTACATTATGTTGGAATTTACGTTGTATGCAAATTGTTGCATGTGTAATTGATTATAATGCAAGGGAACTAAATTATTTATTAGACTGAAGATACTTACATCGCATAATGCATTAGATACACCAATACGAATGAATTAAGTATACGTACTTATTAATATTTTATTATTGAACTATCTTCCACATCATGGTTGCAGAAGGATGTGATATCGGTATAAATGTCTCCTATTTTATGCCGTATTTTATCCAAATCACATAAACACACTCAAATATTTGCTTTTATGATATTATTAGGATAAAGGGTCTGAGGTATGTAAATAAACGTAATGTTGTAATTTCTAAACGAAAAAAAATAAATCATACAGTCGAACATATAACCTCCTCCTTTTTTGAAGTCGTTTAAAAATTGTATCGTAACCGCAAGCAAAAAAATTACTTTTATTTTCTAATGTTCTTTTATTTTAAATAAAACAAAACACCCACAAAGTAATGACATTGTTAATTAACATAGAGATAATGTCTGAGTCAGGTGTCAGGTAGAGCGGTTGAGGGGTTATACCTAATGTTTTGCGGTTTGCGAGGAAATCAAGCCGGCCGCGGTCGTGGGAATTATCGGATTTGTAGTCATATTGAATGCTGATTTATCCTCAACTTCAATTAATGAAGTCATAATGGCAGAGAAACTTATAAGTAGTGAAAATAATTATGAAAGTATGTTTAGGTATGTTTTCGTTATATTCAAAGAATGCTCATCTGTGGACTTGCATTTTTATTTGTTTACTGATATTTTTATAAACTCGTTCCGTCGAACTAAAATTTAGATTTTGGATCATTTAATGATCCAGCACATATAGATCGTGGGTATGAATACGCACCCTTCTTTTTCCCAATCCCAGTGCAAGTGTGCTTCCTTTCACTAGTGTCTAAATGTGCATGCACTACAACACTAGCAAAATAATATACACTTGCACTGTAAGGGACTAGGGATTAGGACTATCTAACGCTCTATTTCAGTGTTTCATAATACAAACATTATATTAAATTCATATCCACATATTGAAATCATCAGTAGGTGCGAAAATAACAAAATACAATCAATAGTTACTTTTATACAGCAAAAAACTAGTAATAGTGTCTATCTATGATAGAGCCTCATAGTGCATTACATAAACATTATATCAGCACGCGTTATATCAGTGTCAGAGAGCGCGATTTCATCATCGTATTTGTGATATATCTTGCAGAATCACCCCCTAGGTACATAGTTTGACGTAACTGGTTAAGTACGAATGAAGACAATAAAATTTAAAATCGTCCTGTAATATTGGCTCGATGTGGAGACAGTAATCCAACTATATTTCGCGAAGCCCTTTGTATAGCCGCTCGTAGCAATAGTACTTATTTATTCCTAATTTTTAAAGATTTTTTTTGCGCCTTTGGACATTTCTCTTTGTCTGTCAGTATTTGTCCGTTAGTGTGCTTATAACTCGAAAACCACTGTCTGGATTTTGAAACAGTTTGTATAGTTTGCTGTGGTTTTTGAGGAAGGTTTTGGATATTGCGCACTGACTGAATAATGGTGTAACCGGGGCTTAGTTTCAAATAATTTAATAAGAAATACTTACATATATCTCAGACTAACTTCACAGTACCAAAATTTGGATGTGCGAACTGTAGAAAGTAATTGCTTAACGGAAAACAGGATTATCAGGTAAAGCCCCTTTTACTTATATAAGGAAAAAGTACGATACAATTGTAAATGAAATGTGAAGAGAGACTTTTATCAACATTTTACCTCTTAGCTGTATACATTACTTGTAAAACAATTTGTATCCTAACGAAATTTTAGTTTCAGCAATTTTGAGGTTAAATCTACATATCAATTTGTAAGATGACTTTGTCTAAAATAATGAAATTTCAAACCATTTTTGGATCAATGGCCGTTGTTTCAAATGCTGTAAAGTTAACAATTAATCACAATGACATGATGGGTAACCTGGAGGTTGGCACGTGGAACAGCAAACGTGCTCGCATAATGCGGATTAGTTATGTTACCTCTTGTATTCGTACGGATTTGAAATATGTAAATCAAAAAGCAATATAACAAAGATGGTGTGAGAGGAAAACAATAATTCTGAAATAGTAAAAAAAAGGATGAAAAAAAAAATGAAGAATGAAAAGTAGGTAAATAGAGATTTAAACAAAGCAGAGTTGAGACCATGGGTCCGTGGGGGTCTGAAGCTCGTCGTTTCGCAAATATTTTATGTAAAAAATTAATCGAGGCCTCGGGTGACCGGCGGGCGGGGAGCTTTTTCCGCCAACGCATCAGCTTGGCCATCCAAAGAGGAAACGCTGCCAGCCTTCTGGGAACCTTGCCGATCGGCAGCAGCGGCAGCCTCGAAGATGTTTTTTATGTATTGTAATTGTACTTTTGCATGTATATTTTGTACATTTGTTATATAAGTTATATAAGTAAACCAACAAAGCAGACATAGAGTTAATATTATTGGCTCATTTCTTTTGTCAGAAATCCGATTAGCCCCGCCTGTCCGGTGGGGCACCTGATGGCAAGTTTCGTGTATGTAATTTTTTACAATTATAAAAACGTATCTTATCATATTATTTCGGTAATATTGAGGCCGTTATTCACAAGAATTGGAAACTCTTCAGCTCCCAATATATAAACGGAAACCGCATAAATACTTTCATGGAATTTTACCAAAGTTAGAGAGTTGGGCAATTGGAACGCTTCTCACAGGTAAATAATTTGTATGGTCACGGATTTGCGAGTTTAACCAATCGTAATTGACACCAATTGAGAGACATTTTGTTTTAGTATCGTCGACTATCAGATTTAGTACGGAAACGGTAAACTTTGATAACTAATTCACGATAGCATAATTGTAATTTTTGTCGCGTACGTTTCAAGTAATATGTGCCGCACGTAAGTTTGTATCTACATTATTGGAACGCTTAACGGAACTGCACTTTCTTGTTGCAAATCGGAATCATAAACTAATCGTAAAAAAACTTTGTGAAAACCGATGATGTACGTACCTACCTAGCTCATTCTCGTAAATAGGTACCTACCTATACTATTGAAACAACCACTTTAGTTTAAAATCTAACCATGATCGTACTACATAGTATCTAGATACATAACATATATTCATTTTACTTTCTAAATAGATTGATATTATCTACTTTTGCAACTATTTTCTATTATCACGGAGAAAGTTTCTTTATGACAAGCAAATATAAATATATTTTATACTTAGGTATTTGTACTTCAGCTCTTTTGCTTTTTTTCTTTTTGTCTATAATTAAATGACTTAACTACTACATCTTACCTTTGAGGTGCGGGTGACACACGGAGATGTTTAAGGTTTCTCACGGATCTAACGGATATTGATCATTTTGATATATAATATGATGACATAATTCAAACTATTACTACTAAGGTAACCCTGCTAATACCTATTATAAATGTGAAAGTTTGCATGTTTGTTGATCAATCACGCAAAATTGGATCAACGGATTTTTATGAAACTTGGCACACGGGTAAGGTAGATTATGCCCTAGATTAAAACATTGGATACTTTTTATTCTGGTTAAAGATAAGATCCCTTGGGAACGTGGGTGAAACCGCGGGGGCCAGCTAGTATTAGTAGTACTAGTATGACAATAAAAATTTACAATGCATTAATTTATGCTCATATACAATAATACAGTATTGGGTGGTATTGGTACAATGTTTCATATTATGTCTACTTCAATTTATATACCTTTTTAGAAACAATAGGAAGTTAATTGGACAACGGCAATTTACGATAAACTTGTGCTCCTATCGTCATAAATCTGGACTAGTTAACTAGGTACCTATTGTTTTAACCAGTCGAGTACCTACTACAAAGTTAGCTATGGTTGCCTCACAATGTTTTCCTTCTCCGAAAGCTCAAGCTCATTGTTGGATTCGAACCCACGATCTTCGCCGCTGTATCCAGCGTCACTACCACGGAGTTATCATCGCCTTAGCCTAACCTAGAGATCTGGTATATCACGGTTTCCTCATCAATAATTGCTTACTGAGAATCGCAAAATGATGTAATCGTGAGCTATCTTCAAGTTATCTTTGTTAGATGCTGAATTAAATCGTAGTAAATAATAAGTATAGGTACCTAGTTTTATCTGCGATCGCAAATTTCTTACGTCGTATAATGTGTTTATACTTAGTAAAAACTTAATGTTTTAATGATTGAATCTAATCGATTTTATTCGCATGATCTTTATAAGTCTTACATTTGTGTTTTAGGTATTAAGTATTTAACGTTTAGTTTATTGCCGGCTCTTCTCAGCAAAAGCAACCTTCCGAACCGAGAATTAGAGTCTAGACTATTCATAAGTGCTTGTAAAGGCTTATTTGAATAAAAAACATTTTCATTTTCATTTTCTTTTAATTTTCATTTCATTAACGTTACCTATTGTTTTTTCATTTATAAAATGAGCAAGAAAGACTTATAAGAATGTATTCATTAAAAAAAACATACAGTCGAACATAGCTGAAGTAATTCTTTGTACTCTAACGGGTATTTAACTGGCCTTTCAAGGTGTCGGGTTTACTCTTTCTATACAGTATTATCCTATATATTGCCATTAACATTAACTTCGCTACACACACAACTAATGGCCTGCCTCAGAGAAACCATTAGGTAGCCGGTGCCTTCGGTGAAATCAC
Source organism: Ochropacha duplaris (assembly GCA_951361185.1). NCBI lineage: Eukaryota > Metazoa > Arthropoda > Insecta > Lepidoptera > Drepanidae > Ochropacha > Ochropacha duplaris. The sequence continues at coordinate 6,005,738 of OX592707.1, read as the reverse complement.
GAGCCAAGGCTGACAATATGACGACACATTTAAATTTAAGATAGAAATTGAGACAAAAACCTTATTTCAAGTCACGGTGCTATTCATTAAGATTGCATGAAATAGCTAGTCATGATTTTAGTATTTAAATTGGTACGATCATAATAAATAGCTGTGTATTAATAACAACTTTAAAAAAAACTGGAATCAGTTTAATTTATCAATCTGTATGAGTATTCAATACCTCTCAAAATTTGTAACGACCGTGGATATCCATTTTTTTTATTCTGGATAGGCTTGTGTTTGACTACAATCTCACTATGGTAAGTGATGATGTGTCCGAAGGTGGTAAGCACACAAAAGCCTAGATATCATGAAACAAAAGAAAATCATTGCCAAAAAAGTATACAAGACGTTGCATAAAAAGTCTGCTTCCTACAGTACTTTTTTTCGTATCAATTAGGTCAATATCTTACATAACTTACTCTACATTGAAGCAATACGTCCACATTGGTGACCCCTGGGCTATTATTAAAAAAATAAACAGATAGATATGTAAATTTTTCTACGATTTGAATTGCTATGAATTAATTCAATTTTCGTTGCTCAGTGTATTTTTTTTTGTAATAAATAGGTAGGTACTACATACTAAGAGTTGTATTATTCATATTGCCGCGTGCAAAATAACTTGGTAGTTAATACCAGATGATTGTATAAACTGCGATATGCTCTGTTGACGGTAGACAAGACAATCAACAGTACCTAATATATCAAATATTTTAATGGCATTACATTATTATAATTATGTGTATTTGCTACTAGAATACCAACTTGAAAAATTAAGTGGTTGTATTTATAATGAAATATTAGATTACTGAAGTGGCTATTGTCAAGACCTTTCATTTCCTATTACTATAATATCCATTGTTATAGGAGCAATCAAAATAAATTGATTTTATGCTTTTACTTCTAATGTAACATCGATAAATTTGACATTAGCTGTTTATAAACTGAATGATAAGGATTTTTAATTCAATGTTAAATCAACTTCAATGTAGATTATGTTTTATAACTATTTTTAAGATCACTATATACACATAGATAATGGTAGGTATATCTTAATATACATATAAAATAATCGTGTCACGTTGTTATTGTTAGTCCGCGATGAATACCTAAACTAATTAACCGATTTTAACTAAATATGCACACAGTGTTCAGTTTGGTCCAACTTGAGAGATAGGATATTTTTTATTCCGGGAAAAGAAAAGATCCCTCGGGAACGCGGACAAAACCACAGGGGACATCTATATAATACAAATAAATTGCATTTTTTTCTATTAAATAGATGAAAAAAGTTATAAGTTAAAAATACTTTTTTAAAAACAAGCTTTGGATTTAGAGTGACGTCACTTTATTTTTTGAGTTATTCTCAGCAAGCCCTTTCATTTGATACCCATATTGTAGGATTGCATTAAAAAATAATAGTCCGCTATCATAGGTGTTCCGCCATGTTGGATTTAGAATGACGTCACACTCCTGACCATGCATTGTCATCCAAACTAAACGTGTAAATAAAATTTCAGCATCTGCTTCAAAATTTAGTTGCAAGATTCATCCCGGAAAAACATACATACATTGCTAGTTAATATAAAGCTTGTAATAAAGAGAACATCTCAAGTGATTATCGAATCTGAAGTACGCTGTATGGTGCATAATTTGTTATCTACTACTAAGCTAGCCGGCCAAGTTTGTCAGATATCACTTCACGATCATGTAAAGGCCGATAACCTTTTATCTTTTCAAGAGTAAACGGGAAACTGTTACATTTGGAGAGATACTCGTAGAAGACGTATCGAAATCTACCTCGGTACCTAATCAAAACTGCTATTTATTCTCCATAGCATCTCAATTTAAACGATACAAAGATCTAGTTATTTAATATTCAACAACAGCCAACAATGCCAAATGTAATAAGATACATATTGACTCGGCTCTTTGTGTCAATCTACCGAAAATAGTCGTGTAAATTATGCATGAGTGACTTTAAATGCCTGCCCACACAGAGCAGAATAGCTATGGCTTAATTTATACTTGCAATTTATTACGCAAGTACATATTAAGTACGTTTGGTAATGGCTTATTGTATGTAGTAACATAATGTTTCGGCTCAGTATAACGGTTAGTACAGACGTTTGTTAAAACGAAAGTATGAAAAGGCTTGACTAAAATATGTTATAATGACTTTGTGGTAAGTTAAAAAAGTGGATTCGCATATGACGGATTGAAGGGAAGAATGGAAGAAAAGTACGAGCATTGTGCTGACCCCAAACATTGGGAACAGGGTAGATGGTGATGCTGACGATGGTAAGAATTTTATGGTCACGCACGGGAGTAAAACAGGGCCAAGTTGAAAAAGTTTTTTTTTAAATAATTTTGCTCTACAATAAAAAAACTGATAGCGATAAATAATAATTAACACTTTTTGTCCTATTTATTTCCGCGTTCGAACGAAAATGAAGTGAACGCCAACAAATCGGCAATTCTCACACTTGACTATTCACTCATTCCTGGTATGTGCAAAAGCGCCGGTTTTGTTGTCCTTACTTTATCTTCACTGGCAAGTGGCAACCGGTTTTCTTTTACTAGATCTTGTACCTATACCTATGACTGTGTCTGTGAGAACTCTTCTTTGTAAGTTCTACATAATGTAGATATTTATAAAGTAATTTTAATGCGAGAGTTCTTCGACTACTTTACGACCGATCGTAAAATGTATACTAAAACTGCAAATAGATAATAAAAAATATTGCAATAATTGTGAAAAAATATGCACTTAAAATTTAAACACGCTACAAATAGTAGATGATTGTTGATAAATTTATCAATATTATTTATAATGAAATTCTAATTTATTGATAACAACAAAAAATGCTTTATATTAATTATATTTTAACATTAATTTTTTACAAAAAAAATATAAAATCTATTATGTATGCAAGGCGACCGCTACTGTCCTCGGCTGTTTCCAGCATGATGGCAGCTTATATTACCTACTTACTTAATTGTACGTTCTGATATTTTCACATACTTTGGATATTGACCCAAACCCTTCGCACTAGAAAGCTAAAATTTTCGCGGGTGAGGCTGCGAGGTCGAAAACTGTAAACTAAAAATAAACGTCATTTCATAATTTTTATTTAGAAAAATGGTTAGTTTAGTTTGGATGCACAACTAAATTGGTCCCAATTTGGACTTATAAAAACATCTTCATACGTCTTTGTAGACAGGTATGCCCATCGATATATATATGTACTACAATATAAGTCGATGGGTATATCACAAAGAAAATTGTAGGTAGGTACATAGTATATCTATTCTTAAGAGCAAAGTAGGAGTTTCATTTGGTTCTGGATAAAGTATAGCTTGAACAAAGGCTTTCTAAGGATAGGAACGCTGATATCGATCATACAACTTTTTAAATTGTATAATACTAACTGTAAAATAAATAAATAATATTTTTTATTCGATGCGTTTAAATATAAACTATTTTATTATTTACAACAAATGTACAAAATATACATGCAAATGTACAATTACAATACATAAAAAACTTCTTCGAGGCTGCCGCTGCTGCCGATCAATTTTTATTCGATTAGTTACGCATTTATCATTACCATCACTTTTAGTTTATTTATTTACTTATCGAGATTCGGGTTACTTCCGATTACATAATGTTGAATGTTTCACTTTCTATCGTTATTTATACTAAAGTTCTAATTTATACCTATTAATTTTATAAAGCTGAAGAGTTTGTTTGTTTGAAAGAGCTAATCTCAAGAACAATTTTTTTTCTTTTGTTGAATAGCCCATTTATCGAGGAAGGCTATAGGCTAAGGATATAACATCACGCTAGGTAGCGAAAATCCCCCAGGAACGCGGGTGAAACCGCGGGGGACATGTAGTACAGAATAAACGCCTCTCACGATTCAGAAAGGATTAATTAATGTTAAATATTAGTTAGTAACTAACTAGCATTTATTATTTAGTCATTAGTCGACATATTATTAAAATAGTTTAAACTTGATTCATTCGAATTCAATTAACATTTGTATATTGTAATTCTCTACGATGTCACCTTTTTTATTCAATATCGTATATTGAGGTAAATTAAATTATGTACAACTGTAATTGCGTCACTTTTTGCATCTTTTGTTCCTACGTGTTATTTATACGTCGTAAATGCTAAGCGAGCATTAGAAGAGATGGTATGATGTAACAGTGATGTAAATACCTTAGTAAGAAGTACCATCTACACCTACCTACGTGTAATGCATTCTGAAGATGCACTACCCAAGTGAATATTAAAACATATCGAATATGTAATCACATACTTTGATCGCCTATCTAAATACTACTTTAAAAATTATCAAGCTATTATGAACCCTATTTCGCACTAATACGTGTGCTAGACAAATAATGTATTTTTTTATACCGGTAGCTTTGAGAATGCTAGTATTGGTTGTCATGAATATTTCATTAGTTCTACCTAACTACTCTTGGTAGTAGAGACTTCCGCTCGCGAATAAAGTTGTATATCTTAATACATATATATATTTAGCAATAAAACCATACATAAAAATATTAACATATAGGTATGTCGAATACCTCCAAAATATTCATTCATATACCTACATGGGTGCCTCTTTATTCACCTTCCATTGCCGAGGTTACTCTAAAAGACGGCATTTGATTAGATTAAGTTGGAGGATTATTTCGTTTTCGTATACGTAAATAAGTCTATAATGTTAGCCGTTGGAAATCCTAATATATGCTTTAACAATTAAATGTCAATGCGTAAGCCTAAATTTTAAAATGTTTTAATAGCAATTTCTAGTTCTTCTTTCAATAAAATCTGATAGTAGGCTCTCTAGAGACTACGTAAATCATTGGAGGGATTATAATATTATATGATGTGACTTCAAAAGCTTATTATTTATTTTTTAAGGCCTCGACTTATAAATACTTTGATGGTGTAGATACTTGTAGATACCATTCGTGTCTGTCTCAGGGTCATGCTCAGGCGAGATGGCGCAATATGCTTGTGCGCACGATATCGAGAACAGCCTATGCACGCACCACCGCTGAGCTTGTTTGCTTCAGTTGCAACCTAAATATGTTTATAACAATAGTCAATGTCAATGTTAGCATTAATTAATAAGTTATTACCTACATAGTAAATGATTAATTTTACAATTAAATATATACTTAACCTTATAGTTTTCCTGTTTGTATGAAATAATATACCTACAGTTTTGGATGGGCTTTTTCAATCAACTAGGATATAAGGGTATCAAATATGTAAAAAAAACAGTTATACTATCAATAAAAAACCTAGCGAGCCCTAGTAGCCTCATAATATGTTATACTAGCTGTTCCGGTTTCACCCGCGTTCCCGAGGGATTTTATCTTTTCCCGGGATAAAAAGAAGCATATGTGCTATTCCAGACTATAATCTATCTCTATGCCCATCCAGATCCGTTCAGCCGTTTTGCCTTAAATGAGTAACAAACATACATCCATCCATCCATCCAAACTTTCACATTTATAATATTAGTAGGATTAGTAAGATAGTAAGATGATGTCTAACATCTGACATCTCACCAGTTAAAGGCAATGGTACCTAGGTGGTTGGTTTTACAAATAAAAAGTTTTAGTTCCCTCCATTGTCAAAACCTATATGAAACCTTTTCTTACCTTGTACCTATAGGATTTTTGTTTTAAATATTTATCATTTATAAATAAATTATATTTAAATTTAAAAATAACTGAGTAGGCTAGTACTTATGTAAGTAAAACGTAAAGTGTTTTACTTAGTGTGTTGATGTTATCATATTACCCCATCAGAAACAAGTATTAACATAATGGAATGACTAATTCAATCTTAATCTAACAAAAAATGGTAGGATGTTGCGAAGTATCCGCGATGAACGAGTAAAGTTATGATGTAGTAGTGACTAATGGTTAATAAATCCTTCATTGCACGTAGTACGTGGTACGTAAGGTTTTTTAAAATACCTACATTTTAAATAGTTATCAAAATAAATTGATAAGAGAACATTTTCATTTATTACGTATGTAACGATTAATTAAAAAAATAATGATGGGACAAGTGACTAATTTGATTCGTAATTAATCGATTCAATTTCGAGGAAATTTGAACGTTGTATGTAGGTGTAGATGGAAAGACCAATAAGTCATTGCGAATTACGTAGTTTGTCAAGTATTATTTAAACAAATGTATACCTATAATCGATTTCCCACTTAACAATAATATACAAGCGAAGCGTATCATATTGAGTTATATAAACAGCTGTTGATATTTACTCTAAATTGGTTGTGTATACATACCTACAATTGCACGTTTAAAATATTAATTTCTGATGAATGCAACAATAATTAAATTACGTTGGGTTACATAAACAATGGACCGGTCATTGTAGAAAATGTCCAGTAGTGGACGTTTTTCGGCTGAAATGATTATAATGATAAATTAAAAAAACAACAAAAATATGGTAAAGAAAAGATTTTACCTATACAAAACCCACGTCACATATTTTTGACATCCTAATGATACAAATAAACTTATTTAAAAATTAAAACTACTTCAAAGACACTAAAAACCGAAAAATAAACTGAATAAGACATTAAATAAAATGGACAAAAAATATTTCAATAAATAAATAGACCAAAAACTTTAATTATGTAAACTACCTACGCACCTATTCAAATTATTATTCTATAAATACCTTTTGATCTGTTTGAAGTCGGTGCCAAGCCTAATAGGTTTAATAGGCTTCGTACGGTTTGAGGAGGTAGGACATAGCATAACATCTGCTTATAATTGGGGCCGTCTGATTGGGGAAGTACCTCCACCTTACAGAATATCACAGCCAAATAACACTGCCAAGTGGTGTTGTGTTCCTGCGGTGAGTAAGGTTGCCAGAGCTCCTTAAGAGGAGGCACTGTGCTGACGGCGGAGGGACCGGCGTTATTATGGAGTCGCTATTGAGTAGTGCAGGCGCAGCATGTTGGCGTGCGGTTAGGGAGATCCGGTGAAACGGTTGACCGCTGGCCGCCCGCAGATAGAGTGAGTTCCCGAACCCAGGGATTACTTAATCTCCTCCCTGGGAGGCTGAACTGCCATCTGGCGATGCTTGTGAAGGCATTTATTATTTCTTTCATTGTATTTTTGGGCTTGGCACCGACTTCAAACAGATCAAAAGGTATTTATAGAATAATAATTTGAATAGGTGCGTAGGTAGTTTACATAATTAAAGTTTTTGGTCTATTTAGTTATTGAAATATTTTTTGTCCATTTTATTTAATGTCTTAATCAGTTTATTTTTCGGTTTTTAGTGTCTTTGAAGTCGTTTTAATTTTTTTATAAAAAGTTTTATTTTTCCATTTTTTATATTTCAATGTTTTCAAGAAATATTTAATTGTTTTCGAGCAAATTAAGCCTATTATTAATTTACATTATCTATACTTATATTAGAAAGCTGAAGAGTTTGTTTGTTTGTTTGTTTGAATGCACTAATTCTCGCACTAACTACATAAAATATATTAGTGTTGGATAGCCCATTTATCGAGAAAGCCTATAAGTTATATAACATCACGCTATCTAATAGCGCGAGGGAATACATAAATAGATAAACTTTTAAAGAAAATAAATAATATATATCCTAAATGATTAAGGCTTCTTTCTTAGCAGCTACTTGATATTGCGTTTCATTTCATATCTAGGACAACTCCTAACCGATAAAGATATTACCTTCTATCATCAGCTCATTTTAATATACAAAGAGACGACGATACGAGTCTAAACGTGACTATAATATTTAAAGAAATATCCCCTAACTCCTAACCTTTAAGGAGTTTTACCTTCCATCATCAGCTCTGCAACATAAGATGATGGCTACCAGATAGAAATAGCTTTGATAAGTACGTATATGAATGAAAAATACTGTAAATTCTTATAAAATTTGAGGGTTGCTCTCATTTTCCCCAGGATCCCATCATCAGATTCTGACTTGGTGACAGTGGGACTACCGCCGAAGTATACTCTTTCAAATGAAAAAATAATTTTGAAAATCGGTTGACATTTCTTATAAAATTTGAGGGTTGCCCTCGTTTTCCCCCAGAATCCCATCATCAGATCCTGACTTGGTGATAATGGGACCACCGCCGAAGTGTACTCTTTCAAACAAAAAAAAAATTTTGAAAATCGGTTGACAATTGGCGGAAAAATCGATGAACATACATAAAAAAAAAAAAAACATACAGTCGAACATATAACCTCCTCCTTTTTTGAAGTCGTTTAAAAATGAATGTACTTTAGTTAAATATGGGCAAGGCTCTACTAGTATCTCTATTAAAAGCGATTTAAGTTAATTATACTCTATTATTTGTGTTGATACATTGTGTAGTATTTTAAAATAGCGGTGGTGTAGGATAAATTGGTAGCCGAGCTACAAATTCTACATAATTTGCTTATTGATAGACTATAGTAAAATAAAAGCTTAGTTAGCTATAACTAGAAATATAGTTAAATTCTGCATATTTCATTTTCATTAGCAAATATAATTATATATTAAGCCTAACATCGATCATGATTTTATGTAGCACTTCCAGCTTTGTCGTTCAAACATTCCCTATGTACCAAACCTACATCATAGGTAGGTATTGAACAGTGTCAGAATGAGCCAAGAAATTGCTCTGACGTGACTGGATTTGTGGAAAGTAAGCCTACTTGAAACCGAGGTCAACTCACTTTTGCCTTTTACTTATTTTTATTTAAGGTCAAGAAAAAAATGTTTGACAGTTGCTGATGTTTACAGTATTTAATACCATATTTAAGAATTGATTAGCTTTACGTTTTTAGGGTTCCCCAAAAGGAACCCTTGCAGTTAAAGATTACTACAAATGCTGTGGAATTGGAGCTTGTGGTGTTATGGACCCCTACGAGGGTTGAGGGAATCTTTTTCCGTAACAACAGTTTCCGTATTCATATTGTCCAACTCTAAAGTATATTGCGTACCTTAAAAAAGGTAAATAACAATTTTAAAAGTTAAGAAATGAAAAATTTATGCAATATCTTAAACTCTTTGTCATAGAACTTCGCCTTTATGTAGGATGTTGTGAAATAAAAAAAACATAGCCAGGATCGCGCCAAGTCGCCAACCAGACAGACAAGTTTAATGATGGGCTGATAATATTCTCAAACTTTACTGATTTCTGAACCCCTTGAGTGACGTAATAACGTAAAATTAAACATAGAGATATCTTTTGTTAAAGTTTTAAAGACAGCGTAACTCGTGATAACTCATCACTTCATGTACCTATCTAAGTACATGATACCTACTACCAAAATAAAAGATATACTTGGAGTGATACGAGTCACAGAATTATAAATAAAGATGTTAGATTTAGAATACACAGATAAAGCATAGGTATACTTTTTTGATTACCGGTAGATGAATCGAGATAGCAGAGATCTTTTTTAAAGTTGATCTCTAGGTTCTATTAAATGTTTCTTTTTTCAAGATTTCAGTGTTAGTCCCATAGTAAAAGTGGTCCATGATGACAAAAACAATATAGGTTTTGAAATAAGCCATCTCAAATTATCTACCCGGCATGAATATGCAAAATTGTAATTAATTGATACTTTTGCTATAGTTATGTAAATATCAAAATGTCGAAAGAATCAACATTTATTTGTAAATTTATTATTAATATTGTTATAACATTTATGTTGACGACATCAGTAAAGTTCATGCGCTAACAAATAACGGGCTACATTTTTCCGCTTAGCTGTGAGTAAATCACACATAGTTATTTATCTTATCTGAATAATACTTAGACACAGCCAGACAAGCAGATATGTATGCACTAAAGAGAACGTTTTATACTTTGCACATCGCATCGCATGAACCTTTCTACTGAACAGGAAACAACAAGGAGATTACAGCGTCCACTGTCGATTGTATAACTACACTTTAACGTCCTCTGTGCTTTAACTTCTTACGATGCTATCCAACACCATAAACTATCAAGATTTTTCTAGTTAGTAGAGCAACGTTTGTTTAATATAATAATATCGTCGGATCGGATTTATAGCGAAGACCCTCGACAAACGCCTAGAGAGCACAGATGTAGCCTAGAGAGGCTCTCATTCAAGGAACACAGCTAGGTTCCTCACCTCATCCACCGGCAGTTTGGGCTCTACCCGGCTGCGCACGGGCGGTATGCTACGATTAGGTTTTTTATATAGGTAATACTAGCTGTCCCCCGCGGTTTCACCGGCGTTCCTGTGGGATCTTATCTTTTCCCGGGATAAAATTATCCCATATTTAATATACCTGTGTGGCAAGTTTCATCAAGATCGGAGTAGTAGTTTCGGAAATTAGCCCGGACAAACATCGTGACACTAGATTTTTATATATGTACCTACCTATATAGTCAGGTAAATTTTTTCAATTTTAATTATTTCTATAACTATTAATGTTATAAAACAATAATGACTAATATTTATACGAAATAAAGATAATAACAATAATATTCTTAGTACAAACGTGTCATTTTTTAAGATTTTATGGAACTGATATAAGTACCTACGTCCAGTTATTAATGAGATCATGTAAATATTATGCGGTGTAATCACATCGACGTATCGTTAAGTGCGGGCGCATATCAGATAAATACAAGTCGGTTAAGCAATTTTCTTGCAACACTTATCGGTTCTTTTTAATTCATGGAAAGCAACAGCCATAGCTGCAACAGCGTTGCATATGACAGACATACTTACAACACCTTGGAATCTCAGCGCATTAAATATAAAGGTACATAAAACTTACCTACGTCGTGTCGTCCATTTTTCATAGTGTCTACGTCATAAAGGGATGTTGCCAATGTTCAAGAAAAAAATATCTAACACTAACCAGTCTATAAATCATCTAAAAATACTCGAAAATATCCTACACATTGTAAAATTCATCCTTATTATGATTTTTAATTACCAATTTAAAAAAAAGCGGTCAAGTGCGAGTCGGACTCGCGCACGAAGGGTTCCGTAAAAAAGGCAAAAAAATCACGTTTGTTGTATTGGAGCCCCCCTTAAATATTTATTTTATTTTTAGTATTTGTTGTTATAGCGGCAACAGAAATACATAATTTGTGAAAATTTCAACTGTCTAGCTATCGCGGTTCTTGAGATACAGCCTGGTGACAGACAGACGGACAGACAGCGAAGTCTTAGTAATAGGGTCCTGTTTTTACCCTTTGGGTACGGAACCCTAAAAAGAAGCTGATTTGATATGGCAGTACCAAACTATGCATAAGTATCTATTCTGCTATTCTAAATTTTTGGTCTCTAGTAGTTGCACATACCGCATTGCAATAATTTGACGTATAACATTTTACTAACATCTAGGTAGGCTATTATTGTTTTAATGACAGGCAGCAATTAGATATCTATTATAATAACCACACCGCTACCGTAACGTAATTTTAACAAGTGATTCGCTATAACTCACTCATAAGGTGATGATCACGTTTTTCTACTTTATTTACATATAATGAATTATTAATTTTTTCAAATATGATGATGGATCATTGAATTTTCCACTAAAAGCGTTCAATTATTTAGTTTACAAGCATTATTCTTATAGGTACTCGTGTCAATAGGTAATAAATAAAAGCGAAATAACACTCACTAATTAATCACGAAATCTCAGAAAGTATAAATGCTATAAACTTGAAACTGGCTGGTAGATTCCTCATAGGGAATCATCGGAATAGGTAATCGTTTTTTAAAATTTAACTGCTAAAGGGTTCCCTCTGGAACACGAGAGAAATCGCGGGGGGCAGCTTGGTATTACACAAGTATAATCAGGTTTAGAAGTTCTTAGGTATATCTTAAAATGATATCTTATACTTACAAGAATATACCTATAATAACTATAAATAAATCATTCTTATAAATAAACTATCATTATCTATTAAATATATATATATATATATATATATATATAAAGGCTCGTCCTGACTGACTGACCCAAGAAAATCCCTAGGGATATAATCCCTATACGTATGAAGCAAAATAAGTACCTAATGTTGCATTTAGATCGATGAGGCTACCGCGTAAGGAAATGTTAATTAACTTCATTGAATTCGGCATCCATTATCTTGAAGTCTGCAATATTTAGACCCCACGCGGAGCTTCCGTTGGTCCAATTATGTAGTTCTTTATTTATGTCAAATTCATTGAATGTTCATTTTTTTTGTTATGCGGTTTACCTATAGCCCCGCGGATAAGCAAACGCAATGCATTTACAGAAAAATAAAACATACAGTTTATTATTTGTAACATATAGGTAGGTACTCGAACATAACACCTATCATCACACTTTTATGTCAATCTAAACTGTAGGTAATCTCTTCCTACAAGTATTTTTATGTTTATAGATTACTATTTCTCTTCTATGAAATTAATTGTATATCTACAACAATCTTTTCAGGTATCGGTGAGCTAAGAGCGTTTGACTTCTCGCTGACCCCTCTGCTGATGTGTTCCGGTTTCTTCCTCATGTACCTGGTGGAGGAATTAGTGCATATGTACATTCACCATCGAGAAAAGAACAACGCTCAGGCGGCACCTTTAGTCAGAAATCTCAGCGTGCGGAAAAGTAGAGCCGGCTCAAGCGAAGCCAACGGTGAAAAGAGTGTCACGAACTCTACCGCTGACCTCATCGAGCCAGAGACTTTGAAAAAGAACAAGGTAGGTAATACCAGATAAGTACCAGATATATTCGTTTGTATCTGGATAATAAAACCTTCATAAATTAAAAATAACTACTGGATTCTACGTGCGCATTTCTTGTGTCAATATATTCGATTTGATTGATTGAAAAAAAACAGATTAATCATTACTAATTCATATTAATTACAAATCACTAGATTTCAAGTAATTCATTTTTATTTGGCTTTAGACTCCTTTTGAGACGAGTGATGTCAAAGCCGATGTCCTGTCCTACGTTACATCTCAAAATCATCTTCTTAATTACCATATTAGATATTATTTAAAAAAATATTTTTATGATTTTATTCAAATTGAAGGAACGTTTTTTTTCATAGGACCCGGAAAATGTCCAGCCCCATAGCCACTCACATGGCCACTCACACCACCACAGCCACATGCCCGTTAATGTAGGAGGAGATGACGTCACGTCTGCCCTGCGCGGCTTGCTCATTGTGCTCGCCCTTTCCATTCACGAACTCTTTGAAGGTTTGGCTGTTGGCTTGGAGTCTACTTCTTCTCATGTATGGTAAGCTTAATTTTGTAATCATTTTATTATTTCCTTTTGGAGCATCTCAAATTTTTAAGAAAGTCGGTATACTTATTACGAAATGACCAATTTAGTTTCGGTGATTACCTATTAGTTGAACGAAACACGAGTGAAACCGTGGGTGAAAATAAACACATAATAATAAACTACAAATTTTAAATTAAAAGATATCTGCTTCAAAATTGAATAGCAAGATTCCCCCCGGACAAACATACATACCAAGTTAATTAAAAGCTTTTAAACATAATGACTATTACGCCAATTATATATAAACATTGTTTGCATATGTTGCATCATTTTTACGCCATCTGTTGGGGAGTAGCAGTTTGATAAAATAAAATTTACATATATATATTTTTTAAGGTTTTTGACTTGTTATCTAGACCTATAAGCCATTTCTTTATTTTAAATATTCATCTTTTATGTTATAGTCTCGTTTTATTGTCACTTTCACTGTAAAGTCTGGTCCTCGTAAATTAAATCTAATTAATATTTCAGGTACATGTTGGGTGCTGTTTCAGCACATAAATTGGTAATTGCATTCTGTATCGGTGTGGAGTTGATCGCTACCCGCACTAAGACTTGGCTGATGATTGTCTATGTCACAACCTTCGCCATTGTGTCGCCGCTCGGTATTGGTATCGGTATCCTACTGGTTGGAGGGGCTGGTGCCACCGCTGCCGGTGTATCCTCTGTAATCCTACAAGGTCTGGCTTCAGGAACCCTGCTCTACGTCATCTTCTTTGAAATTTGGAGCGGAGAAAGGAGTGGAATCTTGCAATATATTGCATCGATAGTTGGATTCTGCCTCATGTTCGGCTTGCAATTATTGAGTAAGTTATTCGTCAACTTAATTATAATTCAAGTAAAATATAAGTTTTGTTTGAAGATAGAATATATGGTTGCGAAACATAATACATAATTATTAATTATAAACCTACCTATTAATAATATTTTTTTTTTATTTCAGCTCCTCACAGCCATTCTCACGACGGCGATCACGGCCACTCTCACGGCAAGTAGGAAATCGACCTTCCAGTTACAAAACTATATTCTTCCTCGCAAACATTTCAGTATGGACAAAGCCGAAATGAATAAATGCTCCTTGTGAAGATTGTTAAGAAATATTCTTGTTGTAAATAAGTAAAAATGTATAGAAATAGTCAAAGACAAAGATGTAGATAAACTATAGAATTTCCTAGATTTTTTAAATAATACCTGCATTAGGCAGGTATCATGAACATGATCAACTTTCTTGGTACCTTCTTAGATAATTATAAGCCATTTATTAAGAGGTACTTACTTAACTAGAATTTTGTAGAGATAGATTTTCGGAGATCCTACTTAATTAAAGAAGGTACCTATGAAGTTATCGAACGAGGAAGTTGGGATATTTATTTAAACGTTATAATTTTAAGTAATCTAGTCAACAGTTAATATTACTTCTGGATTTTTTATGACACTTTCATTGTATTTGAATAGTAATAGGTACCTACCTACATTTTCATGAGATTTTAAAGACAGCCTTTGCTCCAAACGTTATTACTAGAATATATTTCTCGGTAAAAATGATGTGCGATTAAATAAGTAAAAATTTGTACTATAGCTTGTTTTAATATTGGACTGTTGTCTGTCTGTGATATTATAAAGCGGGAGGAAGTAGGTGGAATACCTACATATAGGGCCATAATTATGGTAAAATAAAATGATACTCGCACTCTGTATAACATTATAAGTATGATATTGTTACTCTACCAATTTAAAGTGAATATTATCGAATAGTGTTATTTAACTGCTGTGTGGGAGGACCAATAATAGATTGGATTAAATAACATTAAAGAGCAGTACAATCGCACGTTGGTATTACTTAATTACTAATGTATGTGTTACCATAACACTAAAAGGTACGTTCTTAAGTACGTATCATCTGAGTTGTCACCTCTTCGTTGAAATTTAAAATAGTGAAAGACGATGTTTTAAAAACTTAAGTACCTACCTACACAAACTGTAAGATTACCCTGAAGCTATTGTTCGAAGTCCTTTTCTTTCAATGTTTTTTTTTATAAGTGTTGAGGTACAAGATGGTGCCCATTCATAGCATCTTACGTCCGTGTTTATGTGCCATCGAGCAAAACTTCGATAAGGTAAACTGCCATTGTGAGTTTGTGACCATTTGTTAACGATGATCCCTTAAGTTAACGATGAATATACTTCCTATTTCAAAATGGAAATGTTTGATGGCTAAGATGTTCTAGTTTGATGTTAAGTTTTTATGACCTTGTCGCTCGCTAATGAAATTTTATTTGTAACCAAATCGACGAAGTGGATATAAATTAACACGTAGGTACCTTTTATTTTGTATAAAAAAATCTTTTCGGCCTTGGCGGATACACTGGCTGGCATATGCCTCCATGTGCGTTAAGGCCGTGTAGATAAATCTGTGTTTAACTCAATTAATGTTTACACTTTAATAATTTTGAATAAAAGAAATTGTGCGTCTTTTAGAAATTTTACTCTACTACCACATACCCTTGTCACCTCAAATTGATATATTTTCATAATATAATAATTTCATGTCCGCATTGAACTTCTAAAGTATTGAACCGATTTTAATGAAATTTGCACACTGTGTGCAGTTTGGTCCAACTTGAGAGATAGGATACCTAGGTACTTTTTATTTCAGGAAAAGATAAGATCCTACGGGAACGTGGGTGAAACTGCGAGGGACAGGCAGCTATTTAAATAAAGCAACGCTACCAGTACCTACCTACATACTTAAACTAAAGACTAGCTTTTGCCCACGACTAAATCCGTCTACGTAGTTCTTTTGTCGCAAAAACGTAATTGTAGCAGTTTTGCCCGTAGTCCTTTCCTTCCTTTTCTGACAATTTCAAGTTACAATCATTTTAGTCATGATCCGCACGGGTCATGTCAGCAGTTAGCGAAATTTGTGGCCGTTGGACTTAAACCTGACCATAATATTACTTACATTACATTTCATTTTACTTCACTGGTGCACTGAGAGTAATCTTTATTGGATAAAACTAACTACTGATATACTCAGTAAAATTAAAAAATCTTGACATTCAACTTTCATGCAATACTTCGTAAGTTCCCGCCAAAATGTTGTTATTTTTTCTTTGCTGGCAATACTCCTTGCATTTCTGCCAATTTCAAGTTATTATTAACTTCTAATTTATGTCATACTAGCTTTCCGCCCCGCGGCCTCACCCGCGTATTACTTGAATTTCGAAAAATCCATTTTTATTCCTCGTCTACATCTTATAAACAATACCTGTGAAAAATATCAGCTTTCTAGGTCCTAGGGTTTAGGTTGGGCGTTGATGAGTCAGTGAGTCAGGCCTTATCATTTTACATACCAACTTTGAACCCCCGTTTCACCCCTCAGGGGTGGAATTGAAAAAAACGCTAAAACATGTGTTTCTTTATCTCTAATTGTTAGCTTAAAAACATAGTTTCATGCTTCTAGCTTCAAAAATGCCGGACTTTTAGCAGGCGGTTGAGTAAGAGCAAGAATTATGTTAACTACCTGGATAGGTAACTCTCCATACCTACTTGAAGCAAATACCGTATTCCGTTCCCTACCTCTATTATATGTTAATTACATTTTATTTAATTTGTGTATAAAATATTAGCCAAATTGATTAGCAAGAATGATATCAAATTGTAATTTTATCGTTCCTATATATGTGTAGTATTGTAAATATGTATTTTTTAATATAGAAATCAATCCTTTCCCCGTTCCAAATTCCTCGCATACTAATTTTTATATCCTTGTTATCTTAAGCTGTTTCCGTATCTTTGTCTTTGGCTAATGCAATATTCGCAAAGCCAGAAGGAAAAAAAAAAGAGTGTATAAATTACATACTAGCTAGCTACATATTAGTAATCTGTGACATACTCTTTGTATATAATTTGTACCTACTTTACTTTATTAGTAAATTCTCAAGAAAATCTAACCAAAATCAATTATTTCTGGCTCACCAAAGATAAGCAATTGACAAAGAAAATCATATATAATTTGTATATAATAAATCGATATCGAAAAGGCAAGTTTTTACTAAAATTTATCATACGCAAGTTACAAATTGCATCAAGTTTTGCACGGAACTATTCCAAGAAAATTGTGTCAGTCACTGATTATAAATTTATGTATTATCATTACGTAAATATTTCTACTCAGAAACGTTAATTGAGTGGATAGAAAGTTAAGTTTTTATGATGTAAGTTGAAAGGTGAAATTAGTTAGGTGGTTAACCTTCTGTTGCGTTTGTCCAAGTGCGTTGCATTCGAGTGATAGAAAGTAAATTTGTCAGTCGTCGGTGGAATTATTATTTAGTTTTTGTGGAGAATATTGATACACATATTATCCAGAAATGAGTTTACTAATTGGTTCAACTGTTTGTTTGTCTGTTGTCCCAGAAAGTAAGTTGGAAACTAATGAAGTGAGATATTATGGTGAAAGTAAGACAATTTTACAGTGAATTTTGTTAAAACTTTGCCCCTTTGGTTTGAATTTTATAGGAAAGTTATGGTAGGCTGTTGTTGTTTGTTTTGTGTACATTTGCTTATTTCAGAGCTTATTGTTTTCTATGGACTTACTTATTATCTATCTACTTATTACATATATAAATGAAGGTTTCTATCTCAGCAGTAGAGAAAGAGTAGATAGTAAGCTGATTAGTTGTGTAATTATTATTAAATTTAGTTCACAACTTTCATATAGAATCAAAAATATTACTACCTGAACCTTTTTAACTCCAAAAATATTTTCTCAAGAAACCAGGTAAGCAATCAATCATGCATATATTAATGAAAATCACATAATATTTACAGGTGAACATAGACCAATAACGTGCAGAATGTCAGCCCCAGGTTTAACATCAGAAGCCCAGTTGCGTTACATACTGCAATGGTTTGGAGAGTTCAGTGAGCTACAACGTGAGGATTTTATGCCTGTGTTAGCAGCAGCACGTTCTGGTTCACCAGATCAGCTGGCTGCTACTCTTGCCAGTCTATCATGTGAGGACAAACCTGTCAGTTTATTTCAGTGCCGTGTATGTATTGATTTAAGATAAATCTTACATTCTATATTAACAATAACCTCATTTCCACTAACACTTTTATAGTTAATCAGGTATGTATAATAATTTGTTACAAAACAGGAAATAATAAAGTAAATCAATACAATAATTATATACTTAAATAAATGTACTTTGTTTACTAATAGAAAAAAATAAGTAGATCAGACTGCAAGGAAAATGCTTCAGATAAACACAATTAAAGTAGATGTATTTTTGCATAGTACTAGTCAAATTTATAGTCTGTAAGACTAAGATTACAAGAGAAACATGATTAGTACTCATTTGTTGGCACACACATTTAAAGAGTAGAAATATTTAAGAAGAATCGGGACTCCATAGAGAAAATAAAAAAGTCTGAATAGAGATAGGTATCTCTGAGGTTAGTAGTGTCAACCTGATAACTCTATTTAGTTACCAGGTTGACGCTATTATCTGTTGCCAAGCACCTGTTGGTGGTATTCCGGTAGTCACACTTGAGAGCCAGTTGCCTGGCAATGTAAAAAGGATGACAACATGTTGGTAATCCCCCTGGTATTGCTAATGTCTAAAAGAAAAACTATTAGAATAAAAAAAACAGTTCTACCAACCTAAAGAGTGGAGTAGAGTTGTGTGGCTTAGTATTGAAATCTATTGATATATCTCGACTGCTGTAACAAACTTACTTTATCTTGACTTTGTCTTTCGGCTGAAATGATGATGATGATATCATGTTTAGTGAAACAGATATTCAGAAGCTTTAGATGACTTCAGTAGTTACCTATAAACAATATATTATTATATTCTGCACATTAGCCACAATCGTAATGTATTTTTTTCATACAATTGGCTTGGCTATTTCAAACTAAACAGAGAAATAACAGTAAGGAAATGAGTCTCCTTAGAGGAAAGAATATATCCTTTTTCTTCTTATGTACGAGTATCATTCATATAACACAAATTACTATGTTTTCCTCAAAGTTTGAATAAATTAATAAAATTAATTAGGTAGTGAAACTGCAAAACAAATTCTTGTTTAAAATTTTTACTTCTTCTATTCCAGATAAAATTATTTAATGAGTGGTTTCCGTCATGGTCTGAAGAAGAGCAGGACCGATTAATCAAAGGAGTTTCCGAAGTGGATTCTGATTTTGGTAAAAAATTGCAAGATATTCTGACTAATGGCCCTCAGTTGAATGGTGAACTCAATGGAACAATAAATGAGACAGCTGAACCTGAAAATGGTGAGCAATGGCAACACAATGAAGACAGTGCTTTTGTAGAAAGTGATGTTGTCCCACAAGATAATATTCCAGTTGAAATAGCTGCTGCTTCTTAACTGATTTAAAGGTTAAGCCAAATTATTTGAGTAGTGTTATTTTATTGTGTTCATTTTTCACGGAATGTTCAAATATTACAAAAAATAGCTTTAGCTATCTCAATTACGTTTTGACTTGCTTGAGCAGATTTCACACTGTGTTTCACATTGGGATAGAGCCAGTAGCTAAGGTTCTTAACCAATGTTTATGATGATTATTTTGTATGTGTTAAATAAGCGCACATACCTATTGCATCTATATTTTCATTTCCCTCCAAATGAGGAACTCTGAAATTATTTGATTATTGGGATTTACTCTTTTTTACTTATTAGTAAATTAGTATTTTTGTAGAAAGTAGCTACCTGTCAGTGATGTTGATTAATGGTATTATGTTATGGAAGACTGGAAATAAGAAAATAATAATTTAAAACATGTTTTTGTGTTTTGGCTTAAATAGTGGACTTCTTAAAAAACAGTGATAATCTGGTAACTAACTCCTGAGGACAATTATTTTGATTTGAAATAAGATTATAAAAACTAATATGGGAAACATAACATTGATGTAAGGTTAACATTCCATGTAATCTATATTTACATAGCATTCCATATATTAGTATTAATGTGCAAGTTGTACAACTACATATTAAGAATCTCAAATTACTTTGTACTCAATTGTGATCTTTTTACTCTGTATTCTTATACTCTCCTTATCCTTTGCCTAAGTATTTTTGTATTCACAGTGAAAAAGGTATCTGTGATATAGCTCTAGAGAACGCTATATGATTTTATATCATTATCAAACTGGTTTCATTCAATTTCTATAGATGCATGGATCTGTTTGTAGCGACATATTATATCTACAACACAGATTTTGGTGATTCCTAAATAGATGGAGCTACAATATCCTACATCGCGCTTACGAAGTTTTCCAAGCAATATCATTATTATGTACAAGTTTCTAACATCTACAGTTGGACTGTGGTCCCCAGGCACGATGACCTAGGAGGCTAACACCTCACTCCTCATGTTGTTTTTTTATTTTACTTGTACAGCAATTTGTCTCAAAGCTGGATATTCACCTACAGATCAAGGATATGTGCATGGAAGTTAGTGTGATACATTTCCTGTACCATGCTCGCTTTTTTATATATTTTCTACTGGAGTATTTATTTCTTGCAGGAATTCTTAGTCTACTATAATATTGTTTTGTTATCCATGAGTTTTGTATACTATCTTAGTATTATTAATTCTATTTTGGTCATCTCTTTCATTGTTAGAATTTTCGGATCATTGTGTATTCTCTCATTTGTAGGAAAATTTAAAACTATTTAGAGAGTTGTACTGGAATTCTTGTATTATTTCTATATCGGAAGTTGGTTGCTATTCCCCACATATTTTTATAACTTATATCAAGCTCATATTGGTAGATTATACCCGGTCTATTCGCACACAGAATAATGTAATTTTGATATTATTATATGCGTGAATAGACCCGGTATAATCTACGAATATGAATTTATCTCAAGCTACAGTTGGATTTCGGTCTGCGGCTAATATCGTCGTGTCATCAGTAAATGTGTCTTTGACTACTTTATCGTACAAAATCTGCATTGTAACAAGTGGTATAGAGTAGGACCCTAAGGATCTCTGTATCACTAGGAAAATAGATATCGGTATTGGTATTTATTCTCTAGAAAGCTATATCACAGATATTTCTTCATGTGTGGTGTATAATCAAAATAAAACATGCATGGATTATATTAAGCAGGCAGCAATTCATATTTTTTACACTTTAAAATAATCATGGTAAATATAGACGGTTCCTAGGACATGAAGAGATGGTTAAGTACAAACATAACTATGTGCCAAGGTTTACTGTATTTGATATACTTATATACCTATATTTTCATGTCCGGTAAGTAGTACGACAAACTTAAGGGGGAGATAGGTGGGTAGGTCACCTACCAAATATACAAAAATGAGCTCCATAAAAAGGTCACCATTTTCGAGATATTTCAATATTTCTGATTTTTGTGTATTGATTTTTAGATATTAAATATCTCGAAAATGTGACACTTTTACTAAGATCATTTTTGTATATTTGGTAGGTGACCCGCCCATCTAACTCCCCCCTTAAGATTATCGTACTACTGACCGGTATATAGAACATGTACTTTTGTCTTGTTTATTACAATATTAATTAATATATTCCCAGCGTTTTTATAGGTTTAACATTTACATGAAGGTATGAGTGATAGACGGGTGCTTCCTGGTTGAGAGGTGCGAAGTATGACTTTAGGAGATGGCATACATATAGAACAATAGTTATATACTAAATTATTTACATATTAAAAACTTTTATGCAATAAAACATTAAGTAAAAGTATAGTCGTTTTAATCAGTTTAATTATACTTTATTTTGTATCAGCTTATTGGTATAAAAACAATAGATAACAGTTCTGCAAGTACTTAAAAGTGGAGGTACATTTGTCATGGCACTTTGGTGACTAAACACCTATAGGTATTTCATTAGGCAACGTTATCGTCTCTTATAATTTGTACATTATAATTTGCCATATCATATTTATTTTTAAAGTTATCTTAACTAATGAGTATGTCTCAGTCGAATTACAATAGGATATCGTTTAGGGACGTAATTTGGAAAGTATCCAATCAACGTAAGAGCCGACTCTTGTGTACACTCCTGGCCATCCCGGAGTACCGCAGGGCGATGGGCCATAAGAGACAACACCGAAGACAACCCAGTTTACTGTAGACACTTGTCCCATAAGTGAGCCCCCTGAGTCACCGCGGCACGAGTCCCGCCCCGCAACGCCGCCCGCACACAGCTGCGTGTCGACAATCTCGCGGCCAACTTTGCTGAAAACATTTGCGCATCGACTCCTACTCACAACTGGCACACGCACTTTGAGTTTCACTTCCGACTCCGTTTCTGAAAATGGTAAGTAGTATATTTAGTTGTAAAAACGTTCGATTAGATTAAATTGGTAGCCATAAGCCCGTGCAGCCGTAAGTCATGTATAATTTGAGTACCTAGGTATCACAGGATGAGAATCGCAATGTTAAAAAATAGGTGGTACCGCTGCCTCAGACATTGAAAAGCTATGGTCTACCCGAGTAAAATAAAATACCTATCTAATAGTAGGTACCTGCCGTACCTAAGCTTGACTTCAGAGCCTGGAAAACAATTGAAATTCTCTCTAGTCGCAGCTTAGCTGAGCTTGCAATATAGTTTTTCTACATGCAACCTATCTACATTTTTAATTGATGATCGTGTAATGTCGTCAAGATTAGAGGGTTATGTACCAATTGTAAAGTCACATACGACGTTAACGGCACATGATTGTCAAGCCAAAGCGATAAATGGATTAAAACGAATGCATGCAACTTAGCAGGAAAACGGCCCACCTGATGGATTGGCAGCTGCAACAACACGTTGGTTGCTTTCCGACTCCTCTGCCAAATAGCAACTTTGTTAGCGACGAGTGAAATGATGCTGAGAGCTCTACTCTACTTACATGCTGTGCAAGGTTAGTATACAAACATAATTATGTACCTATAGATTACAATATATGTAGGTAGGTCTGTTCTGTCTGATTGATAAGAGTTTGGTACTTAAATCGGTATTGGGTGGTCACTCAAATACGTTTGTGCGTTTGCTAGTCGTTATATTTTATTCTACAAACATATTAGTTTGATATAAAACTTGTAAAGTTATAAATTCAGTAAGGCCGAACTTACACTTGTAAGTTGCTTTCATAAGTTTTATGTAGCTAAGTAACTTACGGCTGCATTTATAAGTATTAAGAAATTACGGTAAGCGACTTACAAAGCGTGTTTACGTTTGAAAATTTATCGAAAGTTAATTACGTAGGTAAGTTACTTACGTGAGTAAAACTTACAAGTGTAAGTGCGGCCTAACAGTGAACAAATATTTTGAAATCAATTGACCTATAGGTACCTACATACCTAGCTATGATTTGAGGAACTTCTATTGACAACCCCAAACGTTGTTTGTACCATACATGGCCCCTTTTCACATTTATATTTTTTGGTGGGATATATTATCTTTTGTTTTTCTTTTATTTACCTTCAAAGTTTAATAACTTTCGGTATTTATCGATGGTCGGTATCAGCAAAGTTAGTGGAAACCAATTAATTCCTTTGTCGTCACCGATTTATAAATTGTTGTCATCTAATTGTTTCCAAATTGCTTTCTTTGTATACGCCTAATGATCTAATAGCACTTTTGAGATCTTAATAGCTCAAGAACACAGTAGGTATACCTTTAACCTTTCGCTTTTAATAATAAATAAATAATAAATAAATATCCTCGGACATTTTTTTCACACACGGCTATCTGATCCCAAACTAAGCAGAGCTTGTAATATGGAAACCAGAGGACTGATATACTACATATACTACTTTTTTTTTTTTGTAAATACATACTTAAATAGATAATTACACCCAGACTCAGGACAAACAGACATGTTCATGCACACAAATGTGTGTCCTGGATGGGAATCGAACCCACGACCTAGGTAATAATACCTAGGTATTCCTTTTTAATACCTATCGATGATGATGATTATGAATATCTTAGCTTACAAATGTTAGCTTTAGCTAGTTATTTGGTATAAATACCTAATTTATACCAAATTCCCGACCGACACTCCACTAGATACCAGATTTTAAGGTGAAAATAATGCATGTTAAATTTAAGAATTCCGTACCTATAATTACGTTAAATAAAATGTATTTTAAAATTACTTTTTTTCATACGAAACTACCCTTTATAAAGCCATGTGTCACCCAAGAGCCATGAAAATTAGAACCTACGTACAATTAGAAGGTCCTACCTACTTAGATCGAAATCACAACCGAAATCCCATTGTCGCATTCATGAATGATTTTATATTACTTTAGGTACTTTTTGAAAACTAACCTGTCTCCGTTTTGCCCCATCCAGCTACTTCCATATCGACATTCTCAAAAGTGCCTTGTCTCAATGCATTGCTTAACGGCAAGCATATAGGTTTGATGAAATCTGAAATTACGACAAAAGTGTGCATTATATGGGCGAAGGGATAAATCTATCGTATAAATAACTATATCTTCGTCTTTCGCCAGTATAGGTATCTCAGATAGCCATTTAGTTTTAGTTAGTTTCGTGTAAAAGTATCAGTTAATTCATGAAATATTTGTCGTCGCTCTGATTTAAGTCATACAAATAAATATCCTGGGATATTCTTCACTCACACACGGCCTGGATCTGATCCCAAACTAAGCACAGCTTGTAGATACTATGGAAACCAGATACTTATATACTAAGTAGGTACTACATAAAACACTTTTTTAATCCGCACATAATTTGGTGTTTAATTACACCCAGACTCAGTACATACAAACAGACATCGTGCACACAAATGTCTGTCTTAGATGGAAATTGAACCGACGACCATAAAGTATGCATGATAGATATAGGTAGGTACCTAGTGTGTAACCAACCACGCAAACCGTCAAAACCTGATACCGAGAACTTGATTAGAGCTGTGTTCAGTAACTATTCCGTCATTAATAAGATAGTGACACTCAATATTTTATACTAACTGTCCCCAGCAGTTTCACCAAAATTCCCGAGGGATCTTAATTTTCCCGAGATAAAAAGTAGCCTATGTCCTTCAAAATACCATCTATCTCTATAAGTACCATCATCATCATCTGCCTGCCTTGTTCCCAATTATTTGGGGTCGGCGCAATGTGTACTTTTCTTCCATTCGACACTTCTACCTATCCGTCACATCGGAATTCACTCCTTTCTCATTTATCATCTACATATCTCTATGTAGGTAAAATTCATTTAAAAAAATGCTTCAGCGGTTTAGGCGTGTAAAGGTAAAGGATAAGTAGCAATGAGTAGGTTGTCATGTCTAAGTTCTTACCATTAAAGTGCACATTTCTCGCAAGCCTCAAAAGTGCAATATCATTATGTTGGTTTTTGTCGTGCGCGTCGTACCGCTCATGCGCGATAATCTCCTCTATAGGGACATCCTGCACGGGATCGCTGCAATCGTCGTTGACGCAGTCCACCGAGCTTGACGTGTTCCATTCTCCGAGACGGACTTGCGATCTGGATTTAGAAAGATCCATCAAAATACAGCTAGGTCCTAAACACCTATGGTAAGGTCACATTTAGTTTGGGAGCTAGTCGTTGGTATGAAAGCATGAAAAGTTTAAGTCTACATTTAAAAATCTTTAAAATGATGTATAATTTGAGTTTCAGTTCTATGTTCGTGTTATCGTAGGTCTTTTGTGAAAGGTTCTTCAGACAGCACACACACACAGGTTGATTAATCGTTTTTACAATCTACGACTTCACCACATAAATATTCCGTAGGTAGGTATAACTAGTTACTTACAATCTCCAAGATGATGGTAGATCAGCACCTTTAACACAATGTGCGGCCGTCAAAACGTATCTTGATGATATTAAAACTCCACCGCAGTAAAATCCCCAGCTCACAGCTATAATCATAATAACATTAATTTTAGTTTTTGTTGTCAACGGTGTTCAAAATACCTAATTAAGGCCAGACTAATACTAAAGCTGCGTGAAGGAAAATATTGTAATGAATTCTGCAATGCGTAATTAATCGAATGCTACCGGATAAGTCGTACGGATATAGATGATATTAAATATCTGAACCCTAAATGACCCTACCATAGTTCTGCTATAGAATGATTAGATAAATGGTAAAACTTAAACGCTAATTTCAGAATATTGTAGAATTAAAAATAAAACATATTACATTCTTCAAAGCATGACGAATTGTTTTTGTTTCAAACCGCAGCATTCCTTGAATCAACTGCGGTAAAAGAACACACTCATTTACCAAGTTAGGAGTTTTCGTATAGTTAAATTGCTGGAATAGTAACTACTCCTATACTAATAATAAGATGATTCTATTATTAGCAACGGGACACATTTAAAAAAAAATATCAATCGTATAGGTCGAGTCAATTTGAAATCATCAAAATAGCAATCCACCGTGCTATCCTCACGATGTACCCGTAACAAACTCGAGCTCATTGTAGGATTGGAACATTGTCTCGTCACGTCATTCAATGTTATTATCACTGGGCTAAAGTATAATCTCGCTTAACGTCGCATATGTCATTGAAGGGAACGCGTATCTACAATTATATTTTCTTACTATGTGGTGGTATCTAAAGAAGCAGGTATTTTTTGCCAATGCTTTGTTAGTGATGGTCACTCACGTTTGTCGTAGCGAAGGAGAGCCATCCATGGGTGTTCATCAATATCGGTCTGTGTCCCTCCAACAATTCTATCATTGTTTTGAATACCACACACACTGGTATCAGGTAGAAGAGAAGAGTCTCCAGATCTGGGATATACAGTAGTGCTATCAAACTGTTGCTGTGGTTGCAGGAATTCAGGGGGACAGCAAATCTGGAATGAAAAATAATGAGCTAAGTTGTTTTTCTAAACTTTGTGTTTTTCAGTTTCACGACGTTCTTAGCAAATAATTCTCGATTTAATCTCCGCTGGCAATCTCTCTAAATGGACATTTCATCGCTGGCAATAGATTGATCTGAAATTCTCTCGTTTTTATGAGATTATAGTCAAAGAATCTATGAAATTGGCATTTTGGTGCAACATTTCTAATGTAAGATATCCTTTTTTTATAACTTTTATTTTTGTTTTACTATAATAACTAGTTAAACACCGAACTGTTTATCTCAGACCCTTTGTCTACTTATTTTAGTAATGTTGGTCATCATGAGCGTGGAAACATGGAATTACAATTCTCGTTGGCTATAGTTCATGTTAGCTGAAATGAGCATAATTATCTTCAAAACTGCTTATATTTTTGCTAATTATATTTTTACCATACCATTGGTTGATCGAACCCGGAGAAACCGCAGTGTAAGCTTCTCAACAGCTTCGTCAGCTGGGGCGTGTTCCCCCGTTGCAACTGTGAGTATAGGCCTGCACACTCTTCCAGGGAAATACAGTTCGCACCGCCATTACACCTCGTCTCTGTAATCAATGACCATATTAAATCATAAAGCGTCGTCATAGGGCGTTAAACATTTGGAGGGTTCTCATTTCATCCCCTTATTTCAATCATCATTCATTGTCACGGATCTTCACTTTTAAACATACTAGATCAGACTATGTAGGTAGACATAGGTCATTGCCACGCGACGTACCAAATATGTATTTTCAACCATTGACATTTATAAAACTCGTCTTTCGAGGATTCCCATAACGTCCTCTGTGATTTAACCTTAATTTTAGTTTACGTAAATAGGTAATCGAGCAAAGCATAGATTTTCATAAGTACCTAGGTATAATATTATTAAAACAATATATAGTAATGAAAGCGTCACATTCATATCAAATGGTGACCTAACCACGATGACAACATGTCATCAATTATCTTTTCATTTATATCGTAATTGATCTACAACGATTCCTTTTATATTGCCATTATTAATAAAATTGGATTTTAATTTACTGTAATGACGTTTGTAATTGGAAGTAAGAATTCAATAGCTTATATCTTTGATTCTTCTACTTATATAATTTTTGTTTCAAACTGTATCATTTATTCAAAGTACAGTTACATAATTCGTATTATACTTAAATATTGACTTGAATACAGAGTGCTCTAATGATACCTAACATCATCTTTAATGACTAGACAGGTTTATTTCTTATCTACAGGTATTCATCTTGTACTCATTACATTTCAACTTTATACCTGTTATTTAACTTTTGATATAAAATACGATAGAAAATATTGGTAATAGATACCTATTGAATTAAGTTGATATCTAGTTTCTTAAATATTACATTTATCTATTGTTGTGTGAAATCAAAGTCAACATTTTAATATATAAAAAAATACAGGTCGAAATGCACACAGATATTTTAATAATTATCTCATCGATATTATACAACAAATTAAATGTAGTTTCTTTGTTTTGAAACTGTATCTACATAAATTAATAGGTATTGCCTCTTCTCACTTTGAGCCACTTTACCAATGAAAAAGGATTTCCCATGGAAGCTTTGTCAAGCTTTATTATAAGGTCACCAAGAATATGTTTTAAACACAATATTTTCCTTCTTTACGTAAAGTAATTTAAAATTATAATAATATTGAAGGTTTACTTACCTGCAATTGCACTCGACAATGAGAACACTAAGGCACTTATTATGACAGCCGTATTCCCGAACAGGCTCTTCATGTTTATGGCACTGATGTTTTATAGTAAATTCATTAAAAACTGTCAGCGCAGTATTGTTGATCAGTGGACGGTCAGTGCGCGACTGATAGTTGCGTTAACCGGCCCTGACTTTGCCTCTGATCACTTAACTTAAGGTTATCAACAATAAATATTGTTGTGGATTCGCGCGAAGCGAAGCCACCGACTCGCAGGCATTAAGTTTTTGTGACGCTTGCTTTAATTACAATAATATACTTACACACAACTCGTCTCTGCATTAGTAGGATTTTCCTCTTCGTTACAGCCCGCCTACAGTTTATTTATGCCTATGACACAATTTATCGAATATTATTTATTCTTTAGGATTAGCTTATGGTTTTATTAGTCAATCATAAATTAGTAGATACAATTTTTGAAAGGTCAGACACCTTGATAAACTTGTTTTGTAGATACTTGACAATATTTTCTTGATTAGGTACCTCGTGGGTTTTCCCCGAGTTCCAGAGGGATCAAGGTGTTCCCAGATATTAATTAGTACAAATGGTACATTTACTAAGTACAATTATACCACAATACTTAATTTCAAACTTCAACTGCAGTTCTGGTCATCGTTAAGTTACTCGCTAGTAAAACAATAAACTCACTAAAATGAAATAGTTATGATGATATTCTTTTGAAAACGAACTGTTTAAGCACGACCAAATGCTGTTTTTTAATTGTGGAATATCATCACGGTTGAGAGCCCTAAGCGCTCGCCGAACAGTCCGCGTAAGGGTGTCTATGGTCCTTCAGACCTTTCTGTCCTCCCCAAAAAACAAATGTGGATATCTTCTTTTTTTTTTTGTCCTTATTCCACGCTAGATGGGGTCGGCACAACATGTTTTCCTTGTCCTCTCCGCTATCACTAGTCGTCTCAATACTCACACCTTTCATAGACATATCATTCTTCACACAGTACATCCTTACCTTCTTCGGCCTTCCTCCACCTCCCATATCCATCCACACTCATGCTCAATCCTCTTTTCGTTAAATGTTCCATCATTGAAAGATATTCAATGCCATTGATTTGCCAGAGTGCGTCCGAGCGTTTGGTTGAGTCGTTTTCATTAATACATATTAGATAATTATAACCATTTCTAATTAATCCCAGGGGAATTCCCTAATCATCAAGATGACGAACGGTTTTTTTTAAATTATTTTGTTTTTTTTTATTCTGGCTAAGCTTGTGTTTGACCACAATCTCACCATGGTAAGTGATAATGTGGCCGAAGGTGGTAAGCACACAAAGCCTAGATGAGAACTGGCTCTCAAGTGCAGCTGTCGGAACACACCGATAGGTGCTTGGCGACAGATTTTCAACTTGAGGGTGGTAGCCAACCAGTTGGGTACTACTTACAAAGTACCGTGCTATGGTTTCCTCACGATGTTTTCCTTCACCGAACGCTCAAGCTCATTGTGGGTTCGACCCACCTGATGACGACCTTCGTCGCGGTATCCGACATCACTTATTGAGCTATCATCGACATAAATTATTGAAAAATTATTTTTAAAAATAAAAAACAAAAACCGACTTCAAAACTGTAACCTATACCTATGTACAAACATAAACTAAAAAGTAAAGAATAATATTTTAATTTCAAAGCAAGAGCCTTAAAGGACAATCAACAAAATTATTGATATTTATATATCTATTTAATATTTATAAACAGTTCTTTTTGGAGTCGGTGCCAGTCAAGAAGAAGGACAGTTTTGAACTGGACACGAAGTGTTCATACGAGAAAACGTCTTACGACACCTCTCCTTACGGTAATGTTCCTTAGGTCTGCGCCGTCGCTCCCCTACTTTTCGAAAGTTTGTTACAAAGGCAGAATTAAACTGTCCTTCTTGGCTGGCACCGACTCCAAAAAGAACTGTTTATAAATATTAAATAGATATATAAATATCAATAATTTTGTTGATTGTCCTTTAAGGCTCTTGCTTTGAAATTAAAATTTTATTCTTTACTTTTTAGTTTATGTTTGTACATAGGTATAGGTTACAGTTTTGAAGTCGGTTTTTGTTTTTTATTTTTAAAAATAATTTTATTTTTTAATTTTTAAAGTTTATTCCTTATTATATGTTATCCTAGGCAAAACTAGTTTGTCCTGAAATCGGGTCTGGCCGGTAAAATATAATATATAACTAGCGGGCCCGGCAGACGTCGTCCTGCCCTGAAATTAAAACAAATCTTGGAACTCGATTCCAGCGCCACCTACCGGGTCCAATTGTATTTTAAAACCATCGAAGAACCCATTGAAGTATACACACGAAATTTCATCCAAATCCAAAAAGTCACGCTTAACGACTCAGTTTGATTCACTAAGGTTTATCAAACGAGATAGATTTTTTTTCGTTTTTGTTGATTTTCTCAAAAAGTGCTTAATCAATTTCGACAAAATTTAAATGGGACCACCTCTGAAGTAGGATCTACCAAACAAAAAAAGAATCATCAAAATCTATTCATAATTGGCAGAGAAATCGAGTAACAAACATACAAAAAAAAACATACAGACGAATTGAGAACCTCCTCCTTTTTTTTGAAGTCGGTTAAAAATGTTAGTGATTTTTGAAAAGGTAACTACTTCATTAATTAGAAGGTGGTATAGTAGCGATAGTGCAAAGATTTATATAGGTACATTTAGATACATTTTTAAATAAAATACATTTGAATTTTTCATCCTTTTAATTTTAATTTTTTTTTAAAAGATGACCCATTTTGAAAATTAAGACATTATTAGTAAATGAATATTAATTTCTGATTAGCATTTGTTATCCGCCATGTGCCGGGACAAATCGTTGAAAAGCTTTAAGCCCATTGTAAAGTAAATAACGCTCTTGAAAAACTGCCAGCGAAAGGGATCACCATATATTTCTTTGTATGCGATTGACCATATTCTTAAAAGTTTGTATTTTAAAGCACCCAGGAGCTGCAATTTAAATTTCAATAAATTGAGGTGATGTTTGAAACTATTTATACCTACAAGTTAGTTAGTTAAATCCAATTTCCTTTTCAATCAAAACCTAAATTGGGTTAATTATTCCACAAAAAACAAATGTAATGTTAAGGCGATGATAGCTCAGAAACGAGCATATTTTTTTTATGATATGTATGTATAATAAAACAACATAAACTGACGCGATTATTACCTGGGGGACCGAGAATCACTCTGCGTTTTTCTTATCTAGGGTGATCTGGATAATCTTAGAAAGATAACACAACATTTCATCCAAATCGTTGGAGACATTTATATGTTTAAATCGCCACAGGAATAAAGTTTTTTGACAATAAACAGCATATTAGTCAAATAGCCTTTTAGGTATGTGGAGGAGGTATCATCAAGGTCGGCAACACATTGGCGATAGATATCACTGGTCCATTGGAAATGACCATTGTCGACAGTGACCAGTTATTACTAGTAGGTGGACCGTCTGTTTACTTGACAACCTATTAAAAAATACATCTCTAAGTGACTAACGTGAAGGTACTCTCCGTCCAATGTACAATTTTATTAGTCTGTGTTATAGGTACTAATAAATACTGAAATAATTACATTATTTTGCGAAGCATTGCTGGAAATAAAATTAGGACAATCAGGTGCACATGTTACTATGTTTTCATTACTTGCAGCTTGCTTGTTGTTATTTGGACAATTAGCAGCACATGTTGTAGTTTGATTGCTAGCGCTGTCACGATTTATGACTCCACCTCCAGGAATCCCTCGGCTTTTGGATTTAGGTTGATTATTTCTTGGGTCATTTGCAATTGTCACTTGCTTCGTACTTTTGCATGAGCACATTGCAATATCATTTCAGCACTCCACTCCTTTTAGTAATTTACCATATAATTGGTATATAAGTCACAGAGAAATATGGTATATAAAATGATCTTAAATTATAAATTAGTAATAAAAAAACCATGTATAATAGAATCACGATGTTGGCTGATTTTGACATCAGAGGCTACCGTGTTTTCCATGGTTTAATTTATCGTTTTTTTTTTCATTTGAATATA
Organism: Ochropacha duplaris; assembly: GCA_951361185.1. NCBI lineage: Eukaryota > Metazoa > Arthropoda > Insecta > Lepidoptera > Drepanidae > Ochropacha > Ochropacha duplaris. The sequence goes on along the minus strand of OX592707.1, from coordinate 5,972,623 downwards.
CAAAAAAGTTTATTTAATAAGTATCTAGCCCCCACGTTTCTTGTTTGCTACCAAGGAGGCTATATATATAGTACCCACTGCTCGTAACTTTGAGTATTAGGCTGGTTTAATAATCAAAGAGCCTTTGATTATTAAATCAGTAAGCTATGTAGTAGGTAGATACTATTTGAGAAATTCATCTGATACTTTAAATTCGTTGCAAACATAATTTTTTTGTTTAACTAGCTTTTGCCCTGTTTTTCCGTTTTTATTTCCCAGGATAAATATAATATTTTATACGTATCTAGATACGTATGATCTATGGCTATATCTGAAAAGATTCACCCATATCTGTTCAGCCGTAACTATAGTGCTAACAAAATAATACCTCAAACTTTCGCATTTTTATTATTATATTTAGGGTTTCGTATCCAAAAAGTGCCCCATGCCCTAATTTACAATAGGGGCCTAATGTAAATTAGTTAATTAACGGACATATCTTGTGGGACCATTATCTAAAATAACATTCAAGAAGAAGAAGAATCAAGAAATGATTGAATAACTGCCCCACCAAATAAATAATCCAAATCTTGACCAATTTATTTATTTAGTGTTATTGTAATAATAAAATGACATCGTGGTGAATATACTCATGTTTAATATGCTCGTATTAATTAGTTATACTATCATTCAATGCTTAAAGCTAGTAATAAATGCACATTAAACAATATGTGTCCGATAAATAATTCAAAGTAACGGCTACATAGTAAATGCACATTATAAACTACTGTAGGTACCGACTAGTATAATGGCTCTAAACAGACATTGCGTATTTCTTTATTTTTCCATATTATCTAATATCCATTTCATGTAGTACGCCACTCTAGTGTAGACTCCTGGAAAACCTCCTAGCCCGCATTGCTTTGAGCCAAACGAGACGATTCCATGTTGAATTGTTCGACTACCATACTCTCCCAAGTTGCTTGAGTGTAATAGTGGACCACCAGAATCACCGCCGCAAGAATCTTTGTCAGCAACTCCACCAGCACATAATTGCCGGCTGTGTATCTTCGGCGCACTGAAAAACATTTTCAGTCAATAGGTTTATATACATATACAAGTTTGTCCCATCGGTTTTTTATAAAATCCAATAAAGAAGTTTAAATACGATTGTACTCTCACAGAAATTACCTAATTAATAGGTACTATATAGTTACGTCCTGTTTACATCAACTCTCATGGATTTACACTACGAATGTTTCTGAGCCCTGTGCAACCCGCAGCGACCCAAACCAAATGTTATAAGATAAAACTTACTCATGATATTTCACCTGACAATCTTTATTGTTAATAATAGGCAAGTTTACGCTAAGTAATACAGGAGATTGTAGGCCGTCTTCTGTAGCACCCCAACCAGCAACAGCACCAATTTCTCCGTCCAATGGCAATCTTTGAAGCTCTGGTGTTACAGGCAGACAGATCGCCTTCATAGTAGCTGTAAAGTATTATTCATTAATAAATTGTAATGATTCCTAAGAGTTACTACTAAGGATAATATTTATATACCAACCTAATTTGAAATCAGCTGGTTCAGAAAGCTTGATCAGGGCGATATCGTCGAATAAAGTTTGGGGACTGTATCCTGGATGTGCAATAACCCTGTCCACGGGTACATTCTGGATGGATACATTTAAAATTTAATAAACCTTGCCATTATAAGTAATCAATGTACCTATGTGATATTGACCATACCCTAATGTTAGGCGCACAAAATTGTCTGTCCTCTACTCGCTCACAATCTGGGTCTTCTCTAATGTCATACTCTCCAAGGATAACGCTTGTAAGTTTTAATCGGGTTCCCAAAAAGGATACACAATGAGCAGCAGTCAGCACATACCATTCATTAATAAGAGTCCCACCACAACTGAGCTTGGGTCCTCGAGCTGGAATCATTCAAATTAATTATTATTATACATGGTTAAAGACAGGTATAAATAAATTGCGTCACATTTAGATAAACAACAATAGACTGTAGCCAGCTTTTTTTTTATCAAAAAATAAACAATACCTGAGTCATATGATAGAAGTACCATCCATGGCATTTCATATAGATTAGTCATATTACCACCAAAAATTCTGTCCCCTTCGCTTATACCGCATGAGTCTATGGGAAGAAGACTAATATTAGGATGTCCTTCTACGATTATTGGACCTTTAGTGTTATTGTCATTAATACTGTTGTCATAATGGGGTGTAGTGTCTCCTGTAATTTGGTCGGATCCCTGATTAATAGATCCCCTATGATCATTTTTATTATTCTGATTTGGATTATTATCCGTCATTCCCATTCCATGTGCGTCAGGAATCAAACGTGGAGGTGGAACACAGCACACCTAAAAAGTAATTACGTTGTTATTTTTGATGTGCCTACAGTTTTTTTTAACAATTTTTTTTTATATACGACCCTCAAAGGTTTTCGAAGCTTCCTCCTTAGCTTTTTGGACCAGTTATTTACATACTAGGTACATAGGTAGGTACGTAGGTAAATAGTAAAATTTTCGTTCATACTATTGGTCGATCTTCCTCATAGCCGCAATTTAAAGCGATAAGTTTCTCCCGCAAGTAGGGCGGCATTGGAAAACCAGCGCTTCTGATCTCACTTAATAGAGACTGGCATTCCATTAGGGATTTGCAGGTACCAGGTTTGTCCTCGTAGAAGCAGCTGTCACCAGCGTACACTGAAATAAAAAAATATATATTTAAAGGCGATAATAGCTCAGTCGTAGTGACGTCGGATACCGCGGCGAAGGTCGTGGGTTCAAATCCTACAATGAGCTTGAGCTTTCGTAGAAGGAAAACATCGTGAAGAAACCATAGCACGCTGGTAGGGTACTTTGTAGTACCCGACTGGCTGGCTACCAGCCTCAAGTTGAAAATCTAAGCACCTGTTGGTGTGTTCCGGCAATTGCACTTGAGACCCAGTTGCCGTTAAGGCATTGTAATAAGGTGTACAGCACATTAGGAATTCCTCTGGTTTTGCTAATGTTTATAGGCGACGGTGGTCACTTACCATCAGCTGAACCGACTGCCTCGTTGACACATGTGTTATAAAAAAAATACCGAACAGAGTTTACGTAGTTACCTACAATTAAGTTATTTAAGTTATACGTCTTATAGATATTGGAAATCCTAACAATTTATGTTATTATATTAGACTAAAAAGTATTCATTTTGATATAATCTAACCGTAACTTTGCGTTTTTTACATATAAACATATACCATAGCCTTGGTACGCAAATCACAAGATAATCTTACAGTGAGCTTTTGTATTCCCAGGATAAAATGGAGAAACAACAAAACTAATATGATTATCAATTTGAAAATTGAAAGTGAGTTACAACTCTTCACGCCTCAATGGCACAACTAATTGTGATAAATTTGGTATGCACTAGGTAGCCCGTACTAGCAGTGGCGTAGCTAGGTAACCAAAGGCCCTAGTGCAAAAAAAAACTGGGCCCCTAACTAAACTGTTTAAATATAATTATACAGGGTGTTCGGAAGAACGTGTTCCAAACGGTAGGCGTGAGTAGCTAGAGTCATTGGCTATGTATTCTGGCCTAACTAACCCTTTCTTGCCTTATCGTTTTTATTCATCGAGAAATTTTTAAATATTATTATATTTTGCCGAAAGTTGAACTTTTAGTCACATTCGTGGGAGAATTATTAGCTAGTTCGATAGTATACTATACGAGGGATGCTGGTCACGGTCAGGGTCCGAGGGCCCCCACAGCTTGGGGGCCCTGGTGCACGGCACCGCCTAGCCCTCCGGTAGCTACGCCACTGCGTACTAGGCATTCGGCTAACATAATGTAGGTACTTGTAGTCCCAGAAACGAGGGTGAAACCATGAGGGATAATGCATATCGATAAAGGCACTTGCCAGTTATCTGGTTTCTAGTAAATATATACCTCGTACACGCTTTGCTTATATATGAAAGGTCCCAGGATAGGTATTTAGTTATTTGTACCCGAGGGACGCGCGTCCCTCAGCATACCGTGGCATACCCAACAGCTTATACGCTGTATTGTTATTCATGTTTTGATTTCTAAATTTGACTCATATTTATTCCGGTCCTAAGACGGTGAGGAAGATTTAAAGATATAAAACATGAATTATGACATTGTTTGCTTCGATCACTAGTTCTTTATTACTGATCTAAGATTGTTTGGGACAACGTGATATCTGAAACATACGGGATTTTGATTATAGGTAAGACTACGCAACAAATCTGTATCACGATACTTTTGAAATATCTAATGGTGGTATCTACCTATATTATTATAGCTTCAGGTGTGTATTATTTCTTTACAAAAAATAAGTTGTAACAAAATAAAATTTATGCTATTATAGCTAGGTTTGCGTAAAATATTTATGCATCTGCAATTTAGAATATATATAAATAGATAACGTCACCATTTGACATTTTTAATATCCAAAACATTATATCTATAGTCGGAAGGTATACGGTCATTCAGATTGAATAAGTTTGTATTCTTGCTCGTGGTGTTATGGTCTTGACATTTAGATATAATACCTACCTAGCATAATTAACTTAACCGTTAACTTTACCTTAGGTAGGTAGGTACTTATCAAATAAAAGTAATTTTAAAAGTCTAATTAGATCCAAATAATCTCCATTTATTCATGCTCTTGCTTGAGTTGACATTCTGATTTTTCACGTTTTAATTTATAGCCATTTCGGTAAAACGTTTCGTAAAATGAACTTACAGCATTTGGCTTGTAACAACAGTGGTAATAATAAACTCGCAGATATTATAAACTTCGCCATCATTATATATGTTAATGTTCATCACAACACTAATCGTGTCCACATATCACTCACGGATTTTAACAACTGTGCTCACCTACTGAGCTCGGATAAATAACAACTCATGTTTTATTATATAGGGAAACACTTTAAGACAACGATTGAACTTTTATATACCTATCAGCGTTCTATTATTTATAACTAATTGTCTGAGACGGGTTATCGGAGATTGTCGGGTCAAAGAAGTGACGTTACATTAGGTACAGCCCGAAGCGAAGCGAGCGACGCCACTCAGATTCAACAGCTGACTTCCACAAGCGCTTTTGTTTGTCTTAAATTAATTTTATATTTATGATTGGCCGAAAACGAAACGATATATTTGGAATGAAGAGGTGGTCAAAATGACGTTGTGTATATCGACGAAGGCATTATCGAGATGGCGGTCATTACCATACTTGTTGCGCGGGAAAACACAGTGAGCCACCGACACGCGTCCGCGCAACTCTTGTCTTTCAACTCTGATAATACCTGTTACTTATCTATATGAATATGCATAGTATATTCAGTCGACCGACCACCACTGACCGTGAGTCAGTTACGTATAATTTATACAGAATTGCAGACTATGATGATAGTCAGATAAATTACAGGGAAACGCATGAAAATCATGTACCTACGTTACATGTTGTTTACATTAGATGTTTTGTTGGTAGATACTTACTGCTATAGATGCTTTAAGCATAACGTAAAATAAAATATGTAGAACGAGCATCAATTAATATGTAATCTATGTTTGTATTTCTAGAAATATTTCAGGCAAGCTTCAAAGGGGTGTCCTGAAGCTTAAATCGTAGGAAACATTTTATTGCACGTATAAACAATTTCATTAAATAATTTACCTACCCTGTATCTTTGTGGTGTTTCACGTTACGTCTCTTAGCTTCCGCCCCGCTGTTTCACCCACGTTCTCGAGATGTAAACTAGGACTCTATAGCACTAAGGGATTATCTAGCATTCAATTAGTGAGAGAATTTCCAAAACTGGATCAGTAGTCTTGGAGATTACCCACACCCAAACAATTCCGTCGTATTGTTAAATAGTTTTTATAAATTACCAAAGTACAAAATTTTTGCAATCCAATCTTTAACTTCCAAGGTTAAACCTTGTAATTTTTCCCAAGTATATTGTAATTATTAACAAAATATTGCAGTTCAATGGGAGTCAGTTCTTTCCCATTTATACGATTGGCTTGCCACACACGGCATTTATGTTCATGGAGTGTGATTTGTTATTGATATTTATGTGTACCTATAGTTAAGTGAAGTCTAGTAACGCAACTCATGTGCGTAACTAATAGTTTTTTTACGCTGCGCTCGATGTAGTTGCATGCATTAGAACAGTTGACTGAAAACATAAATCCGGCAGTCATGAACGTTTGTCCACAAGAAACGGGTACCTTTTCTGATAAAAAAATACATAAAATACTGTGAAGAACTAAGAGGTTGACCGAGAGAAGTATATTATGGCGCTGATTCAGTGGTGTAGAACTCTTATGTTAACGTACATCATACAATATGTTGCAACGGGTGAGCTACTCGATAATTTTCCTACTTTAATTCAGGAGCGTACGAAGTATAATTCGCTTCGATATTTTCATGAAAATGTCGAAGCGAATTGACTAAAGATTAAGGGGGATTAAGTTTTATAAACCTTTTATGAACTTAGGTAGTTTTTAAGCGGCGTAAGATCGCGATTATCTAAAAAAAGACAGGCGGGTCACCTACCAAATAATATGCAAAAATGACCTTAGTAAAAGTGTCACCATTTTCGAGATATTTAATATACAAAATTAAAAAATAATCTGAAATATCTCGAAAGTGATCTTTTTATGGAGCTCATTTTTGTATATTTGGTAGCCAGCCCACCTATCTCACCAGACATCCTGATTTATTTGAAACAACATCCCAAATAGATTTATTTACCATATTTTATTGAAATCATTAAAATTGGTACCTAATAGATATTACACTAATATATCCTGCTTTTTACTTACTACTTTTAGGTCAAAAGATAGTTTTTTAAGGTAAAAAGATGAAAGATATTTGTAAAATAGGTATGATCAATGTGTGTGCCAAATTTCATCACAATTAGCTGTCCCGTTGAGGCGCCAAGGGTTAACAAACTCACTTTCGAATTTATAATACTTACTACTTTTTTTAGTTACCCCCGTGGTTTGACCCGCGTTCCCGTGGGATCTTATCTTTTCCTGGGTTAAAATGTATCCATCTCTTATTCCAGGATATAATCTATTTGTGTACCAAGTTTCATAAAGATCGCGATCTTGACACATAACTGTCCCCTGCGATTTCACCCGCGTTCCCGTGGGATCTAGCGGTATGAATTATACTTTACAACCTATTCTCAGACCTCCCAAATATACACAAAAATTTCATTAGAATCTGTAGACAAACTAAAACTGTGACACGAGAATTTTATATAATTAGCAGGATTTCATAGAATACCTAAGTAATGTGTAGTTTTTAGATGACAGAAGCAAAAAGTTATTGGCGCCAGTAACAATTTCTATTTCACATTACATAGATTCATATAAACGTTAGCTAGGTACCTACTACTGCTCTGTGGTTGCTTATCACCATCTAAGTATGAAGTGAAAATATTTTTTCATATACCTAAATACAACTTTTCGTCAAATAAATAAATAAACTTAAGGTCTGGGGACAACATAATTTTGAACTACCCCACGTCTTTAATTTTTAGGCTAAATAACATTCACTATATAAAGTTTATTTTTATTTAAGGTTAGATTTAATTATTTTTTTGTGCATTGCGTCACGCTCATAACAAAAAGATATCCCAGAGTTGTTTCTAAAAAAATGAGTCACATTAATTATATGACTCATTGAACAGGCAAGTTGTGAAGTTAAATTATTTGATACATTTAGGCACATTATGGACTGATATAGAAAAACACCCAGCTTGGAATAAGCTAGATAACTTCGGGTGTGGGGACAGCGCAGCGGACCGCATCATAGGCGGCTATAATGCAGCATTGGGACAATTCCCCTGGATTGTTCGTCTTGGATACGTGGGTTAGTTATGATTCAACTCTATTCTAGAAATAGGTAGTATTAATATTTGGAATTGATGCAAAGCGGACACGTTTTTATTTTTGAGATTTTCCTGTTCAAGATCAGGTTTTATGGATTGTTTTTTCTATGACTTATACATATTACTTTATTTGTTATTAACAACCATTGGTTTGAATAATGTTGGAATATTTTTTAGTAATTATGTTGAAACTTTTTGCCTATTTTACACTTTCAGTTGGACCCCATACGATGAGCAATTCTGAGAATTAGGTATTTGCTAGTTGTTACTCTACTACAATTACTTCAGGTAGGGGAGACCGGGGCTTAAAGTTCAGGAGGTAAGTTGTTCTGATGCAAATAGCTTCGTCAAGAAAAGGGATAGCAATAAGTGTGCTGAAAAACGTCATACCATAGCGCACATGCGCCATGGTAGGTATATAGGTACCTAGTATATACCTACATAATTATACCGAACTCCAGTTCCTTTTTTTACGTTCTTTTTACGTGTTATTTAAAAATCGGCACTCCTAAGCCCGGTCTCCCCAACTGCTGAAGGGTATTGATTTTCAAATCAAATCAAAATGTTTTATTCAATTTTGGAACACTTATTGAACGTCATCTTATTGCTATTTTTTAATGCTATTATTACCACCATTTCCAAATAAAGACCTGTAAGGAGAAGAAACGGCGAAACAAGCTCCCCGGTTTTTTTTTACAATAGTCCCTTTTCGAGTATATATGTATACCTAATATCCTGGGACATTCTTCACACACGAGGATCTGATCCCAAACTAACCACTGCTTGTGCTATGGAAACCATATACCTACAACATAACATTTTTTTGTAAATACATGAATAGATTACCTACACCCAGACTCAGGACAAGCATATATGTTTGACATGACATAGATATTTGTCCTAGATGGGAATCAAACCTACGACCTACGGTGTGGCGTGATAGGACGCAATCCAGCCCGTCAAATTATTATTTTGTCACACTCTGTATTCTAAAGGGCTTGATGTATTTTACTTGTGATGTTGATGTGTCATAAGATTCTTAATTGGAGTCACATTATTTATATTTAAATATGTTATGCAGTAAAATAATAATACTAAAGTAAAATATACAACCACTTCTATTAGCTTATCATCTTACAATACAATTTAGTTATTATTGATGTTCAGTGTATAGTGTATTGAGTTTGAACACCATCATTAGGTACAGTTACTGAGTAGCCAGAACACTGACATAGGCAGACTATTCAATCACTAAACATGTGTAAGCTTCTAAACTAAAGTTTGGTACTAGGTACCTATAGTTTTTAAGGCGATGATAGCTCAGTAGTGACGTCGGATACCGATGGTCGTGTGTTCGAATCCTACAATGAGCTTGATCTTATGGTGAAGGAAATGGTAGGGGAGGCGAATAGGGGATTTACTCGAGCGCGGCAGATTAACATAAGGGGGGCAACCTTGTACCTTGTGAAGTACTCTCACCAAATCTGAGCCCTCTATATAGTGTCGAACGTCTAGGGTAGCCCGTCAGATTAGTAAAAAAAAATCGATGGTTTGAAATACTCGAGCGCGTCAGATAAGTTAGTTACATGCATAATAGTGTACATATCAATAATCTGACAATTTGGGCGTGACGAAAGAAAATTGGAGACTCGCAAAGTTGCAAAAAAAAAACGTCACCTGGATTTTCTCGAGCGTGATTAGTTTTTTTTTTTATTTTGAAGGAAATTAGTCACGAATCACGGAAATATCTTAATCTGCAAATTTGCACAAGCCGAAGTAGCTAAAATCATTATTAAGTGTATAGTCCAGGAATATTATGAGTTTCACCTCAGAATGAGAGATAGTCAGCTATTATCTTGTATAAACCTTTATTTTGACACCCTAAAACTTGCCTCAAAAGCTACTTATCATAGGGTGCCCGCGACTACTGATTTTTCAAGGTCAAAGGTTAAAAAATCATTTATTGCAAATATCTCGTTTCCTATGGGTTTTTTGGTATATGTATTCATGATAAATATTGTAGAAGATTAAATTCTCTACAACTTTTGTACAAACATTTTTTCGATATCTTGAACCATTTTCGAGATTTCGATATTTTTTATATATTTTTTTTTTCAAACCGTCAGATTAAGGAAATTCCTCAACATAATTGTCAGATTACGGGTCAGTACAACAAGGCCATCAAGAAAAACCGCCTGTATAAAAATCTGACGCGCTCGAGTAAATCAAGGTCACGATTTTTTTTTGTATTTTCAAAAATCGGCCCTGACTGATGGTCGCGTCCAAATCGTCAGTCTTTAAAATAGGAGCTACTGGAGGGTTCACTTAACATCCCTTATCAATGTCTGACGCGCTCGAGTAAATTTTTTTTTAAAATATTTTCGACCCCTTCGTACGGCCCCCCACCACGCAAAACGGCAGATTATTATTTTTCCGTTATCAGACAGACGTGGCGCGACTACCCTACGCGCTCGAGTATTTCTTGGTGACTGTTTTTTTTACATTTTTGAAACCCTGTAGACGCTCCCCCCACCGCTGAAGGGGAAAATATCACATAACCTTTTTTTCTTTATTCCACCTAATCTTCAAATTCCAGTAGGTCCCAAAGACGCTCGAGTAACTACAAATTTAGCATCATTGCCTCCCCTACCAAAAACGTTGTGAGGAAACTATAGGTATAGAGGTGGTAGGGTTTGTAGTACCCGAGTGGCTGGCTAACACTCAGGGTGTTGATACTCTGAAGTCTGACGCCTAGCTCTTATCGGTGTGTTCCGGCAGTTGCACTTGAGAACCGGTTTCCTTCGGACCTTGTGTGCTTACCACCGTCGGCCACATCATCATTTATCATGGTGAGATTGCGGTCAAAACACAAGCTTATTCACAGAGAAAAAAAAATACTTATTTAATTTGCAGAAGACGAAGATCTCGACTGGATGTGCGGCGGCGCCCTCATAAGTGACCGCCACGTCGTCACAGCTGCACATTGTGTGCAGAGTTCTGACTATGGATACGTTTTGTAAGTAAAGTCGTCACAATTTTATAAACCGCTTTTGACAAGAGGATCTATTCTTGTCGCATTATGTTTTAAAGGGGCCTATTATAGATTGTGACGAAGATTTTGAACTCAACACATTAACATTTTTATCAGATAATCATTAAAATAAAAGATAATAAGTTTTTTTTTAAATATGGTGTAATTTACAATGATGACGTCGAATACCGTGGAGCGAAGGTCGTGAGTCAAATTCTACAATTAGCTTGAGTTTTCGGTGAAGTTATATATCGTGAGGAAACCATAATAGTACGGTGGTAGGGTACTGTATAGTACCCACAAGTTGAAAATCTGTCGCCGAGAACCAACTGGTATGTTCCGACTTTGTGTGCTTGTGCTTACAATCTTTGGCCACATCATCACTTACTATAGCGAGATTCCAAACTACCAAAGCACTCACCACCAAATCAAGCACTACCAAATAAAAATAAACAACTAGAGTAGGGATGTCTATGAACCTTAAGATAAAAAAAAAACAAAAGTGTACCTAAATGGTTTTTACTTATAATAAAAAAATACATACAATCGAAGATATAACCTCCTCCTTTTTTGAAGTCGTTTAAAAAATAATGGCCAGAACGTGGATCCGTATGGGTGAACACGACGCTCGCACCGACCCTGATTGTCAGCTCAACGTGTGCGCACCTCCAATTCAAGATCGCAAGATTAAGACCATCAAGAATCATGTTGACTTCAATAAACCAGCATTCCACAATGATATAGCTATCATCGAGCTTGAAACTCCGGTCGAATTGAATGGTAGGTATACCTACTTAATTATACCTAAATAAAAAGTAATTTTTTAATCCATAGGTAGATTAATCATGTTAAAAACCAGTCTTACATGTTTTATGACCCAGTGTTTAAAATGTCTCTTAGCAATATCGATTTCTTAGTCCCTAATCACCAAATGTCATAAAATTTATATTTTTTTTTCTTAAACATTTAGGTACTTATCTAACTATGTATGTGAAACAACTTCGTTAACAACTTTTTAACACATTGTAATCTAAATGTGACAAAATTGATTATTATCTATCTATAACCTATTTTTATATCACTGGATTTAATAAAGTATTTTGTTAAAGCAAATTCTGGTTAATCAGTAATGCAGGAGAGTATAAAACTTAATTACCAACTCGTATTACCTCGTAATTTTTCGGTTAAATAACATAATAATCAAAACTTAAAAAATTGTGAAAGATAACAAAAACCACTTATTGCTATCAGATTACGTAGCCCCAGTCTGCTTGCCCCGCAACGAAGAACAGTTAGCCGACTTCAAAATTGGTGAGCTGCTGACAGTAGCCGGGTGGGGCAAGACAAATATGACCACAGAAGAACGGGCTGATATACTACAAGTTGTGGCTGTAAGCATCCCCCTTCATACCTTCTCAATAAGTCATTTTAAGGTATTGGCCTCTAAAGTGTATGGCCTAAAGCCTTCTCGTACCTATTCTGGGTAACTTGACATGATATTCCTATATTTACAACGTGAGCTCTCAATAAATTTTCAGCATAGTGCGTCTTTTCTTTGTTTTTAGGGTGCAGTGTGTGTTCGCCCGTCCAAGAAATTCTAGAGAGAAAACTAACGCAGAAACTTGAATGTTGATACGCGCATATCCTGTTGATAGACATAACTGGATAAAAATTTAAGATAAATTAGGGTGTCAGCTTTATACCATTTAAAAATAAACATATTGGTTAACGGTTCTTATTGGAAATCGTAAACATTTTTTTACAATTTAAGTTCAGTGGTCTTAATGATAAAGCTAAAAAATGCAAAAAATATTCGTGCTATTCTCCTAGCTTTCTATTTCTAAAGTTTCAATTTTTATTAGGAAAGATATTAAACCAAACGTGGTAGAAACTCACGAAGGTCTTGTTTCCTACATTATATCAATACTTTTTGTACTAAAATCATTTCGTTCTTATGTTGATAGGTTCCAGTAGTGGACCCGGTATTGTGTGATTCCTTTGGTAAAGCATTCAAAGTGACCGAATCTGAGATTTGCGCGGGCGCACAATTCAACAAAGACGCTTGTGGCGGAGATTCTGGCGGGCCACTAATGAAAGTAAGACCCGATACATACCTAAATATTGATGGCAGATAGATATAGCAATACCCGTTGTTTGTACCGTGCAAATTTTGCTGTAAACTTGTAGATGATAGTAGGTACAGTTACTTATAATACCTACCAATTTGACGGAATTATTATTAATTAACTTAAGGTCGCGCTATTTCTCCCGGTCCTCAGTTTTTTGCATCCATCCTACACCGGCCACCCTTTTTAGGTCATCGGTCCATATAGCTATCTTATTAAGATTTTATTTAATTTTTTCAGGTATACGATACACCAGAAGGACCAAAAAGCTTTCTTGTTGGTGTTGTATCTTTTGGACCAACTTTATGTGGGATCAAAAAACCAGGAGTCTATGTTTCCGTGCGATATTTCATCAAGTGGATACTAGACACTGTCGCAAGCTTAGACAAATAGTTTTAATGTAATAAAATTGATTCAAATAATAGGTACATTTTAAATTACTTGGTTATTGATAATTAAATGATTACAGAACAAGTCATAGTATTTTTTTTTCAATTTGGTCATCATATAATTATTGCACCAGAGTTTGAAATTAATTTACAATTTACCTCTATCTAAACTGTCTAGTACTTCCGAATCTGAGCATTTATCGTCGATATCGATTCTATTCAAATATTCCACAACGTCCCCATTGTAAGCTTCAGCGGTATCATTTATGGACACTTTACGGGATCTACTTGGTGTATTATAGTGATAACATTTATTTCTGCTGCTTTTTTTCTTCGTCAGTTTCCTCGGAGAAACATCTATGAAGTCAATGGGAACCGATAACGATCGCGGCGCATAATATCTCTCGAATAACATCGGCTGCTCATGCACTCTTCCATACATCAGCTCCATTTCGTGAAGAAACTCTTCGCGTCTCATTCGCTCTTCATCACGTCGAGTTTGTAGGCGCATTGCAATATCTTCTTCGTGACTGCAAAAGTAAGGATATGTTACTAATTATCAATGAGGGGAAACCGTGAATCTAGTAGACCCGTAGTAGATTTTTACGAAAATTATTACCTCTACATTAGAAAAAAATTATTATATTAATAATTAAAATGTTATTATTTACTTAAAATATTTATATAGATACCAAACAGTTCCGAGCCGCGAACATCCGTACATGCCACTCGAGAACTCTGATAGAAAAACGTCTGATACGCCTGCCTGACACCATTTTTATTCTTCTGTGAATATCCTCATCACAACCAATTACTCACTTATTTTTAACGAGATGCCAAGCTGGTTTCGATCGAAGTAAACGATCTCGTTGCCGCATCTCGATTCTCCGACGCTGTTCAGTCATACGTCTAGCAGCTTCAAATTCGAATTTTCTCCTAACTGCTTCAGCTCTCAATAAAGCCGCTAGATTCGACCTGCCTGAAGCAGTAGCTCGCAATTCTAGCGCAGAATAAGCTCGTGCACCTGGGCCAGTGCTGGCATTTCCAACCCCACAGCTGTTTGAGATGCTTTCAGTACTTTTTGATTCCTCATACATTTTTTTTGCAACATCGTGCATCTGAAAATTATTTATTCAAATTAAAAAAAACGAAGAAGTATCAAACTATTTAAATAATGAGTAAATCGACGTCAAAGAAATATGTCATCAATTAGGCTTCAGTATTCTACTAACTTTCTTAACCGCTCTATCGGCTGTGTTGAATCGGAATGGCTGCGGACTTGTGGTGATAAAATCTTCCTTTGGATACTTGTAACGCTTTTTTCTATCCTTTGTTGGACTCCCAGTTCTCTGTCTATCCGTAGAAGCCACTGAAGGCGCTGCTGGTGATGGATCTATGGGAAGGTCGCTGTGAGCTGCTGGGGTGGAAAGCCGACTGCGATCCCGAGCTGCCATATTACCTGGATAATTGGCGACACGTAGCAGTTCTTCAGCTCTAATACGTTTATTCATAGATCTAAAATTATAAAGTAGGTATTTATTGAAATAAACAGTTTGGTTTCAACTCATGATACTACCCAAATTTTAAGATTTGTCACCGAAAATATTCGTCCTCTTTGATCCTGTCGTAAAAGTAATTAGAAAATAGGTTTTTAGGTACTGGTCGGGCTTTGAATCGCTTCTTCTTCTTAGTCTTGGGCAGAGCGTTAACAACCCTTTCACACATTCCTCCTAAACCTTGCTCCTCGCGCTTCGTAAAGCTGAAAGGTTTCATTTGTGCCCTTAATTCTGCCTCGCTATTTATTTTCGTAATAGCTCTTCTGTAAAAAGGACATTAAATCAACTGAAATATGTAGGTACATGCATACCTCTATATGTACATATAGAATATATTGGTTGGTGAAGTTACATTATTGCAAAGAAATATCTTAAATAACGTATACCTACTACTTACCATAACTAAATACATACATGCAATATGATTGTTATTTATACATATAGGTAAGGTTGGTACTTCTTAAGTAACTAAATACTACCTACTTGCAGAAATAATTTATGCTCATAAAAATATTTAAGAAAATCATTAAAAAACAGAACGTTAAGAAGCATACAGAATGTGTTGTCCTAGTAAATTTGAACCTCATGGCCTGATCTTCTAAAATCTTGTCATACAGAGGGATCCGTGATTCAATTGGTACTGGCTTTGCACGGAATTTATTTCGCTCACATTTCTGATGAAGCATGTCTTCGGAAAACGATTTACGAAGACTCCGAAGCTCATTAACGATACGATCCTCTTCATCCCTGAATAAAAAATAAGCCGTTACGGAACAATAATTGTATAACCTCGATGTTTGCCTTGCTACTAGTCCAAACACACCTCTCAGTCATTTTAAAAGGTTTCGGTATAGTAATACTCTTACGGCGCCTTAATGGAGACGCAGCGCGTTTCATTCTCAAAGGACTTGATGGCATGCTGTGTGTTTTAAATTCGTCAGTATCATCAAAATCTGCTTTAACAGGGTCTGAATATTTTTTCCCTTCGAAGAATTGATTGAATTTGTGATCTACTTCGTTTTTACTTTCAACTTTAACATCATTCCATGTTATAGAACAGGCTGAATGGTTTCTCTTCGGACGTTCAACCCTAATTTTATCGTCATCATTCTTCACAGGAATCCTTAAGTTGCTTATTCCATTTTTATCGAGATCTGAAGTAGTCTTTCGAGATGGTCTCTTCATGCAAGTTCCAACTTGGTTTCTGTTATCAGGAACTTTATCCAAGTCGTTCTTGATTTTAACTTTATCTTTGCCTTCCACTAATAATTTTCGCCTAACCGTATAATTTGATTTGGATTTAGCAATCTTAGATGGTCTTATCTCTTCAGTTTTATCGAATAAACCATTAAGCATTCCATCGTGACCGTTGCAGTCGTCAATGTGATCAATAGCTTGACTGAACATATTTTTTTTCTTTTCCCGTAATGATTTTAATGTTGAATAAAACTCTTCAGCGGGTAAATGATTTATATCATTATAATCAGGGATGCTTTTATAAAAATCTTTCAATTTATCTGCATCTAAGTCCGCTGCACCTATCGAACATGTCGTAGAGGATGAATCGATAGAACACTGTGCACTCACACGTTTTCCTTTACGTTCATAAATAGCTTTAGGCATTTTATTAACAGGATCCACTGGTACCTTAAGACAAGAGTTTGTAAATACACTCGTATAATGGGTCATCACGCGTATAAAATAAATGGAAGCATTTTTTTTATCGATTTTGGGCAACAATACACGTATGAAGATCTGTTGTTGAAGCAGTTGTTATGGGAACACCAAGGGAACACGATGTTTGCTTCATAAAAAAATAAACTGTAGTTATGAGGCAAGTAGGAATCGAACCCCCAGCCGTAGTAGTGATTGATATTACCACGCCAGCCGGGCTGTCACTGGCACGGAACACTATTACAATAGTGTATTATCTACTTTGTTTAATAATCAAAGATTATCTATGACTACGAGTATTACCTACTCCTAGCGGTAGCGGAGGTCACTGGTAGCTGTCTAGTAAATACTATGCGAGAAATATATGCGTTATTTGTTTGATTGGTTGACAATCAGTTGTTTGTTTATTTATTGATTTAATTTACCGTTTTACCGTTTCTTTATCGTAATCCGTTTTTGCTGTTGCATTTTGGATTAGGATGAAACTTGGCACACATGTAGGATACTTTTATCCTAAAAAGACATAAGATCCCTCGGGAACGCGGGTGAAATCGCGGGGCGAAAAACTAGTTTAAAATATTAGTTTAGTAGGATAGGATTAGTAAGTACCTACCTAGTAATAAACGTTGTAATTTAACATTACCTATTTCATATCGCATATCCTAAAGTGTGTAGATCTGTGGTTATTAGTACCTACCTATATTTCACGTATGGTTAGTTTATGTATGGTTAGGGAGACTTTTTGGCGGGAACTTGCGAACTGACGTTGCGTTTTCATTTTATTTTCATTAGATTCGTGTATTTTGAGTTTCATTGAATAATATCGGTGGTTTTTTGTCAAATAAAGATCAATCTAAGTGCAAAATGAATGAATGTGAAATAATATGGAAGCCTAATCTTGACTTTTCAGGTTGTTCCAAAAAGTTCATGAAAAGTTTAGTGGAATTTCACTAAAACCTGACCGGACTTGTACGGACGAGGACTAGACTTTACAGTGAATGTGATATAACGTGACTGTATTAAAACCTTTTGAGTATTAAAGATTAAAACTGAAAATGTATGCCTGTGAAAGACTTTATATCTATGGTCAATGTCAATGTCAATCAGTCAGTCTTTAGGAGCATTTAGGAGTCTTTAGGTATTGTGACATAAATTATGTCAAAATATAATTATGAAACAAAACAGTATGTAAGATAATAATTTTTGAATTATATATTTAATTTTTGTCTTTAGCTGTTCTATTTTCATAGACCGAACGTTAGATACATTTCCTTGATTTGTTCATTAAAGAATTGATGACTATATTTGGTTAGGTGTAGGTATCTCTAACTAACCTATCATAACAAAATGTTGTTAAACAAAAATATTCGAAATATTTTAAAAATACATACAAGATCATTAACGACTGTCCCTGAAGTACGAACGGCTATTAATGATGGCGATAAAGGAAAATATGACGTTATCATCGCTGGTGGTGGAATGGTAGGGTGTACATTAGCATGTGCAATGGGTAAGTACTGATAGTAAATATTATATATTGCTTTCTCTACAAAGTACCAGTGAGATTTTTTCCATCATTAGGTACAACAGGGTACCAAAAGTTCTGTTAAAATTGGTGTTTGACATGTAATGTATGTATAACGTCCATTTTTTGATACAATTTTTATTTGTAGTTCCAATTTTTCGTTCATTTAGCACAAAATTATCTACTTAATCTGTTGACTCGCGACATTAACCTGTCAAACAACTCGTCAACTCGCGCACAGTTTTTAAATTTCAAAA
The DNA here is from genome assembly GCA_951361185.1 of Ochropacha duplaris. Taxonomy (NCBI): domain Eukaryota; kingdom Metazoa; phylum Arthropoda; class Insecta; order Lepidoptera; family Drepanidae; genus Ochropacha; species Ochropacha duplaris. The sequence continues at coordinate 5,954,128 of OX592707.1, read as the reverse complement.
TTCGCGCCCAATTTTCAAGTAAATGTCATCGTTCCGATTGTCCCATTTGAGAACCAAGTGGTGCGGACTCTGAAACCCCGATTGTCTCAAGAAAGAACTGACAGGTTAATGGAAATATTACCTAAGGCTCTCACCTATAAGTATGTCTCTTCTCTTCTCTGATCATTATCTAGGATATGGAGGCCTGTTTGAGGTATAAAAATTGAATTAAAATTATATTTAACATGAAAGGGATAGACTGAGCCTTAAATATTTTTTTATCAGTCTGAGCCTTAAATATTTTTTAATAACTTATTAATTTTTCAGCTAAGAACTCCTTATTTTCAAATTTAAAAATACTCTTGCTGGAAAGTAGTCCAGATAAAGAATTTAAATTAAGACCAGAATACAGTAACAGAGTGGTATCTCTCAATCAAAATACAAAATCATTGATGAAGTCACTGGATATATGGCAACATATTGAGAATATGCGTCTTCAGCCTGTTAGGTATATGCAAGTATGTTTTATTTAATTATCTTACTTTGAAACCACCTAAATATTAGTGTTATAATTTACCCTATGTGAAAGCATATTCTTGGCTGATTCTCGGTTTGATATTATTTTGTGATATTTAATTAAATAAAAATAGATATTTGGTATTAGGTATGAGGGGCAAGCAGAGGTCTCAGACTTTATGTAGAGTACAATATTAAATTTTGTCTTTTATGGGAAATAATGTTGGATATAATAATTGTATTTTGGTAACTGTGTTCCATTCTCAAAGATATGAATTAGTTTTAATGATTGATTGTTTTGAAAAATCTCTATTTTAGTATTTGTTTTATTTATTAGCTGTAAACAAAGAAAGGTGTAGACATAATACATAATGGTCATCACATATGGCAGTAGCTGCTGCACATCAATTGGAATTAAATATTAATGTTTATTTATTTTATTGCATGCATTTATTGATGTCCCTTGCGACAAGTGCAGCTATTAAGCCTTATATTAATAAATGTGCATCGAAATGCAAGTTTAATATTGAGCTGAGGTTGTAAGTTAACCATAGAATTTAAATATAAACCAATGACTAGAGGATTATTTTTTTATTTAAATCAAAATTCTTCAGGCTTAATAAGGGCTTTATCAAGACTAGATTACTTAATTCTGCTAATTCAGGAATTAGATTAATATCTGTGTTGAATGTTAGTTTTCAAAATGAGTTCTGTATTACACTTGCACACCTTTAATACCCAATACATCTCTGTGAACCTTACCATGAGTAAGCAGAACAGGAAAGAACTTTGGATTTATATTTAAACTATGGAAGATCATAAATCTCTTTAGATAAAGAACAAGCATGGGATCATAATGCAAGTGTGTAATAATTTTAATCAATGATTTATTGTTATTACTTATACATAAACTTAATATCTATTTTCAGGTTTGGGATGCCTGCTCCGATGCCATGATATCATTTAGTAGCTCTGAAATACTAGATGATGATGTTTCATATATAGTAGAAAATGATGTTCTCTTACATGCTGTGAATAAGCAGCTCAAGAAATCTGACCTTAAAAATATAAGTGTACTATATGGAGCTAAGATTGCTGGTTATGATTTGCCCAAAGGTGAACAAAAGACATCACACAGCTTAGTGAAATTAAGCAATGGGGATACTTACACATGTCAGTTATTGGTATGTTGTTCATTTATCATTATCACTTTTCAAAAGAGGAGTAAGAAGGTTTATGCAAGGTCGGCAACGCGCTCGAGACGCCTCTGGTGTTGCAAGCGTCCATAGGCTACGGTAACCGCTTACCATCAGGTGGGCCGTAAGCTTGTTTGCCACCTAGTGGTATAAAAAAAAAAAAAACACTATTTATCATTATCACTAATAACACTACCTGCGGGGCTAGCATGGGCAGAGGATAAAAATTTTGTCCACCCGTTATGTCTACTGACAAGGGACAAAATTATTTTATCCACCTGTCATAGCATGGCAACCGGGGGAAAGAGAATTATATCACTTTTTGACATTAGACGGGGATATTCACCCCCCGCCTATAGCATGGCGACTAGGGGAAGAGAAAAATTAAAAATATTTTGACATAACAAAGGGACAAATTTATCCTCATCTTAGGAGGTGGGTTTAAGTTTCTCTCCAAAGTAAACTTTGAACAAAAACATATTTTAAAAATGTCTCGTGCTTACTGGAGCTTAGTGTTGTCGTCGGAAAGGGAAAAAATCGAGCGAAAACTGCACCGGCGTTCGATTCGCGATTCGAGCAATCCATTTGAATTACCCGACACAGAATTCCGCCGGCTATTTCGAATGCACAAGGATTGTGTACATTATTTGTGCCAGGATTTAAATGAGGCTTTGAAACCATCAAACACAGCAGATGGACTACCAGTGGACATCAAAGTAAGAACCCGTAATCGTATCGTATATTTACCATAAGTAGCAGCTAATGCACCTTCATAGTATCTACATTTATACTTACTTACTTACTTGTATTTTAGGTACTCACATCCATAAGAATGCTGGCTGATGGTGGCTACCAAAGAGGTACGGGTCAAGACCATGGGCTAGCAGTTGCTCAAACAACTGTTAGCAAATACCTGACCCAAGTTACTGAGGCCATCATCAGAATGTGAGCAGCACGATACATACCTACCTACATTAATTAAGTAAAAAAGAACAGATACTCAATGCTTTTTTATTTTTAGACTAATGCCTAAGTGGATTGCTTTCCCAGCAACAGAACAAGCCAGGCAAAGGGTGTCCAAGGGATTCCGTGAAAAGCATGGTTTGCCTGATATTCTGGGAGCTATAGACTGCACCCATGTTGATATATTTCCCCCACCATTCCCGGGTGGAGTTCAATATAAAAACAGGAAAGGAAGAGCTACTATAAATGTGCAACTGGTAAGCACAAACAGAATCTAGTTAACTTATGATGGAACTCAATGTTAAATGATGTTGTTATAGTAAAGTATTGTAACAGGTAGTGGATGTCGACTGCCGCATCATTTAACATAAATGCGAGATACCCAGGGCGAGTCCATGACCAGTTCATTTTCAACAACTCCAAATTAAAAGCTGAAATGAAGCACCTTTATGACAATGGAATCGGGCATTACTATCTTTTAGGTATGTTTGTTTTATTTTATTGTACCAAAAACTTTTACAGTAGTAGTATGTTTAGTAAATTAGTATCTAAAATAAATAACACTATGTAATTTAAAAATAATATTTATTGAGTTAAGTAAATATTTATCGTAAATTATCTTCGAGTAAATCTGAAAAGTTAAAATAAGAATTACTTGATATATTGAACACATAACTAGAAACTTTATATTTTACAGGGGATTCAGGCATTAGAACCTTGGCTCATGACTCCAGATTTAGAAGCCACTCCATACAGTTCTGCAGAAAGATACACAAACTGGCATTGTCAAGTGCGGAATTGTGTGGAGAGAACAAATGGAACCCATGGAGAATTCTGAGGTGACCACTGAAGAAAGCCATGAATCATCTGTGCCTCATCACACCAGGCTTTTAACTGTTGCAAGACAAAAAAGAGAAACCATAATAAATAGCTATTTTAATTGAAATATATTTCTACTATTATTACCTTTGCAGTCTCTTTAATTTATTTGTACGAACAAGGATCGTATTTTGCTCACGCAGCAATACATTTTGCTCACGCAGCAATACATTTTGCTCGCGCAGCCAAAATAATATCAGACAAAAATGAATTAGATTTATTTATTTAGGTATTCACTGACATTAAATTGACAACAAAAAAATGACAACTTTATGACAATATCCAGCACAAACGAAAAAAATACTCTAGTTTACGATGATATTCTCGTCGATTTTGTAATTGAATGAATGATGTAATTGAAGATTAAAAGTTTTCTTATAATGGCAATAATTTCGGGGATAAGCGTTTCTCCACCGTGGATAGTTTATCCACCCCTGTCGCCATGCTCGGGAGGGTGGATAAAACTGACAGGGGGATATAGCATTTTGTCCTCTCCCCGTGGATAAAATATTTCCGGCCATGCTAGCCCGGCTGTTATGCCACAGATTTTGAGTTCGATTCCCACACAGGTCAGAAATTTGTGTGGATAGAAAACTGTTTGTCTGGCATTTGGGTGTAATGATCTCTATTTATCTGCGCGACTCGCGTCGCACAGGAACGCGATCGGCTTCCTTTACTGTGCCTCACTTTAAGTGCGCGGACCTTTTTTATTTGGTCTGCATATAAGGGATGAAGACAGAATAACACATCAAAACATTTTTTACAAGAATCACTTATAATGACTAGAAGATACATACATATTACATTAGAATTAACAAAACCTATACAAAATTATTTTGCGTTAAACATTATTTTATTCTATAACTAAATTTTATAAGTATAAAAGTTCAAAGTCAAAATTATCACAATGTTATGTAAAACGTATTGTCTATGGTGGTTGCCTGGAATCTCGTTTATTTTCAATAATACCTAATCTAGATTCTGTGGTATCTACTAGTTTGTTTAATTTCTTTGTTATGTCAGCCAATTGATTCTTAATATCCACCATACATATTTCTTGTATTGCATTGACTGTCAGTGATTGAGGTCTATTTCTATTATCATTCGATGCTGATGTGGTTCTTTTTCTTCTCTCCACTTGTTGACTCTCAAATGAGTACCTATCATATAAATTACTCTTCCTTTTAACAATTTGTTGTTTACATTCATCCTGATCACTATCACCTTTGCACCTTTTCATTAGTCTGAACTCATAGTTGTTGTTTTTTCGTATACTTCTTTTTGTATCTTTTCGGCTCGCGACCATCTTGTAAATTGATGATATCAAATCTTTTGGTATCTGTAAAATGTTGTTTTTAGTTTACACAATTACTTATAGCTTACTTAATAATTATGACGGATTGAATTCATCTTAAGTTGTACGACCCTTAGTAAATATCTTTCTTATTATGTGAGATGGTTTAAACCAAGCCTTGTAAGAGACAGGTTCTAAGATAGCCTCGTTTTTTTTGTTTGTTGCTTTAAAACTTCTCACCCTATGAAATCATATTATTTTTATCCTCTCTGCCGCGCCTGTATCATGGTTTCGAATAAACCGACCGAACCGTCCTGAGGGGCAACAACATTTGTTTTTTGTTTAGTGGGAGGTTTACCTGGCTATTTTTATTATAATAATATTACTTACTATACTATATCAGAATATTACTTATAAAATTATTTATCTCACCCTACTTTCTCTAGGGTCGTTAGGGCGGATATTTAGCGTTCGTGTATGTGAAGCAGTGAGCAGTGCTCCCCACCGCAGCATGCCTAGCAGTTGTTTCGGTGCACATCCCAACGATGAACAGAAGAGCATACTCTCGAGATGCGCTATTAGCTGCGTTTGTCGCACCAACCTGTCAAGGCCCGCACTTTCTTGCAAAGCCTGAAAATTTAATTTAAAAATTAACTTAACTATCAACTATTTTTGAAAAATACTATGTCTGATAGGAACATACCTGAATATCACTCACAGCTAATCCAACGAGTAAATTCGTAAGTATGACAGTAACAAGAACAACGAAAAGTAGAAACATTGCATGTGCAGTTAGAGGATAGTGAATCTGAGCATCTGTACAGTTGCTGTAGAATATATCTTCGTACTCCAACTCCCCTGACATCATCATGACGGTCTTCACTAAGGCGGCTGGCAAGTGAAACGCCGGGTAGTTGCTGAATAAAACACTGAATGCCAAACCGAAAGCTATGAGAAGGCAGCTATAAGCCAGAAGGAATGTGGCAAAGTTTACGGTAACTGAAACAAGGAAAAATGTTAATACCAATTTGATTTGAATTTGTATAAAGATCTAATGAAGAATACAAACCTGTTGTAAACATTTGTACATATAATCCAAAGGTAGGAAATCGTCCAATAATCATCATTAGCTCCAACCAACAAAAAAATATAGTAATGGCTGCCACATCGTGTTGCCAGTTCGAGGTATTCGCTCTCATAACACCGTTGTCTAAGTCCCAGTTAGGGATCTAAAGAGTAAAACATTTCTTTTAACCATTGGTGGCTTTAACGAAATCAAATATAGACATAATTCAAACTAACTTACAGTACACAAGAATACTCCTATTATTATAAGGATTTGTAACCAATTTTCCCACTGCCTAATATAAGCTGACCAATCCAAACAAGCTTGAAACACCTCTTTTGATAGGAAAAATAGATTGAGAATAAGTATTAGATATTGTACTGGTCGTAGATACGATGGTACTTGACACGTGACGTCTTCACATAAAAATATCTCTGAAAAATAATCGTTTCATTTAGCAGGTCGAAAGCTAGAAGTAAAATAAAACTGTGGAAGTAGGTACTTACGGAGAATATAAAGACTGTACAATGTTATAAATAAAGCGTGATAGATGAAGCTCAGTACAAAAAACTTTCTTATTCTTCGCCATTTCAAGAAAAGAAAAGTCTCCACTACAGGGTGCTTCAAGACATCTTTGTGGCCCACCTGAAACATATTTTTATTAACTACCACAATGCTTGTGTCGCAATAAAACAAAAACATTGTGGCGTAAACATGAAATCAGCAACAACCTGCCCTACTATATGCTGTGGTATCCTCAAGAAGTCATCTTTCACCGAATTCTGAACCGGAGAGGACTCGGACCTCAAAATAATTCTGGCTACCATTACTCATTCATTACCACTGAGCTATAATGGCTTCAAAAACTCGTGGCTGTTTTATATGTCACAGACTAAAGTCCAAAAGTTGAAATCGTAAAGCGGTTACCTCAACATAAGCAAGAAGCAACTCAGCTTCTCCTCTCGATATACATGGTACAAGGGGTCTAAAATCGATAGTTAACTCGCAGTCTACGTCGCCAAGCTCATGCTCGCTAACATGGACGGCATCGTCGAACTTGCACAAATAGCGAGGAATCACATCAGGGACTCGTCGAACAATAAAAGAAAGTGCTGATACTCCACCATTTGTGCGAAGGGTCACATCGGCACCATAGTCTGAAAATGTTAATAGAACATGATACATTATAAAGTACTTAGTTACTTTATCCACTCTTATTCGTCTATGGTTTACCTACGCCAATCAGTAACTTTATTATACTCACCTAATAACAGCAATACACAAGATGAAAACTCATTCAATGCAGCTATATGCAACGGTGTATAACCAAAGTTATCTGGCTCATTAGGATCAGCTCCAACTGAGAGCAATAATCTAGCAACATCACAAGCACGAGCTCCCCTTATGATGGCACCATGCAAAGGTGTTCGGCCGTCCCTGTCTCTTGCTCTTACGTCAGCACGTCTGCTAACTAATAGTTCGACAACTTCTACCGATTGTGCTAAAGTCGCTGAAATATAAAAAAAAAAATAAGACAATGCTATACTTATAACTTTGGTTCTTGGCAATAATAGTATTTAATTTACCTAGATGAAGTGGTGTTTGTCCTCTCAAATTAGGCCAATCGATATGTGAGCCATGGTCAAGAAGTAATTGAGCGCATTCAGCATGACCGTCTTCAGCTGCTAAGTGTAACGCAGTAGCACGGCCTGGTCCCATCGATGCCCGAACATCTGCTCCAGCGTCTAGTAATAGCTTGGTACAGTCTGCAGATCCGAGTTGTGCTGCCACATGGAGTGGAGTTTCTGTGAAAACCTAAATACATAGATATCTTCATTATTTATATGTTCCTGTACAGGAAGAGTTTTCGTTCCAAGAACAGTGTTTTGTTTGTTCAATTTATTGCTTATTTAAAACATAATTTACGGCCAAAAACAAGAACGCACCTGGGGAGTGTCAGGGCAGGCACCGGCCAAAAGCAATACATTCACGACTTCCGGTGCGTCACTTAGTACCGCATAATGTATCGGAGATCGCTCACTCAGACCTGCGTTTACGTCAGCACCATGAGCTATTAAAACCTTGAAAATAAAATAACCATTGAGAATGATTTTGAAATTTAATATTTAATTGAAATATTCTGCTTACCTCGACACAAGCTAAGCTCTTCGCGCTCGCAGCGCAATGTAGTGGAGTAGCTTTATTGTCAGTTGAAAAATCCCATTTGTTGGGATCGGCTCCATGTTCCAATAAAAGCTTTGCGCATTCTTCACTTCCTACCAAACAACTCAAGTGTAAGCAAGTTCTGAAAAAGGTTTTTAAAACATCATTAATAAATGTTAAACATGTTTAATTTATCCCTATTCTAAAACGTTATCTCATATCAGTCTTATAAAAATGAATGAACTCTCATAATTGTTATTGGAAATTATACTTTGTAGTTTTAATTATAAGCTCTTTAATAATTACCTGCCACAGTCATCACTAGCGTTTGGATCAATGCCTAGTTTCAATAGTCTGACTAGTAATGAGCTCCTTGCAAGCCAACAGGCCCAGAGTGCTGTTGTGCGTAATCCACAAGTAGACCTCGATGCCATTGTAATTGCTTCATCGTAATTTCCTGTTTGTACAAATGTACTTATTTCTTCAGCATGGGGTAGCTGACGTAAGGAAAATTTTACTTCCTCTGAAAAAAATAAAGTAGATACGTGTTACATGTACAGAAAAGCGAAGATAGAATAAATCTGTAAGAGACGAGGCCTTCTCACAGTGGCAAAAATTCGGTAAAATATATTCGTGCTAAATTCGAAAATCGTTACTCATCGTCATCAACCTTATCTTTTTTAATAAAAAAAAAAACAATTTCATATTATTTCAATCAAGCTGCTGAAACAATAAATCGCAGTTTTCATAATAAATAAATGAATAGATATATTACCTAACTCCCAAACATCTCGCGAAGGCTTAACCCTCAACCGCTCAGCGAGATCGACACCATGCGCGGACTCGTCGCTGGATATGTAGCCCGCTTCCACGTCGTCGTCGGTGTCCTCGGGCACCTGGCTCATACCGACATACCATCGCGTGCTGCCTTCGTGGTACACCTGCGCCCACGCGAATTATTTCATTGTTATAGAATAAACACAACCGCCCGCGTATGAGTAACACAAACCATACTCTGCATTACAAACTACACTTAATATCTATGATGAAATTAGCACTTCGTGGTAGGTACCTATCTAAAATATAAACAAAAATCTCATAAATTATAAACACAAGGGATTGAATTCATCATCTGAATTGGGGTTCCTTTTTCTCACGAATTTATTGACTGTACAAAATTTATATTTTTTTAAGGTATATTTTTACACAAATACGATCTTATATGCAATCAATATTTAACCTTATTTTTCACATATTTTTTCGTGTCGTTCGCAGCGACCACCGCGTTACGTGCCCGTTGCGCGTAAGTGCGGATCATAGCACGCGCCTGCGCTTTACTGAAACCTAAAAGCTTCTCAACACACGATCGTGTCATCCCCGCCGATGGATCTATTCATAATTTGAGAAACCAAACTTTACATAAAAGTATTGGCGTAATAATAACCGCTGGTATTTATTATGAGCTTTATAAGACGTGACCACTTATAAAGATCTCATCTTGACGGAAATCACAAGTTTAGATCGCCGCCGCGTCGTTTATATTATAGTATGTCTATTCACGTATAGCTTGATTATTGGTAGCGGCGCGACGGGAATTCCTCCCACGAAATTATTTTAAGAATTCACAGTTGCCCTAACTCATTTACGCTCTTATTAGATTTTAATGGAAAACAAAGCAATCATTTTAGTCCTAAACATAGCAATCAGAAGATTAATGATGGTATGCTCCAAATTAGGACTGATAAAATATGTTCTTGTGTTTATCTTTGAATGAACAAAATGCCCTAAACATAGTAAAACTACATCTAGTCTAAGTATTATACCTAAGTGCATACAAATCAGCGGCTAATTGCTCTACTAAAAACTTTCTTTACATAGTAATAAAATTTATTGATATTACCTAGATACATTACATAAGTACTTAGTTTCGTGTTACTCTCAAATAATAATTCTATATTGAATCAACTCATTACAACAATTAAAATTTGACACTTTTTTAATGATAGGTACTTCATCAACCCTTTTGCAGTAGGAGAATGGCCAGACTTCTTTATTCAGAATAATATCTTTCTTCGATGACGCAGAAAGCGTTTATGTTATGATGGCTTGCTTACACGTACGAATAGATTGTTTGTATCTTTAGCTTATAGAGCATATGGTTTAGGTCATTTTACGACGTTGGATATAACTACACTTCGGTTTTAAGACTATGGATAGCTTATTGTTTTGATGTCAGATACGGTGATGAATCGTATTTGTGTACGTTGTGGTCTTTGTAGGATTCGAATCCTACATAGCTTGAGTTTAAGGTGAAGGAAAACATCCTGAGGAAACCATAGCACAGGGTAGGGTACTTTGTAGGACGTACTTGGCTGGCTACAACCCTCAAGTTTAAAATGTATCGCTAAGCATCTATAGGTGTTCCAGCAGTTGCACAGTGCACTGAGACGCGACACATAACTCTCCTTCGTCCCTTGTTTAATAGTGACGCCTGGCTCTAATACTGACTTTTTCTTTATAATTTTATGTTCTTATTGCGTTGCCGATCTTTAGAAAAATAGTTAATGATAAAAATGTTGTGAATATACCTCTCTTTGCCCCCTTTTCTATGTTTACATCATAGTTTAGAATTTGTTTAGACTCGCGTCTAACTGACGGATTTCGCGTAAATAGTTTGCCTACATATTACATATTTAACTGGAGAACTTTTGTTTGGAAAATTTTAATGGCCTCTTTTTTCTACACATTGGACTAAACAAAATAATATTATAAATGCAGAATTCACTTACCGGTTGTTCATTTTCTTTAACTGTCTCGTGCACCATCACACAACATACATAGATAATTCACTATTCAGTTTTATTTTTGATGGTTTTTTTCAAACACCTGTATCGTTTTAATATAAACGTGCGTCTTCATCAGCCTCATTAGCTTCTCACCGCGACCCAGTTCCGAGATAAGTGGCCGGATATTATTGAGAATCAACATTTCTTTGAGATCTTCTCAGAAACGCCCCAAAACTCTTTTGACGTCGAATCGATTGATGTTATAACTGGGACCGGTAAAAAAATAAATATGTAGACATTCTTTAATTGTTTCGTATTCATTTTTGATTGGACTAGTTTGAAAAATCATTGTTGTTAAAACTTTATAGGAAATTTAGTTAGAGTGGAGGTAGCTATTATTCATTTACTATTCATGGCATTATTTGTACAGAGAAAAACGATAAGCGCAAACTGTTTGTTACTATTATACTGTTACACTATTGCATGTTACACTAAAGTCTTCTATTGGCTTTTTAGATTTTTATGTAGTAGGTAGTTTAGCAGATAGGGGAGAAAGAGGATACTCAACTCTATCAAAAATACTAACTTAAAATATCAATTTTGTGTAATCACAGAAACTGTTTATATGAACCCACTATATTATTAAAAGACCGATCCATTATGAAATGAATGGTTAGTGACTAGGTACCTTGGTCTAATAGACAATGGAATTACCAGGCATATCACCAATGTGTCCTTGAGCTTGATACCACTGGTACCTAGTCTTCAGGAAACCATCACATAGACGTACATAGCGAAACAAAAAATCCTTCTTTGGACAAGGAACCCCAAAAATGCGAACCTTTTAAAATAAAATAATAATACAATAAACATAACAAACAGTTATAAATCTTCTGTTATGTTTATTGTTTCTTGTAAGTCGGCGAAATAGGAACAATATGATTTATTGTAAACTTATACATGTTGGTGTTTTATCAATCATCAAAAGATATTCAAAATCAGACTTTTCTGTTAGATATACCTACAATAGAAAGCAGTTATAAATGCTATAATAACTAAATAAAAGTATCTAGACTATTGATAACTCTTATAAACAGGTCAATAATTTTTATTAAACAATCTTGGAATAAAATTCCCGACCTAAAACACTGCATTATGTATGTATGTTTTCAATTGATATAATTACACTGATAGAACTTTGAGATATACAGGATGGTAAACAAGTCAACATTTGTTTTCTTTTGCACGAGCACATTCGTTACGGTTTATTTAATTAATGCTAACGATTCGTACACTTACGTAGAGCGCGCTCACAAAACTGCACCGCATCGGTTCGGTATACTGTTCAGCATTACACACGTTTCACATAAATAAACTGTGAAGTTAGAAATCACACCACAAACATTAACTGTATTTAGGTACATTTTAATTTCATTATAAACCTTTAATTTATTATTGTGCATTTGTTATCCGTTTTTGTAAGACACTTACTGAAAACAAAAACGATTTACAAATTAGTTTCCTTAAATATAATGATAACCTTCCGACGAAATTCTGAGAGAAAACTTTGGTAGGTATATTCATATTCCGTGAATTCATAGATTCCTCTATTTTGATTTTAGATCGGTGCGGATGGCGCCAACTCGGCAGTTCGCCGGGCGATGGGCGTCCAGTACTTATCCTGGAATTACGATCAAATGGGTGTCGTTGCAACATTGCATTTAGCTGAGGTAACGACGTATTATGATCTTACACAGAATTAAATATTTTGAGAGCAGACAGAAATACTAACTGCAAACTACTTAAATTGATATTAATTATAAATATATGGCCGTCGTATGGACTAGTTTTCAGACCCAAATATTTTCGACGCCCAAATAACTATTCGTCCGTTATATATTTTACAGTTCAAGGTGAATTACCGTTTAAAACTAACAAATTATAAAGATTAATTAATGTCTGCTTTTGTTGAATTGGACAGTGGCTAAACCTGTGTAATAAATATGTTACTGCAAAAAAAATATTATGTAGCGTCTCTATGTGATTTGTTACCAATGTAGAAAGTATTTAAAAATGTAACCAATAGTAGGTTGCTTTCGAAAATTTAAGTTATTAATTTGTTCTACTCAATGTTCAGTTAAGATTGTTTGTATTTCGTGAGGAACCATATCACGGTGGTAAGGTAGTCTGCGTTTTAGCCTGGCTGTAATCTTTCACTAAGCAGCCACCGGTTCCGGCTGTACTTGAGATCCAGAGCATCACTAAAAACGCCTAGAGACTCTGTAGGCTTTCTTATTAAAACTATCGTACGTTGCTGTTTGTCTCTGCCTCCACGATCGTTCGGGCAAGCCGTTCTTCAGCGCGTTCGGGCAGCCAACTTTTTGTTCCACATGATTTTTCTATTCACTCACATGTGGTTTCTGTTTGAAAATACTGTGCTATTTGGAGCGATGTACCAAGTTATTAATGTTTAGTTGTTAAATTCTCCTCATTATAGGAGACAGAGAACACGACCGCCTGGCAACGTTTCCTGCCTACCGGGCCGGTAGCGCTGTTACCGCTCGACTCGAAGCGCAGCTCGCTGGTGTGGTCCACGTGGCAGGACGACGCCAAAAAACTTCTACAGCTGCCCGACGAGCAATTCGTTGACGCACTTAATGATGCTCTGGTAGTTATTTATTTATTCTTTGGTATTTTTCGACTTTTCTGCACTGTAAAACTTATCTTAATTTTTATGACTATGTTAATAAACTTTGTTTTATTTAATTTTATCGATTTATCTTTTATACATTAGACAATTTTATTAAGATGTTGAAGTTAAAAAATTGGTTGGTACGACACAAAATGGAAACCAATATCTAGGTTTATGTGAGACGCTTATTCATTACGTGATATTAATGTGGTATTGTATTTAGACCAATCAATTTATTTAATTGAAATAGTTAGAATAAGCAAGGTGGTAGAGTATTTTGTAGCCTCGCCAGGCACCTATCGGTGTGTTCCAGTTTCCTTCTAGGCTTTGTGTGCTTACCACTTACGGCCACATTATCACTTACCATGGTGAGATTGCGGTCAAACACAAGCTTATCCAACGTAATACAAGATACCTATGGATTAAAAATGAATGGCACCTACATGTAATCGACAAAGAGGCCGATTTGACATAAAAAAATAGAAAAAATAATTATAAAATGTTTTTCGATCTATACCGGATTTAAACACTGTTTATTGATATGAGATTATAAATCAGCAAAGTAATAATAACATGATCTCATTATGTCAATTGATCCAGATGTAATTTATTACTTCAGTAGACTTGAACTATATCAAGATTAGTTTAAATATAAAATTGTTAAACATTTGAAAAAAAAAGCCAATACAGTCAGATGATCCAAAAATATTTAAAAAATGTAACCTTGCGAGTTTCTTGCCGGTTCTTCTCAGTTGAAGGCTGTCTTCCGAACCGGTGGTATCTTCTGTAATTCGACCTTTATAAGTGTCCTTTAAGGGCCTAAACTGAATAAATGGTTTTGACTTTTAACATTGAGTCGGTGATGGCATCCACCGTGGCCAAATAGCAAAAACGTTTTGTAAAGTCGGTAATGGTTTTTAGGCTTTCTGTGTCTTATCTCTTAAATAAGTGATAGGTATAAATAAGGTTTAACAGTTATCTGAACCATAAGACAATGCCTACTTACTTCGGATGGCCGTATTTTGAAATGGCTCAAGAATTTGTACGGAACTAAGATACTATGAATGAAGTACTCGCCTGTTTGTCGTGTTGACATTTCATAAAAAAAAAGTTGCTGATTTGATGACAGTCTATATCCCTATTAAGGTGCAATGACCGCAGACCACAAATTGCATGCGACACTACTGGTTTCTACGATGCAGTTTGCGGCCTGCGGTCCTTCTCGAGCTTGCATCTTTACCTACTCTATGGAGCATGCTGTCGGCCACACATTGTTATTAGCTGTTGTAAATTTTATTAATACGTGATAAGAAACTTTGTAACCTTTTTTCTCCTTTGTTTTCAACCGTTGTTTTGTTTAGTAGCTATTGACGAGCTTTAAGGTTCGTTCACATCTACAGACTCAGAACAGAACAGACATAAAAATATTCTTATATAGTAAATGGAACATTTTCTATGGGCGTATTCAAATAAATATACCGCGCGTCAATCTATCTAATCATTAGACTGTGCTGTTACGAGTCTGTTTACTTACAGTCTGTAGATGTGAACGAATATTTGCTTGCTTTATCAATAAAAAAAAATTAACTTTTTTTTTCTATAAAATGTTACGGTTTAATCTGGACCATTGGGCGATTAGTAATAATGTGACGTGTGATGCAGTGGAAGCAGTACCCCCGCAGCGGTGGGGTGGAAGCGTGCACGTCGTGGGTAGGATCGTGTCTGCGTCGCGCGGGGCTGCCGGACGGTGCCACGCGACAGTTGCCACCCTCCGTGCGAGCACTCGTGCCCGCCTCGCGCGCCGCCTTCCCGCTCGCCTTTGGACATAGCACCAGATACATAGCGCCGGGGGTCGCGCTTGTCGGGTATCACTCTTCACTATCACACTCCGCCATTCCGAGGATCTGTTTCGTTAACACTATGATAGCATGATCCTCAATAGCTCAATGGCAGTGAGCTTGAGCTTTCGGTGAAAGAAAACATCGTGAGGAAACCACAGCACGGTGGTACTCGACTGGCTGACTACCACCCTCCAGTTGAAAATCTATCGCCAAGCACCTATCGATGTGTTCCGACAGCTGCACTTGAGAGGTAGTTGCCATCTAGGCTTTGTGTGCTTACCACCTTCGGCCACGTCATCACTTACCATGGTGAGATTGTGGTCAAACACAAGCTTATCCTGAATAAAAAAAGAAGAAAGAAAGAAAGAAAATATATTTATGTATTTTGAAAAAATACACACAACACCACAAACATACATAATAATATATATTTAAAAAACAATAAAAAAATAAAAAAATTAATAAAGTAGGTGGTGTTGTGTGACATCAAAATTGGTCAGCGACTCAGTAAAACACTGTTAACCGTTGACCGGATAACAGCACTGATTTTCAGTCGCCGCCAAGAGAAACGTCACGAACAACTGGACAGAACACACAAAAAACAAAAAATCTTGACATATAAAGAAAAACATAGAAGATCACAAAACAAGACACAAACATTATATTATGCCTAATAATAATATTCTAAGAATGAAAATTTTAGTTTTGATTGACATTTAATAAAAAAGAAGCTGATTTGATAAGTCATTCAACATACATAACATAGGGAGTATATTGTAATAAAGACTAGACTCTAGAGTGTGCATTAGCGAGAACGTATATGTAGTCTGGATATGTATCACAGCAAAAGTAATCCAACCGCATTTATTTTATTTGTAAGCGTGCTAAGATACTAAGATTTGAAAGATAAAAAAATAATAATAATAATAATACAAGGAAATAATAACAATAAATAATATTATTCTATCCCTTTTGCATATTTAATAAATGGATTTTTAAAAGAACACAAGTTCGTGAGATATCTCACACTTCAAACACTGCGTAATGCAATTTCAAAATCTTCTCTAATATAATCGATATTTTCATAACATTGTCATTGAAGAATCCTACTAATATTAAAATGTGAAAGTAGGTATGTTTGGATGTATGTGTGTGAAGATGTTTGTTACTCATTCACGCAAAAACTATTTAGGCCGATTTTGATTAAACTTGGCACACATATAGATCATATATAGAATAGAATAGAATAGAAAGACATTTATTGACAGCAAAATTATAGAAACAGAGAAGCGAGAAAAAATATATAAACAAGTAAAACAAAATATATATTGAAATAAAACATTGAAGAAAAGATAGTGGGAACTACTACGAATTACTAGTAAATTCATAAATTCTTAATTTATCTTTGACTATTTTATCCTGCTAATCATCATTAACTCCAAGAGCTGATGATGACGACCACTCGCCATTAAAACTCACGTTAAAACGGCAAATGAATCGTGAACTCTTTTTCAGTGATGCAGCCCATCGCGTTCATCCTTTGGCCGGTCAAGGAGTCAATCTAGGCTTTGGTGATGTGAAAGATCTTACTGATTTCCTCTCCGATGCTATTTACAGTGGCTTAGACATTAGTAAGTATTATCTTGTTTTTTATAATATTTTGTGAGTACGAGATCAGACTATTACTTTATAGAAAAAAAAAACGGAAAATGGTGATAATTAATTCAGCAGATCGTGATCACCAGACATATCAAAATATTTCAACTGTGTCTCGCCTAAGGCCTGTTTTATATCAATGCCATCTAGTGACGAAAGCCGAAAAAAAGATGAGGCCATAAATTATAGTTTTAATATGTCACCGTTTACCGCATAAGTAGCGACATCTGTATTGTAGCATAAAGTACGTCAACAGATGGCAATACTATCCTTTCGAATGAATAAACATCCAGAAAACAGAAAAAATTATTAGTAATTCAAATACACAATATAATTTATTACTCATGATCCCTTTCCCTCTAATCGGCCTCAAGGAATAAATTGAATGTTCTATGAAAGATTCTAGATCTATTTCAAGGCCAATAAAAACCTTTAGTGCTAATGTATTATTTAGGTACCTACGTCATGGGTTTTGAATCATGTTATTATAATGTTACAATTTCCGCGACGCATAAAGTGGAGTAGATAACGCTAAGGTCACGCGACATTGGCAAGTAATCTATATGTGTTACTAATCAAATAAGTAGGTACCTACCTACTTACATTAAAACATTGTGTATGTATGTATGTGTGTACACGTTGTTTATCACTCATTGTTCAGACTGAAAAGCAAAGAACGATAAACTCTTATGTCAATAGGTTGACAAACAGGCAGACGGTCCACATGATGGTCTTTGTTTTAAATACTCAGAATATAATACCACGGTAATGTTACCGTGATAATACTGAGATATAATTGATTTTTATTAATCGGTTTTTATCACTTTACACAAAAATGACACCATTTACAACCAGATAAAAATCTGTCATATCGAAATAATCTCGAGAATAGTGACACTTTTTTGAGGTAATTTTTTAATATTTGGTAGATGACCCGCCCACCTATCTCCCCCCTTAAATTTGTCGTACTACTTACCGGACACTGTATATGTGCCAATTTTTTGACTCCGCAACTCTTAATATTTGTACTCGACTTTACGAAACGTACCTATGTGAACGAATGCCGATGATGTACGATTAAATGTAATCTTATCATGTTTCATATGTTATGTTGATTCCAAGACCTATTTGATTGTACAGATAATCATTGATAACACCCAAAGACTTTAAACTTATTTTAAATTTATTTGATAACACCAATATTCTTAAAGTTTTTGCACTTCTGACTAGCTAATCTACATTACTATTAGTCGTAGCTGATTTCTATTATATTTAGTAATTGCATAGTAAATGTTGTTCATTAGGTATGATAAACCCAACATAGGTTTCGACATTTAGCCATCTCAATATACCTATCGCTACATTATTTATGAAAAACTAAATTTCACTAAATGAATCTAATTTTACTTTCAATTATTATAGAAATTTATCTATCAGTTTTCAATTATATAAGAGCCAAGAGCCAGAGGTATATGCAAATAATCTTAATAAGCAAATATTTTCAGCCCATTCAAGCTGGCTAGAAAAGTATGAAACCACCCGTCAAAGACACAACGTGCCTACTCAACTGGCCATTGAAGCTTTACATAGGCTGTACACAGTAGACCTTCCACCGATGGTCCTCATTCGAAGTCTTGGAACACAGATCACAAATGCATTACATCCTATTAAGGTAAGGAACTAAAATCTATTATTAAATTAAAGGTAGGTATCTATTATTAAATTTCATTTTGATTGGTTTAATTGCAATACCTAAGAAGTAAAAAGTGATACCGATACACTAAGACAACGTTTACCTACATTTATTTTTACTTTTAGTAGTTACCGTCAAACAAGCCAACTTTGCCCGTTTTTTTAAGAAAATCGAATATATTACAAGTTTTTTCTATAGGACTTAAGTATATTTTTTCATTTACTACAACTATATGACCATATGCACGCATTTGCTATGTAAAATATTAAAAAAAAAAAAATTTAAACCAAGATTTGTTCGATTTTGATGGTGGCAAAATAATCCGGACTTTTAGCCAACATTGCCCACTTCGATTTTCGACGCAAATCAAGCTCTATAAATACGTAGAAAGCAGCACGACTACAATTTAAGGCAATCTTAACCTTAGTATTAAAATACTGTTTGTAGTTTAAATATGTTCGTGATAAAAACAGTGGGCAATGTTACCTAGCGGTTAATGCCCTTTTCCATACAAGGCTCAACAAACGGTTTAAGATTTTAAGGGTTGTCACATTCCAGTAAAATGATTAAGTAAATGTTATTTTCACTTTTCTTTTGTGGGTGTTGGGTGCATATGAATAGACGTTAAAATGGTACCTAATTAAATGAAATATTGTATGCAAAATTAAATGTTTATTCCAATTTCGTTGACAATTCGACATAATACCGTTGTTCTATTTTGAACATTTCAATAGCGTCAGCTTTAAGCTGTAAATGCTATATCAAAAAATGAGATCAATATATGTCCAAACTTTAACCAGCTTTAACATCACGTTGGAGTAATTTTTATATGCACGGGACCCAATTTCAAGTCTTGGCTTTCTTGGTGTAATTCTAGACTTGAATTTCTGAAATTAAAAATAAGAATAAAATTAAAGCTAAGTGGATCTGCAGATGTATAATAAAAGCTGCCATCTACTCTAATGAAATATACCCTATCCCTATACACAAACAAACATACAGTCCCAAACTTCACCTCTATACATATACTGCGTGAAATTTTAATCAGTTTTCCTCTTACGGGGTCATTATACTCATCATTATGAACAACTTTTACTATGTAGCCAAATCTGAATACGTGAAAAGTAAATCAGCTGTTCCCTACATTTATGTTCGCATAACTCGTCAAAATTTAGGGAACAGCTGATTTTTTTATGAGTACAATGACCCCTTAAGAGGAAAACGGTGATTAAAATTTCAGCCTGTATAAATATACATCAACTGCACCAGGTACTAATATATTTTATAACATAAGAAATTAAGTACTTTATTTTAAAGTCGTTACTTAAGAAATATGTAATTGAGGTGTTTGATGTTTTGTTTCTGTGGTTTTGCGTTAATTCAACCTGTTACAAAATAACTAAAAGTGACAACCCTGAGTGCTTTTTGATAACGGGCAATGTTGGCATGGATGGGTCTGAATAGTTTAGGGTAACTTTGCCCATCATTAGAAGTTTTGATTTATAAAGTCCTGAATAATGAAACTATATTTAAAATACTCAACAACTGATATTCTATAACATACAGTAAAATACACTTACCTGTGTTTTCGCCATGAGGTAAAATCCACAAACGCTTTCCTTAGGAAATTTGCCCGCAAAAACATACACCGCACTCGACAAGCTACTAAATGAACTTTGGAACGAATGCGTTAGATAGTGTTGCCACAAATATAATCAACTTTCCACCCAAATAATAAATGTTGCCATAAAACGAAAATTGTTTCTTATTTAAGCGGTTTTGCTTATAAATTGCTTTTAGGGCAAAGATACCTTGATTGGCAAAGTTGGCTTGTTTGACGGTATAATTATTTATACATGAATAATTCTTATTCTCTAATTATAACTACTAAAAGTAAAAATAAATGTAGGTAAACGTTGTCTTAGTGTATCGGTATCACTTTTTACTTCTTAGGTATTGCAATTAAACCAAATTTCAGCGACATCGGCCATAGTTTATAAATAAATACGCTGTGACATACAGATGGACGGACGGACATTGACATTATGAAAGTATGGTGTGGGTGGTAAACCCTTGTTAGACATCGGAAACCTAAAATTATAGTATCTTGTCTTTACGCTAGTATACAATTTCTAAAGTCTTGTTTATTAGCATTAATAATGCAATAACTGCTGAACGATTCTATAGATATAAATTGCATTACCACGAAAGAAATCGCCATAATTTAGTATCGTATATGTTGTACCTATAACTATTATTGTCTAAATTTAAGTATAAAACAGTTTTTTTTTGGTCAACTTAACATTATTTTTGAGCCTTTCCTTGAATAGCAGACAACCTCGCGTGGGTTATAGACATCTGCGTTCTATAGGTCGATGGCTTGGCGTATCATACAATATAAAGGTTACCATTGCTATAACACGCTATACGCCAGCAATTTTAAGATTACTTCATGAAACTGCCATTCGCTCTGTTGTTTTAATCGCGTGAGGGACGAATTTTGCAATAAAGCTTCTTGACGAACCTAAAACATACTTTATACTTCATACATAAACCGTTACCTACTTAATTATAGTTGTGTCATGGATTTGTACATACAAGATTCCAATAATAGGTCGCAGCTTGCGCCTGTCATAGCTCAAAGATTAGCTTTAAGACATCTGCATTTGGCTGTATAATCTAATTTGGTACTAGTCGCTCTGCAGTGTCCCACTTCAAGAGATAAAAGTACCTATCCCATGTCAATTTCCGTGTTCTATATTTCTAAAACGTAGTAACAGACACACGGATTCACTTTTGCTTTTATAATATTAATAAGAATTAATGGGAATCCCTCATGTTGACCATACCTCGGGTGTTATTACTCACTTCGACTGAATCTTTTAGAATTGAATACGTTGAATAAAATTAAAAGAACAATAACCCATCTCGAATAGCAAAAACCCTCGTCCCTTTACTTGGGGTGTTTTTTGTTTGTGATACCGGAATTAGGAATAGGTCTTTGTCTAAATTCCCATGCGAATCGGTTTTTTATTCGTCCCAGATTGTTAATAGTTATTGTTTCCATACGAATAACATAAATGCAGAAGAATATCATTGTCTAATTAATTTTGTAAGCTGAACGACTGAACAGATTTTGATTAAATTTAGGATAGAGATTAGACCTTAAACCGTTGGGAAGGACATTATAAATTCAGATTATTTTTATTCGAAAAGAGTTAATGGAGTTGTAAACTTACTTTGACCTCATAAGTCACCATCAAAAGATCTTCTCTCTGTTGTAAGATTGGTAATTAAATTTTGGTATTTTTACTTTTATCAATATTTTTTAAATGTAAAAATACCTATGTAAAAATAAAATAAAATATTTCCGAAACTGAGTACCTACCTATTTCTAGATATTTTAAACACTGGTTAGTGTTTGATATTTTTCTTGAAAATCCTACAAAACTGTAGTCTGTATGTAACTAATACTTTCGATTCTCAAAATTAACAACGTTAGGTACTTATGCAACTATTATACCTATGTTTACTATATCTTCCGGCAGTTTATGCTTCCGGTCTGCCTTGATTATAGGGAGAAGTAAGTATACGAATGTATCACCAAACATAGAACGCATTATATTCCATTGTTTGTTCAAGGCTCCAAGGGTTTCTAATATAATTATATTCTAAAACCCTTGTTCTTCGTTAAAACTTGTTGAAAAGAGTATGGTTTAGGTAGGTGCTCTTTTTGTGAAAAGTGTATCAACTATGCAGATTTCTAATATTTTATATCGTTTAAAGTAGGTGAATGTTGGCGTAGTATGAAAACAGAGCCAATCTTTCTTACTTCAAACATGACCTACTCTCTTAAACTACATGCTATTTACTATATTAACTTCGTATACCTAGTTCTATCGTCAACATGCTATATATCGTTACGCCACATTGCAATTGAGAAGTAGGTACCTACTTACACTACACGGTCTTATATTCTAGAAATATTGAGCAAACAAATGTTCAATTATGGCTACATAAACATTAGGTATCTTATATTAAGGTATTATTAATCATTGGATATTCATTTTGTATTGATAGCAGCTTATAGAATTAAGCAAGGGAGCACGCTAGGTACTACGAGAACTAAATTTCGTTATCTTTATATAAAACATCAGCTAATAGTGTAATAACAGTCTTAATATAATTAAGATTGTTAAATATTCTACGTATGTTTTTGGGTACAATTAAAAATCACAGTGTATTTTACATTAGTTATACGATACGGTAGGTATATTTAGTTATACATTTGTTAATCTGTTGCAAAGCTCCTTCCTGTAGCAACACTTGAGATCCAGCCAGCAGATATCTCTCATTTGGTTTTAATCTGGCCAAAGTAAGAATGTTACTTAGTACCTAGTACTACTCTACCACGTACCATTTTTTATCTATCTAATATTATAAAGAGGAAAGATTTGTATGTATGTGTGTATGTAGGTATGCAACGAATAAACTCAAAAACTACTGGGCCGATTTCAAAAATTCAAAAAATATAACACTTTTTGTTTGTTACAGAAAATGATCATGTCACATGCAGCATCATAATTCAAGGATCTACACTTTTCGTCTAGTTTTTAACAATATAATTGTCAGTAGATATGATGCAGTAGGTACTGGTTGTATCTTGATGAATGTTAGTCATGGATTTATGTTACTATAGATTTTTATAATGACCCTCATGTACCTAAAAACTACAAATATAATTTACCTACTCTTAGTGTAATAAATGTTTTTCTAAAGAATCACTAGGTATTTTATTAGATGACGACCGTTGTTTATTAGGTATTTATTTAAATATTATAAAACTAGTTACCGTGATTTATTTGAGAAATGCTCAATCTTGGATATGATTTTTATATAAGGAGATTGATAGTTTCAAACCGTTCAACATCATTGAGATTCAATAAAACTAGAGTCAGTTCTTACAGTTCAGTGTAGAAATCTAAGTTAAAGTGCATTTCCCAAAATACGGTTGGATGTCACCTACTTACAAATACTTTTGTTGAACAAAGGTTCATAATGGGCCCATAAACAGGTAGGACCATTTTTCCGTTAAAAGTCTTTCGTAGAATTTAATAATAACAGCAGCGGGCAAAACAAGGTCGATGGGAAAAATTCGTTGCGAGCAGCTGCCCCGCCGCAATTCTCATCGACCGTGTCGCGTGAGACCGAGGGGTGACGTCACAATAGCCGACTGGCTGGCGCAATGCCGCCATCTTGTTTGCGCCATTGCCACTATACCGTGCAAACCATTTACAACCCTAAATATAACAAGAAAAAGTCTACAATCGTTTGACGTGAAAACAAAGCCATATCATCTGTCTGACTAACCGTTCTGAGAGTGAGTAAATGCGTCAATAATATTTGCCTTATGAATCAATTGTTGAAATAGATATTCTAAACAATGACACGAAATAAAAGGTAGGTAAGTACCTACTTAATTTGAATACACATCATTAGATTAGGCAGGAAAGTACCTACTTACCTAATTAAATTAAAGGTACCTAGCTACCTACCATAGTTTATCATCTTGGTATAGTCACAACTAATTGGCTTTATTATTAATTCCTCGTAATTAATAGGATAATGCTACAAAAGTACCTAAAAATAGAATTCTAGGAATAGCGATTCATCATCAGTCAGTATACTTTTAGGAATGCGTACTTACCTACCAACTTTTTTTAGAATATCCGTTATGTTACCTGTCTGAGGGGCATCCAGGAATTACCAACCTACCTGTGGTTAGTGGTTACAAACTATGAAATATTATTATCGAGGATGCAACAAAAAGTATTTCTCAAAAAACAAGTCACCTACTTGAGCAACATTACTAAAATTAGAAGATATGTACACAAGGTATATTGATACTGTGATATGTATGTGTTACTTATAATATAGGTACCTAAGTACCTAGGTACTTATTATTGAGACATCTGCCAATATACTTATTTAAGGACTAGCTGTTCTCCGCGGTTTCACCCGTGTTCCCGTGTAATCTTATCTTTTACCGGGATGAAAATATAGCCTATGTTCATCAGGGATAATATAGCTTTCTAATGGTGAAAGAATTTTTCAAATCGGTCCAGTAGTTTCAGAGCCTATTCAATGCAAACAAACAATCAAATATTTCCTCTTTATAATATTATTATTTTAGTAGGTAGGTGTAGATATGATATAAGATCATCATAAAAAGTATGTAATGTAGGTAGGTACATACACAGAACACTATTACTCCTAGCGGAGGTTACATATACCTATCTATCAAGCAACTACGCATTAGGAATTTTCTGGATATCCCCTGCCCTACCCCTACCTCAACCTCTCTCGCTTAAAAATGCTCGGATCAATACCCTCACCCTCCCCACCTACACATCGCTTTTAGTGCTTGTTTTTGCTACGTTCAGAAATCTTCTACTTACAAAAAAAATTGTAAGTAGGTATCGTAAAATCCAAAATGCATTTCTATGATTTAAATATTTTATGTATGACCCAAAGTATTTACCTTAAATTACTTTGAGAATTATAGTTTTCATTAAAAAGTCTAATTAGGTACCTAACCTAATAAGAAAGTAATGAAATACCTACATAATAGTTATCTATCCAGAATTTCGAAAAAGGTTTCTGACATGTTCTACTTTATAGGCATAATATTATTTTACTCTTTCTTTGGTTGGTCACGTTGTAAATATTGATCGTCTATTTTTGGTCCACTTCGGCCTCCCTTCGGCTGATAATCGTTTGGCTTCGGCGGTGTTGCCCACTCTACTGATAAAACCGAAAATCTACTATTTTTGATTTACTATATACTTATTTACAAAAAATTTGATACTAATTATACTATAATATCTAACTAGCTGTCCCCCGCGGTTTCACCCGATCCCACGCCCGTGGGATCTTATCTTTTCCTGGGATAAAAATATAGCCTATGACACGCTCAAATAACGTGGCTTTCTATTGGTAAAAGAAATTTCTACTTACGATATTACCCCTAACAACCCTTACAAACTTTACCTCTTTATAATATCACTATAGATTAAAATACAATTATATGTAAATATGTCAGTAAATAGCAGTGCACTCAACAATATAATTATTTATGTAGCTTAACAGATCCAAATTTACATAACAATTTTAGACTATAACTAGGTATTGTAGGTATATATAATATACAAAGATAATGGAGACAGGTGTTGTGTAAATAGTAATACCTACATACTATTAATTTATTCTATTATCATCCTATGATGTTTCATCGCATGCATTTACCATAGCTTACCCATACATCATACATATGATTATCCCAAACATAACGTACCTACTATAATCATGTCTGCAATAAATACATACGATAAGTCGTTTGATGTAGGTATTTATTGCAGACATGATTTCTTAGTCGTGCTTAACCTAAATGTTTTATGGAAATAATCGTTAAAAATTTAAGCCGTCACAGGACGCCCGGCTGATATGAAACATTTAAGTATATTACAATTCAAATATAACTGATTCGAAATCTTTAAGCACTTTAAAAACAAAAGGGAGCTGGGAGCGGTTGTGTAGAGGGGGCATCCCGTTTGCCGTCACGGCATACGAGTCTGTTTTACTGGTACGACGCGCAAATAGATGTTTCACATCAACAACCAACATAACTATTCTGTAATATTAAATTTAACTGATCTTCTGATTTACAGAGTTGGCATCACTAAACTTCGCCATCTTTTCATCGCCCGCCATCTTGTTTGCAACTGCGTAGCGGGGCCCCGGTTGGGGTATGGTATAAAAGGCAATCATGACGTCATGCGCCCTCATTGATTTCTCAACGTGATGCAGTGTGGACGTGTCTCTGTGTAGTGAAGTGCTGCAGAATTCTTCAAGGAATCTAGTGCCTGTTCGGATTCAGGTGTGTAATATTGTATAAACAACAATATTTCTGCCCTTTAAATACAATGGGCTACAAATCTAAAGAAAAATCTGTCGTTGACTTTTGTGAAAGTAAAACCGAATCGCTATCTAATTGGGTTCGGCAAGTTAAAACTAAATCTCTTAATGCCAAGACAAAGAGAAAGCGCGACTTGAGAGTCATCGCCATTTTGAGTAACTCTCTATCCCGTGCAGAGAGCGAACTCGTTACGAAACAAAGAGAACGTGCCAGAAAGTGGGCTCAAATGCAAGCTGATCTTGGATTGTCCACTAAGGAGGAGGAAGTAGCCAAGCAGCAACGGGAGAAAATCGATAACTTATGGAAGAATGATCTCAGCGGTTTAGATAGTTTTTTCAAGGAATTAGACAGTGTCAAACCAATGATAAAATAACCCTGTGTACCTAGGTAATGTAAATTTGTATTTGTATCTGTGATATTATGTAGGATGTTTTTCTAAATTACAGTCCCATTGCGTATCGCGTGGGTCTGCATCCGACGGCCGCCATCTTGGTTGCCGCTGGGGCGTGGTCGCTGCTAACTACAAATGGGTTTGTAACGTTATCATACATTTATTTAGTTAGTTCAATTATTAGTTCAATATTATTGTATAAATATTTCAATTTTCTCTATCGCCTAATGGTTAAATTGGAATTTGATTTTATTCATATTGAATAAGAAATTGTATCATATGTTTAAGTATGAAAATAAAAAAGATTTACAAAGCTTTGTCGTATTACTGATGTTCATTTTATTTTCTTGTAATTTCACCACACACGAAATGTATTATTCCATGAGTCATCACCGACATCGTCACCGTCACTTCGTGGAGGAAGGTGGTGGAGTATCGAGAGTTGGCGAGTATGAGTCACCACGCTGGCCGCTGGCCTGCGGGGCCAGTCCCGTGCTGGCTGCGTATTACAGCACACTACAGCAAGCTACGCTGCCCGTGTTTCACGGCTCACAGCTCACGGCGCGCTCACACGATCTATCCGAGTCCCGGTTGTCAGCCCACTAGGTAAACGTTAGGTGATTGCGTCTTGGTACCATCTTTTTGCTAGAACAAATGTTACTGGGTCCCTCGCTATTGAGGGGCCCCTCCATATAACATTGTATTTAGAACTCAGAATTTTCCTGAGAACGTGCTGCTGCCGCCAGTCTTCTAGGACCTTGTTCGCAACAACTGGCCGTACCCGTACGTCGAGGTTAACGACAACTTAACATCCGGATTACTATGAAATTTACTGAATATATTCGAGAAGGAGTAAGATGACGTAATTTTCGGTGAGTCACATGTTTACAAAACAGTGGTGATGAACAATTTATTCCAATCTTATGTATCTACATACTTACTTATTAATTGATCTAGTTATGTTGTTGTATATAAAATTTTAAATTATTGTTCCTAAAGAGGACTAATCATACTTACATTAGGCGATGCCCAAGGGCAAATATCTGTGAAATAACTTTCCATCCAAACAGGCATATATTAAATAGAATTATCCGGAGAACTGGTAACTTCGAGGAAGTCTGAAGCGTCCGGAGAACGCGCGCACGCTTTGATCGTTCAATAACGCACACTGAACAATCCTTGACCTGATAAACGGCTGTCTGTCTTCACTGCGACGGCTTTCACTATTAGGTAACATCCAGGTCATATTTGTCTTATTATATTATGACAGTACCTATAATTTAAATAACAACAAAATGCATGTTGTGATTATCTAAACAATAAAGGAAACATATATTTCCCCATAAGAATAATATTAAGTGTAGGAGGATATTTAGTAATGTGACCTCATAACGATGAAACAAATGCGAACGAGAAAGTGGGCTGATAAAAATCCGGGACCTGAAATAATAATGAGAAGGCTGTATAAATAAACATTAAGTTCAATATAATCGGAAAATCAAGATTAGGGACACACGTGGAACCCAAAGTCTAATGGTGAGTTGTCAGAATCTACTGACTTTTACCTCTACCTTTACCAATGTCTTTTATTTTTACGAAAACTTAACATTTATTTACCTAGGTGTTTATAGTGAAAATGAATATTATAAAGAACAACATTTTGTGTGCAAACTTCACAGTTTACGTGGACTGGGCCATGGCTGTCGTGAACCACTATCACTACGTACCTACCTAAGAACAAAACTCAAAGCAAGGTGAAGTGCGTCCTCGCGATCAAGGCTTACCCAGCTTCAGTTGATAAAGCGAGTGGTCCGTCGACCGTCTCGCGTCTCGCCTAATGCACACAGATAAGTCCTCTCGGCTATACCTACTGCATATCAGATCAGTTGTCTATTTATCAGTATTAATAATTGTGGTGGCCTAGAAGATTCTTTGAAACGTTACGAAGTTATTATTTAATCTAAACAAAATATTATTTAAAAGTAAATGCAGGAAATATATCACAAATATTTTAGGTAAGTGACGAATGATTTTCACAATTTTAAAGCTTTACAAAGTTCACAAAATATTTTACTGCTGAGATGAGATTTAACATACTTGAGTATTTTCTCCATACTAATAGAAATGATGTAGACTGAATAATTGTTCCATGATCGTATGAGCAATATTACCACTGTACAGGTACTCACCTACTTCAGAGTTTTAATATACCTACATACCTACTAAATCTATTTTCTAGTGAGAAGTAGGGCCCGCTATATTATAATTATTTTTATTCCAGATCTATATGTATTACTACAGATATCAATTTATTTATTATCTTACCTATACCTACTTAAGATATGGAATAATGATTTACTAATTATACATATAACTAGCCAATGTCTAGATAGACACTACTTTGGACCGGAACCCGATATACATAATATAGGTACACCTACTATTATACTCGTAGTCCTATTGAAACTATCCAATCGATTTCAACTCAAATAATATCATACAATAGAAAACAATCCTAAATTGTAAGATTTGGAGATAATTTATAAATGTAAGAGAAACATAACCAAAACATAAGGTATGTAGATAACTAAATATATCATGAAGATATTTAATTGAAATTAGTAAGTATCCCGAAGGACTCTATGAGTCTAGATACATTATAATGCTATTTGGGGTTTCCTTTGATGGAAACCATTCGATGTGTTTGCTTAAACTGATCTACAGGTTTCTTGGCCTCCTGTTTAGCTGTTCTGTCATAAATTATCGAGATCAAAAGAGCTTGAATTAAAGAACTTTTAACAAATAGAAAATCGCAAATGGACCGACTTTACTGGTACTGAAATCGAATTATAAACACGAGCCAACTGCTTTCGTAATAGCGATACTGATGCACCTTTGCTGGCTATTGGTGATTGTATCTTCAGGTAGGCAACTCTGCGATTTCACAATAATAAGTCTATTTAGGTGTCAACTAAGATGCAAACTATATGCATAATTGAAATATGAATGAGGAAAATTATGGAACATTTGGAAAAACCTGAGGATAAACTGGAATACGTACATTATTAACTTTATAGGTATTTATAATAATCAGCATTAGTTGGATTTTCCTGTTCTAAGCTTATATTATTATTAGCTGATTGATGATATTTTGTACATAATAAATATACCTAAGTACCTACCTACTTGATTGGAAATTGAATCGAGGAAATTAGAAATGCAGTTCTTCTATATGAATTGTTACAAGCAATAACTGTTCCTGACATAATATATTGGTGTAATGGAGAGAGAACTTCGTGAAATAAACTTTGGAAGTCTGTATAATTCGAACTTGGCTGCTGTGAGGTTTGGCTTAAAATATTATTCTCTAAAACTAGGTAAAGAACACGCTGCATGCATTTATTTTACAGTGAGTCATCTTATTTATTATTCGTTCTAAGGTTTAACTCTTGCATACATATTAAACTTACCTAAGTATATATTTTTTTAATATTATGTATGTAAAATGCCTTTTTGCGTTTTGTTTGCCCAGCTAGGTACCTACCTACCTACTTGAGTTTGTTAGAGAAGCTATTTGCCTACTCGTGCTCAGTCACACATAACCTGTCGCAGATGTTAGAGTTGTACTTGGATGGAAGTATCTAAATGTTTGAATGCAGTCGATAACAATCATAGAATAGACTTTGTGATTTGAGGGTATGTTCATACTGTACTTGGATACCTAATAATAAAACAGCATGTTAATTGGTATGTGTAATGAGTAGGTACCTACCTTGTAACATTTTATACTATTCGTTTTTCTTTTCAAATGAACTAATGACTTATGCAGTCTCTCATGACTATTATTTGTGTTTTGTTTCTGTGATCTTAGAACCAGTACTTTTACAAGGCGTGGTTAGTGAAGAAAATATTTGAATGCAGTCGAGATTTTGACAAAAATTATTAAATGAATTTCCAATTTTCCTGAATGAAATTCCAGTTTTTCTGCAATGTGCAACCTACTATTGTTTAAATGCATGATGGAATTGGAGAGTACATGTTCATATCTTCATTTAGCAGATACCTGTTGTGGTTTTGGGTTCAAGTATAGCATAAAATGTTTCTTTGTTTACTGATTGCAATTGGAAACGGGTGCGTAACTTGTCTTGTAGCTAATAACTCTCAATAATGTTTGTAGATTTCTTGTGTTCTGTGTTTGTTTAGCCTAGGTCGTTGTACATGCGGTGAACTGGATACATTAACTAGTATGGTGTTTAAAATATGATGCTGAAGCTATTAATTATCACTTTGCCTTGATATTGCGAACTCTAGAATATAGTATATAATAAAATTCATCTATGCATGGGCAAATTGACAACGCGTGATGGTGTAATTTGTAACACGGCTTTCAACATCAAGGCAATAAAAAGTACCTTCATACCGGTAAAGTATGTGTAGACATGAATATGTAGATACCTAGTCAATGTTAAATAATTAATATTTTATTGCTTTTGACTGAACCACCAGAACTAACTTGTTCTTTTATTCAAATTGATAAGTACCTACCCATATACTATAACAAAAAATTATATTCTGCTCTATATGCTAATGTAGTTTTCCATGTCACTGGTGTCAATTTTGGTTGATTTGTTTAGCTAGATCGTGCTAAGAAGTATGCTTTACTTTACAGCACTAAATGAACATGCATCATCATCATAGAAAGCTTTACTGGGCTATTGCAGCACTAAACTATCTACGTAATTTGGCTAAAACTTATAAGGACCGCTGCTGCCCCGCCACAGCGTGTTAACCTCTATTAAATTAACCTTACACCACTATTGAATCCAAATCGGCTTGTCGAAGAACTAGAATACTGCTGCTTCGCCATGGTATGTCTGCCTCTATGCCTGCTGCGTCCACACGTAATAAGACTCGTGATACTACGGCTGCTTTGTCAGGCGTTGATCTTACCCTGCTACTGAACTATCACAGCGTGTCGTCCACTAGACCGCCGCTGCCCTGTCACTGCGTATCGACCACTAGACCGCCGCTGCCCTGTCACGGCGTGTCGACTACTAGACCGCCGCTGCCCTGTCACGGTGTGTCAACCACTAGACCGCCGCTGCCCTCACGGCGTGTCGACTACCTACTAGACCGCCGCTGCCCTGTCATGGCATATCGACCACTAGACCGCCGCTGCCTTATCTCTGCTATTAGCTGTCACGACAGCTTTGAATTGAAGCATAATATGTAAGTGTGTTTTATATATAATTTTTTTTCTATATTACTCTACCTACACAGAAATAGAAAACGAGGGATTTTATTATTAATTCCATGCTATAAAAATCCATGATGAACCCGGAATCGACATAATTTACAAAAACAACTTTGTATCAAGCCTGTAATTATTATAAAAGAAATATATCCTATAACAAACTGGTATAGATACACCTTCATTTTGTATTAATAATAATAGATCAGAGATATCGTCTTCCATATTTGTGTTAAATCTTAATTAAATCGTTAAACCAAAGTATTTACCTAGAAGGATATCAGCAACTTACAGGTTGATACATCGCTTTCACCGCAACAGCTTATTAGAGTGGTACCCCTGCCTACCAACTGTTATCTAATTACAAATAAGAGATCAAGACTTTAATCCGAATCATCAATTAACAAATCGAATGAAATTCAAACTCCTCGTAGTAATGGTACCCGTCCTAATCAAAAAATATTCCAGAATATGAGTTAAGAAGCTAATGTATTTGGGATGCACGTTACGCACCTAACATTAATGCTACGCGTATCCAGAGCCTATCTAGTCTGACCAGTTCCAAGGCAAGTACTTGACTGCAACATCAAAATGATGTGACTTCAGGCCGCTTCATTTAAAGTGGGGTATAAGGCGGTACGAAGAAAGGGCGCTGCGCTCATATGCCTGCTTCGATGGGCTTAATTCTTCCGGCAGCGTTGATCTTTCAGTCAGCTGCTAGTTCTTCGGGTCACGTCAATGATCCAGTTAACTTGTACGATGCTGCGCGACGCGTCAATGATCCAGTCAGGCAAAAAATGCCTGGTTCATCAAGCAGAGTCAATGATCCAATCAGCACACGTGATCATTCGGGTAACGTCAATGATCCAGTCAGTGAGCCAGATTCTTCGGGTCGCGTCAATGATCCAGTCGGCGAGCTTATTCTTCGGGTCACGTCAATGATCCTGTCGGCCCATCTGGGGTAACGTCAATGATCCAGTCAGTGGGCCTTATTCTTCGGGTCACCTCAATGATCCAGACAGTATAGCATGTTCTTCGGGTCACGTCCACGATCCAGCCAGCCCATCTGATTCTTCGGGTAGCGTCAATGATCCAGTCATCCCACCTGGTTCTTCGGGTCGCTTCAATGATCCAGCCTGCGTGCCTAGTTCTTCGGGTCACGTCTATGATCCAGCCAGTGTGCCAGATGATATGGTTCGTGACAATTATTTATTTAGTTTAGTTTCCGACTCACTTTTATGATCCAGGAAGGGCCTCAAAGACATTTCATCGAGTCGTGTTCCTGTTTCCGAGCAACCCTCGTGATACCATCAGCGCAGCTATGCCTGATGCCCTTTGGCCACCGAGCCTGTTTCAACGGGCTGCGTTTGTGATCCAGTCAGCGTCACCGTGCCTGATTCTTCAGGCCAGGCCAAGCCGTGCCTGGTATCTTGGACCATGCTGTGCCTGTATCATCGGGCAACGTTCGCGATCTGGTCAGCGCCACCTCGCCCGTTTCATCAGGCAGTACTCGAGATCCAGTCAGCACAACCATGCGCTGGTTCGTCGAGCAACATTCGTGATCCAGTCAGCGCAGCCACGCCTGATTCTTCAGGCCACGCCGTGCCTGTTTCATCGGGCAACGTTTGGGATCTGGTCAGCGCCACCTCGCCCGTTTCATCGGGCTGTATTCGAGATCCTGTCAGCGCAACCATGCGCTGGTTCCTCGAGCAACATTCTCGATCCAGTCAGCGCAGCTACGCCTGTATTATCAGGCCGCACCATGCCTGATTATTTGGGCTACCCCGTGCCTATAGAATGGGCCAAGGTGATCCTGCCAGTACCACCGAGCCTGTTCCAAGGGCTGCGTTTGTGATCCAGTCAGCGTCACCGTGCCCGATTCTTCAGGCCACGCCGTGGCTGTGTCATCGGGCAATGTTCGCAATCTGGTCAGCGCCACCTCGCCCATTTCATCGGGCTGTATTCGAGATCCAGTCAGCGCAACCATGCGCTGGTTCATCGGGCAACATTCGTGATCCAGTCAGCGCAGCCACGCCTAATTCTTCAGGCGACGCCGTGCCTGTTTCATCAGGCAACGTTCGCGATCTGGTACAGCGCCACTCTGCGCCACCTCGCCCGTTTCACCGGGCTGTATTCGAGATCCACTCAGCGCAACTATGCGCTGGTTCGTCGAGCAACATTCGTGATCCAGTCAGCGCAGCCACGCCTGTATTATCAGGCCGCACTATGCCTGATTCTTTGGGCTACCCGTGCCTATAGAACGGGCCAAGGTGATCCAGCCAGTACCACCGAGCCTGTTTCAACGGGCTGCGTTTGTGATCCAGTCAGCGTCACCGTGCCCGATTCTTCAGGCTACGCCGTGCCTGGTATCTTGGGCCATGCCGTGCCTGGTATCTTGGGCCATGCCGTGCCTGTTTCATCGGGCAACGTTCGCGATCTGGTCAGCGCCACCTCGCCCGTTTCACCGGGCTGTATTCGAGATCCACTCAACGCAACCATGCGCTGGTTCGTCGAGCAACATTCGTGATCCAGTCAGCGCAGCCACGCCTGTATTATCAGGCCGCACCATGCCTGATACTTTGGGCTACCCCGTGCCTATTAAACGGGCCCAGGTGATTGAGCCAGTACCACCGTGCCTGTTTCATCGGCCAGCGTTTGTGATCCAGTCAGCGTCACCGTGCCTGATCAGCCTTCCCGTGCCTGATTCTCCAGGCCACGCCGTGCCGATATCATGTGTCATGTGTCGGGCAACGTCCGCAATCCCATCAGCGCCACCATTACTCATCGGGTCGTCATGTCCAAAAGAGCACGTACGTGATCCAGTCACCACCACCGTGCCTGTTTCAACGGGGCTCAGTCGTGATCCAGACACCATCACCGTGCCTGTTTCTCCGGGGCACATACGAGATCCAAACATCATCACCGTCCTGTTTCATCGGGGCCTGTTCGTGATTCAGACCACGAGTATGTTTACACCCATACACCCAGTCTTCTTCAACGAGTCCAAACATCCAATGGTGCTTCACCGAGTCTGAATGGACAGGCCGCGCCATGCCTGATTCTTCGGGCACATTTTAGTCGGCCACTCTCCTGACGCAGACAACAAACATGCCCGGTTTGTCTGACTGCAGCCAGCCAATTTCGACGAGCTTCGTCCAGAATCCAACCAGTAAGAGTCACCGTGCCTGATAGTTCAGGCCATGGCGTGCTTGGTATCCTGTGCTGTATCGTACCTACCTGTTTCATCGGGCAACGTTCCTGATCCAGCCAGCGCAGCCATGCCTGAAAACAGTAAACACTTCGGGATTGATTATGGTGAGAACTAATATTTCTCTAGGTAGCGCCCGATATGCAATGCTGTGAAATTATGCTACGAACAATGTACCACAGTTGATGGCAAACGGTACGAGTCCTAATAGCGATCCTTCAACAACGTGTCCGGAGGAGTCAAGCAGGCAGGCTTGCAGTCAGAACAATTCGTCACAATTGACTGTAAGTCGTATCAGCTATCATGTGTTCCTGTTTAACTGTTTTTGGTTTGCCTTACTTATGATCAGAAATTCCAAAAATCTCTGGTAAACAAGAAAAAAGAAGCCTTCCAATCGATTAATAATAATTTTGCACCCCACATAGAAAAACTGTTATTTGTGTAAACTAAAAAAGCTGTTGGTACTAACGTACCTACTAATAATACTTGTGCCCATATTTTGGTTTAATAATAGTACTTTCAGATACAGG
The DNA here is from genome assembly GCA_951361185.1 of Ochropacha duplaris. Classification (NCBI taxonomy): domain Eukaryota; kingdom Metazoa; phylum Arthropoda; class Insecta; order Lepidoptera; family Drepanidae; genus Ochropacha; species Ochropacha duplaris. The sequence goes on along the minus strand of OX592707.1, from coordinate 5,918,049 downwards.
ATATAATGAGGTATTATACTATTAAGTCCAGTATTTTCGTATGTACCTATCTCCTTTGAAATATCTGTTTTGTCTTCCTAATTAAATTTATTTCAGATCTTGCGGTATGTTTTAATAATTATATTATAGCATATATTGTGTGTATAGTATAATTAATATTAATGAACTGTGTAGTAATAATACCTACTAAATTAAACTTATGTTTATTTCTTATATTCTAATCTTATTAGGTGTCTTACTGACTACCTGCGTTTCGTAATCACGTCTCTTTCAGGTATTCAATACAATAAAGTTATATGAATGCTTGATTAGGAAGGTCTCAATAATATACGCTAACGGAAAAATAATTTCGAAAAAAATAACACTTCTCCCTAAATAATTGAAAAGAAATTGAAATCATTTAATGAAAATTTGAGAATTAGGTAAGTAGAACTTTACAAGTTTTCAGGGATTTTTTAATAGAAAATAAGAAGGAATATAATTTTTAATTGAAAAGTAAAATTGAACGCATAATAGATGGCCAACTTTCATAAGTTACCAAAAAGAGAATAAGTACATAATGTGTACAAAAATATTGAGAAAAATATCAAACAAGAGTTCAATATCATTCGTAAGTACCAAACTTACTAACGTAAACAATACCTAGGTTAGGAAATAACAGTATATTTTTCAGATACAGAGTAGGTTACATGAAAGAAAAGCAAATTATGAGTTCCAAATATGGGCGACAACTGTAACTACTAAAATTATTAAACTTTGTATATAAAAAATACACGTGCTTTAAAAAACTGATACATTAACATGACTTAACGAGAGAATAAATACCTAATCAGCGATCTGGATCTAACATGGAAATTATGACAAAAATATTTAAAATTATACAAAAATAAAGGTAAAAAAAAGTACCTATGCTGAATGTTCAAGTAAAAAAAGGTATTGTTAAATTAGGTATATTGAATATATAATAGAATAAGACTATAACTATGAAATGCACATGGGTTTTAAAGAGCAAAACTACTATCGGCAATATACCTATATGTATTGAGTGATTTAAAAAATCGGATATAAAACATGTAAGCTGAAGTGATTTCTCGTGTATTCGTGAGATACATGCATAACAAAATATTGTTCACAGATAGAAAATAATTACTAGATGCGGATCAACTGCCTGTTTAAGAAATCCTCGTGTGGTGTCAAGTCGACGTATTGAGGTACCCAAACATAACAGATATTGTTCACAGACGATCACCGAAAGTAATCTAGAGGTAGATCAACGAACTCTGCTGATGATGAGTAGAAAAGTCACAATTGGTCCCGACAAGCAGATGCATGGAGGTACACAAACATAACAAAATATTGTTCACAATTGTATAAGGACTACAGAAGTGTTAGCTAGATTCAGATCAACGAACATTGCTGAGAATTGACGAAGGAAGACTCATTGAGGTACCTACACAAACGTAACAAATATTGTTTACAGATGATCAGCTAAAAGTGAACTAGAATCGGGTCATCGAACTCGGTGGTGATATAATGCAGGAGAATAGTGATTCCATTCAGATGCATCACAGATATTGATAGGTAATTGAGTAAGGTGCATCAACATAACAAAGTATTATTCACAGACAATCACCGAAAAGTAATCTAGAGGTAGATCAACGAACTCTGCTGATGATGTGTAGAAAAGTCATAATTGGTCCCGTAAAATCAGATGCAATGAGGTACACAAACATAACCAAATATTGTTCACAGATGATTACGGAAATATCAACTAGATTCAGATCTACGAACTTTGCTGAAAATTGCAGGAAATTAGAAATTATTCCTACGAAGGAAGACGCATTGAGGTATCAACACAAACGTAACAAATATTGTTTACAGATGATCAGCGAAAAGCAAACTAGACACGGATCATCAAACTCGGTGGTGATATTATGCAGGAGAATATCAAGTGATTCCATTCAGATGTGTCGCAGAAATTGATAGGTAATTGAGTAAGGTACATCAACATAACAAAGTATTGTTCACAGATGATAAAATATAAGTATACCAGAAGAGGGTAATTGAAAAATATAATAATGGTCCCATGTAATGTACCCACACATGATTAAGAGATAAACCAGAAGCGGATCAATAAAACCTGTCATCCTATACAGATGCATTGAGGTACATCGTTATTAAAGTATTGTTCACAGATGATTACTAAGAGTGGAGATAAATCTCAAATAGTGCCACGTAAGCGGATGTATAGAAGTAGGTACACCAACCTAACAATAATTATTTCAGATTATTGCAGAATGGTAAAATTGAGAGTAGAACAATGGAAGGAAATCTCATGTTATGCAAATGCATTGAGTAGGGTACAATATAAAATGTTTTGTTCACAGATGATTTCTAGAAGTGTAGTTATTAGAAAGTGAACTAGATTATGATTGACGATTACTATGCGCTGGTATAATGCACGAAAATAAAAATTGTAGGTAACAACATAACAAAGTATTGTTCACAGATGATCATAAAAATCTTAATCAACGAATGAAATGATGGTATTGTCAAGAAATTCTCTATACATATTTATTAAGGTACATCAGCATAATAATGTATTGTTCACAGAAAAAATACTTATTACTAACTAATAATTTTTCAACCATTCGTCAACGTCGCCATGAAATTTGGAGGACTTGTTTATAAATAACATTGTTCGTGAAAGAACTAAAAAATAATAAAATTACAATCGAAAGTAATTAAAGTAGTTTTGTGTCTGGAGATGAATTATCATGGGCTAAACAATGCTGAAAACAAAGAAGAAAACGTTTTTTTTTTCAGATACGCAAAAACAGTTAAGCATAAATAACCAATTTTGTTATACTTAAAGAAGTAAAAAAAGATATATATTTTATAAAACACAACAACATAGAACATGATTATCAAAGATAATAATGAGTGGCTATTACATGAATAACATAGTTGCAGAATTATAGCTTTAAAACTATAAATACTGCATAATAATAATAAATACTGACAAAATTCGGGAATCAATTGACGGGATGTCTTGTAAAAACCCTCGCGAAAAATATTTGAATGCTAGCAACAATCTAATTTTGCTGCGCATACTATTAAAAAGGGTGTAAACAACAAATAATTCTCAAGTCTAAGAAAATGATAAAATTAGAACGTTAAAAATTAAAATTAACAAAAGGATCCCTGATTTCCCTCGCCAACTCAAGCTGCGGCGAAAACGAGATTAAGACTCAAGATGCGGTCACGGTGAAGATGATGACTGAAGATAGGATGAAGACACGATGAAGCAGATGAAGACTAAATATACTATGAAGACTAAATATGATGAAGAAGATGAAAGCTCAAGACGCGATATAGAAGATGAAGACTGAAGATAAGATGACGATTGTAGATACGATGAAGCAGATGAAGACCGAAGATACGATGAAGCAGAAGACCGATGACGACTAAATATGATGAAGAAGATGAGAGCTCAAGACGCGATTTATAAGATGAAGACTGAAGCTGAAGACTGGAGATTAAATAAAGACTAAATATACTATGAAGACTAAATTTGATGAAGAAGATGAAGGATCAAGAAGCTTTATGGAAGATGAAGAAGGTGACGTTTGAAGATACAATAAAGAAGAGGAAGACCGAAGATACGATGAATAAGATGACCGAAGACGAAGACTTGAAGTCACGATGAAGCAGATGACGAAGGAAGAAGACGCGATATAGAAGATGAAGACTGAAGATGAAGACTGAAGATGAAGACTGAAGATGAAGACTGAAGATGAAGACTGAAGATGAAGACTGAAGATGAAGACTGAAGATGAAGATGAAGACTGAAGATGAAGACTGAAGATGAAGACTGAAGATGAAGACTGAAGATGAAGACTGAAGATGGAGACTGAAGATAAAGACCGAAGATGAAGACCGAAGATACAATGAAGATGAAGACTAAATATACGATGAAGAAGATGAAGACTGAAGATGCGATGAAGAAGATGAAGACCGAAGATACGATGAAGAAGATGAAGACCGAAGATACGATGAAGAAGATGAAGACCGAAGATACGATGAAGAAGATGAAGACCGAAGATACGATGATGCAGATCGAGACTAGATATACGATGAAGAAGATAAAACCCGAAGATACAATGAAGATGAAGACTAAATATACGATCGAAAAGATGAAGATGCGATGAAGAAGATGAAGACCGAAGATACGATGAAGATGAAGACCGAAGACACGATGAAGAAGATGAAGACCGAAGATACGATGAAGATGAAGACCGAAGATACATTGCAGAAGATGAAGACCGAAGATACAATGAAGAAGATGAAGACCATAGATACGAAATAGAAATTAAGACGGAAGATACGATGAAGAAGATGAAGACCGAAGATGCATTGAAGAAGATGAAGACCGCAGATACAACGAAGAAGATGAAGACCGAAGACACAATGTAGCAGATGAAGATACGATATAGAAATGAAGACCGAAGATACGATAAAGACTGAAAATAAGAGGAAGATACAATGAAGATGTGAATAAGAAAGAGAGGAAAATTCAAGTTGCGGATAATTATTCACGAGTTTTAATACAGGCAAGATTTAATACAGATATAGGCTCAAATGGCGAAAAAGGTAAAGACTCAAGATGAAGCGAAAAAACGAAGACTAGGTCCAGCGAAATCTTTATTAAATAAGCTCATTAAGTATTTTTAAACTTCAAGAAGAAGAAGACTCAAAATGCGGCGAAGAACATGAAGACTCAAGATGCAGCGCATAAGATGAAGACCCAATGAAATAAACCAAAATGAAAAACCAAAAACGATGAAGAATAAAAATGCTGACGAAATTCAAGCCTATTTTCAATGAAGATGAAGACTTAAAATGCCGCAAAAAAGATGAAGACTATATTAAAACTACCTGAAGAAACAGAATGTGATGAAAAATAGAAATGTGATTAATGCAAAGACTCAATTAATGAAGATGAAGACTCATGCGTTAGTTAACGAAATAATGACATAGTTGATACTAAGGTGAGAACACTTTTAACAATTTAAAATCTAATTACTTATAATGAAATACCGTTATTACAAAAATCATTACAAAATCTTAATAGTTATAAGTAGGTACCTATTACATGTGTTTATTTCCAAGGATAATCGCTTATGTTCTATCAAAAAAAAGATAAATAACGCTATAATATGTGCACACATTAGTAAGGTACTAAACAGACCCTATTCATTTTCTATATCCTACCAACTTCTAGGTACCTACCTAGAATAGAAACACACAACACATTTTTTCCGAACTAAATTATTTGACATTTGTTTTAGAAACCATCAATCCAGGAATTCAGAATTGCGAAAAATAATATCTAATTACGAAAATATAAGAAAAACCAAGAAAGAGGCATCTCTTAAATTTTACCCCATATAAATCATCAATTGATTTGGTAAGTTCTGATCTATCCTTCTATCTCTATTATTTAGGATTCTAGCTTAATTTACTGGTTTTAATCTTAATTCTTGAAATCTTAAATGTTACAGGTATGATCAATGGAGTCTAAAGCTTGTCAAATGCCTACTCAATATGGACATGACCGAATAGAAACAAATAAGATCTGCAGGGATATATTAGATCCTACTATTTACTACCTATGATATTACCTACTTTTTACCTGTACTATTTCATATTTATATCTAATCTAAGTACTTATACTTAAAATAATTAAATACCTATACCTAGATAGTTACTGAACTTTGTATTGATTTAAAAAAACAACCTGATCTATTTATTAAATCCATGAGTAATAAACTTAGACGAATAATCCAATAGACGGAAGGTATGCCTAGGTAGCATGTCCATTTTATGTTAGTGTGAGTTCCTAGATCTGCATTAGTGTGCGTGAGTAGGGAAGTGATCGTATACAAAACATATCGATGAAAAAAATATCGATACATAACAGTGAGCCTAAAAATGAAAATACAGGAAAATATTTATGATAAATATATTTACTTTAATGAACATGAATCTAACATATTTTTTTACATAATCCAAAAGACCAGCTTTCACATAATAATATAACTTCCTTAAAGAAAAAATATGGTGGAAAAATTTAAGAATATTCAAGCAAAATAATTACATACAGTATAAAAAATCGAATGCAAATGTCTAAATCAAATAAGTTTTTAAGGTTCCGTACCCAAAGGGTAAAAACGGGACCCTATTACTAAGACTTCGCTGTCTGTCCGTCCGTCTGTCTGTTACCAGGCTATATATTCAAACGGGATATAAATATAAACGACTTTAATTATCACTTTATTTATTTCTGGCAGCTAATTGACAGAGTTTTGTCTTAACTTAGTGTATAAGTACAGAATAATGCTAAGGAATCAGCTCCCAGCCTATTTAAATGCCCACCCCCACCATGACATGTGGTGGCAAGAAGAACTAGTGGCGTTACGGCCTTTTTTTTTTTTTTTGAGGAGGACTTAAAGGTGGCGGTCTGAAGGACCATAGACACCCTTACGCGGACTATTCGGCGAGCGCTTAGGGCTCTCAGCCGTGTTTGTTTGTGACGACTCACCGCTGAGGGCGCCCCAGTTGGGGCCCGAACCTCGGCTCAGGGCGTCGTCGGGGGACACAAAAAGTGGGACGGACTTCGCCTAAGCGATTTAGAGGAGTTTTTAGGGGACGGTCGGATTGCTGACTGTGGCGGCTCGGGCCGTTAACGACTGACTAACGGAGGGACGAGACTGAATCTGAGTGGAACGTCGCGACGGGCCTCTCCGGCGAGGGCGGAAACGCGGGCGTTGTTTCTCGAGAGCTGCGCGAGCCTCCCTATCCTGAATTTGAGCTAAGGTTATGGGGTCATCCGGCTCGCTGAGGGCGACCTTAGGCCTACGGATTTTTGAGATCTTTGAAGGAGTATAGTTGGCAGTTTTGACTATTAACGGATTCGCGTGGTTTAGGGCACGATCGTAATAACGGCGAGAAGCGCACTTAATGAATTGCTTAACTGTGGGCAGATTGAGGTCTATGTGTAGATCTAGGTTACGCATGTACCACGGGGCGCCCGTGGCTTTGCACATGAAGCGGTTTTGAACCACTTGGAGGCTATGGATCAGCTTGGGGGATGCATGTGCGAACACAGTGCATGCATAGAGCATAATGGGGCGGATGCACGCGGTGTAAAGTCTGACCTTGCTTTTTAGGGCAAGTTTGGACTTTGAGTTTAGCATGAAGTGAAGGCGACTGGACACAAGGTAGGCGCGTGCACGAACCTTCCTTATGTGGTTGGAAAAGGACAAACGATCATCCAGGGTAACACCGAGATATTTAGCTTGCCTCTCCCAAGGGATCGGCTCGCCAAAGATGGTGACTGGAGGGGGGAGAGTGGGAATGTATTTCTTGGCGGGACTGAAGAACAGTACCGCCTGACTTTTGGTGGGATTTATTTCAATTCTCCATTTCCGAAACCAGGGACCTAGGGTGTGAGTTTCGGCTTGGAGGACTTTGGCAATTGCCGTGGGGCATCTGCCTGAATAGTATATTGCGGTGTCGTCCGCGAAAAGGGCTAGCTGTGCTTTGCCAGCTTTGGGGATGTCACTCGTGTAGAGTGTGAACAGTAAGGGGGACAGCACAGAGCCTTGGGGGACTCCGGCTAAGACGGGATGGGGTGAGGATAGCGCTTCTGTTATTCGGTAGTTGAAATGGCGATTCGGCAAGAAGTCTCGTAGGATGGTCGCGTTACGGCCAATCAACAACGGGTATTTATCCTATTGGCTGTTATCGTCGTTGTAGTCACTGGACATAGACAATGCATAGACAATCGGCTTGACGTGACTGGATTGCTTGGCTGCTTGGGCTGGCTGCCTGGCCTGGCTGGCTGGCTGGCTGGCATGGCTGGCTGCCTGGCCTGGCTGGCTGGCTGGCTGGCTTGGCTAGTTGGCGTGGTGAAGTGGCTGTAGCGTTACAATATATAATGATAGTGGTCATGAAATATCCTTTAAATACTTTGAGCTACTTCACAAACTCCAAACTGAAAAACAATTGCATTTAGCAAATAAAATAAGACAAGGACATATAGAATACGTAAAACAGAAAATTAGCTGCACAGCTCTTGAGTCAGTCAGTGGCAGACGCATTATTATTTTTCCGGAATAAAATGAAACTCGCAGAATTTTCTGACTGTGAAGCCACCTGTGAGTTCATAACAATAATAAATAATATATTTGATTTGTTAAATTCGCGGAACCTTAACTCATATGGATACAAACAAGCAATCCTACCTAGAAACCTTGAAAAAACGTATCAACTAATACAAGATGGAACTCAATATTAAAAAAAAATCAAGTTTGGTGATGGTAGTTTGGTTATAAACTCGCAAAAAAAAACTGGATTTCTAGGTCTAATAATTAAGCATTGCAAATATGTCTAGAAATTGGAGTAATACTTAATTTTTGCAATGCTTAATTATTCTATTAATCAAATGATAGTAAATATCAAACGGTATTAAAATTGTGTAAAAAGTGAAAACGATTGTTATTTATGCTAAAATATGTTAAAAAGTTAAAAAATAATTTATATTATTGAAGTCAAAGATAGTGGCACCCCCTTTATTTTCTTGATTTTTTGCCAAGCTGTACGATGAATATTAATTTATTCCCAATTTTCGCGCCTTACAGCTTTTATCCACTGGTTTCTGATTTCTGGACTTATTGGAAACCTACAACAAAATATTTTATTAATAATAATCCTTATATTAATATACAGGCATCTTAATTAATATTTTATTATTTAACTATATGTATTTTTGTTGCTGTTTGTTTCTCAATAAATATAAATAAATAAATCTTACATTTTTAATCGCAAAATGTCACGTGACATATTTTCAGATTCCTCCCTTTCACGTGATTTATAAATGCCTCCCTAGCTTCGATCACGACGTCACCAACATATAAGATAGTGGTCAAACTGATATTTAAAAAAAGTTCCTAAACTAGTTTACTTATAAAATTTCATCATAATCCATTCAGCGAAAGAGGAACAAACGGTCAATGTTTAACTTAACATAAAGCAAGGATATGGATTTAGCAAATATCGACAAAGCGTTGTAGGCACATCACTATTCGGAAGGCGTAAAACCATGCATCTAATAAACATAAATTAAAACTGTAAATCTCAGTAAATTATCACCACAGGGTAATAAAATGATGTTAATTGCATTTTGGCTTTAAATCTACGATACTTAAGATAATAATAGCCCAAAAATACATACGTGTGAAATGATAATTCCGGATCTTTTACACCTCCTTTTGTTGTTCTTGATGGACAAAACACAGCACAACACGACATAATTTCACTATATTGCAAAAAAATCTAGTCTTATCAACGATATTTCCTCAATTTTTCACTTTATATAGACCCGTGTTGCAATGTTGTGGCCCACTTGTAGGTCAAAAAATGACACGAGTCACACGGATAGTGCGAGGTTGCCATTCCGACAATAGCTTTTTCTTTTACTCAACGTGAAGATCCGTATATAAAACAAAGAAACAAGACAATGCGTGTACGGATGGCCGGCGGAGCGGCTACGTTGTATTGGATTATTCGTCTAAGGTAATAAATGATAAGGCGATGATAGCTCAGTGGTAAGTGACGTCGGATACCGCGGCGAAGGTCGTGGGTTCGAATCCTTACAATGAGCTTGAGCTTTCGGTGAAGGAAAACATCGTGAGGAAACCACAGCACGGTGGTAGGGTACTTTGTAGCACTCGACTGGCTGGCTACCACCCTCAAGTTGAAAATCTGTCGTCAAGCACCTGTTGGTGTGTTCCGGCAATTGCACTTGAGAGCCAGTTCGCCTTTAAGGCATTGTAATAAGGTGTACAACACATTAGCAATCCCCTGGTATTGCCATAAAATAAACGTGTTTTTGTGAAAAACAATCCACTGATGATGGTATTTAGTTCACCATATGAGATTGATAATTATTATTAAATAATAGGTACATGATGATATTTAAATAATTAGAAACAAACAATTTTTTTATTTTTTTATGTCACAAGTGACAACGAGGCAGGCGGGTCACCTGATGGTAAGTGACAACCGTCGCCTATAGACATTGGCAATACCAGGGGATTGCCATTGTGTTGAACGTAGAAATTTTAATCGTAGTAGCATTAAATAAGGGTGTTCTTTTTAAAATAAGAATAACACACAAAAATATCTTGCACGAACTGTGATTGTCCTAGTAATAACATAAGAAGGAAATGTGGGTTTATTCCTTTGGAATTAAACATCATTCAGAAACAAGGTATTGGAGCGCAAATTTATTTTTATATTATTTTTCTATAAATACCTATTGATCTTTTTGAAGTCGGTACCAAACCTAATAGTTTAGATAGGCTTCGTACGTCCACCCCCGCCACATCACACCACCCCTTGCGTGCAACGGAATGCGTGAGCGTGTGTGTATTATCATTCATTGTTATTTTAACCCTATTTACCAGTATTTACTAAGTAGGTAATCTTATTACTTCTTTCATTGTACTTTAGGTCATAGCACAGACTTCAAACAGATCGATAGATATTTATAGAATAATAATTTGAATAGGTTACTCTGATCAACTAAATCAAAATACGAATTACTTTTATTAGTCACGATATATTGTCACTTTCACTGTAAAGTCTAGTCCTCGTCCGTACAAGTCCGGTCTAATTTTAGTGAAATTGGCGGCTATTCCACTAAAACATTTCATGGACTTTTTGGGACAACCTGGAAAGTCACGATACACGCTTTCATTTCATTTCACTTCACTTGTGTTTGACAGGTTTGTTTGCAATTCAACAGGATAAAATCTATTTGAGACACTATTCAAAAATGAGTGTAATAAATACCCTATTACAACTAGTAAATTGTTAATTGCAATAAATTCAATTAACAATTAATTAATTGTTAGTTTTTAATTGATAAACAATTTAATTTTGCCCAACACTGGTATCTAGTACCTACGTAGATACCTTTAAACCCTGTCTTCAGTTTTAATATTTTTATTTTATGTGAATATAGTCACGTTATACATTCACAGTAGGTACCTAGTCTAGTATTCGTCCGTACAAGCCTGGTCAGGTTTTAGTAAAATTGCCAGTTGTTCCACTAAAATTTTACTCGTACTCCAGTACGTACGTCCCGTACGTCCAGCGTTTTCGTCAAATTACGCGCGAAATTTGAAAAGGTTAAATTTTAATGCTTTTTTATGGCACTTATCGATTGAATTTTTTTTTTGTGTATTTTTAGTGGTTTATCAGTAGGTACTATAGAATCTATTTGAGACATTTTTCAAAAATGAGTGTAATACCCTATTGCAATCTCTATCTATCTCAATTGATATATAAAAACTAAAGATAGGTACAAAAAATAGCCTTATACTCGAACATTTGGGTGCTCTTTTAATCTAGTAGCAGTCGAATGTCCGACGGTAAACAAAGAACATTCATGTAAAGCATTTTGTCTAAAAACGGATAAGAGTCAGAACTAAAGTTCGCTGCAGCGCTATTTCAAGTTATGTTGTCTAACCAAACTATTAAAACATACAGCGCTAGATCGATTAGAGTATATTTCCTCGCGACCAAAACGTTGTATGCAAGAATTATATATTCTAAAGTTGTATGCGCCGGGTAAGCGTAGCGGTTACATACTCTTTGGCGCCGGGTACATCATGGCGCTTACGCGTTTCGTTCAACGTAGTGAACAACTGTCGTCCCTGTAGAGTTTACACCACAGAAGTGACACAGCTTTTTACCTACATAACTTCATTAAAATAACACTCTAATCCAAAATAATAGACTAGCGGCTGCTTGCGACTTTTATATTGTGTAATGAATTAGAATACATTTCTACTACTTCAGCTTTTTTCACCAACTCTCTCCATTTGTTTATTTATTCCGAATTTTCCTTGTAATTTTTTAACAATCGCAGTTAAAGTTTCCGCTTTCTTCCGAAGATATTTATTTTGACGTTGTAATCTTATATTTGTTTTTGATAATACTTTGTTTGCAGCGGACACTTTCCTTAAATCTTTTTTCAATTTAATTTTTTGGGGGGTATCAAAAATTGATTCTGAGTCAGAAATTTCCATATTTTCTATAGATGCTGGAGAAGCCTGTAGATTTTTGTCAACATATTCTGAAGGATTACTACAAGGAATAGCTGACTTCTTAAGAAAGCGCTTTCCAGCTTTCGTCGTGTACATATCGTCAGCTTGAAAGTGTGCAGAGCAGACAAACGAATATTTTGAAGGAAGCCACGTATCTTCGCTTCTATTCTTTTGAATAATTTTTACCCATTCTTCTCTTTTCGGATGACCAGAGTGAACAAACCTGAAATATATAAAAAGTTGTGAAAATAAATAATAATAATAGCCATTTATTTCAGATAAAATATTAATCCATATTGGTTATGTTAGCTTTTTCTTCAAGCTTTTTCTTCAGGAATCCAAGTACAAACGCCGTAGAATTATTTATAACACTTTAATAATATGATAGCCGTGTACAATTTCACAATCTCCAAATAGAATTGACCACATCACTGCAGTACCACTGCTTTTTAATCAGTCTATCCCTCCAAATAAGTTTCTACCTGACAACCGACATTTTTTTGTCGGAGTCAGAATTTGTTTCTGACTCCGACAAAAAAATATAAATTAATTTCACAATCAATACATTTAAAATCAATATATCTAAATTATAAAATCACAACATTAATAATTATAATTAATTTACATCAAGACATATTTTAATGTATACTTTTACTCTTTTTTAAAAATCACATTCATACATTTATTTTTTAAGACAAATTGAACACAATACTTTTATTTAACTTTTATTGAACACAATACTTTAATTTCACGTTATGGCTTTGAAAAACATGGATTAGATTAATTATAATTATTTAACAAAATAGAAAAATAAACAAATACTAAAACAAAATACAGCCCGGATGGATGTTCATTTCAACGGAACCACAGATAATGCTTACATTCGTCCATCCTGACCGGAGAATCGCGACCTCGCGATTATTTCATATTTAATTATGTTTTATTTCGTTACATATAATTTCAAATAATTTCATATCAATTCATATAATTCCATATAATTTCATATCATTTCATATAATTTCATGTGATTTCACATCACTTCATATCATTTCAACTAGCTAAGGTGGTTTTGGTCAGCTAAAGCTAAGCTAAACTGTATCCGTATATTATTAATTATACATATTATAACTCATGTCAATCATACTATCATTACTAACTATACTCACTTTACTAACCATTACTAACTTTACTAACCATTACTAACCATTACTAACCATTACTAACTTTACTAACATTAACAATTTTAAACTTTACTAACCATTACTAACTTTACTAACCATTACAAGATTACTAACATTTCTAACACTACTAACATTACTAACATTTCTAACACTACTAACATTACTAACACTACTAACCATACTAACACTACTAACCATGCTAACACTATTAACCATACTCCCTTTACAAATAATAAACCAAAACTTCACATTTATGTATGCAATTCACTGACTGAAGGTATCACTCACTGCCTTCACAAAATCAATTTATTTCAAATTAAACATTAACGAATCACATTAAACATTATAAATATTTATTTAACCTTCGTTATTTAAACCTTCATCAGAACTGCAACCTATTTCATGAGGAGGCTGAAATACCATCCATGGATGGATTTTATCTACAGGAAAAACTCCAGTGTATTTAGGTTTATGCTTTTTATGGGTAATTGGGGTGTCTTCAATTTCATACCTGTCGTTTGGAAGTATATTTATAATACGATAAGGACCAAAACATTTTTGAAACAATTTCTTACTTTTACCTTTGTGGGCAACTTCCCTCTCTACCCTCACTAATTGGCCAATATCATACTGTCGTGGAGGAGCACGAGATCGGTCAAATTTTTGTTTTTGCTTTTCTTGATTTACATTGATTTTAACTAAAACTTCGTCCCTAATTTTATCTATGTTTTGAGTGTCACTATCATTGCTAGTTATCGCTAACTTTAATTCACTTTCATGTGGGCCCGTAAGCCTTTGTCCAAATAATAACTCTGAAGGAGTTTTCCCAGTTGCTTTATTTAAGGTATTATTTAAGCCCCATTGAACTTGTAACAAATACTCATCCCAAAGTTTCTCGTCTTTTCCACACATCGTTGCCGTTAATGCATCAAGTATTGTGCGATTATAGCGTTCTACTTGACCATTGGCTCTTGGTGTAGCAACAGAATTCAAAATATGCTTAATACTTTTCCCTGATAAAAAATCTTTAAAATTACTGCTAGTAAATGTCGTGCCTCTATCGGTTATTAACCTATCTGGGACTCCAAAAAGTCCGAAATATTCCTTAAAAACTGCTATGGTTGTATTGCTCTTTGTATTTCTCACAGCTTTCAAAATTATAAATTTTGTAAATGCGTCAATTATTGCTAATATAAATTTATTTCTCTTCTTACTATCATTGAAAGGACCTAAATGATCAGCGTGAACAGTGTGGAAGGGCTTAGGTACCTTTTGTATAGGATGAAGGTAACCAGACTTTTTCCCACTTGGCGCCTTCCCGTGGGCACATTGAATGCAAGCTTGACAATATTTTTTTACAATTCTACTCATTTTAGGAAACCAATAATCCGATTTTAATTTTTCTAATGTTTTATCGTAAGAAAAATGCCCTATGTCATCGTGACAGGCTTTTAAGATTTGCCACCGAACACCTTTTGGCACTAACCACCTAGGACCTTCAGTAGTTACTTTATAAACAAGGCCACGTTTTAGACAATAGTTCTGTTTGATATGTACAATTGAATTGGACCCACCGTCTTCCAAAATATCTTTAATTCTTTGAATTTCAGAATCATTCATTTGAACAGTTACCAACCAGTCGGTAGTTATATGAAAAATATCGATACTACTTTGCTCAATACCGGCCTCATTGCTAACTACGGGGTTCCTACTCAATGCGTCTACGTGAGTCATTTTAGTCCCAGGTTTGTAAACTATATTAAAATCGAACTCCTGAATAAGACTCCACCAACGAGCAACACGGGGAATCATATCTCTTTTAGTAAAAGTAGCTCTCAATGAGTTACAGTCGGTAACTACGGTAAACTGGACTCCAATTAAATAAGGTCTGAATTTTGAGAGAGAATGAACAACCGCTAAAGTTTCTAATTCATATGATGAAAAGTGCTGCTCGTCTGGGGAAGTTTGCCTGCTGTAATAAGCTACCGGTTTCATACTATCATCACATTGCTTTTGTAATAAGATCCCACCTATACCATGCTTACTAGCATCGGTATGTAATTCTATTAAAGCACTCGGATTAAAAAGGGTCAAAACTGGTCTAGATACAAGCTTTGATTTCAATTCTAAAAATGCACGCTCTTGTTCGTCGCCCCAGGACCAAGGTGAATTTTTCTTTAATAATTGTGACAGTGGACGTGATATAAGTGCAAAATTCCTAATAAAACGTCTAAAAAAACTGGCTAAGCCTAAAAATTGCCTAACGTTATGAACACTTCTTGGTCTTGAAAATTTTTCAACAGCTTCAATCTTATTTTTCCCTGGTCTAATTCCGTTCCCAGATACTTCAAAACCAAGAAAATCTATTTTAGATTGAAAAAAATAACATTTAGATAGCTTTAAAGTCAAACCAGCGTTTTGAATTTTTTGCAACACTACTTCTAACTGTTTCAAGCCTTCTTCAAAGGATGAAGTTGGCAAAAGTACGTCATCCATATAGATAACAACTGAATTAAATCTTAAATCATGGAGGACTTTATTAATAGTACGTTGAAATACTGCTGGGGCATTTGTTAAACCAAAAGGCATTCTGTTAAATTCGAATTGCCCATCTGGTGTCACAAATGCAGTTTTCTCCTTAGCATCATCGTTCAGTTCTATCTGATAGTAACCAGAAGCAAGGTCAAGCGATGTATACATATTATAACCAGATAATCTATCCATTTGATCCTCAATTCTAGGCAAAGGATAGTGTTGTTTAACTGTTTTTCGATTTAAGGCCCTATAATCTATGCAAAGCCGTTTTTCCCCTGTTTTTTTACGCACTAATATAATCGGACTTGCAAATGGCGAACATGACTCTCTTATGACCCCGTATTCCATCAATTCATCCGTAATTTTTCGAACCTCTTCCCTTTCTGCATGGGATAACCTATAAGGCCTGTAAACTACAGGTTGAGGGTCTACGAGATCTATACTCATTTTTTCCATATCAGTACAACCCAATTCTCCTAAACTGGTGGCAAAAGATCCTCTATAACGGTTCACAAGAGCCAAAAGTTGAAGTTTCTGTGCATTAGTAAAGTTTATTTCAATATTTAAATCATTAAGTGTGAAAAGCTTTCTATCCATAATATCAATTGTATTAACAGAACTGGAAGGTAACGATACTATTTTTAAACTTCGTACTCTAGCCAACAATTGATGTTTATCAAAAGAAATAGGTTCATTAGAAATATTGTCAACTAGTAACATGCCACATCCATCATCAAGGGAATATACCCCTCCCTCTAAACTATACTCCCTATTTGGTATTGACCTATAACTGCTATCAACTAATATTGGACCAGTATAACGAGTTAATGAATGTACTTTGACTTGAGAACAGCCCGGACCGATTGAACAACATTCTTGGACATACAATTTAATAAATTCTTGATCATCAGATTTCTGAGTAATAAACAAATCATCACCAGTCTTTGTTATCTCTACGTTAGGTAAATCTGTAAATGTTTGTCCAATCAATAAGGGATACCTCAAATGATTATCAGGAACTATTAGTACATTGACATAAGCTTCAACACCTTGTAGCTCCAATTTTACCCTACAGTGCCCTAATGAATAAACGATTGCTCCACCGAACCCAGTCATGGGAGAATTCTTAGTAGTATCCCATTTGGTTAAAATTTTATCTGCATCTGATTTTCTCATTAAAGTGCAATCACTTCCCAAGTCGATAAAACAATCTCTCTCAAAACCATTAACCTTAACAACCTGAATATATTTATTTTTAATATTATGCTGATCACTTGCTATAATTTTTAGAACAGACTTACCGTCTTCTTTTTTTCGGTAACATTCGCTAGTATCATGGCCAACCAAAGAGCAATTAACACACCGTTTAATGGGTTTTGTACACCTTTTAACGGTATGACCCTCCTCTTTACAATTAAAACATTTTACCGTATTTTTAATATTATTTGTATTTATAATTTTATCTTTACTAAATATCTTTTTAGAATTAGACCTTGAGACTTCAAACTTCCTACTTCTTATATTTCGAAGGTAAGCCAAAAGTTTATCCGGATCTTCGAATTGGGCTGCTTCGGCGCCTAATCGTACTGATCTATCCTCTATACCAAAAATTATACATTCAACAGCCCTTTTGCCTTTTATATCGCACCTATTCAATAAAGAAATTTTATCATAATAATAATCCTCAAGGGAATCTCCGAATTTTGCCCTTTTATCCAACATATCTGACAACATTTGACCGTAGTTCTCTTCTGACGGAAAAGCTGCTCTTAATTTATCTTGCCATTCAGTCCATGTAAAAGTTACAGTTGTTAAACCCTCATACCAACGCTTTGCATTACCATTTAACTTAGGAATAGCATAGTGAATGATTTGTTTATCAACCCAGGTATACATCTGTGCTATTTCATTAACTTTAGAAATCCAAGTATTTATATTTTGATTCTTAGTAGATGGATCGAATTCTGGGACAACATTCACATTACTATATCTATCCTTGCTACTATTGGCCATTTTATCCAAAAGTTCAGTGAACTTAGATATAATCTCACCCGTAGTATTTGGTTGGCTGCTCTGACCACGCTGTCGGCTGGGAGTTCGTGGCTTGCTTCTGCGATGACGCCTACGACTTGACCGTCGTGAAGAGCTTCGCCTCCGACGCTTACTCCGGCTTCTTCTGGGACTCGACATGCGACTGCTGCTACTATTTTCCCTCGAAACACTGCGTTTTCTTCGTCTCGAGTTACTATCTCGAAATGGTGCAGCCTTTTCAATGTCCATTTTGTTTTTATATGGTATATCCCGCTTCTGAAATTGTTAGCTTTTTCTTCAGGAATCCAAGTACAAACGCCGTAGAATTATTTATAACACTTTAATAATATGATAGCCGTGTACAATTTCACAATCTCCAAATAGAATTGACCACATCACTGCAGTACCACTGCTTTTTAATCAGTCTATCCCTCCAAATAAGTTTCTACCTGACAACCGACATTTTTTTGTCGGAGTCAGAATTTGTTTCTGACTCCGACAAAAAAATATAAATTAATTTCACAATCAATACATTTAAAATCAATATATCTAAATTATAAAATCACAACATTAATAATTATAATTAATTTACATCAAGACATATTTTAATGTATACTTTTACTCTTTTTTAAAAATCACATTCATACATTTATTTTTTAAGACAAATTGAACACAATACTTTTATTTAACTTTTATTGAACACAATACTTTAATTTCACGTTATGGCTTTGAAAAACATGGATTAGATTAATTATAATTATTTAACAAAATAGAAAAATAAACAAATACTAAAACAAAATACAGCCCGGATGGATGTTCATTTCAACGGAACCACAGATAATGCTTACAGTTAGTAACATATTAAAATTAAAATTAGGGTTAGTAATACACGGTTATAATTCACACAAAAAATCATTTTAAGGAGCGTGAGGCAGGTGCGTGCAACGCTAGCCACCGTCTCAACAACAGCGAGTCCCACCGCTCAACCAGGGAACGTATGATGCCGTTTGGGCTGGCACGCAAGCGCAAGAACAGTGACGCGCACCGTTTTCTTATTATGGCGTAAAAGCAGTCGGCGCTGGCCTTTGCAAACATTGCGGATGCGCTACAAAATCGTGGCAACCCAAACAGCACCCTGAACGCATTATTATATTGGACTCGAAGTGCGCCATATGCACACGGCGTAAAATTAACCCACAAACTGCACGTGTAGAAGGTCTGACAATAGGCTTTAAATAGCGTCAATTTAACTTCTTTACTACACCGTACAAATCTGCGAGCCAACATAAATAATAAAATTAATTTATTCAGGCAATACAAAAAACCCATTAGAGAATGAGAGACGTGATCTTAATAACAGTAAAAATAATGCAATGTCACCCATATAAGTGCAAAATCAACTGAACCCATTTTAAATCTGAATATAGATAGTGTACAATATAGATAGTGTGGGGCACGAAGACGCGCCCCACTCTTTTTCATCCCAAGAGTGTTTATCGTTTCGCTAATGTTGTAGTGCTGCAAGTCGATATATACTGACATATATAGAGGGTTACTGGTTATTCGATACATTCCTTTAAGGGCGTGATAGTATACACTGTAAGCTACGAAATGAACCCTATATTGCATGATACAAATGTTGACCGTTACTGAGATATTTGGGAATTTAGTATTTTCTCGAAAAAATCCCGAATTACAACTTCAAAATCAAATTTTAAAAAAAGCACGTAATATTTTTTAATTTTTTTGTTTCTGGTACTTAGACAATATGTAAATACGGGTAAAGAAATCTTTATTCTCATAAGAAATACAATTTCACTAACATGAGAACTTATAAATAAATTAATAATAAATTAACAGAGTTCACTTATTAAATTCGAGGGCGTGCATTATTATTACGGAATTACATAGGTAAGTATTTAGAACAATAGATCTAATTATGATTAAAAAATATATATAAATATATATGTTTCGATAGTCTTCAATTCGGAAATCGATATAATTGTATCACCTTGGAAGATGTTTCTAAGAACTAATTCTTCATATTATGTAGAGAGTTTATTTTATATTCTTACTTTATTAGATAGCTAGATAGGTGAGGAAATTTTGGTACATTTTGTACACTTCTAACTCCATTACTTTTTTTTTTATTGGCATTTTAATCTTCAAGAAAACAGAGAAATAATTCAAAGTGACACGATTTAAAAGATATTGTGTCGAAGCCATTGCAAAATTTCATCATTTTATTGATTTAAAAAAAGTATTTACATGTTCTCTGAGTACCAGAAACAAAAAAAGTTAAAAATGTTACGTACTTTTTTAAAATTTGATTTTGAAGTTGTAATTCGGAATAAATTCCCAAATATCTCAGTAACGACCAACATTTGTATCATGCAATATAGGGTTCATTTCGTAGCTTAGAGTGTATACTATCACGCCCTTAAAGGAATGTATCGAATAACCAGTAACCCTGTATATCGATATATATATGTCAGTATACAACGCTAGCGAAAGGATTCACACTTTTTTTTCTATTCTGGATAGGCTTGTGTTTGACTACAATCTCAATATGGTAAGTGATGATGTGGCCGAAGGTGGTAAGCACACAAAGCCTAGATGGGAACTGGCTCTCAAGTGCAGCTGTCGGAACATACCGATAGATGCTTGGCGACAGATTTTCAACTTGAGGGTGGTAGCCAGCCAGTCGGGTACTACAAAGCAGAGATGTAACGGAAGTAGTTTTATCGGAACCGAAGCCGGAATCGGAGTTTTTAAATTTGCTTTATCGGAATCGGAACCGGAGTCGGAATCGGAATCTGAAGCAGGGTGACATGAGAGAGAATTATTATTTAAGGACAAATAAAACATTATGTAGTATTTTTTTTTATTTCAAGTTTCAGTTGTAACATAAAACATAAAAAATGAACAAAATTGGCATATTTCCAAATAAACAACAAGTTTAAATAGAATGAATTTAAACCCAAAGTAGCATATATTAGTAATTATATTATACTAACTTACATACTAACGAACAATAATTGACAATATAGAGTGCGCGGGTCGGGGGAGGGGCGATTCCCCGCGTGACGCGTATGAACCTGTCGAATCATAACAGTCGGTCGGCACCACAGATTACTGATATGTAGCTAGCTACAGATGTGACAGTCGAATTTGCCTAGTTTCTACATTAGCAGTTATGGCGCTGTTGTCGCTTTATCTATAATGGCGCGACACACACACATACAAAATCGAATAGTGCTGTCAATCTATTATTTATTCAATATGTTATCGATATTTTTTTGTGTAGTGTAGTGATGTACCCGATATCGACAAAATCTACTAGGGTTTAGGGTATTTATCCTTTTTTTAGGTAAATAATCAAAACAAATTATCTATTTTGTGGTCATTTATTTGCTTTCTTTTACCTATGCGTTTTATATTTTCTTAGCGCTAGATGTTGCATGATTGCATTTTCAAGACGTCCTTTTCTTCTATTTTTCCACTTAAAATTTTATTTATTATATTGCATCAATTGTGGCATTGCAGGCGAATTATGAGTGCTATGTATTCAATTACATCTAGACTGGTTGTGTCAATATATTTAATATGTTTTAAGGATTTTATAGATTTTTGTCAAAATTCTTGACAAGGAGAATTTGGTTTCACTGTGCCTCTAAGTTTGCCCCTTGGTTGATGTGGCGATCCATTGACGCTGTCGAATAGATGGTCACTACTACTGCTGTAGTCTCCATTGTCTCCATAGGAGTGTTGAGTCGCTTATCTGAAATATTGAATTTGTTTAAATAAACATTACAACAGAATAAGATAGAACAAATAGATAGTGGAAACATTGGAAAGTTGGATGAATAGACAGATAGTGTTTCTTTCCATGGAATTTGGACAGGACAACGTCTGTTGAGTGAGCTAGTAATTTAAGCTTTACAGGGTTGACATTACTGTCTGATTCTGTCATAGCCTCTGTGTAATTAATTTATCAAGGTAAGATCAATTTATTCATACCTGTGATGGTAATTGTTTCTCCTGTTGAGTTGTTATAATTTTGTTCTCGGCTCTGACAATAATTATTTTCATGCTGTATATGATACCCTGGAATTATTAAAAACATTACAGCATTAATGCCTAGTAGTATAAGTAGATTCGATAGAACTGAAGATGATTTGTGTAGGTATTTCAACTAAATAATTGTTTTGTGTAGTGAGAATGGCAACAAACATGCAGGACAGAGGGCTTTAAGAGCACCCGCAGACATAATATAATATTGTAAATGGGCCAACTATTGAACAACTTATTTGCATTTTATAATTTTATCAACTAAAGTTTATAATTGTGCGTAAGAGCTCCCGCAGACATACAATTGTAAGTTGACCAACTAAAGTAATTTCTTAAATAGTTAATTTAAATTACTTTACTGTTATAATTTCATATAAAAAATATTTTTAATTAAAAAAATCTATAGAATATTGTAAACATAAAGCTACAGAAAGTGGAAGGGTAC
Source organism: Ochropacha duplaris (assembly GCA_951361185.1). Taxonomy (NCBI): domain Eukaryota; kingdom Metazoa; phylum Arthropoda; class Insecta; order Lepidoptera; family Drepanidae; genus Ochropacha; species Ochropacha duplaris. The sequence goes on along the minus strand of OX592707.1, from coordinate 5,895,607 downwards.
AGATTAAGTTGGACAAGACGTGTGTCTGAAGGAGCCCTAATATGACAACTAACTGTTGCTCTAGGCGAAGGTTAGTTGCAAGCTAAAGTATAGGTTACATTAAATGTTTACATTCATACCTTTAGCAAGTGGTAAGCCATGAGCAATTTCCTGTTCCGTAAACAAGCAAGGATAGGAATAACGGATTCGAACACCAGCCTGGTCAAATTGAGTTTGATCAAATCAAAATGTTTTTCACAAACACGTTTAGTCATCAATAGGTTCTTTGTCAAACCAAGTAATTTATCGTTCATGGGTATGCAAATAGTCTGCGAGTTTTACTTGTTGAATCACAACCACCAACACAACACTTATATGCACAACGCCATGACGAGAAAGTATGGAGCACAGTAAAAGAAATAAATATCACTGATCACTGTACGGAGTACAGCAAAGTGTGGAATTGTATTGTAAACGGAGGAAAACACAAGATAAACTGCTCGACTCGATGTTATATGAAAAAAACAATGGCCGATTTACATTATTTACCTTTCAAACTGTCAAAGGTGTCAAACTACCAATGACGTAGGTACACACACATTGACACAAAATTGGACACTATAAGCAGAGCACAGATTAATAATATGTAGCAAGCTACAGCAGCGCCAGAACTGTAAGATTGGAACTAGAGCTGTCACCCCCCTGGTCGGCACACGCCGCCGCACTCGCCCGCTATCTATGCTTCGACCTCCGATTCAAACCTCCGATTAAAAAATGTCGAGCCGGAGTCGGAACCGAAAGTATAATAGTAATCGGAAGTTCCGACTTAACGGAACCGGAACCGAAGCTCCGTAACATCCCTACTACAAAGTACCCTACCACCGTGCTATGGTTTCCTCACGATGTTTTCCTTCACCGAAAGCTCAAGCTCATTGTAGGATTCGAACCCACGACCTTCGCCGCGGTATCCGACGCCACTTACCACTGAGCTATCATCGCCTACACTTGCACAATAAAGGATTAGGAAAAAGAGTGGGGCGCGTCTTCGCGGAACTATCTATACTAGCTCGCCCGTAATACCCAAGTGCCAACGAATCCCAATATTAATTTTCAAAAATAAAAATCAAATAAAGCTTTCACACTTTTCCCTGTTACTGTAAACATACCGATGAAAACTGACAGCACGAATTTTTGATGATTCGCTGTTATTTCTCGTTGTGTTTTTGCAGTATCGAAATACGCACGTCGTCATATTTTTTGGAACTTCGACAATAATTTCGAAGATATAATATACCTACTAAAAAGAACGAACATAAAATAAATATCCAAAAATATCAAACTATATATATGCATAAAAAATTACATAATTTTGTTTACATATCTGCATGTTTTAGTCTATGATTGCATGGAAGTATGATGGCGTGGAATTTAAATAATTAAATACTTTTCTATAGTGTTATTACGATATCATTACCTTATTATTCACTTAAACAACAAGTACTTATTTGACTACTGAATAATTATTTACATCCAGGTTACACTTGGATTCGGATTCTAGGTTTTTTTGCGTCGCTCTTTACGGACCCACACTGACTGAATTAATGTCGAAGTCACACTCACATACTCTTTGGTCACACTAAAGACAGGTGTACGGACTGCAGTACAGTTCAGTCGAACCAAAGAGTATGTAATCAATACGTAGTCGAACAAAGAATGTTGTGAGTGAACTAGCTAGCTACATATCAGTAATCTGTGGAGTGAACAACAAGTGAAAGTGAATGAACAAGTCAATAAAAAACCTCGGAACAATAACTAACATGGAAGCCGGGCTAAAATAAGAAATGAAATGCATAAACTTTACCTTTTTTTACTTTCGACGTTAATAATGCTTTTCGTTTCGTTATTATGCAGGTTGTCACAAGCTATTTTTTGGCTAGTGATGGGCTTATCATCGACATTGTCGTGTCGATATAAGTCATCAAAGCAAACAAGTAAATATAGTTAGCACTAGCTGTGCCCGCGACTTCGCCCGCGTGGAATAGTGACTTTGGGCATATCTTTTGGTTTATTTTGGATTAACAAATGTTCGACGTGATTCTTTAAATTGACATAACTTTTTTATTGACTAATCTCAGAACCGATTGACATGAAACAAACACTAAATGTTAAGTGAAGCTTACCACAATATATTAGTGAAAACCACATCCGAATACGCCGTTTCTGAGATTAGCTTGCACAAACAGACAAAATTCTTACAATCATTGTTTTGGGTGCTATTGCGTTGATAAAGGACCCAATAATATTTTTTCTCATATATCTTCCATGTACAGATAGCATTTAACGTTGTAGTCAATTAGTTAATTGATTGTTTTAATTGATTAATAATGTAGCCGTGGTATTTTGATTTTCTTCGCAGAATATATAAAAAACGGTCAGTAAAATCATGATTTTACCACGTTTTTATTGTCACTTTCTTGTTTGTCTGCATGCAATGCTGGCTATAAGAATATTGAAAAAATGGTTTAGTCTTGTAACTAAAGCCTATAAACAAATAATAATAAAAAATGAGTGAATGAATGACTCCTTGTGACTCGCAGACCTTATTGTTTGTAACTAAAGCCTTCAAATAAATTTAAAAAATTGAATAACTGGGGATGTGAGCGTGAGATTGACAGAAAATAATCGATTAAATAAAAATCGATTATTCTTTATCCAATATTAATCAATTTGTCAAAAATCGATTTTTATAAAAATAAATAATCGATTTCTGCGAAAAATCGTTTTTTTTCTATTATTTAAAAATCTACATGCTTTTTACAATCCAGTAATAAACCTAAGCCATATTATGTCATATTAACAATTAATCATATTAAAAATCATGTAAAATGATAATAATAAAAAAATAACCAATTCAAAACTAAGTGAATGATCCTTTAAACTTTCAAGGTTATAAATAAGGAAACCAAATATCATTATTGATACAAATTTTCCGTGCCATTAAACGATTTATTATAATAATAATTAAATGCTTAACATCCCAACAGAATGACGACCTTATTGTCTCAAAAACTTAAATATAAAACAAATGTTTAGTACAAAATACATAAAACGAGAATTAAAAAACTAAACGTTTTACATTTGATTAGAATAATTATTACCATAAATCAGGTAAGCAGTCTAAAAACAATAATTATAATAATAATATTTGATAAAGGTAAGTAATAATTCAAATTCAAATTCAAATTCTTTATTTCAGACAGATTGTCCATATATAAAAGATACAAACTATGAGATATACAGATTAAAATAAAAATTAAATTACAATACAATCAATGAAAAATTACAAATTAGAATTAGAATTAAATTACAAATGAAAATTAGATTACCTATGTTAAAATTTAAAACAAAAATACTATTAGGCGTTCACCTTTCTGCCAACATAGGGCGAATGCACAGAGACCCAGTGCCTCAAAATGGGACTGTCAAAGGAGATGTTTCATTTTTGGACTGCACATTGTACACATATTAAAAATAAGCTAAATAATTATTCAAACCGATAAAAAATATCTCATTTTATTTTTGTTGTCGATAAACGCTGTACAAAAATATTTTTTATTACTAACAAATATTTCACAGGGCAACATAAACCGCCATATTGCACAAACGCAAGTATTATGTATTCTACCTGGATAGGAAGCTATCCATACCAATCTATCAATTGCGAAAAAGAGAAAGATAACAACAACGTTAGGACAAATCTCTCTTTCTATCCCTACTTCCCTTAATGAAAGAAAGAGAGATTGTCCCAAGGCAGTTGTTATCTTTCCCTTTTTCGCAATTGATAGGTATTTGCTTTAAGTATGTATATAGAGTTACCTATCCATTTAGTATACATATTTCTTGGATGTGACAGAAAGCTCAGCGCGAAACTCGAAAGCCACAATTATTGCTCTCATTTATTCTAGCTTTTATTTGTTGCTTGTATTTGTTTTTAAAATATATAAATGATCTTCCAAAAATTACAAGACATAAAATGGTTCTCTTTGCAGATGACAGCACAGCTATTATAAAATGCAATAATCCAATTAATTATCAAAATGACATTAATAATTCTCTCTTGGACATCATAAAATGGCTCGACAATAATAATCTAGTAATTAATTTAAATAAAACAAAAGTTATGCATTTCCACCTAAGGCGTGTTAGTTCAAGTAGATATAAATATTACCTATAAAGATTGCAAAATAGAAGAAGCACGTAGTATTAAATTCTTGGGTATCATAATAGATAATAGACTCACTTGGAAATCTCACGTTGAAGAGATGTGTAAGCGATTGAGTAAATCTGCATACCTACTTTCTCAACTGTCCAAAAAAGTAAATACTGAGACTCTACTAACAGCGTATCATGGACTAGTAGCTTCAGTTCTGAGGTATGGTGTTGTTTTTTGGGGACAGTCAACAGATAGGAAGCTGGTGTATAGGTTGCAAAAAAGTTGCATAAGGTCAATGTGTGGTTTAAAAATAACAGATAGTTATATGCCATATTTTAAATCATTAAAAATATTAACCCTTCCAGCGTTGCATATCCTGGAAACGGCATTGTTTGTCAAAACAAATCCACAACTCTTTGAAAAAGTCTCAGATTCAAAGAAAAAAACAATTCGTGCTCAATATGTGAATCAACTGTGCCATGTTAAGTGTAAAACGGCTTTAATGCATTTGGTTTAAGCTCTTTTTACCTATGTTTCACAAAATAAATGTTTCTATTTCTATTTCTTGTATTTTGATGCGTTTGAGTTCTAGATTGCACAAGAAACGAGTATTTGAATTCGGACTTTGTGTCCAGCAAGATGTACAAAACAGATTCGACTTTCACATAATAATAACTTAATGCAATTTCTTCTCAAAATCAATAATTTAAAGATTTAATTCAGTAACTTGGTAGTATAGTATTTATTATAAAAGTAAAACTGGGTGGTGAATCGGTTGTATGGATAAGTCAATAAATCAATTGTACCTATTGTAAATATGTTCCTTGCTATTGTTAGTCAATCAATTTATCTATGAAAGAGGATAAAATTATCTATATAATAATATTATCAATGTTGTATTTCATGTCAGTTTGACAGTTTGACGTAATTGTAATCGTCGTCGCCAATTAAAAAACATGCAATGAAATTGCCATTAAAAATGTCGAAACATGCCTTGTACATGAAAACAACGTAAAATTATTAGAAATAAGTATTTTTCTCATGTTTGATTTATTTTTCCACGACTTTTAGTCAAGTGTACAATGTGCAGTCCAAGACTCCATACAAATCTGAAACATCTCCTTTGTTGGCTAATACTGCTAGAATGCTATTGGTGCTGCCCCGCACTCGGCGCATCAGAGAAGCTGTTTTCTTACGCACAATGGCTTGAAAGCCATCGGCCCGAGCTTCAGCAAACATTCCAGATGCAATGAACTTACTTCGAGTTTTTTCATCCGCCGCATATATGGCGCTGTTTATGAAATTGAAACTTACTTCAAGTTTTTTTGAAGTGAAAATTTGGAATGGATAAAAAAATGTTAAACTCGCGTCAGAACACGTGACTTTATCGAAAATACGTAAGACGGAGGGAGAGTAGACCGCCGGCGCTGCGTAGGAGAGGAAGTAATATCCCCCTCTCTTTCCACCGCGCCGGCGGTCTAATGTAATATAAATTGTCATGTTTGTGTACGATAGCGCAATAAATGAATATTGTATTTTACCTCATAAATGATAATACTTTTACACTGATAAATATAGCAATTCGTGCAAATTATTTCCTATCCATTCCAACATATTTAAAAATGCACAACGTCAATGTTCAAGTTTTCACTTCTACCGGCACTCCCGGAGTGCAACCCGTTGTTTTTTTTATCCGTCGCATAGATGGCGTTTTTTTTATAAATATCGATTTAAAGGCGTACATTAAAAAAAAAATCGATTCATAATATTATTAAAATCTATTTAAAAAATCGATTATTTATTTACATCCCTATGACTGACTGACTCGCTAGATACATATCGACTTTTTGGCGGGAACTTGCGAAGTGACGTTGTGTTTTCGTTTTATTTTCATTAAATTCGTGTATTTTGAGTTTTATTGAATAATTTCGGTGGTGTTTTGTCCAATAAAGATCAATGTAAGTGCACAAGTGAAGTGAAATGAAATGAAAGCGTGTATCGTGACTTTCCAGGTTGTCCCAAAAAGTCCATGAAATGTTTTAGTGGAATAGCCGCCAATTTCACTAAAATTAGACCGGACTTGTACGGACGAGGACTAGACTTTACAGTGAAAGTGACAATAAAACGTGACTAAACATAAAAGATGAATATTTAAAATAAAGAAATGGCTTAAAGGTCACGCTACCAGGCCAAAAATCTTCTTAAAAAAAAAAAAATAGATACATATCGGACTTTTTGGCGGGAACTTGCGAAGTGACGTTGTGTTTTCGTTTTATTTTCATTAAATTCGCGTATTTTGAGTTTTATTGAATAATTTTGGTGGTGTTTTGTCCAATAAAGATCAATCTAAGTGCACAAGTGAAGTGAAATGAAATGAAAGCGTGTATCGTGACTTTCCAGGTTGTCCCAAGAAGTCCGTGAAAAGTTTTAGTGGAATAGCCGCCAATTTCACTAAAAATAGACTGGACTTGTACGGATGAGGACTAGACTTTACAGTGAAAGTGACAATAAAACGTGACTATAACATAAAAAATGAAATATTTAAATTAAGAAATGGCTTAAAGGTCTAGATACCAAGCCAAAAACCTTAAAAAAAAAAACTAAATATCAGTAATCTGTGACTGACTCTCTTGATAGATTGTGTGAAATTACAATAAATTTCATAAAATTTGTTTATTTATTCCACAAATACGAATAATTATATCCTTTGAAATGTCATATCAATTATATAGGAACACCACAATTGGTAATACGTTACAGGAAAGCCTTGATGAGTTGATACAGGTTGGATTTTGTTTACATGAAACAATAGGGATTATTTGTTTATTCCGTGTAATTAATTAATTAGTTGGGATTTTTCAGTACGGTCAAATAACACCAGCTTTAGCGGTCAAAGTGTTGCTGCAGTTCGATAAATCTATTAATCAAGCTTTATCTAGTAGGGTGAAATCCAGACTAACCTTCAAAGCAGGAAAATTAAATACATACAGGTGAGCAAGATTGTTGTCCTACTGATTTAAATTTACTTAGTCTCAGTTGAATTGAACCAATAACTATAAGTAAATAACTTTTCTCTCCTCTTCAATAGTGGTTCTAATAAATAGTTATATTTTTCTCAATTGTAGGTTTTGTGACAATGTATGGACGTTCATGTTGAATGATGTCGAATTTCGAGAAGTACAAGAGGTTGCAAAAGTAGACAAAGTGAAGATTGTAGCCTGTGATGGAAAAAGTGAGTATAAAAACTTTACTGTATTTTTAGGGTTTCGTACCTCAAAAGGTAAAAAAAGGAACCCTTATAAGATCACTTTCTTGTTCGTCTGTCCGTGTGTCACCACCGATTATCTCAGAAACGGGTAGACCTAGCAAGTTGACATTTCTACCAGATACTGAGGTCTATAACAGTCCCTATTAGGTGTATTAAAATCAAGGTCCTGAGTCAAAACGATAAAAACATATGGGCAAATTTAGATTTTCGCGAAAACTTGTAAGTACCAAAGTTTTCCTTAATTTTCAACTTTTTTTATTTTTCCTTTACATGTGCTGTAAGACCTTGCTTTTATCCAAAATTGACAATTATAGGTCAACTGGAAGTACTCTATAGGTTTTGGGTTGAAAACCTATACAATGTGTATTTTCTCAACATGTTCAAATGAAATGTGCGGATGTAAGACAAAAAATTATAGATAAAAATCAGGAAAAAAAGTTGATTATGTTAGCAATCTCAAAAACTAACACACTTCAGTTTTTTTTAAATAAAAATCTCACCTTTTGGTTTTGTCATTGTTTCTTTTTAAGTAAACTATATATTTTCTTCTAAGTCAGGGATTCCCAAAGTGGTCCCTAGGAAACCGATATCGACCCCAAGGGGCAGCCAGCGTCTTGGGGATGCTGTCTGCATTGCCCCACTGTGTGATAATGATCAGTTGAGCTATCTGTAGATTGTGTTTTGGCTCGACGATGTTTTAAATAAAAAAGCGGACTGTACAAAACAGTTTGCAGTTGCCTCAGTTGTTTCAATTGTAAAAAATTACCAGTATAGTTTGGACTACTTGAAGTTCAGATTTATTGCATCTCCATTAAATCAACACTTGCCGATGTGCCTCATATGTGAAAAAGTATTCAGTAACGATGCCACGAAGCCTTCAAAAATGGATGACCACTTATCAAGAGTACATGCTGACAAAAAAAGTAAGCCCTTGTCATTTTTTCAAGCACTTTAAGAAAAACTAGACAAAAGGCCATCCATAAGATCGATGTTTGCGTTATCATGTCTTATGGTTTACGAGCGTCCTATAATATATCTTTACTAATAGTGAAGTCGGGGAAACCCCACACAATGGGAGAGCAGCTTATCTTACCAGCCATTTATTATATTATATGTATTGCACAAACACGCACATGATTTTTTAAAGAGAATACCTTTGAGCAATAACACCGTTCAGAGACGCATAGACGAGATGGGACACGATGCGGAAAACATTTTATGCAAGTTCTTACAGACCAACAGATTCTCTCTCCAGTTGGACGAGTCTACATTACCCGGCAATGAAGCTCTGTTGCTAGGATATGTTCGATATATCAAAGATGAAAATATGTGCCAAGAACTGCTTTTTGCTACATATTTAGAGACTGATACCAGAGGAGAATAGATTTTTCAGGCCGTGGAACATTTTTTTACTGACAAAGCTATTCCATGGAAGAACATTGTTTCTGTTGCGACTGATGGTGCACCGTCTATGGTTGGTCGTCATCGTGGTTTTATAGCTTACTTAAAGCGACAACTGACTGATGTACGTCATTCACTGCGTGATTCACAGGCAGCATTTAGTAGCAAAAAAGCTGAGTCCTAGATTGCATAAGTCTTTACAATATGTAATAAATGCTATCAACAAGATTCGAAGCAATTCTTTGAACTCTCGGTTATTTGCTCAGCTACGTGAGGAAAACGACGAAGTCTTTACTTGATTACTTCTGCACACTGAAGTTCACTGGCTATCAAGAGACTCTTGCTTAGAATGATTTTCAGCCATTTTCTGTGTTGGAGTTTTTACAAGAAAAAGATCCGAATTTGAAAGAAAATCTGAAAAATTGTAAAACAGATATTTATTACTTGACTGATATCTTTGGAATATTCAACAAAGTTAATTTGCAGCTGCAGGGTGACGATCTTTTTTATTATAGCCTTCATTCGGACACGGCACACTTCTCTACCACTCGTAGATCGCTCCATTGTTCCACGTTTGTGTGTCCGTTTGCCAGGTGGCAAAGGCCTCCTCCAATCTTCTCCAGTCTGGCCTTTCTGTGGCCACTCTACCCCATGTTATTCCCGCGACTTGTCGTATGTCATCGTCCCACTTCCTTTGTGGTCTACCTCTCTTTCTCTTTCCATCTCTTGGGTACCATGGCGTGATTATTTTGCTCCATTTATCCTTTCCCCTGATCATGTGACCTGCCCATTTCCACTTTTGTCTCCTTATTTTCAGAGTTATGTCCTCGACCTTAGTCTTGCTTCTGATGTTGCTGCTCCTAACTTTGTCTTTTCTTTTGATCCCAGTCATACTCCTTTCCATGGCATGTTGACATACGTAGAGTTTGTTTGTGACGTTTTTTGTTAAAGCCCATGTTTCGCTCCCATATGCCAGCACAGGCAGGATGCATGTGTTAAATAGTTTGCTTTTCGTGGAGATGTGTAGGTTCTTGTCTTTCATTACTTCTTTTAGGCCTCAATATTTTTTCCAGCTATTAGCAACTCTTCTTTCTACTTCTTCATCAGTTGACCGAGGTATATGTATTCTTCGACATAAGAGATTTGATTCTGTTCCACTGTTACAGGATCTTTGTTGCCATTGGTCATGATTTTTGTTTTCTCTGGGTTTAGCTTCAGTCCGGCCTTTGCACTTTCTGATGCTAGATCGTTTATCATCTTGCTTAGATCAGCTGGTGTTTTTGCAAATAAAACAATATCATCTGATTGTTATGCCCATGTCTCTCCATTCCAGATTCCTGAAGATCATTTCTAGTACGGCCAGAAAGAGTTTTGGTGAAAGGGGGTTACCCTGTCTCACGCCTTTTTGTATTTGAAACTTATTTCCTTCTTTTTCTAGTCGGATACAAGCCGAACTTTGTTTATAAACATTATTTATGATTCTTATGTCCTTGTGCTCTATACCCAGTTCCTTTAAGGCTTCCCAGATTTTTGAGTGTATCAGAGAATCGAAGGCTTTACTATAGTCGATAAAAGCTATGTAGTATATAAGCTGGTATGTAGCGTATTTTTCTATAATTTGTCTTACAGTATGGATGTGGTCTAGTACCGAGAAGTCTTTACGAAATCCTGCCTGTTCAATTGGTTGTTGCTCGTCTAGTTTCCTTCCTATTCTTTTCAAAATAATCTTTGCAAAGTCTTGTAAATATTAGACATTAGACTGATGGGTCGGTAGTTTCCAATATCGCAGTGATTCCCTTTCTTGAATATGAGGATTATGATGGATTCAGTCCATTGTTTTGGGATAGTTTCTGTGTTAATCACGTTGTTGAAAATTTCTGTTAGTATTGGTGTCATTGCTGCTTTCGTTTGCTTTAGTATTTCATTGCTTATGCCATCTGGCGGGTGACGATCTTAACTTGATTAAAACAAAATCAATAATATCGGCCTTCGTGGGTAAACTAATCCTTTATAAACAAAATTTAGGCAGAAAAGAATATTCGCAGTTTCTGCATTTGTCAAAATTACCAGAAATGCTTCAAGATGATGTCATTTTATTATATGTCACTCACTTGGACACATTACACAAGGATTTTACGGAGAGGTTTGAGGATCTTCTATTGACCTAAGTCAGAATGAAAAATAACCACCAATAGACCCAGTTTTAAAGATAAGGATCAAATATAAAAAACTGTTTATTTTTTTATATTTGATCCTTATCTTTAAAACTGGGTCGTTGAGGTAGACTTTTTTGCATGTTTTATTAAATTTCATGATTTAATCTACAAATTCTACAAAATATTTATGGGTCTATCTATCTCTTTTCGTTGTTATGATAATCACCGCCAAAGATCAATGTAATGATCAAATGTGCGGATGTAAGACGAAAAATTATCGATTTCTTATTATGTTGATTATGCAACTTCTTTTTTCGATTTTTATCGATAATTTTTTGTCTTACATCCGCACTTTTTGTTTGAACAAGTTAAGAAAATACATATTGTATAGTAGTTCCCGTTGGCCTAGAATCACGAAATTTGGCAAAAAGCAAGGCAGTACAAATAAAGGAAAAATTCCAAAAAATAAAAAAAGTTGAAAATTAAAGGGTGTCCCCATACTTACCACCAATTAAGATAGACCTCTGAGTTGTATCGGCGCTCATACAATTTAGTGGTCTAGCTTAATTGGCACCCACCTCAAATAAGGTAATCGAAAAAATTCCTTGAGACTCCATTACCGTGATGAACAAACTATTTACAAGTTTGCAACGTTTATAACTATTTACACTTGACCAGTTTTTTGTATGAAGTCTAGATTTGACCATCCCATTTGCGAGTCAAGGGAATTAAAATTATGCTCTCATAATAATAAAATTGTTCCTCTTACCTAGTAAATTTATTAATAGTTAATTTTATAATGGAGTATTTTAACCTATATTTATAAAAAGTTATGATGGCTCACTGACATCAGTGAGCCTGTGTTCAACCCACGAGGATTTTTAAACAGTAATAAAACCATTCTCTACATTTTTTAATTTATTTAATACTTCAATGACTACAGGTTTTGCTACAAAGTTTATGATATGACACAAGTTAGTTATATGCTTCCATTTTAATACAAGCTATTGATACTGTATACTCACTTTATGAACTAGGTGTATTTACAAATTAAATAGCTGCAAATGCTATGTCATGATTAAAACTTTATTTAACTTGAGTTTGCCAACACACCAGATTTTTGTTGTAATGTTCAAAAAAGGCCAGTAAATAAGTCTGTTACAATTTTTACTTACTATATCCTTATTTAAAATAATTCAATAATTTTCCTTCAATTTCAGATGTGGATGATAGGAGGTAACCAATGGGGAAATATGGCAGTATAGGTTTAATATATCGAAAATATTCAAGAGCTAAGAATTTCATTGTTGATTTTTATGTAATTTTGTTTCTATGTAATAATTGGGATTAATTACTTATAAATAAATTATGTAAGTGCTGGATATTACATTTTCCAATTTAAATAGCTTAGTCTACTCCTTTGCCTGATACCTCTATACATATACTCCTATACCAGAACCTGTATTTCGGCGATGTAACTTTTATTTGCTATTGGATTACTATCGCTAAATCTAGACAGCAAATGCCTGTGCTTTAGTATTAACACGAAACACCTGAAATATACAAAGAGAGTGGACTACAATTTAACAAAAATAGTAAATAGTTACTTACCAGCCAGTTAAATAGACTGTTACAACAAGGAATTGTTCAGTCACTACATCAAACATCAGTTTTAGTTAAAAGTAAGTAAAAGTACATATTCTCTGTGAATATTTTTTATTATTATAACATTCTAAAACGATTACATTATATATTTATACATCCTATTTACAATACCATTAAAACAGATCTGTGTACTAAGTACAAAACATAATATGATATTTTGAATATTGGGCAGAAAACAAAACAAGTATTCATTCTGTAACAAAATAAAATCGTAATATTTCTTATACTGTGAATTTGTATTGTATGCTGAAAGATATAAAAAAATCAAAAATAGTTATAACACAATTACAAAATTAGATAAAGTATATTGGCATTAATTTGGAAAAATAAAATAAAAGGTATAGTTGTGGAAATCTTAATTTACAGTGGAATTAAAAATGGTCAATATTGTAGTGATCCACCACCTAGCATGTATTATATATGTATTGTAAATATTTAGTAAAAATCACACATACAAAGAGCGAGCAACAAATATTACGATCCCACAATACTACATGAGTGTAGCGGCCGGCAGAACAAGTATTGATGTAGGTACCTGACAATGTGGGCCGAGGAACACATACATAAGTCCATCAACTGTTGTAGTACTTACGCATAATAGAATTTCCGAATTTAAGGCGATGATAGCTCAGTGGTAAGTGACGTTGAATACGGCGGCGAAGGTCGTGGGTTCGAAGCCTACAATGAGCTTGAGCTTTCGGTGAAGGAAAACATCGTGAGGAAACCACAGCACGGTGGTAGGGTACTATGTGGTACTCGACTGGCTGGCTACCACCCTCAAGTTGAAAATCTGTCGCCAAGCACCTGTTGGTGTGTTCCGGCAGTTGCACTTGAGAGCCCTTGAGTTGCCCTTGCCCTTAAGGCATTGTAATAAGGTGTACAACACGTTGGCAGTCCCCCTGGTATTGCCAATGTCTATAGGCGACGGTAGTCACTTACCATCAGGTGACCCGCCTGCCTCGTTGTCACTAGTGACAAAAAAAAATAGAACATATTTTTTTTTATTTAGGAGGCAATAAGTGTAAGTAATTTCTATTACGGATCTTGTCGCTTTTCGAATTTCACGTGGAATTCCATAATCAATGAAAATATGTTTATTCATAAAACCTATGTATACACGAACAGCATAATTTTTCACGCGCCAATATACTCATTTTTTTAAACAGTTTGATAGCCAATAAAATCCTTGATAAAGTACGTCCTTTAGCTCCCATGTTTCGGAGTAGAGTAGAAAGTTCGTTCTATTTTATTACTGACACGACAGATTGAGATTTCATAGCAATTTAATCGGCCTGCTAAACACGATAGATAAGGATTTCTATAACTTTGCCGACCGCTGCTCGCATGTTGTCAAAATAATGATCAAATTTCCAAGCGTATTTGAGAAAAAGTATTTTAAATCTTATTTGATTTATATTGCAATATGAATGCCTACACCAATATTAGTAATAAATTGTGCTTCTAAATGACAATTGATTTCATGACAAACTTATAAATCTTCCACAATTCAAGCACAATAAGAGGGTGGAGAAGTGAGGTCGGCGAGTAGATCTAGCTCAATTTCTGTCAGCTGCTCTCTGTGTTTTGTCCAGTCATCTTGATGAGTGCGTCTGAAATCAGCTAGGGCAGTCCTTATTGTGGCCGGTATAGGATCGGGAGCGCTCGTATGTTGCACCAACTCTGCTAGTACCTCGCCAGTTCGTGGGCCGATACCGTACGGCTGGGAAGCTAAGTACGCACAAAGACCGAGTACACCACAATGCCTTTCCACTAACACCTTACTTTTACAGGTGAACATGAGACACTGCATCGTACGTTCCTCGTCGGGTAACGCTCGACAGTGCATCAGACCCGTCAATAGTTTCGCTGCTGCTTGACGTACCTGCAACCAATAAGGTTGGTTATTAATCATATTTTAAGGTATTTTTTATTATTATGAGTATGGAATTGCCGATTTTTAGTAATAGCTTGTGTGAAAATCGATATCTTTCATTCTAATTGGCATTCCAAATAAAAATTTATTGTATAATATTATAGCTATGCTGTTTCTTTTAAATAATATTTTCTCGACGTTAGATTTGTTTTTATATCGCTATTTCTGTGACCATGCAAACATCAAAATAGCAAATTTTCGAGTACGTGTTCGGTCGTCGCATCAACTCAGCGCAGACGGCAAACTAATATCAACAACGTATATGGACCAGGTGCCTGAGGTACCGCAAGTGAACGCACGGTGCGTTATCGGATTTATCGCTTCCGTTCTCAATGAAAAACAGCGACAAAATCGCTTCGAATCTTGCCTAACATATTCTACTTGTCAACATACCTTTCTCCCACTGACTTCGATTATTTCTGAATTTAGATAATTTTACTTCATAATAATATAGCTAATGGTAGGGGAGGCAATGATGCTAAATTTGTAGTTACTCGAGCGTCTTTGGGACCTACTGGAATTTGAAGATTAGGTGGAATAAAGAAAAAAAGGTTATGTGATATTTTCCCCTTCAGCGGTCGGGGGAGCTTCTACAGGGTTTCAAAAATGTAAAAAAAAACAGTCACCAAGATATACTCGAGCGCGTCAGATATTAATAGGGTAGTTGCGCCACGTCTGTCTGATAACGGAAAAATAATAATGTGCCGTTTTGCGTGGTGGGGGTGGCCGTACGGAGGGGTCGAAAATATTAAAAAAAAAAATTTACTCGAGCGCGTCAGACATTGATAAGGGATGTTAAGTGAACCCTCCAGTAGCTCCTATTTTAAAGACTGACGATTTGGACGCGACCATCAGTCAGGGCCGATTTTTGAAAATGCAAAAAAAAATCGTGACCTTGATTTACTCGAGCGTGTTAAATCTCTTACTCTCTTTTGATACTAATTTAATTACAAATCAATGATTCGGTATCTAATACCACAGAATAAGAGTCAGATCATGTTATTTAAGTGTCAGGATGGTTATTCTATTTGAATTATAATAGTTTATTATTTATATATCAGGTAGGTATATCCCTAAAATATATCTCGGAGCATAGGGTAAGGGTTTAGATCAATAAAATAATCATTTAGGCCAAGCTTCATAACACATTTATTCAATAGTTGTTTCTATGGCCTTGATTATGAATTTACCTACTCTCAAATCTACTACCGGTTCGGATGGCCGACCATACTGAGAAGATACCGGTAAGAAACTCAGTACTATGATCTTATATATGGCCACTACACATATTCTATCAAAATCATGTAGGTACTATTTCATCATAAATACATAGAACACACATTATTACAAAATGATCATTAGTCATTACAATTTAGATTATCAAATATACTTATCTGTATCATTATAACCAAGCAGCGAGGTTCACTTGATCTCCAATAAAGACATATAATTATATGTATGTAGGTACTTAATACTTCTTCTTGTAGACTGTCGTGAACAATACCAACTCCAACTCGCAACCGAATAGAACAGAGACTGAGCCGATATTCAAATGTTAGTCCCTTTTATAAGATTATATCAACCATCTTGTTATTAACTACCCCCATTTTATTCTCACATTTTTATAGTGTTGGCTAAACCAGAGATAATATAGTTTATAGGTTGGTAGTATCCACAGATAAAGTAATAAATACAGACAATAAATCATAACATAGATTCCTCAATATCAAAATATCTGACAAGCGCGTCAGATTTTTATACAGGCGGTTCTTCTTGATGGCCTTGTTGTACTGACCCATAATCTGACAATTATGTTGAGGAATTTCCTTAATCTGACGGTTTGAAAAAAAAAATATATAAAAAATATCGAAATCTCGAAAATGGTTCAAGATATCGAAAAAATGTTTGCAA
Organism: Ochropacha duplaris; assembly: GCA_951361185.1. Taxonomy (NCBI): domain Eukaryota; kingdom Metazoa; phylum Arthropoda; class Insecta; order Lepidoptera; family Drepanidae; genus Ochropacha; species Ochropacha duplaris. Next base: position 5,879,081 of record OX592707.1, on the reverse strand, counting down.
AAAAGTTGTAGAGAATTTAATTTTCTACATATTTATTGCGAATACATAAACCACAAAACCCATAGGAAACGAGATATTTGCAATAAATGATTTTTTGACCTTTGACCTTGAAAAATCAGTAGTCGCGGGCACCCTATGATAAGTAGCTTTTGAGACAAGTTTTAGGGTGTCAAAATAAAGGTTTATACAAGTTAATAGCTGACTATCTCTCATTCTGAGGTGAAACTCATAATATTTCTGTACTATACACTTAATAATGATTTTAGCTACTTCGGCTTGTGCAAATCGGCAGATTAAGATATTTCCGTGATTCGTGACTAATTTCCTTCAAAATAAAAAAAAAACTAATCGCGCTCGAGAAAATCCAGGTGACGTTTTTTTTTTTTGCAACTTTGCGAGTCTCCAATTTTCTTTCGTCACGCCCAAATTGTCAGATTATTGAAATGTACACTATTTTGCATGTAACTAACTTACCTTACCTTAATCTGACGCGCTCGAGTATTTCAAACCATCGATTTTTTTTTACTAATCTGACGGGCTACCCTAGACGTTCGACACTATATAGAGGGCTCAGATTTGGTGAGAGTACTTCATAAGGTGCAAGCTTGCCCCCCTTATGTTAATCTGCCGCGCTCGAGTAAATCCCGAAATCCCCTATTCGCCTCCCCTACCATAAGGCATCAATGAATTTCCATTGGAATAACCAATACTTCTATTAAATATATACATAGCATTGATAAAAAATCTTTTATTATTTCTACATAAAACGGCGATTCCGTAGGTAAGGACCTAATATTTATGTACACGAGAAAGATATATAAATGCTATATTTTATATAATCTTACTAATATTATAAATGTGAAAGTTTGGATGTTTGTTACTCATTTACGCTGAATGGATCTGGATGAAATTTGGCATTGAAATAGATTATAGTCTGGAATAGCACATAGGCTACTTTTTATCCCGGGAAAATATAATAACCCTCGGGAACGCGGGTGAAACCGCGCGGAACAGCTAGTATTATAAATTTGAAAGTTTGGATGGATGTTTGTTGCTCAATCACGTTAAAACTGCAAAACAGATTTTGATGTAACTTGGGACACAGGTAGATCATATTTTGGAATAAAACATATAATACTTTTTATCCCAGGAAAGCGGGTGGAACCGCGGGGCGGAAAACTAGTAAGGTAATAATAATAAAGTACCGTAACTCTCTAAGGCTGGGCCGTGATGAGCTATAAATAAAGTTACGTGTATGTACCCACCTCGAGTCTCTGGTCTCGCATGAGCTTCATAGTGAATTTTTCAGCGCGCACGGCTCGGTGGGGCTGCGCGCACAACAACGGCAGCCCGTAGAACAATAGCGGCTGCGCAAAGTCCAAACACGCGAGACGAGCCCACCATGAACGATCTGGGTCAAAGATATGTTCAGTTCAATCAAGGGCGGATCCAGCTTTCCAGTCGGGGGGGTCAAATAGTCGAGGACTACTTGGAGTAGCCAGGAGTTATAAAATTGATCTATATAGTTTAGCTATAATGTCAAAGTCAAACCCATTTATTCAGTTTAGGCCCTAGAAGGGCACTTATGAAGGTCGAATTACAGAAGTTACCACCGGTTCAGGAGTCGGCCTTCAACTGAGAAGAACCGGCAAGAAACTCAGCAAAGTTACATTTTTTTAATATTTTTGGACCATCTGACTATATTGGCTTTTTTTTTTCAAATGTTCAACAATTTTATTCTTAAAGTAATACAAAAATACATAAAAAAATATAACCCGCATTAATAATATTTTAATAATGCATCTATGTCTGCGTCTGTGTCTAAATTCCTCATACTAAGGTTGACCGGAGGGCAAGACTTAGTAGTGGTAGTAGTAACTGGGTGGTGTTTATTATAAGTTTAACTGTTGATTTCATTAATAACTTTTTGGTGTACATACCAATTGGTGTATTCGCGCACTTGCACTTGAATCCCAGTTTACTTTTAAAGCATTGTAATAAGGTGTACAACATATTGGCAATCGCCCTGGTATTGTATATAGGCGACGGTAGTCACTTACCATCAGATGACCCCTCGTTGTCACTTGTGGTTAAAAAAATATACTAACTTTTAGCCAGTTTCTCGAGCATACATAGTCCGGTGTCGAATGCGTCGGAGGAATGGTTAGCTAGCGCCAAGCTGGCGAGCAGTCCGGCGGCGGCGCGCGGCAACTCATCGTGCGGCTGCGGCGGCCCGCGGGCGGCGAGCGCGCACGCAGTCGGCACTAGCGCGTACTGACTCGCAGTGTTGCTATACACCGCACGAACTATTATACCCATGCTGCCGCGGAGTACTGCACACAATATACACGTTTCAGATAATGAGCCTCGTCAGGATTGATTTGATCTTATCAGTTATAGTTTGTGTTAATCGTAGATCTAGGATTCAAATCAACATGATCAATTTTTTTATTGAAGTATATGAAATAATTATAATAATAATAACTTTTTTGTGCAAAAACATAGGTACAATTAAAAAAAGCTTGCCCTGACAACCAAAATAGTGTAAACTGTGGTTCTCTGTCATTTTTTTTAATTCTAAAATAAATGCTAAACAGCCTAAAGGTGCGTTCTAAGTCTTTCATAGTTGCCGCAGCCCAACTATGTACTCTATGAGTCACTTCGGCTACCTTTCATACACATTTTAAGAAATAAACAAAATTAATGAAGCGGCTTGAACTACAAAATGGAGCAAATTGTATTAATATTTGTATATTTGTTGCTTAATCACGTAAAAACGGCTGAACGGACACACAGGTACATTTATCCTAGAATAAAACATAGGATACTTTTAATCCCGGTAAAGCTCCACCGGGAACAGTAGGTGTATAGTTGTTAACGCACCAGTAGTGAGTAGCGAGAGTGCGCGCGCGTGGTCGCGGGGCGGGTGCGCAGGCGCCGCCACGTCCCCCGCCAGCCGCAACGCCTTGTCCAGTCGCGCCACCAGCTGTCTGTCCACACTCTCTGTCTCTCTCTCGCATACCGACACTTCCTCCGACAGTGGGGACGAGTTGCCTTCACCTGTCTATGGATGGGGATACATAGATAGATAACTCTTTATTGTACTTACTTACACCAAAAACAGTTAACATAAATATTGCAAAACATACATATTACTTACATAAGATATTTATTTATTTAAGGACAGCCAACAAAACACACACTTACACAAGAAATAATACAATTAATCACAAATATAGTACTTAAAGCTAAGTGCTGTTTCAATTACAAGCTATCACGACATGGTTAAAAGACTAAAAAGAGAACATGTAAATTTTGAAATTAATAAGAAAAATTAAATAATAAAAATTAAAACATCAAGATTTTGTAGGTACTACCATAGAGACATGATCATCTGGCTAAGGTTTGGTTTGAGGAGAAAGCCCAAAAGAGGCTAAAACTGCATGTTTAAATTTACATTGTTTGTTTGAGAAGATGTCAATGTCATGGTTATTCTTATACAGGATGTTATACTGACTTTGAAGTCTATTTAAAGTAGCATGCTGACCCAGGTTAGTTTTTGAATATTTTACCAGGAATGGAGTATATATGCAGATATGAAAAACATAATAATACACAGCCTGTATTGCACTATCCGATAATGTTTCTAATAAGGATTAAATTCCCAGAAATAATGACATACGGAAAACTAAAAGAAAGTGTTCTTTTTTAATAAAATGTTTTTTTTTTGTATTTTCATACAAACTATTGCACTTATCCTATCGTACCTACTAACAAATTGATTGTACCTAATATTTATGTTAATTGAAATATTTTTTTATTCTCGTTGGACTTGGCTGATAACCCACTCGCATTAACAATGAGTCTCGAGGCCGTTTTTGATGAAAACTAAAACGGCATCATAAGATTTTTGATAAAATATGTTTTCAAGCCAGGAATCAAACCAGTTGATTTTGTGAAAATTTACACATTCAATATTATTATACCATCTAGTAATTTTGTAAATAAGGATCAAATTCTGGGAAGTAATAACATACGGAAAAATAAAGGAACGTGTTCATTTTTTATAAATTTATCAATATTTTTGTATTTTCATACATTACCTACTACATGTAGATGGGTACCTACCGATGTTACGTATAGCTAGTCAAACTGTTTGATACAATGCCCAACGTCATGAAATTATAAGGTTATGTTGTGGTGCTTAATGCGAGTGGGTTGTGTCAAGTCCAATGAGTGTACAAAATTAAAAAATATTTTTAATAATTTGATAGTAGGTACGATAGGTGTAATAATTTGTGGGAATATACAAAAAATGTTAATCAATTTTTTTTAAAAGAGCACTTTCTTTAAGTTTGCCGTATGTCATTACTTCTAAGAATTTGATCCTTATTAGCAACATTACCGGATGGAGTAATAATACAGGCAGTGTATTTTTTTCAAATTCATCGGGTTCGATTCCTGGCTTGGGGAAGTATTTTTTCGAAAATCTAATGATGCAGTTTTACTTTTAATCAAAATCGGCCTCAAGACACCTTTCAGTATTTTTCGATATTCCCTTTAGTTTAGAATTTGGCCATCCACGCCCACTTGAAAAATTCACCTGTATATGTCTAACAAGTCCCTTTAACCAGATCCAGCCAAAGGTCTACTACAGTATACACACTATACTAGTAACAAAAAGTATTAACAGAACAAAACAACTTATAAATGTGACACCAACCTCGTTGATCACAAACTATAAATATTAGACTTAAAACATATGTTGAATTAAACATGTGAGTAAAAGATATAACGGAAAAATTATATCTTTCTTTCTTTATCATGTCTTATTAATAAAAAACATTGATACCTATCTAATAACTAAAGATAAACAATCCCAAAAGTTCTTTCAAAACTGTCTCAAATTGTGTTGGGTGATACTAGTTATTTTATTTTAGTTTTATTCACAAAGCTATGTACAAAGGCAATAAAATTTTACGACTCATACCTGCTAGCCAAAATATATCTTAAACGAGCACTGAGGCATGTTTAGCTTCGGAGCGTTCGAATGCTACTAGATTAAAAGACCACAAACAAATGTTCGAGTGGGCAGACATTCGGTAAGGTCATTTTTTGTCGCTGATTGTGTATCTTTAGTTATTAGATATCAAAGATAAAAATACATTATTTTAAATCCAAATTATTAAATTATTCGTTAATATTTTATTGTAATTGTCGCGTCACGGGTGGGCCCAAAATTGGCATAACTCTTTTTGCAACGACTAAAAGTTATAGACGTTCTCGTACCTGTGGATCATCAGCGATGGGTGTGTCTGGCGACAGCCGCGCCACCTCCACGGACACCTGCGCCTGCGCCACAGACACCTGTCCCACGAGGGGTGCCCGTAGTTCTGAGTCGCACATAGGGGCTGTATCATCACTACTGCTGCATGCTACTGGCGCTGTTGACGCTGCAGTTTTAACCACTGGAATTAAAAATATTAAAACCATGACATGAAATAACTGATAGCTCAGTGGTAGTGACGTCGAATACCGCGGCGAAGGTCTTGGGTTCGATCCTACAATAAGCTTGAGCTATCTGTGAAGGAAAACATCATGAGGAAACCATAGCACGGTGACTGGCTGGCAACCACCCTCAAGTTGAAAATCTGTCGCCAAGCACCTATCGGTGTGTTCCGACAGCTGCACTTGAGAACCAGTTCCCATCTAGGCTTTGTGTGCTTGCTTACCACCTTCGGCGACATCACTTACCATGGTGAGATTGCGGTCAAACACAATATTATCCAAAAGTTAAAAAATGGAATGACGTAGGCAATGTACTTGCTTGGTTGACATAAAAATCAATAGGAACAGTTTGATACCATGCCAAACAAAAATTTTATCATAGACAATAAAAATCTTTCATACCTATATCTCCATTTTCATCATAAAGCGGGGCCAATCTCGGCAGCACGGATTCTAAGAACTGGGCAAGTTTGGGCGCACCACCGCTCTGCCCTCCCGGGAACACCAACTCAGTGTCGAAAACAGTCATCAAAGTACTGTAGGATACACAAATGGTTTAAGCTAAGAATTTTTTAAACAAATTGTTAAAATCTTAAAAAAACTTGGTCATACCTGCCAACAGTTTCACGCACGTTTTGATATGGGTGTTGAATGAAGTTAGCGGTTTCTAATCGCCTCAATAATTCGGCGGCTAAGGGAGCGGTACGCCATTTTAATGATCCCAATGCTCCCTGTAAACGTTGTAAAGGTAAGTTTTAGTATGGATAACAAAGAGAATAGTATAAATGCGACTCCATAACATTTTAAATAAAAAAAAGAATTTCCATATTTTAAAATCTTCTTAATTTTACGAAGATTAGAAACAGAAAAGTGGACTTATATTGTTTTTGGATCAAATTAGTCGGAAATGAAGCGCATAGACTGACATCACTCACCGTGGTGAGATTGCGGTCAAACACAAGCTTATCGAAAAGTAAAAAAAAACAGCAAACTAATATCTTGAATATGGCACTGGTTTGTTAATGCACAAGGGCTTTCCAATGGTAGCACAAACATATTTTTTTACCTGTAAAGCATACAATCTAGCGCAGACAACGAACGAGGTGTCTTGATCAGCGTCCTCGTCGGCGTCTACGGGCGGCGGCGCACACAGATTCATTAAATCTTTCAGTAATTCCGAACCACGCGTTGGGTCTAACTTTTCCACTCCCGTTGCTAGGCATGTTCCCCACTCTTCCATTGACTCGGGCGTTACTGATGTTAAACCTGGTGTAATATAAAATGGTTTGTTTATGTATAGTTTATTGCGGCTCTTTTCAGCAAAAGCAACCTTCCGAACCGTGCGTTTGAGTCTAGACTAGATTAATCATAAGTGAAGGCCTATTTGAATAAAAATATTTTCATTTCATTATATATAGTGATTTCGGTAGGGTATTGTAGGATGAAAAGGTTTGAAGCATACCTTATATGTATATTTCACTAATATTAACAGCAGAAAAATACACCAAATATTTCCATACCAATTTCAAAGTACACAAAAATTATTAAATTTGTTTTGTTGAATAACATAAATAAACATAGCGATATTTTGTAGCATATCTAATGATTAAAACTATCTACAGTATTCGACTTAACATACCAAATTCAGCCTGTATAATAAACCGATTTTGATGAAACTTAGCACACAAATAGATTATATCGTAGAATAAGAGTTAGGATACCTTTTACACGGGACCCCGCGTTCCCGCTCGACAGCTAGTCTTTTATAAAATCCTATGATACAATCCAAAGTATATAAATCCACACCTGCGGTAATAACTTCGATAGCACTTCGGTACATTGCTAATGCGCGTTCTCGTCCCCAATACCTCGGCGCTCTCAACGCTGCAGCGGCTATTTCAGCGGAAAACCGCTGCATTGCTTCTTGCGTGTCCTTTGCACAACGCAAAGCGTGTGCGAGGAACTTATCCGCTATTTGTTCCCCGTATTGGGAGAATAGGAGCTACGATAAAATATAAAATGTGATAAATGCGTTGATGCAAAAACACCAATGAATTTCTCGTTTGTAGTATGTATAAGTGAAAAACAGATTTGTATGAAATATCTGTACAACTACTATATGATAAAAGTGACTTTGTTAGGATTTGAAGATGTATGTTACTCTTTCACACAAAAATTACGGAACGGATTTTGATGAAACTTGGCAAACATGACCATATAAAAGATCCCTCGGGAACGTGGGTGAAACCGCGGGGACAGCTTTTATATAAAACTGTTATGTTGGGTCCTTTTAATATTTTGTTGCATTGTCTAGTTAGTTCATTTATTAGTAATCTATACTAATATTATAAAGCTGAAGAGTTTGTTTGTTTGAACGCGCTAATCTCAGGAAACTGGTTCGAATTGAAAAAAATATTTAGTGTAGGGTAGTTCATTTATCGAGGAAGGCTATAGGCTATATAACATCACGCTATGTTGCGAAAATCCCACGGGAACGCAAGTGAAACCGCGGGAGACAGCTAGCAAATTCATGTAAAGGTTATCGCATACAGTATATTTACGTCACCCAACTTTAAAATGTAAAGGAACCCTGAACATACCCTGAACATTGAAAACCGTATTCCACTGAATTTCTCTTTTCCTTTCTTTTCTTCCACAGTAAGGAAGGAAACTAGCTTGTCCACATTAGCATCATCGCTGAAGAACTCGTACAGGTATCTCTCACCTTCCTCCATATCTTCGGGGCTTATGTTGAAGGAAAACACCTGCTCATTAGATGGTGCTGCCACCTGTAAACGTAAAGCTTTATTGATTAAAATAGGTCAATTTGATATATATTTAACTAGCTTTCCGCCCAGCAGTTTCACCCGCGATCCCGTTTCTCTACACAAACTTTGATCCCCGTTTCATCCTCTTAGAGGGTGAATTTTGGAAAATCCTCTCTTAGCAGATACCTACGTCATAATAACTATCTGTGTGCCGAATTTCAGCGCAATCCTTTCAGTGGTTTGAGCTGTGTGTTGATGGATCAGTCTGTCAGTCATCATGCACTTGTTATGGAACGGTACACAGTGTTCTATCATCACCAAATTGATAATACAGTTTACTTGCGCTTCTTTAAGACCTACCTTTATAGTACTTGGCCATGCGTAGAATCCATACATGGAGTTTCTCAACCACGGTTTCTCCCATTCTTCATCTGTTTGAAGTGTCCGGTTCTCTGACCATATTGCCCACTCTAAGTCCTTCCTGTAACCTAAACAGACAAGATAATTTTATTTTTCAGTAAAGTATTTCGAATTTAGAATATTGGGCTGTCTAATATGAGCACAACTTTATTTGTTTTCATTTCATTACTGTATGTATGACACACACACAAACACACACACACGTACACACGCACGCACCTATACATCTGTACTAACAAATAAATTGTAAATTGTCTTTATACTAAAATTTAATTATATTTATAAATAAAAAAAAAGATTCTACATTTATTATGTACCGTACCGTAAACATAATTCAACAAATTAAAAACAATCTCTCAATGAGAACAATGGAGATTGATACAACCCACCACATTTCTTTCCTTTGGTACACTTGGTAACAACATTATGAGAAATAATCACCTGGAATACGTTTCTCGGGTTTAGGAACACCGGCAACTTCATAGGGGTCGACGGTTATTTTCTTGAGCTTCCTCTTGCGTTGTTTAAGTGCGTAATGAGTTAGACGCTGTGCGGTGCGACGTACAGCAATGTCGTCGTGCAGTAGAGAGTGGACCATCAGTCTTACCGCACGAGCTGGGTACTGAGTTTGCACTGATGGACAGAAGGTCAGCATCTTCATCGCTAGCTCTAGGCGACGCCACTGGCTACAGGAGAAGGTTTATGTTTTTTTTTTGGAACGAAGTTCTTTTACGCGGCATACAGTAGGGAAAAACATCGTTATGCCAGTACCAGGGTCTTAGAAGTTTAAAGGAGTAATTTGTTTATAGCATTAGTGAAAAGAGGCAAAATATTATTATGTGTGGTCTTTACCTATGAAATTGCCGTAATTTCAAATTAATTTTATTTTAAAAACATGGATTTATTTTTCTAAAAGTAGTCATTTGTTTATTAATTTGTGTTACATTTTCATCGCATTTCAATCTTTTTCGTCATCATGGATACGTTAAAAATTCGAGTAATTATGGAATATGAGTAACGTCGTGGCAGCAACGCGGCACAAGCGGCACGCAACATCAACGACGTTTACGGAGCTAACACTACAAACCAACGCACCACCTGTTATTGGTTTGCTCGCTACCGTTCTGGAAATTTCGACCTGAAAAATGAACCTCGCGGTCGTCCGAAGACTTTGGTCGACAATGACGAATTAAAGGCGATTGTGGAAGCTGATGATACACAATCTACGGCTGAATTAGCAGCAGCTTTCGACTTTAGCGTCAAAACAATATTGGTCCATTTGCGTCAAATTGGCAAGGTAAAAAAGCTTGACAAATGGGTGCCCCACGAACTCAATGATCGCCAGCGCGAAGTACGCGTCGAGACGTGCCTTGCACTGCTCAACAGACACACAAATGAAGGAATTTTGAACCGCATTGTTACCTGCGATGAAAAATGGATTCTGTTTGATAACCGCAAGCGCTCAGCAAGTTGGTTGGATCTTGGTTCAGCACCTAAACAATGCCCTAAACGAAAACTTACCCCTAGAAAAGTGATGGTCACTGTTTGGTGGTCTAGCGCCGGTGTGATTCATCACAGCATCTTAAAATCAAAATTCAATACCCGAGAGGCAAAATGCCTTTGAAAAAATTGTTGCCTCCCGTCCAGCTGATTTCTTTAATAAGGGCATCAATAAACTGCCATTGCGTTGGCAAAGATGCATTAATTGCATTGGTGATTACTTCGATTAATACAAATAAAAAGTACATGAAAAAAAAATCGTTTAAATTTGGAGAATCGTTTAAATCGAGGGTGGTAGCCAGGCCGTCGAGTACTACAAAATACCGTGCCACCGTGCTATGGTTTCCTCACGACGTTTTCCTTCACCGGAAGCTCAAGCTTATTGTAGGATTCAAACCCACACCCTTCGCCGCGGTATCCGACCTCACTTCCACTGAGCTATCGTCGCCTTGAATGTATTGTTGTAGAATGCTTTAGACCCACGGATGACAAGTCATGGATTGCATATAAAATAACTAAGTTGATCATCACACATTTGCGTTTCATGAGATTATAAAAAATTTGGGACATGTTCTTTTGTCTTGGTACTATGCAAACAAATGATCATAGTAATTATTTTCCCAAATATAACTCAGAACGGCTTAACGGATTTTAATGATATTTGATTTGTTAATTCGTCTCCGACTCGAATAGCTAATAATTATTAAAAATATAGGAAAAAACCACGAAAAAAAATTATGGAGAAAATTATTTTTGTCATATATTTAGTATAGAAAGATTTTTTGGATTTCTCGAGATCAGATTGACTGATGGTTTAGATTCATAATTGGACCCAGTAGGTTGGCGCTGGAATCGGGATCTAAGTTTTTATTTTATTTTCTGGGCAGGACGACGTCTGCCGGGCCAACTAGTAATATTATAAAGGGTAACTCACACATTAGGCGTCTCGGCAACATCGACAAGTTCATCAATTAACTCTGTATACAATCTTTGCGTCCTATTCGAGGCTTCTAATTCCTTTTCGACCGCCTTGCTCAATTGTTCAGCGAACAACGGTTCGTTTAGTTGTGACTCGTTGAAGAACCACTGTGCTGCTTCTATGGCCGATTGTGATATTGTTAGGCGTGTGTTTACAGTGGGGAAGTTACGGTGAAGGGTACAGTCCCCAAATGCTTGCTCCAGTCTATAAACAAAAGTTTTGGAAAAACTTTATTGACTACATGAAAACACATAAATTTGGAAAAAAAAAATAATATGGGTGCTTTATTCTTAAACCTAGCTTCGTATAATATTATGATTTATGTATGTTAAGAAAATTACATGATGTCAAAATTATAAGTATTTAAACATTACTCGCGGAAGCTTATGTTAATTTTGTGGTAGTGTGTTGTCTGTTTATAAATGTCATGTGGTCACAATAAGTATATTTGTAATAATGTATTGGGCCACTTTTGTTATGTAAATCATACATTTAATGAATTTCAAATATTAAACATACCTCAATATACTAGGCTTCTCACTCAAAGGTGCCCTTAATATAGCCGGCCACAGAGTCCTTGCCACGTCCCAATCTTGCTTAGCAATAAGTGGACCAGTTCTTGGGCCCAACATGATGAATAGTGCTCCTTTATGCTGCGCGTGCCATTCGTCACCTTCCCCACCGCGGGCTAGTAATTCGGCCAGTCGGGGGACGAGCGCGCGGTACGAGTATGGATAATGGCTTAGCATCCAGTACAATCGCACTTGCGCTAAGATGCGCACCTATAAAAGAATAATAACAATAATAATATCCTTGGATATTCTCCACACATGTTGACCGTATGATACGGTCTAAAATAAATACATGGGTTAACAGGCAATATAAATGAAAAAATGTTAAATTATACAAATGTATTTCTCTGTTCGTTAGTTAGATAGATTGCAGTAAACTTACCGAACTATAGGTATTAATGGATAACTCGTAGAGTGCATGCAATGCCTTTAGCGCTGAAGGTGTAATGCCGGCCTCACAAACCAGGTCGATTCTTGCGTCTTCCTGTAACCTGGCTGCATCAGCTAGTAACATTCTCAGGCGAGCGGACGCTCCTTCATTTACTTCGCTATAGGCGCCCCCGCGACCATCTAGTGCCCTCTCTAGGGCTCCATATGAACGCATTTTAGCTTCCAGTCCTGGACCGCCACGAAGACCTTTCATTACTACAACGCGTTCCCACACCTATTAATATAACAAAGCTATATTCAATCTACAATGTTACCCTACTAATATTATAAATGTTAAAGTTTGTGTTTGGATATTTGTTCTTCAATCACGCAAAAACGGCTGAACGGACTTTGATGAAACTTGGCACACAGGGCAATTGGCAATCCTGGAATAGAACATAGGATACTTTTATCCCTGGAAAAGATAACATCTCTCGGTAACGCGGATGAAACCGCGGAAAATAAGTAAATAAAATAAAATTAAAATAAGTACAATTATAGTATCCCACAACAAGTGGTAACACAAAATTAGGATTGCAATAAATATGGAAAAATTCCATTAAAACTTACACAAAAAAGAAATCTAATAATCACTTTCGATTTATAAAGTATAAAGAGTAATGTAAATATCAAACGAACTTGTATAAGCATTTCCAAGCCGCGAGTGTCGTCAGACTTGTCAGCCAGCATCCGCGCTTGAACGTCGAGCAAGAGGCGCGTGAGAGCGACGCGCACATTCTCCCCGTCCAGGGTCACTTTGAACTTGACGCCGCTCGTGAACGGTAGGCTTGTTGCTGGCACTTGAGAATCCATTCTACAAAAAATATAAACATCTGAATCACATTACACGAAATCGAATTCCATTAAACAACATTTTTATTAAAGTGAGAACACTTACAAAGCAACAGGTTCCTCATTGGGCGGTGGCAAGAAAGTGCTACATGACAGCACAGAGTATATAATATGGAAGCTTCTCAGTCTACGTTCGCGACACATCGACCTCTCCCCGCTCACCCACTGCTGCAATCTGTTCACTTCAGGCTTCAAATATCTATCCAAAAGCATTTGAGCACATTTCGCTTCATCTTCATTCGGTATGTGCCATTTCAAATCAGCGTCTTTCAAAAGACAACCGTGTCCCCATTCCCGAATAGGCAACCATGTTTGCGGTGCCGCTGAGTAATCTTTAGGAGAGCTTCTCCATTCCTTCAAATCTAGCGAGCTCAAGGACGCAAAGATGTGACTAAGAACTTCGCAAGCGCGAATCAAAGCGTATTTCGCGTGTATCTTCAACACTCTATCCAATACGGGCAACACGTGTGACATATATTTGAGAAGAACAGTCCCGTCACATTCGACTACATGCATCAATAGCACTAGTCTGTAAACTAAATCACGAGGTGGATTCTCCTCATGTAATGCTTCGTCGGTAGTTAGAATCTCACCCAGTTCGTCACAGAGTTTAGGTAAGAACGCAGCTAATGTTGCTTCCGAATTAACTCTGGCGAAAACGCGCAGTAAAACGCCAACCATACTTCCAGATACATTCGTTTCAAATGTCGACTCTGTAGCAAAAGCTTTGAATTTCTTCAAAGCTTCGTTGAATATTTTCGGCGAACACTGCATTAGCACGGCAGTCGCGGCGGAAGATATAGAAGTTTCCAAAATAGCATCAGTTTTACTCCGTATAGCGTCGGATTCCTTCGTGTCCAATCTTACGTGTTCCATTACACTGGACTCAATAATAACGAACAGATTGTCCAGAAAAACGAGAACGAAATCTTCCATCTGAGCTGTAGACGCGCATATTAAATGCTCCTCTTCGGTAAGATCTGACCAATACTCTGATGCCGAACTGCAATCTATGAAAGGCACCATCCAACTGAAGATTAATATGAAATGTAGGGAGATAAAAGTTTTTTTGAGATCGTTAGGATCGAGTCCGGGCAGTACGGCAAATAGTAAGGGCACGACATGTATCGGGCCTTCTGGGAATCCCGCGTCGGCTCCGCGAAGCATCGGTCTAGCGACGGCGGCGACGGCAGACATGCCCGCAGTCATTCTGTGAGGCTCAGTCAACGAAGTTAGGGAAGTCTTCAGTCTATCCAACAATGCAGGAACTACAGTGGCAGGCCTGAGAGTTGCTAAGTTCTGCAAAGCTAAAGATATATCCAGTGAACCACAGCGACTGTAAACAGCTTGAAGAGTGGGTTCTAGAACAATGTTCACGAATTCTGTGATGTCTTCATCTCGAAGCATGTACTCCGCGGGTGTTTGGTTTTCCCAGGTCTCGTTGAATCTATGTTCACGTTCTCGTCGAACCCTAAAAAAATTATAAGAAATAAAAACATATTTTGTAAATTTTATTTTCAATGTGATAAACTAACCCAATTTATTACCTGCTCAAAAATTCTCGAGCAAGTTTTCTGAGCAAATCCCTGAGCCTGTACGACCAACGACCGGCGTTGGCACTATGCAAGTAACTTTCAATAACCGCAAGGAAGCTACGAAGGTGCTGTAATACTAGGCCATCAGGGTTTATGGTCCATACGATCCAGGAAGCAACTTGTTTTGTGTCTACGAAAAGAAATAGATTTATTAGTATCAATTTAAAATTAGTAGCATAAAAATAATGTTTCATGTAATCTCACCAAGACAATGATTCCTAGATATTTGCATATCTTTATAACTAACGGGAAGATTCAAAGCGTGAAGAAATCGCGTAAACATTTTAGATACATGTGGCGTCCAATCGATAGAACCGGGATTACGCTTCGCAATTCCAGCAAAAAGCATCATCAAGTCCTGCAAATATGTACATGTATGTGTAATGTTGAACTATTTAAAATAGTAAGTAAAATAACACCTTTTTCAGTGTGAATAAAAAACTTACTGAAATTCCACATAGAGAGTTATAGCAGGTATCCCATAGTGATATTAGCTCGTTAAACCACAGTTCGTGGCCAATAGCTGATTGACTAGCCGGCAGAGACACCGGTAGGCCTGTCATCAACATTACAATCATGTGCGTCTCTGTAGACCATGGATTAATTTGTGGCAGAAACTCCTCCATTATTTCTTTGGTTGCATTCACATCGAAGTATCTGTAATATTAATTTTTGTTAGTTCATTAATCTATTGCCATATTAATATGTATGGAAAAATTAGTTACTTACGGTCTCGCACTTTTCAGCATTGATATGTAAGATCCTTCCAAAGAACTGAAAACAAAATCATAATCAGAAGGTATTTACCGATTTAGGTAAATCGAATATTTAACATGCATCCCTGCCACCATATTTGTAATGGTTTTTATTTAAAGACATTGTATCAAGGAGGAAAATGTGACTGGGTAACATTTACACTGATGAATTAATGAGCCCATCCCATCTGCCACCGAATGTGCGAACAAAAGCATAGCCCAGAGGTTTACATTATTGTTTTATTACGTGGGCAGTTCATTTTCGTCCTGACTCGAGAGATTCAACAGGTGTAAGGCGTCATCGAGCCCGTTGCTAGACATGAACTTTCTTATCATATCGAGCATACCGCCTCCTTGATTGCCAGAGCCGGCAATATTTGGCCTAAACACACATGGTGATATGTTTATAAGAATGATAAGCTCAATGCCATGAGAGATACAGCTATTGTAGGCCCATCTCAAAAGCAATTATCTTACAGTTATACAGGCTAACTTGCGAACCGGCGGTTATTTCTGTAATTCGACCTTTATAAGTGCCCATCCTAGGGCCTAAACTGTACTATTTCCACTTCTTAGAACATACATTTTCTTCCTATTTTGGCATTAAGTCCAATTTTTTTATTTATGCGCTAGTAGTATAGGATTTTATTGTTCGACTAAAAGTCGATCGATTATTTATAACATATATGACTTTCCCACTGAATTCTTCTACAAGTCGTTTGTTGGTGAAACTAAACTGTCTGTTATGTTACTCCTAGTTGTAAGTATTTTACCGTATTGTATTGTATGTTATCAGCTCACATCCACCCGACGCGTATGAGATAGTATATCGTAATTAATGAAATATTACAAATGCGTAATCGTAGTAAGAATCTCACTACATACATAGCGTTATATTTGCATGCACTGAATATTTACTGGCGGCCCATCCTGGCTTCGCAAGGGTTGCAGACCATAATACGTTTACATAAATTAAATGTTACTTTTAGATATACTGTGTAACTGCATTCCATCCGGCCTTTATCTACCTATTTCTTTTGTTTATCACGATGCGCTAAAACTAACCAACATAATTTTTAAGATTACCCACAATATTTTAATATCAATATTTTGGTCGGTTTGTATATTTCTTTTTTTTTCCCACAAGATTGTTAAAATTTAAAAAATAATATAAATTGTATTTGACACCACCGTTAGAGGGAAGACTGCCACCCATAGCACAGGCTAGCCTAGTTTGGGGGCCAGGAAACATCAAACACATGTTTTTTTTAACCAGATTATAATGTGTAAAAACTGTGTACATTTTGGCAATAAAAATATTATTATTATAAAAATATATAAGTCTATTGGTTTAAGCGGTGCACACCAGAAAGCTGCCAGTAGTTCATAATATCTTTCGACACATTTTGAAACTTCGTTGTACAATTGCATTTAGGTTTCTACTACCTATATCTAATAGATTTACTTAGTATATCATAGTAGTATAGTCTTAGACCAATAACCACTTATTATTCCAAGAGTATAGTATATAATATAAATAGTTGTCCTTCTACAATCATCGTCATATTTCAGCGAGTGTAAATTACGCATAGCCTAATGAATTATACACGTAAACCGTCTTCATGAAACGCTCCGTCTATTGGTGGAAGCCGAATGATAATCCGTTTAGTAGTTTTTCAGTTTATTGCGCTCAGACAGACGCGGCGGAGGGTCTTTTTAGGGTTCCGTACCCAAAGGGTAAAAACGGGACCCTATTACTAAGACTTCGCTGTCTATCCGTCTATCTGTCTGTCACCAGGCTTTATCTCAAGAACCGCGATAGCTAGACAGTTGAAATTTTCACAAATTATGTATATCTGTTGCCGCTATAACAATAAATACTAAAAACAAAATGAAATAAATATTTAAGGGGGCTCCCATAAAACAAACGGCTATTTTTTTGCCCTTTTTTGCTCGATATCAATAATGGCAACAGGTAGGGTTGAAAAAAAATACTCAGTTGTATTTTTACTTTAATAATAAATAATAAAATTAAAATAAAATAAATATTTAAGGGGGGCTCCCATACAACAAACGAGATTTTTTTGACTTTTTTACGGAACCCTTCGTGCGCGAGTCAGACTCGCACTTGGCCGGTTTATGTATACATATATAAATTTATTCACTATATCATGTACCTACTGTAGGTATAATAGCTACTACAATACTCTTTTATATTATATGCTATAGCTACTCAACTCAATTTCAAATGATATGTGCAGAACTTGTGTCTTTGTTATCCTAAATGATACTTACTTTAGATAGTGATACATTCCGATCTGTGATGCATTTGTGTCAAATATCCTCTTTCCCATTTCATATAGGGGGCGCCATGGCAGTGTAAGTTCATCAGGGGAAATCAATTGCCTTTTCCTGAAAGTATGCATTAATTTAAAATGTTATTCAGGTGATGCCCATACAGATGAAAAGTGTATCATTGCCAAGATCTATATCTTGGCTACAGTAAATTAACAATTTATTTAATTGTGATACTTCCGCAGCATTCCCTTTATAGTTTAGTAGAGTTCATTTAACTTTATTACAAATATTTTAATATATAAAATTTCCGAATCACGATGTTGGTCCACTATACACTCCGAAACTACTAAATCAATCTTGATGAAATTTGGCAAATAGATTATATCCTGGAATAAGAGATAGGATACTTTTTATACCGGGAAAAGAAAACATCTTTCGGGAACGCGGGTGAAACCGCAGATGACAGCTAGTTTACCTATAGTTATAAGTGCAACGTAATTTTGTAAACACTTGCATAATACTTCATTAATCATTATCATAATCAATACTAGAGAGTAAACTTACTTTGTGAGTAGTACAAACATTGTGGCAAACTTATGAACCTTGCATGGTTCAAGATCAGGGATGAGTACTAGTTCAAATGCTAATTTTATGAGAGCTATATGGTCTTCTTTTGAAAATTTTAATCCATATATTCTTATGTACCTGTAAAAAAGCATATAATATCAATAAAATTGATTTAAACTCATAATAAAATAATCTCTAAACATCTTAAAATATTAAAAATCCTACCTGTATTCTTTTTGGTGTGTGTGTGACAGTGTCTTTACAGTATTAAGTTACAAACAATTAATTAGTTGTGGATTTTTAAAGTTATAATTTATTTTTTATTTATTCTATTCAAGATATGTAAATAGATGTTACTATAATAAAATTTGCATCAAGTATAGTAAAAACAATCATTAACTTCATCTTCATGTACATGTACTTATAATGGGCTAGTTGGCATGTATGTTTGAACACATCCAGGACAGACATTTGTGTAGGATGAACAAGTCTGTTTGTCCTGAGTCTGGGTGTAGTTATCTATTAAAGTATGTATGTAAAAAAATAAGTAGTATTATGAAGTATTTCAGTTATCTGGATTCCATAGTTCAAGGTCGGTTAGTTTGGGATCAGATGACTATGTGTTTAGAATGTCTGAGGATATTTATTTTATTTGTTTATATTGTGTATGCAAAATTACTATAATTTATCAAGAAATAAATTATAGTAATTTTGCAGATATAATGTTGCCCCATAGTGAACTGTGGTCATTTCAGAACCTGTTTTGCAGTCATACTTGCAAATATTTGCAAAATAATGTACAAAAAAACTTGAAAGTAGAAATTGCACTCTTTTTTGTCAAGAGGATAAAAAGTTAGGTACCCAACTTCATTATCCATTGTTTATTTGTGTATGTTCAAAATACATGGAAAACATGTCATCATGGTTTTTTTCTATAATGTGCATTACATAAGGAAATATATAAAAAAAAACTAAATGTTTTTGGTACTAATAAAAGTAGTTTCTACAAAAATATGATACATATATTTTTTAAGGTGGACTGATTTGACAGTTGTTGTAAGAAATATTTCTTTACTCAGAAATTATTTCTTAAAAGAATGAATGAGAATACCTGTAATCACTGATATTAGATTGACTTTTATTGATAAAAAGTGATATGGTCAAACCATGAAACAGTAATTTTAACCATATTGCGCTCGTAACTGTCAGTTTAGTCCAGCTAAAATCTGACTATAAATGTTATAGCCAATACATGACATGACATGGCATATTGCATGATATCAGACTAAAAATAAATAAATTATTGCATAATTATTACAGAATGGAGTAGTACCATTGTATTAGTGTGATGTAAAGGCCAGGTGTAGTTTTCAGGAAGCTTTGGGTAATGGCCAGTAAATTTCAGAATTAGATAATGTTGCCAAAGGTTAATACTGAACCAAAACAAATAACATAATGCAGTTCATTTTCAATAAATTAGCAGAGAGGATGCCTATTACACATTACATTATTGAGCTATTTGATTACACACTCATTTAATGACAATATTGTGGGATGGGACGATGTTTTATGTAAATCCTTACACAATATCACATGACTGAATTAAGTTGATCAGTATCAAACTCATCATTTTCATGGCTCTACCAAATCACTTTTGATGGAAATAGCAGTTTTCTGAGCCATGTCTGATGCAGGACTGGTCTGATTTTTGGTATCATAGCTGTTATTGTAATACATGCCACTTGACAAATATTGTAAGATTTATTTCTCTATCTTTATCTATTCCAATCTCATGTGAACTTATACCCTACTAGTTGCATACAAGAAGTAGCACTGCACAGCACTTACAGTCAACAATATTCATTTAATTTATTCGAGTTTTTATCTCTATTGTTAGTTTCATCTAAGTCAGATCTATTAACTTAGTACCACATTTAGATTTCATTGTTTTGATGAATATGTCATTGTATGATGTATGTCTTGGCATATGACTGAATATGTGTATATTTACTTGTAAACAATATTTTCCAGTAACAGAGAATATTGTTTGATCTGTTCTATTGTACTACACATTGCCAAATACTTAATTATCTTGACTGTATGAACTCTGTTATTAACCATAAGATAAAAGGGTGGATAATAAAGCTGTTGTTTATAGTATAAAACTTATTATTTAAATTTTAGTAATTACTGCATAGCGATGTATATTTATGCCGTTGAACAAAAATCATAAAAAAATATTTTTGTGTACCTATACTTTATGTGACCATACTGAAGCAGTTTATTGGAACCTGAGGAATATTCGTGAATCTTTATTAAACTCAATTACTGAATGGCCTTTTCATTGAATACTTATTATGGCAAGGAAACAAACAAAGACAATTAGGTATAATTACTTCAACAATCTGGAAGACCAAACCCCACAGGCTGGCTTCATTTCGCGCAGCATGACTGCCTTAGCCAGGTTTGTCTTCACTTGCTCCAGGAACTTGGTCGATTCCTCATCCAGCTCATTAGCATATGGCAAGATATGATTGGTTAGTATCTCTTTCTGAGGTTTGAATCCCAGAGCCTCTATCCGCTCCGGAGTCGTCACCGACAACTCGTACTCGTCGTCCTGAATCATCTTGAGTGTATTACGATAAAACTATGATTGGAATTATGAGGAGAAAATTCAACACGGAATGTCTTTCAGCTTTGACCGCCACATGAAGACAAATTGTTACACATACACAACACATTCGCAGAACGAACACCACTATTGTATCGTCATCAACAAATCAAATCAACATTGAATTTACACAAGTCATCGAGAAATCTTCAATGAAAATCCAATTCGATCGGAAGACAGACACGTTCCTTTTCACAGATGAATAAAACAAAGTTAGAGTTACTGTTTATTTATATTGCATATTCCTTTTCACAGATTATCTGTAAAAAATTGCGATAGCATATTATTATATCTATATTTTTAAGCCTTGCAGCTTTCATTTAGTAGGTATATGAAGTCCCATGTTCGTTCATAGGTCCATAGGTACATTTATGTAGGTGCATAATATTTTGACATGCGAAGGACATGCGTAACAAAGAGTATAATTAATCACTACGTTTATGCGTAACTAGCTTTCCGCCCGCAGCTTCCAAAGAGTATGTAATATATTGCAGCTTCGCTTACGTGGACTACACGATATTGGCTGATTCGTTTTTCAGTTTATTTCAAATTATCCAAAAATTGCTTTTTTATTTTTCATACAAATTATAACACCCCTTTTACCCCTTTAAATGGTGAAATTCAAATAATCTTTAAATAAATATTTCTTTAATTTTATTGCTGCATAAATACGAAATTTCAAGTCATTTCGATTTTAAACAATTTATCTTTCAAACAAACTTTAACACCCCTTTAAGGAGTAAACTTGAAAAAAAAAAACCTTTAATACGTATTTCTTTGATTTTATTGAAGAGCATAAAAACATTTTTTTGAGTAATTCTGATAATAAACAATTTATTTTTCATACAAACTTTAACACCAACAACTCTTAAAGGGGTAAAAAGGTTACCCCTTTAAGAGTTGAAATTCAAAAAATCCGTAAATTTGTGTCTTTAACTTAATTGAAGAGCACTAAATACTACATTTTGAGAAATTCTAATAATAAACAATTAATTTGTCATACAAACATTAACACCCTTTTTTACCCCTTTAAGGGTTGAAATTCAAATAATCCTTGAACACATGTTTCTTTAATTTTATTGAAGAGCATAAATTCTCAATTTCAAATAATTTTGATGATAAAAAAATATTTTTCATTCAACCTTTAACACCCCTTTAAGGGGTTAAATTCAAATAATCTTTAAATACGTGTTTCTTTGATTTTATTAAAGTAATTTTGATAATAAACAATTTATTTTTCCCCTTTAAGGGGTGAAATTGAAAAAAAAACTTAAATACATACGTGTTTCTTTGATTTTATTGAAGAGCATAAATAATTTTTTTGGGTAATTCTTATAATAAACAATTTATTTTTCATACAAACTTTAATCCCCTTTTATTGAAGAGCAGAAATACTAAATTTCAAGTAATCTTGATAATATTTTTTTTATACAAACATTAAACCCCTTTCTACCCATTTAAGGAGTGAAATTCAAAAAATCCTTAAATTAGTGTTTCTTTAATTTTATTGAAGAGCATAAATACGAAATTTCAAGTCATTTCGATAATAATAATATCTTTACCCGTTTAAGGAGTAAAATTGAAAAAACAAACTTAAATACGTGTTTCTTTGATTTTATTGAAGAGCATAAATACGAAATTTCAAGTCATTTCGATAATAATAATAACTTTACCCGTTTAAGGAGTAAAATTTAAAAAAAACAAACTTAAATACGTGTTTCTTTGATTACATTATTTTTCTATTGTGTTTCCTCTTAGAAGTAATTTAAATGCATTATAAAATAGGCTCATGGTCAAACAAACTATATTAGGAATACAAATATAAAATACACATGTGTTTATTTTACTAAAGTACGTTTATTTTGTATCTAGAAAATATGCATATCAATGAAGCTGGTCAAATAATTAAGAACGATCACGAAACTATTTATTAGATGAAACTTACAGTCAATGAAGTTGCACAAAAATACAATAATTTACATTACACAAGGTAACTGAATGTTTCCTAGTCTAAAATTAATATTTAGTGGCATGTCCACGGCTCCTTGCAGCGGCGAAGCATTGATTCTATAAATTTTTGTCATTTTGCAATGGAAAATGAGTTCCATTCTTCTAAGAAAACGTCGCACAGTGTAGTACAAGTACAAGTTCTCTTAAATTGGCACACTCTCTATTGGATACTCTTTTCTTAACTTTACACCCAAGATGTTCAATCTGATTTAAATCCGGGCTGTTAACTGGCCAATCTAAAACACAAACAGATTGTGAGTCAAAGAATTTATTTACTGAGCGTGCAGTATGTATGTGTGCATTGTCATGCTGGAATATCCAAGTGACTGGAAGGACGGCTTCAAAATAGGGTAATATTATTTCCTGAAGTATATTTATGTACTGGAACTGATCCATGTTTCCTTCAATGAGCCTGTCAGGCCCGACTCCATGACCAGAAAAGCATCCCCAGATTTTCACATTTCCAACGCCATTCTTTAATGTCACTTTTGTGAACTTGGGATCGAATGCTTTTTTTGAAGGGCGTCGTACGTATTGCTTTCCATCAGAGCACAACCTGTTTATTTTATTTTCACCAGAAAAAAATAAAATTTTGCCACTCCAGTTTTCATATCTTCTAGCAAAAGCGATACGGATGCCTATGGCCTATACTCTTTGCCTATGGCGCAATGTCAACATCGGTACCTTCCTTGCTATCCTTCCAAACAACTTCTCTTCCACCAGAAGTCTTCGAATGGTGCGTGCCGAAATTGCTGAGGTGTTGTTTAAGACATTTTTTTTTAAATCTCATTTGACTCTTTAAAACGATATTGCTTTGCCAAACGTACGATGTTTCTGTCGTCACCACGAGATTTTTTCCTCTTTCTAAGCACGCACGGAATATTTGAAGTGGTTTGATACGAGTTAAAATGCTTCACAGTATGGAAACCCATAGTTTTCGAGCATCACAAATGGGCCAGTTCTTCTCACGAAGTTTTATCAAAATTTGTCTTATGGGTTTATCGCAACTTTTATTTTTTCCCATTTTTTGAATAAAGTAAACCCGTTTTCAGTGTTTCTAAATAATAAATGGCGCCAAAACTATTACAAAAAGTTACTTACTACAAAGATTTCTTCATTTAAATTATAATTATAACAAATAATATTCAGCGTTCTTAATTATGTGACCAACTAGTAACACGACCAGCTAGTACACCTAAGTTCCGGTACTACGTTAAGTATTGTATTTAATTTATCACTCTCTTTTTTTTATTACTCATGGTGTTAAACGAATGTCCAAATGTACGGAAGTATTTTGCGATACCACAAGACATAAAAGAAAATATATGTAACATATTATGAGACATTGTTTGTAAAAAATCTGCTCTATTAATAAACGTTCTTAATGGTAGGGGAGGCGAATAGGGGATTTCGGGATTTACTCGAGCGCGGCAGATTAACATAAGGGGGGCAACCTTGCACCTTGTGAAGTACTCTCACCAAATCTGAGCCCTCTATATAGTGTCGAACGTCTAGGGTAGCCCGTCAGATTAGTAAAAAAAAATCGATGGTTTGAAATACTCGAGCGCGTCAGATTAAGGTAAGGTAAGTTAGTTACATGCAAAATAGTGTACATTTCAATAATCTGACAATTTGGGCGTGACGAAAGAAAATTGGAGACTCGCAAAGTTGCAAAAAAAAAACGTCACCTGGATTTTCTCGAGCGCGATTAGTTTATTTTTTATTTTGAAGGAAATTAGTCACGAATCACGGAAATATCTTAATCTGCCGATTTGCACAAGCCGAAGTAGCTAAAATCATTAATAAGTGTATAGTCCAGGAATATTATGAGTTTCACCTCAGAATGAGAGATAGCCAGCTATTAACTTGTATAAACCTTTATTTTGACACCCTAAAACTTGTCTCAAAAGCTACTTATCTTAGGATGCCCGCGACTACTGATTTTTCAAGGTCAAAGGTCAAAAAATCATTTAAAATCATTAGGTATGTGTATTCATAATAAATATTGTAGAAGATTAAATTCTCTACAGCTTTTGTGCAAACATTTTTTCGATATCTTGAACCATTTTCGAGATATCGATATTTTTTATATAATTTTTTTTTCAAACCGTCAGATTAAGGAAATTCCTCAACATAATTGTCAGATTATGGGTCAGTACAACAAGGCCATCAAGAAGAACCGCCTGTATAAAAATTTGACGCGCTCGAGTAAATCAAGGCCACGATTTTTTTTTGCATTTTCAAAAATCGGCCCTGACTGATGGTCGCGTCCAAATCGTCAGTCTTTAAAATAGGAGCTACTGGAGGGTCCACTTAACATCCCTTATCAATGTCTGACGCGCTCGAGTAAATTTTTTTTAAAAATATTTTCGACCCCTTCTTACGGCCACCCCCACCACGCAAAACGGCAGATTATTATTTTTCCGTTATCAGACAGACGTGGCGCGACTACCCTATTAATATCTGACGCGCTCGAGTATTTCTTGGTGACTGTTTTTTTTTACATTTTTGAAACCCTGTAGCCGCTCCCCCCACCGCTGAAGGGGAAAATATTACATAACCTTTTTTTCTTTATTCCACCTAATCTTCAAATTCCAGTAGGTCCCAAAGACGCTCGAGTAACTACAAATTTAGCATCATTGCCTCCCCTACCATAATTATATGGCCACAACTGTATATAGATAGATTAGCTAGCTACATATCAGTAATCTGTGTTTCGCTGCGCTCACTCACGCTGCACCTAATAGTGTTTTTATCCTCTTTGGCTGCACCTGCGCTTCATCGTCCGTCGCGCACGACGTCACATTACGTCTTCGCAACACAAATCTTCCTACTAGTACCTTTGCTAGTACCGTCAAATGCCCTAATTTTGCCTTGTGTCCTATGTAAGTTTCTCTAAAATAAATAAAAAAAGGTAATATCAAAGAGAATATAAATATCTTTTTCAGTTTATTCGTTATCTGGCTACTCTAAATTGGTAACGTTATGTTGGTTGGTAACATATCTATTTTTTTACAATATCCCTATTGTATGCCTATATTCAATAAATCTATTAAAAATCCAATGGGCCCGATTTGACAAGAGGGTGTCTCTTCTTGTCGCACTATATTTGTCTCTTTTTGGCACATGCATGCATATGTGCTGTCAAAATGACCCTATTAGCACAGTTTTTACAATATAATATTGTAGTATTGTAAAACTGTGCTATTACATTGCAGATACTTTAACCCGTGTATAAAACACCTAAAAATACTCGTAAATAAGGAACACTTTGTAAAAAACAACTATTACCAATTTAAGAAAAAAAGAGTTGATCTTTTGATGGTGTATAATTATGACGTCACATGGCAGTATATCGTACAAGTCTCCATATAAACCATCGTTTTGACATTTCATAAAAAGAAGCTGATTTGATATGTCAGTCAACATTCTATAGTGTTGAGAACTCAAACGAAATGCGTTGGGACGGTTATTTTCAGTTGTGGAAAAACTTTTCAAGTCCTAAAAATATGAGTTTTTCTAACTTGTTTTATAACTTACTAGCTGTCCGAGCGGTTTCACCCGCGTTCCCGTTGAAATTTTCAGGCCCCAAAATGAAACAGATAAATAAATTATGTCATCAAAAATTTGACGTGGTGGCCTAGCGTCTTTGACATACTCGTACCTACCTACCTACCTAAAAAAGTAAGAAGAAGAATTAGGGTTGTGGGCATGCCCATCGTACCCACAACGGTGGATCCGCGCCTGGGGGCCGGCCGAGACGCGTTTTGTTGATTATATATTACCTACCGACCAGTAGTGCGTCATCATCACGTGCATGGACTTGTAACTGATTGGTATATGGATTTCACACATGAGTGTATGAGGTTATTGGAAATTAATAAAAAAATATGTAAGATACCAAATTAATATTTTATTACTTATGTAGGTATTAAAAATCTTTGTTGCCACGTGGTTAAAAACTTATAATAAATTGTCACTAAAAGGTATAAGTTTTTTTTTATACTTACATTCTTCTTTCTTCTGCTAAAAATAAGCTTTCAGAAGTAATATCGTGTAGTGCAGTCGGATAGTGGTTTTCATTCTCATTTCTTTAATGCATTTTCGTTAAAATATTACATTTCATAAAAAAATTGTAGATACCTACTAATCGGATTTAGAGAGACATAAAAGATAATTTTAAAAATACCAAATAAAAATATTTTTATATAATAATAAAAATTATTAGCATTGCCATTCAAAGAGGCAATGCTGCCAGTATTCTGGGCACGCTACTACCTGACTATAGCTATGTTTGTATAGTCGTGTAAAAAATCTTAGGAGGAATATTAAAGTATTCTGTAAAACGAATAAATTACTTTAGTATTGTGGAAAATCATTCCTATGGCAGAGATTGTTGACCAAATCAACTAGCACTATGTACACTTTACAATAAGGAACAACATCGTTTGTTCATACAACGACTGTTTCCTTGCCTGTAGTGTACAAGCTCGCTGCAAAAACAATATCTCTCTTGATTGCTGTGGAAGCTTCCATCATCTTCGCTTGGAGTTTGGGATCACCAATAGCTACTGCAGCGTCTTTCACGTCTATTAGTAACTGTAAAATTAATGATAATTAAGTATTTATACACTCTTTTGGTTCCATCTTTCTCGTTCACCCGTACACGGGACGTCATCTGACAAAAAATACATCTTGGTAACTAATAAAGGCTTTATAATGTTCTCCTTTATTCAACTGTCTCTAATTTGCATATATTATTTAATTTTTATCATCATAAATATTACAGACAGAAAGGTCACCTGGAAGGGGCATAACGGTTTTTTCTTACGTGACGATTTCACTAATTAAAACTAGACATCAAACCCAGATGTTATTGATGGCAGACAATTAAAAAAATATTGAATCATAATCAAACATTGTTACCTCATGTAACTGCTGGATACACCTCACTATTATGCCTTCCTGAACATCCGTCAAGTCCATAATCTCTGCGAATGGCTTTTCAAGTGCCCACTCGTATACTACCCTCACAAGGCCGAAATTTAATCTCTCGGCTTGTCCTTCGAATTGACCTACCTAAAAATAAAGTTAGTACTGAAGAATGTAGGTATAGAGAGAACTAATGAAGCTACAGAAAATAAAATGTTCTGAAATTGAAGCTTTGCTGTGCATCGACATTTTTATCTTTCAAAACTCAGCTAAGAAAATATCATCAAGAACTCATGAAATTGAACATGCTGGATTATATTCGACTGTTTAATATAAAAACGACTAAACTCCACAAAAAATATAGTTAATAACTAATTTCCAGAAGGAAAAGTAGTTCAGAACAGGGGTTTTACAAAACAAATTGTGTTAATGTAAATAAAGAAAAGATACATTAGAAAAAAAACAGGAAATTTTCATTTTCGTATTCCGGCCGCATTCTTGACGGGCCAAAATTCCTGACGTCTACACGACCTTAACATAAAATACCATCACGTTTGCAGAATACCATCAAAAAAATGTCTTACCATATACTTTGACTCGATACTAGTCAACTCTTGGTCGATAACTTCAATAGCCTTGACACCTTCAGCCAATTTCTCAGTTAGCGGTTGCTCCACTTGAGTCCTCGCTTGGAAGACAAAGCAGCTGAGCAACGCTGCTATCTCTGCTGGTGTCTTATCAGTAAATACGTTACGGAATACAAGCTCGGATATTATTATTTCGTTTGTTCCCATTCCGCATGCTACGCGACCTGTTCGATAGAGATAATTGGGATATTGACTGATATCAAATCAGCATCTTTTTATTAAATGTCAAAACGATGATTTACATGGACTTTTGTATGAAATACATACTTGTAACGTCATAAATAACCATACCTTTAAGTATAACACTATCATGTTCATCAATATAGTTTAGTTCACGCAAGACCAACAGGCGCCGTAAGTAGTCAGGATAGAGAGCCAGGTTTTCAAAAGACAGCAGACGCTTATATTTATCCCGCTTCCTCTCCGTTTGCTTTCGTTCGTAAACTATCGCAAATTCAGTCTTGAAGTTAGCTATATCAGTGCATTTCTTATGAGCTTCTATTTCATTCTGAAAAATATTATACATACATATATTGCTATTGATCGATTTTTGCATAATACATTTATTAAGTAAGTATTGTATCGACTAAAAGGTAAAATTACAAGAATAGTTTTTTATAATATTTAAGAAGTAGGTATTTATGACATTCATATTAGTCTGCAGGTAAACTCAGGCCCTTTTTCGATTGGTCCGTACCACATATCGGCGCAGTACAGATATACTCTGTATAATCCGCAGCAGTTTCTTATTGGGGCAGGTCTTTTTTTTTTATACCACAGGTGACAATCAGGCAGAGGGGTCACCTGATGGTAAGTGAATACCGTCGCCTTAATTAATTAGCAAAACCTTTAAGGGGGATTGCCAATATGCTTTTTTACAATGCCTTAAAGACAAACATTTTCTACGTATAAAAACGAATGTGTAAATAATATAAGTCGAGCAACATTATTGGTGGTTCTTCAATGAGAAGCTTGAATAAAGTCATTATCTTACCGCATATTTCTTCATCTTGTCCAAAGATTGCAGAATCTCACCAGTTGTGATAGATAAGGACTGGGTGAGGCTGACTCGCTCGAGGGCGGTAGCTCCAGTGCGAACTGCGTGTGATAACCGAAATAGCTCCTGCACTGCGTTTGCACAGGTAGTTCCAACTGGCGCACCCTTGAACCTATCGATAGGGTAATCCATAACAGAAAATTGTTGTAGTTTAATCGTATAACCCAGCTGATGTGTTCTTCAAGCATAACTATTTAGATAAAGACTTATATTTACAACCCTATGGTTCGCTAATGGATCATTCGTCCAAAACAACAATACAGAAATGGCGTAAATATTATTTTAGAGTAAACCAGAAAATACAAAATATTTTCATTACAAAATAGTTAACTTTATTTATGGCTTAATCCAATCAATAGATGCGATGGGAACCGTAATGTTATATTTCAAAGAAGTTATAATAGATTTCTATATGGTTGGAATAAGGATTACTTCAGAATATTTTGACTGGATTTGTTTATTTGGAAACATCATCATCTGTCAATAGTAAGGACCACAGAGCGTTTGTGTAATGCTCTGGTGATTTCTTGATAATATATTACTGATAGATACTACGATATCACACGAAACGCGCGTGTTGGAAAAGACATAGCAAACTAATTGTTATAGCTGATTTGTATAGTAGGTATATTAATGATGCTACCATGTTGGTCATATAATTAAAAAAAAATAAGAAATAGCTGCAACTTACCTAGGCATTTGTCTCTTTTCCCAGTCTTGTATAATAATATTGGCATCGATTTTGAGATTCATTTTAGCTATTGCTATTATGTTTTTCGGCGCTAAACACTGTATTGTATGATCTAGGGTGCTCTCTTCAGTACCTATGGGAAAAAGAACATATTATAAAAATTAATCATCCGATTGCGATGAAACTTTGGTGAGGTTCTGCGTATGGCCGTTAAGATTATAGACACAAAAAAAAAATGCATTGCAACGCATGCTCGGCGCAGGTACTAAATAAAATATTTTTATGCCAAATATCCATGTACCCTCCAATTTTTTTTTTACATGTAGCTATTACCTATAGAATCGTGCATGGCGGAGAAGCTCAGCATCCTGTACCAGTTATCGTCAATATCAAAATTATATTTGGTGCTATCATGTTTTGCTGTATTCAATAGAAGAACCTTATACGGTGTCTGGCGGGGACCTGAAAAATACTTTTAATATAATATTGAAAGACACACAATAATAAAAAAATAAAACAAAATAACGACTATCAAAATCCTCACCATTGCCATTCAAATAGACCCCAAGTTGATTAATATAAGGTCCGGTCGACAATATCAGTATTTTCCCAGGTACCAACTCTTTAGCAACCTTAGACTGATTCAATAAAATAGGCATGATTTCATTTAACACATCCATGTACGCTGCACCGCTGTCATAGAACGTTGCTAAAGGTGCTAGGTGGGAAGCGAGCGGTGTACTGCATTTCTCTGAATATTCCTTCTCAGCTAGTTGTAGCTGTTTCCTGTAGTTATCCGCTTGGCATATCTGACTGAACTCGCGGAATGAACGCTGCATCATGCCTTCTACGGACACTGTTGCTGCTCTGAAGGCACGTTAAACACATTTTAATTATCGGAATCTCACTTTTTTATCACAAGCGTCAACCAGGCAGGCGGGTCACCTGATGTTAAGTGACTACCGTCGCCTATACTGTTACCAATACCAGGGGGATTGCCAATGTGCCACACACACACACACACTGGCTCTGGCGGTTGGCGGCAGATTTTTAACTTATGGGTGGTATATAGCCAGCCAGTCGAATACTACAAAGTACCCTAGCACCGTGCTGTGGTTTCCTCACGATGTTTTTCTTCACCGAAAGCTCAAGCTCATTGTATGATTCTACGACTTTCGCCGCGGTATCCGACGTCGCTACTACTGAGCTATCATCGCCTTACTTTTGGAGTAATATAAAGCTGTGGAAGTATAAGGCTGCTTTTCCACCAGAGATGTGCATTGGTTTTTATATAATAAATAATAAATATCCTCGGACATTATTCACACACGGCTATCTGATTTATGGTACTGTAAAATGAAATGAATGATTGATTACCTGCTTACCGTAATAAACTAAGTATCATAGCGTATGTGAGCCTGAACTGCGATGAGAGCTTCTGGGGGATACCCATCATCATACCCTTTAGCGTCACTAGATCAGGAACACCCTCTTTGCAGAGTATTATTACGGTTCCAGTGTCGTCCAGTCCTGAATACATATAATTGTTAATTATATTTAAAGATAATATTATAAACCCTTTATAAACCTAATTCCACCCCACGGTTTCACCTGCGTTCCCGGGGGATCTATCTTTTCCCGGGATAGAATCCTATGTGCTTCTTCAAGGTTCCATCTATCTCTATACCAAATTTCATCTTAATCGGTTCAGCAATTTATGCGTGAAGAGGTAACAAACAATCAGACAAACTTTCGCATTTATAATATTAGTATAGATGTTACTCGCTCATAATGTAGCTAACTATAGTTAAAAGATTTTTTTAATTGGTACTACGAGTACACAAAAAAATTTTAACATTAAATATTTTCTATTTATTTATTATATTAGTGTTCTCTTTATTACAGTGTAAATACAGCCTGTCTACAAAAAAGGTTTAGGATTTATATTTTAATAGTTACCTCGTCTTCCTGCTCTGCCTGCCATCTGTATATATTCAGCTGGAGCCAAAGTTCTATTCTGCAGTCCATCGAATTTGGTCGACTCGTCAAATACTACAGTACGCGCTGGCATGTTTACACCCATAGCGAACGTCTCAGTTGCGAATAGAATTTTTACCTATATCATAAAACATAATCATTAAAAATTTCGACAGAAGTATTCTATACAGTTACATATACAACATTTAAAAAAATACAGTGTACCATCAGTAAGATCATATTAAAATGTACTCACATATCCAGACTGGAAGAGCATTTCAACAATTTCTTTGAGCAATGGTAATATACCACTATGGTGGACTCCAATACCATTTTCTAAAACCCTTTGCAATCTTATCACCTAAAAAAAATATGACATTAAAAATTACAAACATACATATTGATTGTATCTTTAGATGTTTCATTAGATGGTTATTTAACATGAATATAGGCAACATGAACATCCCTGTTTAACATACTTGTGGTAATCTTCTGTCAGGTTCTTTAAGTCTTTGAAGACACCTCTGGAAGAATGATCTAATATGACCCTTCTCTTTGGCAGTAGTCAAGTCAACAGACATCAGATTTTCTGCGTTTTGATCGCACCTGAAACAATAAATAAATAAATATCCTCGGACATTTTTCACACACGGCTATCCGATCCCAAACTAAGCAAAGCTTGTACTATGAAAACCAGATAACTGATATACTATATAAACTACTTTTTTTTTGTAAATACATACTTAAATAGATAATTACACCCAGACTCAGGACAAACAGACATGTTCATGCACACAAAATGTGTCCTGGATGGGAATCGAACCCACAACCTGCGGCGTGATAGGCAGTGTGTTAACCAACCACGCCAACCGGCCCGTCAATAGGGATGTTGGAGTATTTTTAGGTGTTTTTTTTTATTTTTTATTCTGGATAATCTTTTTTTTTTTTTTATTCTAGATAGGCTTGTGTTTGACTACAATCTCACTATGGTAAGTGATGACGTGGCCGAAGGTGGTAATCACACAAAGATGTGAACTGGCTCTCAAGTGCAGCTGTCGGAACACATCGATAGGTGCTTGGCGACAGATTTTCAACTTGAGGGTGGTAGCCAGCCAGTCGGGTACTACAAAGTACCCTACCACCGTGACCGTGGTGTTACACTGGTTACTGTTAGATAATTTTTATTGAATATAGGCAACATCCCTACCTACATTTAATTAAGCATACGGAAATCAGTAAATTATTCACCTACAGTCTGTACCAAATACGCGATTGGATTAAAAATTGTGTCACCTGTTTCGAGACAATGTGAATGCGACCACTGGAAGTTTATCCTTTTGTTTCAAATGATCAATGAAAGCCACCCACATTGTCTGTTCTGCTTTTGGGTTCATAAATTGCTTCCCACCTGTTAAGTATAAGAAATAAACCATTAGAAAACTCACAATTAAAACAAGGACAAACAATTATCAACCCTAAGCAATTTACCTTTAGGACCAAAGTTCTTTTTATAATCATTTTCTCTCGCTTTTTTAGCTGCCACAGCTTCATTGTATCCTCGCAATTGGAAGTTTCCTTCTTGGTCTAATACTAAAAATCTTTCATGCTTTGATTTTCCTCCAGATCCTGAAATATGATAAAGTATTAAGTGTTTTATTGATAGCATTTCTCAAAAAAAAACTTAACATATTACCTACTATTTGTCACAAACCTGTGTAAAGATAATGACAAAGCGGCACAGGTCGCTTGAGCGTCGAAACAACGTACACTTTTCGTTTCTTAGTGCGTCCGACCCAGTCGGCGAATTGTAGCGTGTTTGGTACAGTTGCGCTCAACATCACTATGCTTACGTGAGCGGGCAGCAATATCAACACCTCTTCCCAAACATACCCTCGCTGTTGATTTTTGAAATAATATATCAATTTTTATGCTAAACAGGCTTGTTATTGACCAGGGTTTTGAGGGAACACGAAATAACAGGTGTCCGGTAAGTAGTACGACAAACTTAAGGGGGAGATAGGTGGGCGGGTCACATACCAAATATTGGTTAGGTACAATATTGGGTGGTCAAAATTGCTGCCTGTTGGTAGTTTGCCCAGAATGCTGGCAGCATTGCCACGCTGTATGGCAATGGTTATTCTTTGGCCAAGGAACTCGCCAGCCTCCTGGTCACTGGCAGCGTCAACTAGGCGCTTTGAAATGTGAAGGCCTTGTCAAGGTTTCCATATTTGCGCCGCTTGAGGTTAAAATACATAATATATATTTATTTGATTTTTGTACCCCGTAAGCCTTTAAGTTTACCTCTGCATTATTAATGTAGTGAACCTCATCAAATATAACAAACTCGAGGTCCCTTGTGACGTCGGAGCCGCAGTACAGCATGGAACGCAAGATCTCTGTGGTCATCACAAGGCAGGACGCCTTTGCGTTGATCTGCAAATCTCCGGTCAGAAGGCCTACTTCACCAAACTGCTTGTTGAAGTCATTGTACTTTTGGTTTGATAGCGCTTTGATGGGAGATGTGTATATTGCCCTGAAGTATGAAAATATTGATGTTCAAATCAACACGGAACTGAATATCTTTGAAGTATGTATAAAAGTATACTGAATTCAAGGATAATGAACTTAAAGGTAAATGTTTGTTTGGTATCACATTGTTATATTAAAATTACCTGGTGCAATTCCTCCTAGACATTGCAATAGCATATTCAGCTACGACGGTTTTGCCGGCAGACGTGTGCGCGGCTACAAATACATGGTGGCCTTCCTCTAGTTTTATAATAGCCTGAAAAAAATGATTATGGTGTGTTAGTTTATGAAGTAGGGACAGTTCACACCGAGATGCGACGCGACGCGACGCTGCGCGCACATTTTAATAGAGTGATTCAAAATATAACTTTATTTACTACACGAAAAGATACACATTTCATTGTGAGATACAGAATACGTTGCACAACGCAGCGCTGCGGCCTCTTCCAGTAGCTGAAAAGATCATCCTTATACTTAACTCTCATACATTTCAAAGAGATTTATTACTTTTTTATTTTACTAGAGATCACTTTTGTATAGCAAAGTTATGTTAATAAAAACATAAATAATATTACCTGTTTCTGGAATGTATCCAATTCAAATGGAAAATCATGAGCCATGTCTTTTATTTGCTCTCTAAAGTTCTGCACTGGTTGCGACACATCTATCATCTCGGCCCATTCCGTGGAAGTAAGACCAGGCCTTACTGATGCACTGGTGATATTCAATATAGGTAACTCCGGTAACTCTACTGGTGGTTTAATTATAGTATCTTCAAGGAAATTGTCATCGTCGTTCGTGTCTGTTTGGAGCTCTATTTTTTGTGTTGTTTTCTTTGGTATTTTCTGCAATTGATCTTCATCTTTCCAGAGGTCTATTTCAAATAAAATATTTAATTAATAATTATGGATTTGAATTAAATTTCACTCAGATAAAACCTAACAGCATTCTAAATACAATCTTGTGTTAACTAAAAAAGTGATATTTACCTACTAAATGTGTGTTATTGTTAACCACTTCTTCCAAATTGATTTTAATGTTTATATCAATGTCTTCTTTGATCTTCTCTTCTGGCTCTGTGTTTGATTGATTGAGCAGAGTGTAGCCATCATTGGCAAAAAGTACACTGTCTTTCCAGCCTGGTGCTGTGGTTAGGATGTCTGTAATTGAGATTGTTGCACTCTTTTTTTAGTTAAAGGGTTTTAAAGGGTTAACATCAGTTTTTTTTAAATTAAAGAATCATACATTAATAAAATACAAATCTATGCTAATATTATACAGCTGAGGAGTTTGTTTATTTTTTGAATGCCCTAATCTCAGGAAGTACTTGTTCAAATTGAAAAATTGTTACAGTGTTGGAAAGCCCATTTATTGATGAAGGCTATATAAAATCACAATACGAAAACGAACGACGAAACCGCGGGGTCAGCTAGTAAAACAATATTTTTAATAAGTTTGTATTGAGTTAGCCACTGAAAATTAATTATTCATATCTTTATTTAGGATTATCTTTTTCAGGACCCTCTATTTTTGATTTTATACAAAACCTAGAACACATTATTGTTTTTTATGATAACTATCAGATTGATTATACTGATTTATAGATATTAACTAATGGTAATCATGGATTTCTACAGTAACAAAATTTGTCTGAATCTGCAGCAAAAAAAACAAAGAATAAATCTCTTTCTTTAATGAAAAACACCACAGACAGAGAAAATCATAAAAAACCGGCCAAGTGCAAGTCGGAGTCTCGCACGAAGGGTTCCGTAAAAACGGAAAATAAATCAAGTTTGTTGTATGGGAGCTCCCCTTAAATTTTTATTTTTATTTTATTATTTATTAATAAAGTAAAAATACAACTGGGTATTTGTGAATATTTCAAGTGCCTAACTGTTGCCATTATTGATATCGAGCAAAAAAGGGAAAAAAAATCGCGTTTGTTGTATGGGAGCCCCCCTTAAAAATTTATGTTATTTTGTTTTTAGTATTTGTTGTTATACTGGCAACAGAAATACATAACGGACAGACAGACGGACGGACTGACGGTCAGACAGCCAAGTCTTAGTAATAGGGTCCCGTTTTTACCCTTTGGGTACGGAACCCTAAAAACTAGAACTAAACAAACTTAACTAAAATAGGGTAACAATGGGCAGTCTTATCGCTTAGGCTTAGAGCAATCTCTTCCAAACAACCATGCATGGAGAGGAGTTATCAGTGCGTAAAAATAAATAAATATTATACCTAAATGCTAGATATAAACATTAATACATACTTAAGATACACATAATAACATAATACGTAAACTTAATAAATGCATGGATCTGCAGCAGCAGCAGCAGCCTCAAAGAAGTTTTTTTTATATTATAGTTGTACATTTGTTTGTATATTTTCTACATTCATTGTAAATAAATTAAATCTATTCAATTCAATAACATTATAAACATACAGACATATATATATTTACCTTAATACATAAACAATACTATAAGGATTGCGATGCAGCAACTAGCGATTATTGCGCAAGGTAAAATAATAATAATATACATACCTTCACCCAAAAATTTCCCAGACTCATCATTCTCAATATCCACAGTGATCTGTCCTGCCTGTAAAGCTTCAGCCAACATCTTTTCCAGTTCTTCTTCGAAGCCAGCTGGTAAGAATGGGCTCTGAGTAGTTGTGCCTCTTGTAGCCATGCTCGGGGGCAATGGAGCCCGGGACATTGATAGACAGTCTTCATCTTCTTCATTAGGTATGCTTACTTCTTCAAGTCCAACTATTTCACCTGTTATAAAGTCTCTAACAACCTGTTTGGTAAATCAGCTAATTTAAAATAAAAAAAGTTTTTATTTACCAAAATCTCACAATAGAAAGGAAGGAATTGTTGAGCCATTATGGACTACTATAAATTGAACTATGGACTACTATATCTTATTTTCCCAGAAAAAGTTACTCTAGCCTTAAGTGTTGAAGGAATCCATTGAACGGCACTTTTTAGGAAAGGAAATGAGATTTGTATCTTAAGTTTAAATTCTTACCATAAAATTATTCAAAACATTGTATGCATCATACAGTTATGTCGTTTGACTTACCTCGAGAGTAGTATCTGGACCGAAGTCATCATCATCGTTTATAAACAAAGAATCAACATTTGCCTCCCGATGCCAGTGACTCTGCGATCGCTCCCAATTGTGTATTGATAATCGTTCGGGCTTCAGCAGATAGTCCTTCACTCGTTCATTTAGATCTTCAAACACCGGCGGTATCTGAAACATATTGTACGTAAATAAAGCAAAGAATTATGAAAAATATACACTTGTTATAAGATTGACAGCTATTGAATATAGCTTGCCTTGAAGTCTGAAACTTCATCTTCACTTCCATGAGACATTTCAAATAATTCAATTCACGTTATTGCTTGAAATAAGTATATAGGTTATAAATTACAAAACATTTTTACTCAATGTAGGTTTTGATAGTGGTTTTGACAATGAATCAGACAGAATCATCTGTTATTTATTTACTGACATTATTTTGACATTTTCGTGGTGCCAACTCAAATGTAGCTAGGGATGTTAAAAAATAATCGATTTTTATTAAAATCGATTATTATTTTTAAATAATCGATTTTTTTTAAATCGATTTTTGTAATAAAAAGAACCGATTTTTAATAAATAGATTATATAATTTTTTTCGCCTTTTAATCGACTTTTATAAAACATTGTTTTGTTGTGCATTTTCGAATATTTTGGAATGGTTAAGGAATAATTTGCATGAATTGCTATATTTATCAATATTTATTGCGCTATCGTACACAAACATGACAATTTATATTACATTAGACCGCCGGTGCGGTAGAAACAGAGAGGGATATTACTTCCTCTCCTACGCCGCGCCGGCGGTCTACTCTCCCTCCATCTTACGAATTTTCGATAAAGTCACGTGTCCTGCCTGACGCGAGTTTAACATTTTTTTATCTATCAAAAATTTTCACTTCAAAAAAACATGAAGTAAGTTTCAATTTCATAAACAGCGCCATATATGCGGCGGATGAAAAAACTCGAAGTAAGTTCATTATTACTTACCTTTATCAAAATTATTATTAAAGTTATTGTTTTTAAACTGCTTACCTGAAAATTTATGGTAATAAGTATTCGAAGGTCATGGGTTCGAATCCTACAATGAGCTTGAGCTTTCGGTGAAGGCAAACATCGTGAGGAAACCATAGCATGATGGTAGGGTACTTTGTAGTACCTGACCTATCGGTGTGTTCCGACAGCTGCACTTGAGAGCCAGTTCCCATCTAGGCTTTGTGTGCTTACCACCTTCGGCCACATCATCACTTACCATGGTGAGATTGTGGTCAAACAGAAGCTTATCCAGAATAAAAAAACAAAATCTAATCAAATGTAAAACGTTTAGTTTTTTAATTCTCGTTTTATGTATTTTATTTTAAAACAAGTCAAATGTACTGAACATTTGTTTTATATTCAAGTTTTTGAGACAATAAGGTTGTCATTTTGTTGGGATGCTAAGCATTGAATTTTTATTATAATGAAACGTTTAATGGCACTGAATTTTTTTATCATTAATGATATTTGGTTTCTTTATTTATTACCTTGAAAGTTTAAAAGAACATTCACTTAGTTTTGAATAGTTTTTTATTATTCATATCATTTTACTTGATTTTTAATATGATAAATTGGCTTAGGTTTATTACTGGCATATTCCAGTAAGCATGTAGATATTTGAATAATAAAAAAAAAACGTTTTTTTCGCAGAAATCGATTATTCATTTTTATAAAAATCGATTTTTGACAAATCGATTAATATTGGATATAGAATAATCGATTTTTATTTAATCGATTATTTTCCATCAATCTCACATCCCTAAAAGTAGCCAATTGCTATAAAACACAAAATTGCTATGTTTTGGAAAGAAACAAATTGCGGAATTGGAATGGAGTTACTAGTGATTTATGGTGACTCAAAAATAAATTAAGTAATTTAACAAGTTGATTCTCAATGAAAAACACCATCAATTATTTTTTATATAGAACCTAGATCTAAAATAAATTAAAAGAATAATATCTTTATATTGCAATTTCCCATTATATCTTAATTTTTAGGGTTCCGTACCTCTAAAGGAAAAAACGGAACCCTTATAGGATCACTTTGTTGTCCATCCGTCCGTCCGTCTGTCATGACCCTTTTTATCAGGAACGCGTGGAGGTATCAAGCTGAAATTTATATCAAATACTTACTCAGGTCTACTGTCCATTGGAGCTGTGAAAAAATCAAACTTCTAAGCCAACGCAGCAAAAGATACAGCCGTTTATGCCGTAAATTTCTGCAAATTTTCGAAACTCGCAAGGGAATCAAAACCTACAGGGTACTTCCCGTGAACTCAGAATCTTGAAATTTGGTAGGTACGAAGCAACGTCTTATAGCACAGGTAAAGGAAAAATTAAAAAAAAAAAATTATGGGTGTCCCCATACATACATAGTTACCACCAATTAAGATAGGCCTCTGAGTTGTATGGGCGCTCACTCATACAATTTAGGTAGAGGTCTGGCTTAATTGCACCGAACCCAAATAAGGTAATCGAAAAAAAAGATGAATGAACTATTTACAAGTTTGTACGGAACCCTCGGTCCGCGAGACCGACTCGCACTTGACCGGTTTTTTTAATTTCAGAAGACAAGCAGGCAGGGCTGAGGTTTAGATAAGTCAAAATTTTGCGTTCCCCAGGAACGATAAATTAGCTAAGCGGATTTTAATGAATTTAATGAACTTGGCGCACAAGTAGATCATAGCCTGGAATAAAACATAGAATACTTTTATCCCAGGAAAAGATAAGATCCCTCGGGAAAGCGGGTGAAACCGCTGGGAAAAAAATTTGTAGGTCATAAT
The DNA here is from genome assembly GCA_951361185.1 of Ochropacha duplaris. Classification (NCBI taxonomy): domain Eukaryota; kingdom Metazoa; phylum Arthropoda; class Insecta; order Lepidoptera; family Drepanidae; genus Ochropacha; species Ochropacha duplaris. Next base: position 5,838,407 of record OX592707.1, on the reverse strand, counting down.
ATTATAAACAGGAAAGATTTGTATTTTTGTATGTTTTGAACGAATAAACTCACTAACTACTGGACCGATTTCAAAAATTATTTAACTATTAGAATGCTGATTATCCCTGAGTAACATAGGCTATATTTTTATTGCTGGAAAAGATAAGGTCCCACGGAAACGTAGGTGAAACTGCGGTGGACAGCTAGTACCTATTTTATATGGTATTTACCCCGTAGGTACTTACACTTGTAAGTTTACTCACGTAAGTAGGCTTACGTAATTAACTTACGATAAAGCAAATGTAAACACGCTTTGTAAGTAGCTTACCGTAATTTTTTAATACTTTAAATTACAAGTGTAGGTAAGTCCGGCCTTAGGAAATTAATGCGTGAGCGCCTCTACTAAGAGCTCTTTCAATTTAGATGCTTGGAGTCGAACTGCTGCCGCATGCTTTTCCTGAAGTAGGACGAATGCAGGATGACACCCACCATCAACAGTCTAAAATGAAATGTACCAGTCACTCTACAGAGTTTAAGTTTGTCATGTATTCAGAAAAGGAACTAAAACTGTGGAACCACGTTGTTTTCAAATTCTGTTGTAAGAATTGAAAGGTAGGAGAACCTAGTTCCGAGTTACGGAAAAGAGGAACGCCATCGTCGCGTTGGGATATAGTATGGGTACAATGCGGTTGTTTAGTTAGGTACCCTTACCTTATCGGGAATAAAAAAAGGCAAACAATAAAAGTGTCACAGATCACTCACCATTTTCACGGATGGTTCAAAAACCAGCGTAGGTACTGGTACAGGCGTCTTCTCGGAGGACCTCAACATCAACATTTCCAATCCCCTTGGATCCCACAACACAGTCTTTCAAGCTGAGTGCATAGGAATCCTACAGGCGGCTGAGGCAATAGCGGTAAGGAAGGTAATAAATAGATCACAATATTATCATTCTCTCAGACAGCAAATCGGCACTACAAGCACTCGACCGTACTGTGGTAACATCTAGTCTTGTAGTGGAGTGTCAGAGGGTCATAAACATGATAGGCATCCACAACAGCATAACCATACAAAGGACACAGCGGAGACAGAGGCAACGATGCAGCTGACTCTCTGGCCAGGAGAGGATTGGAGTCAAAACCTGTTGGACCCGAACCCTTTATCCTTTTCCTTATCCCCTCGATGCTGGTTTAAAGGTAGCTCCGACGCAAAAAAAAGCGCACTTGGACGCCTAATTGCGGAAACGAAGAGAACTATGACTATGAGACATGGTTCATGTCCAAAGTATGACGTAGAGACACACGTTTAGGTAATAATAAGATTTAACCTTTCCATTAATGGTTTTGAATTGTTAAGATATAAGTAGGTATGTACGAATGAGCAAATGCGACTTCGGATTAAGAATGAAAAGTGAAACCCGATTGTAAGGCTCGTCGGGGAGAAAGCACATAAGAACATACTTAAACCTCTTTTATAATTCATCCGAGTTTGTAAGTAAAGGTGGGTTCAGAATACGATACAATATAAAAGTATTTTGATATTTTTAAATGGCTTCTTTCTGAAACCTTTGAAATGTTAAGTTTGTTAAGCTGAATAACTTTTACTCTCTCTGAAAATCTCGCAATCTCGCAAACCTTTCTAAAGTAAGGTTTGCGAGATTGCTGTATTTATATTTTTATACAGGTAAATTATTCGTTTGAGTGCCCTGCTATTTTTACCCGACTGCCAAAGAGGGTAATATATTTAGATCTTATGTAGCCTATGTAATTAATTATACTCTGAGTCTAGAGGTATTTTAGTGGTAGGTATATTTATTTTAATCGAACAAAGTAGTCGGTGTATGAAGGATATATGAAGATCAACAGCTATACTTTGGTTGGATTTATCAACGCGTGTCCTTTGCTGTGTGATTTTTGTTGACTTAGTTCGTATCGTATGATATATTATACCTACCTACTGTTGTTTCCACAGAGGAATATAAAATTCTTTATTCCTTCATGGTTTTTTCGCTATCTTGTTTAATAATATCATGATAAATGTTTTAATAAGCATTAATTCGTGTATACGGATAGGTATAAATATGAAATATTCCACACCCTTATTCACAGAGATGTAAAGCATAGGTCCCAGAAAAAATAATTGGGAAAATAATGTTGTTGGCTCCGCAATCTGTTTCTCGCTAAATTATCAATCTCAGGTTACATTAATTATATCTGAACATAAAATCCTAAAACAACGTAGAAATCTAACTTAGGACCTCTGGTTTTTAGCCACGCGAAGCCTAACCACCGACGCGATATGCATATTTTATGAGTCAGTAGGCCTTCGTTAGGGTTGTCCATTTATCATCTGATATCATAAATAGGAATAATATTTGAATTAACAAAAAGTAAATCGGTTTATTTATTGTTTGCAATTAAAATATTCAACAATAAATGTTCATGTAGATTTTTTCTTTTATAATAGGGACAGTAGATTGACAAAGCGCTAAATCATCCTTACTAATATTATGTAAATGTAACTCTGTCTGTTACCTTTTCACGCACAAACCGTTGAACCAACTTTTATGAATTTTGGCATAGAGATAGATGGAACCTTCGAGAAGGACATAGGATACTTTTTATCCAGGGAAAAGATAAGATGCTGTCCCCTACACGGTTTAACCCACGTCGGGACAGCTAGTTAACCATAATTTAAATTAAAGGTAGTTTGTTTTATATTAAAGGTATTTAGATACCTATAATATAAAACATTACCTACATATTAATTCAGAACATTTTCCTTTTATTATGTTTGTTAAAGAGTGCCAAAAAATTTGCAACACATGAGCTCGATCTTTTTTTAAAGTAAGTGAGTCAGGCCTTGTCCTGAACGTCAAGGTCGTCTAGCTGGTCCCTACTTCAGCCCTACTGAGCACCTCAGCTCGTTTATTAGTCGTCTCTTCACTCAGTTAAAGCATACCAAGGCACACGTCCGTGTCTGCCAAATAACTTAAAAACTTTACGTAAAAGTGATAAAACTTATTTATGGTGCATTTCTAAAATTAAAATTAGCAATGGAATATCGTTTGTGGTCGTGCGTCACAATTTTATGTTTATTGAACCCTATTTTGGAAACCACCGATGGACTGAGCGTGGTAGGTGTTTTTTTTAAAGACAATTATTATTATCTTTGATTCATATTTTACCAATCGGTCGGGAAGACCATAGAAGGTATCTACATATTTCATGAGTCCTATTAAAAACTGTGGGGTTTATATTATAGTCTATCCACTATCCCCAATCAGAAGGTTATCATTTTTAAATAAAACACTTGAATATAATCTAACTCTTGTAATTGTCTTTTCAACGAGACTGCCAAACGGTAACTGTTCGCAGTGCGCTACGTACGATGTGAGTTTAAACAATAAAAATGCTTGCTAAGCAATGTGACACGCGTAGGTACATATGTGTCCCAACAAAAACAATACAACATATTATATTTTATTAATCTTTTTGTGATTTTAATAAACGACTCGTTTTCTTAATTCTGGCAATCCTAAAGGCAATAAACATAAAAATAACAATATAATTTTTGTTAATCGAGGCCGTTTTTGTTTAATATTGAAAGTGGAATAAAAGCGATTTTTTTCTTACGAAATTAAAATATATGACTTTTGCTATTTTCCTGCATTCATCTCATGGGAGGAGAGTTTTTTGAACGTTTTTATTTTTGGGTTCTAATTGAATTAGAACATGATTACGGCATGCAGTATAACTAATATTACAGCTATTTGTAGAATGAATTAGAGAGCAAGGCATAGTTTATTTTGTGAAACCTAGTTACAATATCGCTATAATTCAGTTATTCTTACTTGTGTACCTAAACCTGCAATCCATTGAGTTGCAGTAACGCAAACCCAATCCCACTAATATTATAAATGTGAAAGTTTGGATGGATGGATGGATGTTTGTTACTCTTTCACGCAAAAATAGCTGAACAGATTTTGGTGAAACTTAAGGGACACAGGTAGTCTATATCCTGGAATAAAACATAGAATACTTTTTATCTCGGGAAAAGATAAGATCCATCGGGAACGCGGCTGAAACCGCGGGGGACAGCTAGTTAATTACTAAAACACAACTAAACAACAATAAGTCGCAATTTTACTCATTCGTTACGTATTATGGTTGATCATCATCATCTGCCTGCCCTGTTCCCAATTATTTGGGGTCGGCGCAATGTGTATATTTTGCTTCCATTCGGTCCTTGTATCCGTCATATCTGACACAATCCATCCATCCATTAATCGCAAAAACAATTGTTCCATATAATACGTCAATTAAACAACTTTTCCTTTAAAGGTGTTTAACACTTTGCTACACAAGTCATATTTTAGTGATTATAATCGTAAGTGAATGTTCGTAATTTGTACATTTGGTGAGGTCGTGCGTGTGAGTGAGTGCGGAAAATATAGCTTGAGAATACGGGAAGCGTTTCGTAACCGGCCAGCCTGCATAATGCCACTTTATGCTGTGAGCTATTGCAGTGGCCGATTGTTTATTTCCATAGTAAAATACGACATGCGATTGCCTACGGTACATAGTTTCCTCTACTGTCTTCTTTTAGTTTTTATTGATTTAATTTCGATGACATAATTATGAAATAAATGCAGTATAGAGTAGAGTTTTTTTATAACTATTATCTCCTTCCTTTCATTTTAAAAGCTTATACCTATTAGGTACGTACTTGTGAACATCATATTATTATCTTGTGTATCATACTTGTGAACAGGTGCTGCTTGTGGGGGCTGGTCTGCTTGAGTTTGTTGTTTATTAAGTCAGTCATAATTAAATTCTATAGATTACTATTTTTGCCGCCATAACACGCAAATATTGTCAGTGAGACTAGATAAATAATAATTATTGAATGTAATAGGTGTAAGTTGTTTTTGAAAAGAGTAATAGCTGAGTTTATTTCCGGCTCTTCTCAGCAAAAACAACCTTCCGAACCGAGCATTTAGTCTGACTATTCATAAGTGCCTGTGAAGGCCTATTTGGATGAATAAACAATTAAATTTCATTTCATTTCATTACGTAAAAAAAAAATGTAGATTATTGTACAACTTTGACATAATGATTTCCTCTTAGAAAAGAATTCAACGCGCATGGATTTTATTGAATTTGGAATACGTTTTGTCAATATATTTTTTATATTCAAGTGTGTATACACACTTATTACCTACTAACAAAGACTTTTAACTTATACTAACTTTAAATCTCTTTGCCTATTCAAAAATATTATTATAAAAATAAATGTAGTATGTGATTTTTAATTTCATAATTGGCATTGCTCTTATCTAGAAATTACATAATATTACCGGATTATAAATATATGTTAAGAATCGGATAATTTTGTTGTTGAACAATAGAAATAATCTTGAACCACGACTGGGTAGTCGTGTCACGGACGAAAATTATTATCACTGAATACAATCGCGAATAGTATTGTGGTTATGGGAAAATGTCAGATGCATCCTATAAGTTACATTATCACCGGAAATCCTTGACTGCTTATAAATGGAAGTCGTTGACCACGACATGTTGAGCGATGACTGTTTTTGTAAGTTGCATCTTTTTTGGGAGGTCATCTTGATGGTCTTTCTAAAGAGTATTGCGAAGTTTTAAGAAGTTATTCTGATGTCAACATATTTAATAGTTACTGGTTTACGATTTTTTTTACTTTGACTAAGCTTGCGTTTGACCGCAATCTCACTATGGTAAGTGATGATGTGGCCGTAGGTGGAAGCACACAAAGCCTAGAAGGAAGTGAGAATGTGGATTCAATAATGTAGGAAATGCTATCAATATTTACTTAGGTACTTATAATAATTACATAACTTATGGTTAAGTTGCTTTTGCTTAGTCGCTTTCCTTGTTAAATTAAACAATATTTTCCGTTGAATAATTATTCTTCAACATTCTTCACTCGGCCATCTGATCCCAAACTAAGCATAGCTTGTACTATCATATGGAAACCAAATAACTGATATATACTAACTTTGATTTAAATAGATAATTACACCACAAAGGACTAACATATGTTTGCACACAAATGCCTGTCCTGTATAAGAATGGAACCCACGACCTTTGGCGGTGATAGGTAGCTAACCACGCCCGTCTAGATGCCCTGTCTTTTTTCGCTCATATATTATGGAGATAGTTCTATAGATATCTCAAACAACACGCTTAGTTTATATACCGTAGACGATTGCGGTTAATTACTGTAAGACGTCAGAGTACATTCCACTATGTATGGGCTGTAAAACCTTTCGTAATAGCTTTCTAAGTTCGAACGATTAATGGTCTACTGATAACAGGTGATGAATTGTAATGGGACAGACGTTGTAAATTCTTCATTTTGTTACTCTTGAAAATATCATGCGAAATATGGTTCTTGTGGAAATTAAGCTAGAGTATGAATGTCTTTAATACTATTTGAATAAAAACTTAACTAATTAGAAAAAAAACCGGTCAAGTGCGAGTCGGACTCGCGCACCGAGGGTTCCGTAATGGAGTCTCGAAGAGTTTTTCATTTTTTTTCGATTTACTTAATTGAGGTTAGGGTCAATTAAGCTAGACCTCTAAGTTGTATCGGCGCTGATCTCTATCAGAGGTCTATCTTAATTGGTGGAACTGTGTATGTATGGGGACACCCTTTAATTTTCAACTGTTTTTATTTTTTTGGAATTTTTCCTTTATTTGTGCTGATTTTAGGTCAACGGGAACTACCTTATAGGTTTTCGACCCAAAACCTATAGGGTACTTCCGGTTGACCTAGAACTGTGAATTTTGGTTAAAAGCCAGGTTTTACAGCACAAGTAAAGGGAAAATTCCAAAAAATAAAAAAGTTGAATATTAAGGTAAATTTTGGTACTTGCAAGTTTTCGCGAAAATCTAAAATTGCCCATATCTTTTTATCCTGTTGATTCAGGATCTTGATTTTTATACACCTAGTAGGGAATATAGACCTCAGTATCTGGTATAAATTTCAACTTGCTAGGTCCACCCGTTCCTGAGATAATCGGTGGTGACACACGGACAGACGGACGGACAGACGGCCAAGAAAGTGATCTTATAAGGGTTCCTTTTTTTACTTTTTGAAGTACGGAACCCTAAAAATAAACAGCTTGCTGGAAACCTTGCAAGCAGCGGCAGGCGCAGCCTCGAGGAAGTTTTTTTATGTATATAGGTAGGTAGGTTGTATATTTTGTAAATTTGTTGTAAATAATTATTGATACTAAAAGAGATTAAATAAACTGTCAGCAACGTAAGATTATTAACATCCTGGACCACATAATAGATAATAAGACTGACAGTCTGCTGGGAACCTTGCCAATTCAGCAACCTCTACGATTTTTTCTATAAATAGATTGGCCTTTTATTTGATAATATTTCAAACTAAGCAGAACTCGTACCGTACCTACTATGGAAATCAGATTACTGATACTTTTAAAATAATTACACCTAGACTCACAAATATTTGTCCTAAATGGAAATTGAACCCATGTCCTGAGCATGGCAGGTAGTGTTCCTACTAACCACGCCATTTGAAGTTGATACTTCTTTAGTTCATGTCTCACCATATTCAGCTCTAGCTCAAAAGATTGTTCGAATTATCAAAAGTTTAGTTTGTTTGGTATCGCATAGAAACGACTAGTTTTTTTCATAATTTAGTTATAAGTAGATGAATATTTGATTAGTATTAATTTCCCACGTCAACTAGTATAGACAGAAAATACAAACTCGTTTAAGTGTCCTTGATATAGGCATGGACACATAGTAGGTAGGAACCTAATATAATACTGCCCGTTCAATTTAAATGATATGCAATATTGCTGTGTACAAGGCTATACCATTCTCCTTATTATTATCTAAGTAAACTATATATTTATTAAGTACCTAACATATTTATATGCCAAAAGGACATTTAGAAAAGCTGTCTGATTTGTTTCTGATTGATCAGTACCTACCTATGCTTAATTTTTCTGTGTAATTTATATAAAGTCTTCAGTTAAAGTTTATATAAAAATCGTCCTTGAATCTAAAGCCTGATTGAGTTTGGAGAATGCCTCTGTACTATTTCTTTTATCAAAAAACTTACCATACATAGCTGACATAGTAGGTTCACGTATGAATCGGGCTTCCTAGAATATTTTTATTTTGTTGTATTTGGTTTTAGGGCCACCGTCCCATTAGCGAGCAAAAGGCTTAAATAATAAAAAAACTCAATACATAATATATTTATAGCATGAAAACTTTGTTGCTTAAAAAATATAATTGATGTACGTACTTATTTCATAGATACTGTGATACCCGTGTCATTCATGTCATTAACATGCGCAACCCGCATTATGCAAGGCAAAAATCGGGTTAAAGGGTCACACCACACGCTTTACAACTTGTTAATAAGTAAATTATACAAGTAGGTACACAATCTCTATAGCCGATGTAGAGAAAATCATTAGAAATGTGAAATATTACATCAGTGGCAGGGAATTAATGATTTTAAAATGAAAGTTGTTTTTATTATTGGAACGAAGTTCCTTATGAGGCGTTGCGGGAAGGTACCCTAACTGGCAAAAAACGTCCGTAGCGTTAAGTAAGATTAGTGTGACGTATTTCGTTTGCATCGAAGATGCACGAAGATACACGAAGCGAATCCACGACCGCTTTTTCTGTGCATCGAAGATGCGCACAAAAAGGGGTCGTGGATTCGATTCCTTTTGTTTGCATGCACAAAAGAGGTCGTGGGTTCAATTCCCATCCAGGACAAACATGTGTGTATGAAGATATATGTTTGTCCCGTGACTGGGTGTAGGTAATTATTTATTTAAGAATGTATTTGCAAAAAAAATATGAACTTGAAAATATTTAGAAAACATCATTCCTATCCGGTGTCCCACGACACCATACAGTTTTATGTACTTTATTGATGTAATATACATACTCTATGAGGATGTCTTATAGATTTCTCAGCAGCTATTACTAAGTATGTGGTAGTATTTATCGGTCTAACTTTTACCGTATACGTTAGTAATTTAGTATCATGACCTTGAATGAAATATTTTTATTCTTCGTTCAAGATCCTAACAAATAACACTGAGATACAAGAAACCTAAAAAACAAACAATTTCCAGGGTTTTTTTATTCGGACTCAATTTTAAAAAGCCCTTAGATTTTTCATTACAAAAAATATTAATGAAAATTAAAAATGTTTAAGAACTATAAGTAACTTCTAAAAACCGAATATTATGTATGTTGTGCCTACGTCTGTTACGTTTATAGTAAAATCTCACATTTTAAAGAGTTCTGTAGGGTGCAACGTTTTAAAAAATACACACACTAATGAACATTGGATATGGCTATTGTAAAACTGTAGCAGGTGTTGGATATCTGTGGACAATGTATAATAAACCCACTAATATTATAAATGTGAAAGTTTGGATGGATGGATGGATGGATGGATGGATGTTTGTTACTCTTTCACGCAACAACGGCTGAACGGATTTTGATGCAACTTGGCGCATAGGTAGATCATATCCTGGAATAACACATATGATTATTTTTAGCTAATATCCCTCGGGAACGCGGGTCTAACCGTGGGGCGGAAAACTAGTTTCATATAAATTTATACACTTTCATAATTTTAATAACAAAAACATAATTGAATTTCCCTTGACATATCGTAATGAAATAATTAATAAAGTAAAGGACATTAAATTTTTGGGACTTATGCTGGACGAAAATTGTAATTGGAAATCACATATCGATTACCTGTGTAAAAAACTAAACCGTTTTGTCTTTGCTCTTAGGAGACTGCGTCAGCTTTCAGACGTCAAATCAGCGATGACTGCTTATCACGGTTATGTAATGTCACTTCTCCGATATGGGTTATTACTCTGGGGTAACTCTACAAATGTTTGCAAGACTTTTATTGTACAAAAAAAATGTATTCGTGCTATGTGCGGCGTGGGTCCACTAGAATCGTGCAGACCACTGTTTAAAAAGCTAAACCTTCTCACCCTTGCTTGCTGTTATATTTTCCAAGCAGGCGTTTTTGTAAAAGAGAACAAACATTTGTTTAGCCATAATGATAAGGAAAACTGTATAATCCGAAAGAGGGATCCAACTCGACTAATGTTACCCACCTGTAAGACTACCTTATACCAAAAAAACTGCTATTGTATGACGATAAAGATATTTAACAGGATTCCTAAAGATATTAGAGAGCTAAAATTAATAACTTTTAAGAAAGAACTGTACAAGTGGTTGAGTGGGAAATGTTTCTATAGCCTGAATGATTTTTTTTCTTAATTATTATTGTTGACATATGGCAATTATTTCAAATTTTTTTTATGTGTATCTTATTGACATGTTAAAGTTTTTGTGTATTTGTACCCTATAATTATGTACTTGCATGCCTACATTATATAAGGCGAAACATGCAGCACTTAAATTGTAACCATTGACATCTTATGTACCATGCTTCTAGTAAGTTAATAAATGAATGAATATAAAACAAGTGGAAACGTACTTCTTATAATGAGTTCATGCTATAAAGATTCTTTGATGTGGAGTTTGCAATGGAATTGTAGGCATATTATTTTCATCAATAATGTATCTATCATATAATTAATTAGGTTGGTAGATTTTGTATATATAAATTAAGTTAAAACAACATAAATGTATAGTATGTTGTTTTAATTATATATTAAATTTACATGATCAATGGTTAGTAAAATAACAGGATGAACAAATGAACTTACCAGATGCAATGTGAAGACCTTGGCTATAAAAATATTATAATACAATAAGCTTTTACAATAAAATTTTATTTTAAAGTAAATATTCGTACCAGTCACGAAGTGTTATCAAAGAGATATGCTATTCATAATAGCATATCTCTTTGATAACACTTCAAACATATAGGTACAGTTTCACATAAGACATAATAATATGGCATATCCCATCATGGCTTTGATTCGTAGTTCCTATTTTTATGGTTTTCAAATAACTAATTTCATTATTTCTACAAAATCATTTAGGTACCTACTTGTAAAATCAAAGGAGTTTTCCTTTAGCTGCTGAATCTGTATTAATCTCGATAATTATCCATTACTTTACAGGGAAACATACTGAGTCATAAAAGTAAATAAGTACCCACGGGTTATTCTGAGTGAACATCTCCCCAGCATAATTTCCTTATTTATTTATATTCGGCGCCTTTAAAAGTTGATACAAAAACATCGTTTAATTACCTGTTGTTTTTACATAAAAAGCATAGAGTCACGGTTGTGTGTTTTATAAGGTAAAAAACCATTTCAGTTTTTGTCATGAATGAGGCACGTACATTGTCGTATATGTTGGTTACCTACTTGGTAGCAGTTTTATCATCTTCTATATAAATAAAAATGAATTGCTGTTAGTTGGTAATCGCATCACTTGAGAACGTCTGGAACAATTTGGTCATTTCTGGTCTTAAAATGTTCGTAGTACCTACCTATTACAGGTTCTTATGAAAAAATAAATTGAAAAAGGTTCCCGGAAAAATTGAAAATTTAAGAAAAACTGAAAGCGCTGTTCTATGGCTTTTTTTCTGCAGGACGACGTTTGTTGGGTTGACTGACTGACTGATCTATCAACCCACAGCTCAAACCACTGAACAGATTGCGCTCAAATTGAGCACGCAGATAGTTATTATGACGTATCCGCTAAGCAATGATTTTCCAAAATTCACCCCCTATGATGATTGTTAAGATGAAACGGGGGTACAAAACTTGTACGGGGAAACGGGACCGCGGGTAAAACCGCGGGGCGGAAATTTTGTCTTCAATAAAAAGCAGATATGAGACTGCAAATGTCCTGAGGAAGTCAAAACAAAGTTTACTTCTTATTTCGATAGTTTTTCTCGGTAGCAACATCAGATAAAATTAGCCTTATAATCTATAATAATTCTAACACCTGGATGGAACTACTTGTGCTAATGATTGTTGCGTATTTATTGGGAAAGACTCTTGCAATGGATGTTAATGTGTTTACAATTTAGGCAAATCATAACGTTAAGTAGGTACCTACTTGACATCAATCGGCTTGTAGGTTAAGCATAGACAAGACATGTGGCATACGATAGCGATTACGTGGGTAATTATTGATGTTCATTATCTTGCACATATGTAAGTAAGTAGATCAAATCTTTCTTGAAAATAAGGTAGATCTACTGAAATAAACGGTGATTTCAAATTGCATTGATTATTTGGATTTCCAAAACTAAGCAGAGCTTGAACTATGTAAACCAACACTTATTTTTTAACCCCTGCTCACACCCAGACTCAGGACAAACAGACATGTTTATGCACACAAATATCTGTCCTAGATGGGAATTGAACCCACGATCTGTGTAGAGACAGTGCAGTCTTAGCAACCACGCCACCTGACCCGCCAAATACATAATGTCATAATATATAGGACAACAGACCCTCCCAAAAGAAATTATATGAAAATATCAAGCTGGCTGCCAGAAATAGGGAGTTTTACCTAACCTAGCCTATCCACCGACTGTAGATAATACCTTACAAAACCTTAGTTCCATAAAGATATGTAGAAACTTCGCTACACTTCTACAGAAAATAATCTAAGGTCGGGCTACAGGCTCAGACCAAATAAAAAAGGTAGACAGCCCCGCGCAGTTAACGTGAAGCACAGTAAACGAAGCCCATCGCGTTCTTTTGCGACGCGAGTCACGCGGGATAACGTACGAGCAGGTCACGCACACAACTTCGTGCACGATGCTCCACTTCATTGGAGACTATAGTTTACGTACGTTATTTTTACCTTTTTTATTTGTTCTGTGGCTACAGGTACAATTTTCCTTCTATTCCAGCCAAATCTCACAAAGCGCGCATGCGTGATCGGTGCCGGATACACAGGACTAGGTACCGCACGGTACATGCAGGAGTATGGAGTTAACTTCACTGTATTCGAGGCGACTAAGCACATCGGAGGTACTTGGCGCTTTGACCCGCACGTCGGTACTGATGAAGATGGACTGCCTCTATTCACACATATGTACAAGAACCTCAGGTTAGCCTGATTGTTTTAAATATTTTATTATATAGATAGATAGGTATTTTTAAAGATATTTTGTACCAAAAAAATACATGTGATTTTGGATAGGGAAAACCCTAGGGGTTACCTAGTATAAAACATCATCATGTATCACCAGGAAGAAGGGGGGTATCAAGTGATTAATGGACGATCCCCAACGATTTTCAAAATTACGATGTGTAACAATTTCGATCTGTCAAAAATCAACTAAGCACTTACCTACTCATTGGTACTAAAAATGCGTTAACCGTTTTAATTAAGCGTTAAATACCAATGAGCTGTCTACTTAGCGGCATATCTAATAAAATTTTAACGGATTTATGACCGGCCAATTTTACATAATTACATACAATTGGTAATTCATGAGATAAACATAGGTATATCTCATGAATTACCAATTCAGAGCCTCGAATAAATGATTTAGACTATTATTTTAATGTTGTCTTATGCCCCAAAAGGTTACATTTATTTATAGTGCATGCATCTTCTCCATAAATAAATAAATACTGCCAAATAGTCTTAGTTTTATATTTCACATTATAGATGAGCTAATCGGGGTCATTGCTACCATATGTGCATATTAGATTAGATTAATCGGTTATAATGAAAAGGAAATGTCAGAATAGGTATGTATTTCGATATCAAGAAAATACCTTTATTTTTTTGGAAATAAATGTTACTGTAGAAGCGTCACTTAAGTTGTCAGGTTATAGAAGAAGAGAAGTATGTGTTCATTCTGTGACGATCTTTTTTTTTTTATTTTTTATACCACAAGTGACAACGAAGCTGACGGGTCACCTGGTGGTAAGTGACTACCGTCGCCTATAGACATTAGCAATACCAAGGGGATTGCCAATGTGTTGTACACCTTATTGCAATGCCTTAAAGGCAACTGGCTCTCAAGTGCAACTGCCGGAACACACCAACAGGTGCTTGGCGACAGATTTTCAACTTGAGGGTGGTAGCCAGCCAGTCGAGTACTACAAAGTACCCTACCACCGTGCTATGGTTTCCTCACGATGTTTTCCTTCACCGAAAGCTCAAGCCCATTGTAGGATTCGAACCCACGACCTTCGCCGCGGTGTCCGATATCACTACCACTGAGCTATCATCGATCTGGTGAGGGTCACGGGAAGCCACTGGATGCGGATAGCGCAAGACCGGTCTTTGTGGAGATCCTTGGGGGAGGCCTTTGTCCAGATGTGTAGTTAGTGGATATCCGTTTCATCTCCAATAATAATGCTCTACAAATTGATGTGCTTTTGAGTAACGGGACCAACTACGATATTTAATTTAACTCTGTTTTGAATCTGATATATGAACTATGATGGCCAATGAGTTTCTTTCCAGTTATTCTCAGTTGAAGGCTGACTTCCGAACCGGTGCGTGGTAACTTTTGTAGGGCCTAAACTGAATAAAAGGTTGACTTTGACTATTATATACGAAGGAATCTCCTAAACTTTGCGGATTACCAATAAATTTGCATGAAGATGACATTTATTTAAAAATAAAGTCATAGGGTCACATTGAGAAAATCATTATCAACACATTTTCATTAACTTGTTAATAAATGTTAGGTACATAAGTACATACTGGTAACTATTTATTTTTATACGTTTAGAATGACGATTTCAAGTGTAGAACTGGTTATGTATTTCTGAGTTTATCCAATACAAACAAATGTACAAAAAAAGTCAAATCTTTTTTTCTATAGGTAAAAACATAAGATATTAATGAATTATTCAATGAAATCGAAGTTGAAATTGATGAATTTTTTCTTCCAATTTAATTTGCGTGATAGAACCCTCCTTTGTTTATTAATGTATTTTGCAATTGTATTTTCAGAACCAACACCCCACGACAGACGATGGAATACGCAGGTTTCACATTCCCAGAAGGTACACCATCATACCCCGCGGGAACTTGCTTTTACAAATATCTCAAAAACTTTGCAAAGAAGTTTGACCTTGTGAAGTATATTCAAGTAAGACTTTATAAATTTATCTAATTTTAACATGGGGGGAGAAGTTTTAAACGGTTCAGACATTTAATAAATCACTCTACATGTCTGTCCGCTTATGTTAATAATTCTAGAATCTTTGTTCAAAAACGATCTTTTCTAAGGTACCTTGTAAGTGGAACTGCGAGCAAAAGCTTGTTTAGAATGATATGCAACCTATTTAATAGCTACAATCACCACATATTTAATGATTTCAAAATATTTGTTGCATGTTTGTAATCAAGAACGTAAAGCTTAAACAAGTTTACAATAAAGATATCTATTCACGTCAAGATACGATTCTACGCAATCTGACGTGGCTTGAAAAATAACATCAGCTATGATCCATATAATTATGATCTCACACATTTCATTCCAACTATGGGAACAACTATTCTATAATCAGTTTTTGTATTGATGCAGTCCATAAATAGTACACGTGATTTAGCTATAAAAACTACATAATTGAAGACAAAGCCAATCGTATAATCGAGACGTTATACCGGAACCAGTGAGGCGTCATGAATCATGGCTTTTATAAGGAAACTTGTTCTTCGACGAGATATTATATGCGGTGATAATATGATTGATACTTATACAATTATAGTATTGGTAGTTGACATGTATTGTAGTAGGTAGTCCACTTAGGTAGATGTTTGAACTTCGTGTTTGATGCATGATAAAATGACCACTGAATACGTAACGTAATGCAAGAATATACCACAAGTGACAACCAGGCAGGCAGGTCACCTGATGGTAAGTGAATACTATCGCCTATAGATATTAGCAATACCAGCGGGATTGCCAATGTGTTGTACACCTTATTACAATGACTTAAGCCAGATTTTAAACAAATCTGTTGAATAGATTAAGAGCAAATTAATTGGATTAAAATTCTAATTTGATGGCTACCTACCTATTTACTTGTATACGGTTTTTTTGGATGATTATACATTTAGGTACATTTCACGTCATCTTGTCTTTTAACCGATAACTTTCACTTTTAAATTATAGGTACGTAAATATGATAAAACTGTTTAATTTTTACTTACAGTGTCAAAATATATGCACTTGCATGTTAGGTACTCATTTTTGTTACTGCTCGACTTAAAAGAAAGTGCCAGCGGATAAGGCAAGGCAACACCTCTTTAGAGATCGGTTGGGTAATGGAATCAGGAAGTGGCTATGTGAACATAAACACTGTAACTTGCACATTATTTAGGTACTTAGGTATATCATATTTTCAAGAAACATAAAAAAAAGTAATATTTTGCCGACAAATTATGAGAGAAAAAACAGGCCAAATTTAAATGCTGTTATTCAAGTTGTTGTCTGTTCTTAAACTTGTTTCTTAGTTTGCATAACAGCTAAGTCAAGTTTAATGCAATAAATGAAGGAGTAGGACCTTGTTTAAATTAATACATAAAAGCGAGCGCATATATTTTTTACCATCTAATATTTATATGGCCTATTCCATAAATAAAATAAATAATGTTAGCATCAATACTTTCATCCCTCGCGGTTGGGATGGTCGTTCCATAAACTATCTACAACAATATCGTAAATAAATACAAAAAAGTCAATGATTCTAGGTTATTTCATAGACACAAAACAAATTGTAGACATGTTCTTCTTACAATCCTACTAAAAGTAGAATATAATGCTGATATTATAAAAGTAAAACATTGCGTTTGTGTAGGTTTCAACTCAGCTTCGTGACGGCTGAAACTATTTGAATTTGTCACACAGATATAATACGTTCGTTCCGTATTATCAAATAGGATCCCTTTTTTTTTTTTTTTTTTTATACCACTAGGTGGTAAACAAGCTTACGGCCCACCTGATGGTAAGCGGTTACCGTAGCCTATGGACGCTTGCAACACCAGAGGCGTCTCGAGCGCGTTGCCGACCTTGCATAAACCTTCTTACTCCTCTTTAGGGATAACTTAAGATTCCTAGGTCCTCAAACAAATAACATTATAGTCACGCGGTACAAGTTAAATTTGAATCTGTCCTTAACATTTCAGTTCCAAAGTCTGATCACGTCGGTGAAATGGGCAGGTGACCACTGGAACCTGACTTATACGAAGGTTGATACGAGGGAAAACCACACAGAGGTCTGCGATTTTATTGCGATAGCTATAGGTCAATATAATAAACCTGTTATACCTAATATCGAGGGAGCGGAGAGTTTTAAAGGTATGTTTGTAGTCTAACTATTAAATAAATGTCATTGTCTCACAGTAGGAAAAAAGGTTTTAATTTTGAGGTGATAGTTTATCAGTGCGATGGAATCACACAATTCAATTCCGCCAAGCCCATTTCATTATCGTGGAAATTCCTCCTTTATCCACGAAGCGATTTGCATCCTCAATTGTACTGCTAATTAATTATTAATTTTGTTGATTATTTCACTAATAGAAAGCTACGTTATCCCGCAGTGCTTATAGGCTATATTTCCATCTCGATATATTAATAATATTGATAAGAAATGTACCTAGAAAATTGATCGATATTTTCACAAATTTCATTTTTCCTGAACAACTTACCAAGTTATGTTTGTTACAGGAAAAATCATCCATAGTCACGACTATAAAGATCCAGAAGACTACAGAAACCGCAAGGTAATGATTGTTGGAGCTGGCGCCTCTGGCCTTGACCTTGCCATGCATTTGTCAAATGTCACCGCCAAGCTGGTCCATAGCCACCATCTCGTGTACAACCAGCCTAACTTCCCAAAAACTTATATAAAGAAGCCCGATATCAAAACCTACACATCTAATGGAGCTGTATTCCAAGATGGCACTTTTGAAGAATTTGATTTTGTTATATATTGTACAGGTAAAGCTCTATTCTTAATTTTCGATAAACTTGATTGTAATAATATATTTGTACCTTATCTTCTTTTATTTACCAACTCTGTAATCAGAATATCTGAACCGCTTTAGCCAATGCTATAGTAAAAAGGTGGATAGGTTATAATGGTAGGGGAGGCGAATAGGGGATTTCGGGATTTACTCGAGCGCGTCAGATTAACATAAGGGGGGCAACCTTGCACCTTGTGAAGTACTCTCACCAAATCTGAGCCTTCTATGTAGTGTCGAACGCCTAGGGTAGCCCGTCAGATTAGTAAAAAAAAAAATCGATGGTTTGAAATACTCGAGCGCGTCAGATTAAGGTAAGGTAAGTTAGTTACATGCAAAATAGTGTACATTTCAATAATCTGACAAATTGGGCGTGACGAAAGAAAATTGGAGACTCGCAAAGTTGCAAAAAAAAAACGTCACCTGGATTTTCTCGAGCGCGATTGGTTTTTTTTTTATTTTGAAGGAAATTAGTCACGAATCACGGAAATATCTTAATCTGCCGATTTGCACAAGCCGAAGTGGCTAAAATCATTATTAAGTGTATAGTCCAGGAATATTATGAGTTTCACCTCAGAATGAGAAATAGTCAGCTATTAACTTGTATAAACCTTTATTTTGACACCCTAAAACTTGTCTCAAAAGCTACTTATCGCGGGTGCCCGCGACTACTGATTTTTCAAGGTCAAAGGTCAAAAAATCATTTATTGCAAATATCTCGTTTCCTATGCGTTTTTTGGTATATGTATTCATAATAAATATTGTAGAAGGTTAAATTTTCTACAACTTTTGTACAAACATTTTTTCGATATCTTGAACCATTTTCGAGATTTCGATATTTTTTACATATTTTTTTTTTCAAACCGTCAGATTTAGGAAATCCCTCAACATAATTGTCAGATTATGGGTCAGTACAACAAGGCCATCAAGAAGAACCGCCTGTATAAAAATCTGACGCGCTCGAGTAAATCAAGGTCACGATTTTTTTTTGCATTTTCAAAAATCGGCCCTGACTGATGGTCGCGTCCAAATCGTCAGTCTTTAAAATAGGAGCTACTGGAGGGTTCACTTAACATCCCTTATCAATGTCTGACGCGCTCGAGTAAATTTTTTTTTTAAATATTTTCGACCCCTTCGTACGGCCACCCCCACCACGCAAAACGGCAGATTATTATTTTTCCGTTATCAGACAGACGTGGCGCGACTACCCTATTAATATCTGACGCGCTCGAGTATTTCTTGGTGACTGTTTTTTTTTACATTTTTGAAACCCTGTAGACGCTCCCCCCACCGCTGAAGGGGAAAATATCACATAACCTTTTTTTCTTTATTCCACCTAATCTTCAAATTCCAGTAGGTCCCAAAGACGCTCGAGTAACTACAAATTTAGCATCAATGCCTCCCCTACCATAAGCGTTCCGCGACTTTGACATGAATCGCGTCGCCGGTGTGAATGGATGCACTTCACTTAGGTACCGAGTGCAATACATTACTTCTTACTAACTGTATTCATAGTACCTACCTACTGAAGTACTATGAATAAAGTTGTGAAACATGTTTTGTAACTATATTTATTCGTTCATGATTTATCTTACCTTTTGTTATATAAATACTGCTATTACAATAATGAAGAAAAGAGCCTAAACCATGTTTTAAAGTATAGCCTATTACAGGGTTCAACTACAATTTTCCGTTCGTTGACCAGAATGCAGGCGTGACCACTTCAGATAAATTCGTTCTGCCACTGTACCAGCACATTGTGAATATCAAACGTCCCAGTATGACGTTTCTAGGTATATCTAAGGGAACCACTACTAGATTATTACAGACGCAGGTAAGGAATTTGAAATACAACAGAAAATATTAAAGCTGGAACTATAAAGTAATGGTAAGTATGCTCTACCACGTGTTTATGGTTCCTCCCGATGTTTTCCTTTCCCTACCAATATGTTCTAGCAGCTGCACTTGAGGATTATATTCTAGAATTTTTATGATTCACCATTTTATGTCCAGAAGTCTGACAAGCAGGCAGGCGGGTTATCAGATACTAAGTGACTACAGTCACCGATAGATTTTTACAATACCAGGGGTGTTGCCGACCTTTTTACAATGCCTAAAAGGCAACTCTCATGCTCTCAAGTGCAACTGCCGTAATAGATGGTTGGCGATAGATTGTCAAGTTCAAGAAGATAGTACAAGTTCCGAAACACCGTGCTATGGAAACCTCACGATGTTTTCCCTCACCAAAAGCTCAAGCATTGTAGGATTCGAAGCTACAACCTTCTTCACGGCGTTTGACATCCTATCACTGAGCTATCATTGCCTTAATTCTGTCACATAATCTTCTATAATCATCAATAACTATGGAGGAATTGGGTTGACCACAAGTGCTACTAAAAATGTGATATTTCAGATATGTACTTCTGACGATCAAGTCGCAACATTTTTCTCGATTAAAAGTAGTAAATAAAACTAAACTAAAACATAGAGTAGGTATAATTATCCAAACTTGCCTACCCGCCCATTGTGACACTGTCAATGTTATCATTTTTAACATGTTATTGGTCTTTTTATTATCCATTATCTTTTACTTTTTACTGTTCTATATATTTACAGGGTCAGTACGCAGCAGCGCTGGTCGCTGGTAAATTCAAACTACCCTCACAAGAAGACATGCTCAGGAGTTGGTTGGACCACGTACACACACTCCAATCGAGAAACATGAAGATTGTAGACGTTAATGTTGTTGGACAAGCTATGGTAAGTGTAGATTAATACTTATTCTGTCCTCATCCGAATTTGAAAATAGAAGCCGATCGCGTTCCTGTGCGACACGAGTCACGTAGGATTACGTACGTGCAGGTCACGCACACAACTTCGTGCACTTTGCTTCACTTCATTGAAGACAATTGTTTACATACGCTCCTTCTACATTTTTTAATTGTTCTGTGATTTTGTCATGTGTTTTTTATGCGAAGAGCTTGTGCTATTCAAAATCAATAAATATTCAGTTTAGGTCCTGGTAAGGCACTTATGACGTTTACAATTGACTCAACCACCGGTTCGAAATACACTTAAACTGAGAAGAAAAAAAATTGGTGGATATTTCTTAGATTCATTTACAATTATTGAAACTAGATAACTTATATATATACCTACCTACTATTTTTGAAATACATATGGAGCTATAAAGATTGTAATAACTAATCTACAATCTTATTATTGTTATTTAGATATATTATAAAGATTGTAATAACAGCATATAGTCATATAGCACCTGTTGGTGTGTTCCGGCAATTGCACTTGAGAGCCAGTTCGCCTTTAAGGCATTGTAATAAGGTGTACAACACATTAGCAATCCCCTGGTATTGCCAATGTCTATAGGCGACGGTTGTCACTTACCATCAGGTGACCCGCCTGCCTCGTTGTCACTTGTGACATAAAAAAAAAAAATTATGCGTGTCATTCGCGTATGTTTGCGATCATACAAAGTATTTATTTTATAAAATTTAGTCGATCTAGACCTAGCCCAGGAAGGGGGGGTCATGACCCCCATGACCCCCCCTGGATCCGTCCTTAAACGTGGCAGATAGTAGTAGTTACCAACCATGCGAAGCAGCTTGTCAGAATCAATATACTCAGTGTAATTGACGTATGGAAAAGCCACTCAGCGTTTAGTTCCAAATAAATCACTAGGGTCTTTGGAGCTGGCTCTCAAGTATAACTGCCAATATACTGTCTAGCCAAGTGGTTACTACAAAGTACTCTATGCTATGCTATGGTTTCCTTACGAAGTCATTCATAACAAAAAACTTTATGTCGTTGAAGGGTTCAAACCCACGGCCTTTGTGGCACGGCATTCCACGTCACAGAAATTAAACTAGTATCACTTTGTTTTTACAAATAAAAATACTTCATTTGTAGGTAGATATGTTTTAAGGAAAAGATAAAATTACGTGTAAAACAGATTTTCTTTTTACAGAATCAATACTTTGGAAACCTAACTGAAGAAGCTGATGTGATTCGAGTGCCTGTAGTATTATCAGACATAAGGGACTTTAACGCAAAGAACCGTTTAGATGATTTACTCAACTACAGAGACTACGATTATAAAATAATCGATGATAGTCACTATGAGAGATGGTACAATCCCAGGAAAGATTATCCATGTCCTATTGAAGATTAATAAAATTAAACTAAATTGCTTTATAAATAGCTTTAATGACATTTAAGCCATGAGAGGATTACCTTGTTTTTGAATGAAAAAGTTGTGATTATCCTTAATTATATTTTGTTACTAATAGGTTGCTTTTTATAACAAGAATTTTTTAATAACAATTATAGTAAAGTGTCATTATTTATAAAACAAAAAAATCTAATGGTTTGTAAAAAAATGCCTTACATAATTAAGTTAAGTGCTATTTCACATTATTACAGTAAAAACAAGAAATGCCTACCTACTTACTTTACTCTTATTATAATACCATGATTATTTTTGTGTAGTCAGATTTTGTAGTTGTATGTATCTACTACTTTAGTAAGCGTTTAATATAAAATATAGCAGAATTAACTTATCAAACAAAGAAAATTTATATTTTTTCTGACGTCTAATTACATGCATAATCTTTACATATAATTAGTACAAATGCAATCTAATAGGAAATTATCAAAAACATAAAAATATCAGCAAGAAATGTTACTGGGGTATTCTTTTTATAAGTAATTTGTTTATGCCGTTTGTTACCATGTGTATGTTAAAGAATAAGAAATGTTAAGTACAAATATATTTTTAATAACATTTTCCATCTTTAATTTATTTTGTGTCTGTACAATATATTTTTTTTTATGTCACTAGTGACAGCGATACAGGCGGTTCACCTGATGGTAAGTGACTACCGTCTCCTATAGACATTAGCAATACCAGGGGGACTGCCAACGTGTTGTACACCTTATTACAATGCCTTAAGGGCAAGGGCAACTGGCTCTCAAGTGCAACTGCCGGAACACACCTACAGGTACTTGGCGACAGACTTTCAACATGCGGATGGTAGCCAGCCAATCGAGTACTACATAGTACCCTACCACCGAAAAATTTAAAATAATATAGTATTTCATCTAACCAAAGGTAGTATTCCGACGTTGTTGAATGTCCCGCGATAGTAAACGCCTCTGGATAATTCATACGTACTAAGGTTGTGCGACTTGCGTTCGCTTGCGTTGGTCAGAGCCCAAGGCTACCGCGTAAGGAAATGATAATGAACTTGATTGATTTTTGGTTTGGCCCAAAGTTCAATCGTTGGCCCAACGGACTAGATTCATATTCGGATGTCTCATAAATAATACATAATTACAGACTACAAGTCAAAATCAATGAACAATATTATTCCACGGTCACCCCGGCCCGGAATGCTACTTTAAATAACTACAAACTTAATGTTTTTTCACGTTCGTTAAATAATACCATTATATTAAGAATAAATTATGAAATTTAAATTATAGCTGTTATTTACTGAATAAATTAGACAATTAAGAAATAACTAGGCACCTTCCACTTAAACATATATTTTGGCACAAATAATTAAGTTATTACCTAATATAAGACATATCAACTAGGTACCTACACCTATTAATAGTCAATCCCAAATAAAAATCATAGTGTTATGCTATTGTCTTCTTTGCTATTCAGTTGTATTTCCTCTTTCGATTTGATGTAATGTTCATTATCAATAATAGTATAAACGTAGTCTCTGTAAGTGTATAAGTTTTCCAGTTTTGCTTCGATATCGATGGCTCGGATCTTGAACATTACCGGAGGTACTCTTTCTATCCCGGATTCGTTGGACAAATCGGCATAGTATTGATCCTGAAATAGAAGAATCATATTCAATATACTACAAGAGAGGTTTTCTATGTCCGCTTTAATTACGGAGGTTGATATATTAAAAAATCGTGAATATACAAATTATTTTTAAGTTTGTTACTTCATAAACTTAGCAGTATATAGGGTAAAGGCACCAGTGGCCAGCCAGTGACCAGTGGTCAGCCTTTTGAGTCGTTTATTGGTCATAAATATCTGGTATATTCGTTTTAACAAACCGTGAGTATTTAAATAGGAGCACTGACTCCTTATTGGTCAATACATGATGCGACAGATGTGGCCAGGGATCGGGGGGAAGAGATATACTCGTTCATACAGGTGCTGTTTCACGGCGAGAGCAGTAGTGTCATGTCCGCCATATTTTTTGCTGGACGTGGTGTTTCTTAACAGGTATGGAAAACCATGTTTTAATGTTTAGAGTTATTACTTTTTGTTCATGATTGGTTTATTTATTAGTTTATCTATTAAATATCATTGTATTTCAATAAAAATATCAATATTTAACCTATAAATTGAGGGGGCTGCCTACTGGATACCACTTTTTTTTACAAAAAATCCAGTGCTCAGCCACCGTGAGCCACCCACGGCTGACCATGGGGTTATTCATTTTTTTATTTATTTTCGAGCCGATAAAACCATTACGACCGTTATATTGAAATTATCAAATTTAGTTAAGCATGTTCTAGTATATTTAAAGTAAAATCCAGTAGTCAGCCGCATTTGTGGTGTGGTGTGGTGGTAACTTCTGTAATTCGACCTTCATAAGTGCCCTTCTAGGGCCTAAACTGAATAAATGGTTTTGACTTTGAATTAACGGTTATATACGGCTGACCACTGGGTTTGTTTAGCAGATCCACTACGTACTTGCGTTGTACGTAGATGCGAAAAATATGTGAACGCTTTTGAACTCTATCTCATTGAAATAAGGTTCAAAATAAAATAAAAAATACAACAAAACCAATCCAAAGTGAAACCTCAAAACCTCTTAGTAGGGTCCAAATGTGAACAAGGAAACGGAAATTAGATTTTTCAAATGAATCATCAGAGCTGATAATGAGGGATATCTCAGTTAAGTAACACGTTCCAAAATAAATAAAATTCCGCGTGATAAGAAACGCAAATTAAAATTCTTTCTAATGAAACTGTTTGCTTCCCTAGGAAGGTAAATATTGTTCCGAAGACATGAGCTGCCCCGAGCACTAGTAAAAATAACTGTGTCTAAAAATGTACTCCAAATAAACCAGCTTTGTGAAAAAAAAACATTCGAAAATTACCGAAAAATAATGGACGTATTGAATACAATTAGCAGTACAAATGAAGACTAGATCTGCATTGGTGTGCTAGACCTACATCTACTTTTAGATATAATAAAGAAGTTTGTAACTTTTCTATGTTTTGTTTTGAATCTCTTTAATAAACAATTAATCTAACCAAAGGTAAGGCGTTTATTTATCCGACTTATGCTGTAAAAATGCCGACCGTTCAAACTTCAAAAAGTCGTTATGAGGCTGACCACTGGTGCCTTTACCCTAGGTAGGGTTATGTTGGCGCTGTATATTACAACTTAACTTATATAATAATCATTCTCTAATGGTTCTGTTGTTTATAAACTAAACAACAACAAGCTTACAAAGGTATTAAAAAATAATATCTTTCTATTTTCCTTTTCCTTTCATAAAATTTCTAATATTCATATTCGAGAAAAAGGTTCAAATATAAATAAATAATAATAAAATTCACCTCTTTTTCTGCCAATGTATGGATAAAAGACATTGGTAGACCTTTAGATCGAATCTTGTCAGCTCGTTTCTGCCACTCCTGCATCATTTCATCGTGAGTTGGTAACGTGAAGTTGCCCTTTACTAGGGCTGTCGCATATCGAGCCTGGAATAAAGTTTAAAGTAGATATATGTTTGTAAATTGATAACTCGAGACATTTTCATATGACTAAGATTATTTTATTTCGAGTTTCGGAAAAAGATGAAAATTTATAATTATGTTGTGCGCGATTTTAACTTTGAAATAAAATTATGTAGAGAAAAATTGTAGTTTATATATTGTTATGCATTAATTAGATGAGAGTAGCGCAAGATCGGCCATCGTGGAGATTCTTGTGGAGGCCTTTGTCCAGCAGTGGACGGCTGATATGATAATTCTTTATTAAAAAAAAAATGGGTTGAAACCCCTCAAACTAGGGTAGGTACTCTGTGCTATGGTATGATGCAATAATTTACGTTATAAAAATTAAAAAAAAAACAACAATCGAAATAAAACAATTCCAAACATCTATAATAATCTCTGAGCAGTGAAAATACCTTCAGCTAGTGTAGTGTATTACCTGAGCATCCAAAGCGACAACTAAACAGGCGCGAACCACGAGACCCAAGATAACCATAGTGGGTTGGTTGATGTTCACCATGTATTTGTGCAAAGGCACCACGCTGTGAGGCTGCAACGTCAGCCCACTTGTCTCGTCCAGAAATGGGTAGTCGTATAAGAAACCTGCAAATAAGACGTGGTAACAAATAAACATAGTTTTAAGGGCCCCAAAAAAGACAACCAACTTGGCTATAAGTAAATAGTTTTAGCATCCAAAAAGGATTTGATAGTTTTGGTAGAGCAGACAGCAACATGGTACAGGTCTGTGGCAACATGGGATTACAATATTGTATACAATGACTTAAGATAGACTTAATTATAAAGTCATTTATGCTACTAAATGTCGGTGAAGGAAAACATGCTGAGGAAACCATAGCACGGGTGGTAGGGTATTTTGTAGTAGGTACTCGATTGGCTGGCTACCACTCCAGTTGAAATTTTGTTGCCAAGCACCTGTTGGTGTGTTCCGGCAGTTGCACTTCAGTACCAGTTGCTTTCAAGGGATTTAAAAATATCGACAACAAATTGGTGATTTCTATAGGCAACGGTATTCACTTACCATTAGGTGACCCGCTTGCCTGCTTGTCACTTATGGTTTATAAAAATAGGAATCGAACAAAAGTTCTTTAATTTTTCACAATTTCATAGTTTTTCATACCTAATAATTTCCATAGCGAAAGTCTTTATCCCCTATATGTATAAGTATATAAATTATATTTTTTTATGTCGATATGCTTACCTGTACAATAAATAATGTCATCAACCTCTTCAAAAGTACCATCAACAAATAAGGCTCCAGTCTCAGTGAGCTCCTTAATATCTGGTTTCTTCTTGAAATGCGGCGGGAATTTCGTTCTGAAGGTGACCCTTGAGTGTTGACTGTGAACCAGGGTTCTACTGACATTGCCCACATCGATAGCGATGTCCATTCCGGATGGTCCAGCACCAACTATCAAGACACGACGGCCTCTGTAAGGGTCTGGTACTCGATAGTCGTGACTGTGGATTATTGATCCTAGAGATATAGAGTTAGTTATGTAGCAGGTATATTTCCTTTACCGAATATGATGATGAGAATAATGAAAATGGTTAGAGGATGGCTGACTACCCTACTTATCCTACTAATATTATACCTAAATGTGAAAGTTTGGATGTTTGTTGCTCAATCTCGCAAAAACGGCTGAAGGGATTTTTTTAAAACCTGGCACACAGGTAGTTGTATCATATCCTGGAATAAAACATAGGATACATTTTATCTCGGAAAAAGATAAAATTCGTCGGGAATGCGGGTGAAACCGCGAAGGACAGCTAAATCATATCATAAATGTGTTTGTTGTTTTGTCCTTCTTTCACACAGTATGGCGATTAATAGGCGATTTTAAGGCGATGATAGCTTAGTGGTAATGACGTTGGGTACCGTAGTGAATGTTATGGGTACGAATCTTACAATGAACTTAAGCTTTCGGTGAAGAAAAAAATCGTGAAGTAGTCATAGCACGGTGGTAGGGTGCATTGTAGTACTCGATGGCTGGCTACCTTCTAAATCTATCGCCAAGAACTAGCGCGAGAGCCAGTTTCCTTCCAGCATTTACTTTAACTTTAACCTAACTTGCAATCAGGTGACCCGTTTGTGGGTTGGATTGAATATTTATCGACAATGGCTTAGCTTAGTTTATTAAGAGCTTTACACGCGGGGGTAAAAGCGTGGTTTATTATAATACTAAGTAATCTAGTTTTTGCATAGTTTCATTCAAACTAAATATGTACTGAATTGGTATTTCTTTTTTTTAAATAACTTGAATTGCTAGAAAATAGATTTTATTGTTATCTTATTGTTTTCCTGGCACTTTTGTCCCTTTGACAACCAGGCAGATCACTTAAAACGGTCTGCCTGCTATCGAGTTATCACACAGCACTCGCACACCTTCTCACAAATACACACACAACTCCAAACATACAGTTACTGCAGTGAAAGTTATGGAGAATCTCATGATGTGTGGTCATCTCAATTAATGGTATGTCTCATCAAATGGATAATTAAATCTTTGACGTAGGTAATGAATATTAATACCCATTGTGTTAGATAGATAGGTGACTAATTTACGTAAGTGATTGATATGCGAAAATGGGCTCTACTCATATTGCATTGTCTCATGATGGAAATGGTCTGCACGTGGTAGAGTCAATTGTAACGTTCATAAGTGCCTTACCAGGGCCTAAACTGAATAAATGAGGTTTGAGTTTGAGTTTGACTTTCCCAAATTGAATCATGTAATATAAATTGAGACGAGTTTTGAAAAAAATCTATTGATTTTCCTTCCTATTTCCTAAAAGTTGATCAGTTGAACAGCATTGCTTTACTTAAATACACTCAACAACATAAAAGTACAGAAAATATATATTTTTTTATTTTGGAATTATCTATGCCCAAAAAAAATACCTTTGAAAACGTCTTCACCAGTGATATTAGGCATGTGTGGTTTGCTGTAGTGACCAGTTCCCACTATAACGAAGTCGTAGTCTTCACTAAATACTTCTCCGGTGGGAATGTACTCATGTCGCACTTTCCACACGTTTCCTACCCTCTTCACAGATATTACATTATGGAGAAACTGCAAACACATTTTATACACTGGTGAGTCAGTCAGTAAGAGATAGATTTTTCGTAGTTAATTTTTATGTATTAGACATTAGTAAAAGTACGAACTTGTATATGTTTTTTAACATCAAAATGGTCAGCATATGATTGTAAATATTCGTAATACGATTCCCAACTGGGAAATGATGGTAGTTCATCGGCCAACGGGAATCCTCTCAGCTCCATTGTTGGTTTTGGCAAATTAGTTCTGAAATAATAAATAAAACAGCATTTTACATTTTATGTACTTTACTACCAAAGATTTGAAAATATTTGGAAAATAAATTAAGTCAAACAACCTTCTTTAAAATGAAAGTGGCGCCATCTATTTGTTTTAGCTTACCGCAAAACAAACCGCCACTGGCGCCACTTTCTTTCCTCCTCCTTACTTATAACAAATGTTATTGAAACAATGATGATTACTACACTAATTAAGAACGTAATAATTTAATGACAGCTTTATAAGAAACAGACGAATTTTTTTTAAATGCATCTGTAAATGTATATTTGTAACATTCTCCGAAAACGCAATTGATACGCGAGAATACGACGCAGGCTCAGCAACATAAGTAGCTCAACATAAATAAATACAAACCACCTGTACACTATCTACTGTAAAAATAAAGTAAACAATTGTTTTGTAAATGTGTGTCTATAAAAATCATTATAACAAAAATCATGAATAGTTTTAGGTTATAGTGTTAGGAATACATGTAGGTATACTGCTAGCTGACCGTATCTACCTAAGCATATAATATATATGAAGAAGATTAATGTAATTATTAAAATTAGTATGGATTAACCATATGGTAGGAAGGTAGGTAATCCCAAAACTACCTGCGAAAAAATATTATTCCAAGGAATCGCGATTCACGAGACTAATACGACATAATCATATACTTAATAATACTCTGGTTGTTGTTGTGTAAGTTGTGGTTAACCATTGATATCTGACTAATAATTGTATAATACAATAAAAATAATAGTCTATTAAGTATGGAAGTGGTACTTTAGTAATACGCAAGTATATACCTAAATACTTTACTACAGCACTTAGAAACTTGCATTTGAGATAAAAAAAAAGTTAATAACGTCAGTATCTTCATTTAAAAAATATACTTTAGCGTTATGATTATAATGTGGGGTATCTTACAGTAAATAATTAGGTACCTTAAATGTTTATACATGCTGGTATGCAACGGCAAGCCATTTTCATCAGTACCAACCCTTGGATCATATCGCCAAGTGCCCCCGACATATCTCGTGGCTTCCAATACGGTAAAACTGATCCCTTCTTCTTTTAAGTATCTTGCAGAAGATATTCCCGCTACGCCAGCTCCGATTACACATACTTGTTTTTTAGATTGTGCCTGTCAAAATAAACATAAAAAATAATAAATTGTTGCAATGAAACATAAAATAAAAGCACAAGTATACATAAAATAATAAAGTGTTGCAATGAAAGCTGTAAAATTTAATTAACACTTTTTATTGATGAATCCTACACGATATAAAATTATAGCAAGGAAATATTACCTAATTTTTATTTTATTTGTTTAGAAAATATATTTTTAAAAACAGTATTATAAAATACTTATTATTATTTGGTAATCAGTGAGCAAAAATAAATATCAGTTCTTAAAGTATTCCTACGTAACAAACTCCGTAAACGCTCTCGTTAAGTCACGTTTAGGTTAACTTATTGTTATGTTGTTGTATCTACAACGTAATTGTTATTGAATTGTTATCGTTTAACTAAAAGATAAGTACAATATCCACATATGTAGAGATAAGCTACAATTAATAATGATATCTATTGTGTTGGGTATTATGCAATTGTGTTTATTTTTATATATCTAACATTATTCTGAACTAGAATCAAACAATGAAAATCTTACCATTGTTTATTAAAAATCACGGACAAAATCTCACAAACATTTGTTTCAATTAACTAATCATTTACTTTATATTGTTCTTCCAAATTAATTTATTAAAACAATGGATGGATGCATTTATTTCATCCAAACAAACGGCATGTTATTATATGTCGGCGAATTCGCGGTGACTAACTAGCCTTCGATTCCTCAGTCCTATAGGTAGACGGACGCCGACTAAAGCTGAGAATTAAAACTGTCATAAGTGCTGTGTCACATTACAATCAAGAGTTGTGATAACTTATCTTTAACACCATTACTACGCTTTTTTGTATTTCTAGAATGTCAAAGGTCTTACATAAATTATATAAATAACATTTTCATGATTAGATATGTTCTCGTATAATATAAACGTACATATAGCTAGTTTACCAGCTAATACATTTCATAGGAAAACGGCCCGTCTGGTATCATTATCAAATAATGCAATAATTTTAATGAACACATAGATTAATTAATTAATCGAGGCCTCGAGTGACCGGCGGGCGGGGAGCTTTTTCCGCCAACGCATCAGCTTGGCCATCCAAAGAGGAAACGCTGCCAGCCTTCTGGGAACCTTGCCGATCGGCAGCAGCGGCAGCCTCGAAGAAGTTTTTTATATATTATAGTTGTACATTTGCTTGTATATTTTGTACATTTGTTGTAAATAAAATAATTATATGATCATGAAATAAAATGAAACTGCTGGGAATCTTGCCGATCAGCAACGGAAGCTACTTAGTTACCTCAAATAAATTTTCTACTGTAAATTTGTTGAAAATATTACTTTTATTAAGTAAATAACTACCTATTCAAAATAAATAAATAATCTATATATAGAAAATTTCCTTTATACTGCTGATCGGTAAGATTCCCAGCAGACTGGTAGCGTTCCCTCTTTGGATGTCTAAGCTAATGCATTCGCGAAAAAAGCTCCCTGCCCACCGATCCCCCGAGGCTTTCATAAGTCGTGCACACGAGTGTAAATATTATGAATAAATGATTATCCAGGATATGTTACAAAAATCCCATCTCATTAAAACCATGGACATGCCTTGTTCAATGGACAACAAAGTTAAAACTGACATTTGTAATAAATAAAAACCTTAAATCCAGAACCTAAACCTCGAATTTCAGCTTATACTTAGGTAAGTACTTTTGTTGCAGTGCTAGAAGACATGACTTGTTTACAATATTTTTTATCGCCAATTTATTGATTTGTGTTAACTGTAAACGGACTTGCATTTGACTAAATTTCACTATAGTAAGCGATGACATAGCCAAAGGTAGAAAGCACACAAAGCCTACAAGGAAACAGGCCCATAGGTATATGCAGCTGTTGGACCAGTCGTAGATAGGTACTTTAATTTTTCCTCTTATTTTCTAACAAAAGTATTGAAATATCGTATCATAATACATTATCACAATATACTATTCAATCAACACGCATGTGAATCTTATTACTGCGTAGTACTTGGCTAGTTTTAAGAATATTACATTTTTTCGACGTGGTCGGTACCTATATAAATAACTTCCAGTCACACGAGTTTCACATACCTATTTGTATTATATTTTCCAGTAATTTTACCTTCTTTTTGTCTCACATAATTATCATACCTACCTCCTTTAAATTTTCACACTGGGAAAACCCTGGTGCAATTCACTATGAATGACTTACTGTTTGAGAAACTAATATGCATGGTAATGCAATATTTATTTATTTCTTACGTAATATCTATACTGTTGAAGTTCCGTTTGAGCCGTCGCCGTCGTACCGGACGGTCGCTTCCATAGTGGCATTGTTCGGCTACCCGGCATTCTCGGAATTTTGGTCCGGTGATTTTTATTACCTCGCCATTTCGCCGAATTGCTCATTAGGCCAATTCCAGTGATTAATACTTCTCGTATTTCACTGGAAGAGGCTAAGTGCTCAATTCGACACCCAAACGGTAATTTTCATTACCACCCATCTGTGCCGTTTTAGTCACTGTCGCTGCTGAAAGTAATTAATACTTCTGTATTTTACTCGAGGCGGCCTTGACTGGAACGACACAAACCACTTGCGAAATCCACGCATTTCAGTGGTGGGCTAGCGGATACCTAACGGTGCTAACGAAGCTAGTTCGAGCGTGACCCGGCCGCTCGCGGTTGCCCTTCTGGCAAACGCAAACCCGGACGGGGCTGGACCAGTCGGCCTTGGGGGCTTCCCTAGTCGACCCCAGCTATCGCTAGGCAGGGACTTAGGAACTCCGCTGCTAATAAAGCTTCAACAGCGGAAGCACTAGCTTAGGGCACACCCCGTCGTCACACACCTCCTGGCCTATCCCCGGTCAGGAGAGTACTACTCACCCCAGGAGCACCCACCTGGGAGTTAAAAATTTAGCTTTTAAAGTAGGTCCCCCTGGCTGGCCACTATGGCCAGCCAGACTAAACCCGAGACCCTGGAGGACCTCCTCCAGGATCAAGCCATCGTCGACTACCTCATGAAGAGGTATGGAAGCCTCCCTTCCGGAAGTCGCCCTCCGAGCCGCCCTTCTAGCCGGCCCGAGGCAGCCCCACTCACCCCGGTGAGCCCACCAACCCACACGCCGGGAGCCTCATCCTCCCAGTCGCAAGTCCCCGCCAAAAAGGACTCCCCACCCCTATTCATTCAGGATAAGGGGAAGTGGACGGATGTCTCCTCATGGTGCAAGTCGCACCATGTCAACTACCTATCCGCTCGCCCCGTCGAACACGGGATCAAGGTGACTGTGGCCAACTCAGACGACCACAGAGCCTTAACCAAAATGCTTCGGGAGAGAAAGGTGGCCTTCCACACCTACACTCTCCCTGATGAACGATCCCTTCGGGTCGTCATCAAAAATATACCCATCGAGATTGATGTCGAGCACATCAAGGCCTCGCTCATAGACCAAAGCCTCCCTGTCCAAAGCGTGCATCGCATGTATAAGGGGCGTGGTCACGCACCCTACCAAATGGTTTTCGTCACCCTCGACCGTGGCGTTGCCGGCAAGGCCATCTTTAAGATCCGGCACGTTTGCGACCTCACCGGCATATCCGTTGAGGCTCCCAAAAAGGGACGCTTCCCGTCCCAGTGCCATAATTGCCAGCTCTATGGCCACTCTGCCCGCAACTGTTACGCACCCGCCAGGTGCGTAAAGTGCCTTAAGCCGCACGCCACAAAGGAATGCGACCGTCCCAAGAACCCCTCAGAGACAACGGAACCTCCAGGTTGCGTGCTATGTCAACAGCTGGGTCACACCGCCAACTACCGCGGGTGCCCAAAAGCTCTCGTCCCCGCCCATCTCACAACGCGACTCAGCTCGCCACGCGTCGCCCACCACCCCTTGAAGCCGCCGTTCAGGCCCATCTGGCCCCGCAGCGCCCTTCCCCCTGGGGCGTGTTTGACTATAATAGCAGGCACTTCCCCCTCCCCCCTTTCGCGGCTCAGACCGCACCTGCAGCTCCAACTGGCAGCTCCCCACAGCCCCAGCCCTCAGCTGGGCTCAACTCCCCCCCCTTACCATCCGCCCCTCGCGCTGTCTCTAAACCGGTGCAAATGGCACCTCGTCGCGTAAACCAGCCCATGCTGGAACAAAACCCCCCCCTCGGCGTTGATCCGGATCTCGCCCTGGTGGAACGATTCGCTGAAGCTTTCAACCCCAGCGAAGTTAGGGAACTAGCCCACCAAATTAGGATGAACGAAGGCAACGGTCGTGCCCTCGCTACAATCGCCATGAGGTTCGAGCGCCTCTTTTCGCCATTAGCTCAATTCCAAGTTAACCCATAATGGATTGTACAACTGCGTGCAGAATAAAACCCCGCTCCGTAAAAATCGGTTTTTTCAATGCCAACGGCATTGGTGGTCAACGTGATGAAATCGCAGACTTCCTGAGAGATCATGACGTTGACGTACTCCTAGTGCAAGAGACATTCCTCAAACCCTTTAACAGGGACCCAAAGATTGCCAACTATCAGATAGTTCGCAACGATAGGCTCAATTCCCGCCTCGGTGGAACCCTCATTTACTACAAAAAGTCCTTGTACTGCTCCCCCATGGATCAGCCCTCTCTCGAGTACATTGAAGCTTCGGTCTGCAGGCTCGGCATGACTGGCCACGAGTCAATCATTCTGGTTTCAGCCTACGTTTCCCCCTCGCGCAAATCTAGTGACATCCAACTATCACTCAGAAGAGACTTGAAATCCCTTTTCGACTTGGGAAGCTCTGTCATAGTGGCGGGCGACCTAAACGCGAAACATCGCCTCTGGAACTGTCATACGACTAACTCCAGAGGTATTGTTCTAGAATCCCTACTAGGGCCGCTAAATATCGACTTAGTCGCGCCCACAGAACCAACTCATTTTCCTGACGTACTTAACCACAGACCTGACATCCTAGATGTGGCACTGTTGCAAAATGTGAGCCTAGGCATACACGATGTGACAGTGCACCACGAGTTAGTCTCCGACCACCGACCTGTAATCTTAGAGCTTACACCGAACGCAGGCCCCCCCGATTCAGGTCAGTCCCCTATTACCAAGGTAGTGACGAACTGGGACAAACTGGGCGAAAGCCTCAAGTCTGCCTCATCCGTCCACCTCGATCAAATCCCCAGCAGCATAGTCAACGCTGACGAAGCTGTCGGCGCAATCGATTCCCTAACCAGCCACGTGCAATCGCTCATTAGCGATTGCTCTCGGACAGTACCAGTGGAGAGCAATCGACGCTGGCGCTTGCCCGACGACGTACGTGACCTGATTAGGGAAAAGAACGTAGCCATGCGCGCTTACGATCGTCGTCCAACCGAAATTAACCGCGTCCGTCTGCGTACTCTCCACCGCGCCGTCAAGGAACGAGTGGCTGAGGCACGCGAAAACAACTGGAACCAGACCATGATCGACATCAAACCCTCCCACCTAGCCTTTTGGCAACTCTCACGTGCCCTAACCAAGGACACGGTTGCCCCTATTCCACCTCTAAAAAGGCCCAACCTTCCACCCGCCTTCGAAGACGAAGAAAAGGCCGAATGCCTGGCCGAAAGCCTGGAGCTCCAATGTACACCCAGTTCCCTCCCTATAGACCCTGTCCATCTGGAGGAAGTCAATTCTGAAGTAGATCGGCGAGCTTCTCTCCCCTTACCCCCACCGCCTCTCAACGAAGAGGAAGACCCCCTACCTCCCGTGACCACGGACGAGGTCAAGCAGATCATCCGGGACCTCCGCCTAAGGAAAGCCGCGGGCTCGGATAAAATCACAAATAGAGTGGTCAAGCTGTTCCCGGCTACCCTCATCATGCTCCTGACAGCTATCTTTAACGCTGCCCTCTCCAATAATATTTTCCCACACCAGTGGAAAAAAGCCCAGGTAATTGGGATCCCCAAACCCGGCAAACCTAAATCCGAGCCCTCTAGTTACCGACCCATCAGCTTGCTCAATGTCATGGGCAAGATGTATGAAAGATTAATTTATCTCCGTCTCAAAGCGTATGCCGACGCTAATAAACTCATTCCCGACGAGCAGTTTGGTTTTCGAACTAAACACTCGTGCGTTCAACAAGTCCATCGTATTGTTGAACACATCTCAGCCAACTATCAAAAAAGTCTAATAACCGGAGTCCTCTTCTTTGACGTAGCTAAAGCCTTCGACAAAGTCTGGCACAACGGCTTAATATATAAGCTGTACAAACTCGGAGTGCCTGACAGACTCGTGACCATCATACGAGACTTTTTGTCGAACCGCCAATTCTGCTACCGAATAATAGGAGCGCTATCCTCCTCCCACCCTATTCTAGCCGGAGTCCCCCAAGGCTCTGTGCTGTCCCCCTTGCTGTTTACACTCTACACGAGTGACATCCCCAAAGCTGGCAAAGCACAGCTAGCCCTTTTCGCGGACGACACCGCAATCTACTACTCAGGCAGATGCCCCTCGGCTATTGCTAAAGTTCTCCAAACCGCGACCAACACCCTAGGTGCTTGGTTTAGGAAATGGAGAATCGAAATCAACCCCACCAAAAGTCAGGCGGTCCTGTTCTACAGGACCGACAAGAAATTTGGCCCCACTCTCCCCTCTCCAGTTACCATGTTCGGCGAGCCGATCCCTTGGGAAAAGCAAGCCAAATACCTCGGCGTAACACTGGATGATCGATTGACCTTCTCCAGCCACATTAAGAAGGTACGCGCACGCGCCCTCTTTGTGTCTGGTCGCCTTCATTTCCTGCTTAACCCAAAGTCCAAAATATTATTATATTATTATATGCATGCACTGTGTTCGCACATGCATCCCCCAGGCTGATCCATAGCCTCCAAGTGGTTCAGAACCGCTTCATGCGCAAAGCCACGGGCGCCCCGTGGTACATGCGCAACCTAGATCTACACATAGACCTCAATCTGCCCACAGTTAAACAAGTCATTAAGCGCGCTTCACGCCATTATTACGATCGTGCCCTAAACCACGCGAACCCATTAATAGTAAATTCAGCCAATTATACTCCTTCAGAGATTTCAAAAATCCGTAGGCTTAAACTCGCCCTCAGCGAGCCGGATGACCCAATAACACTAGCTCAGATTAAGGATAGGGAGGCTCGCGCAGCCCTGAAGAAACAACAACAACACCGCCCGCGTTTCCGCCCTCGCCGGAGAGGCCCGTCGCGACGTCCCACTCAGTCAGTCTCGTCCCCCGTAATTATCCGACCGTCCCTTAAAACTACTCTAAATCGCTTAGGCGAAGCCCGTCCCACTTTTGTGTCCCCTCGACGACGCCCTGAGCCGAGGTTCGTGCCCCAACTGGGGCGCCCTCAGCGGTCAGTCGTCTAAAATTTGCAACTCGGTTGAGAGCCCTAAGCGCTCACCGAAAAGTCCGCGTAAGGGTGTCTATGGTCCCTCAGACCTCCACCTTTAAGTCCTCCCCAAAAAATAAAAAAAAAAATAAAAAAATCTATACTGTTCTCTCGATATTTTTACCAAACATGTAAGTCATTTAAGTGCTTAAGTTTTTTAAGATTTAGTAGAGCACAATTTACTTGCATCAGATTATTTAGTGACTTTAAATTATAGTAAATAGAACAATTTCCAGAATTATTTAATTTCCGATAGTTTGATGACAGTTACAGACTTATAATGAACTAGCGATGAGTGACGGAGGTCGTATAGGTAATTATAGAATCCATCCTTACATGCTATAAAATAAAGTCACTTTCCGCGTCTGTCTGTCTGTTGAACCGCTAACTCCTAAACCACGCAAAAGATTTTGATACGGTTTTCACTATCATTAGAATGATAATGGAGTATTTAGTAGGAGTTATATAAATAGACAGACAGACGAAAGCGAATTCGTTTTATAGTACAATGTAAGGATATGGAAGACAAAGGGGAGCTTTCTGTATTATCTACCCTACTACAGAATAGCTTCCTACCTAATTTACGTATGTAAATAATCTTCGTATTTATTGGTTAGTTTGTGATTTCGAAATAAATGCGTTTTCATAAGCTCATAATATCAAGTTGAAAGTGATTTTTTAAAATGTTTGTCTATCTGTAACTTATAAGTTCAAACGAGTAATTCTCGTATATAAATATATTTCATTTATCTCAGAAACGGCTGTTATAGCCATATATATTTGAATCAAAATTTTATTAAAATTAGAAAGAAAGAAGAAAGAAAGAAAAATATTTTATTAATGCGCACGCACCATTCGACGCAAACCAAATACATAGCATACAAAAAGGAAAAATAATAAAGTACAAAACAAACTAAACATTATTGTTGGAGATTTGTGCGTCGTATGTGCGTTAAAATATGGGTCATTTCTCAGCATAATACTGAGACTTAAAACGAACCTAATGTCTGCAGCGCTGATTTTCAGCAATAACCGATGAGCGACGATTCCCACCAGTGGAAAATCGATATCCAGTAAGTACTACATATTAAAACTATCGAACTAAGTATACCTACTACATATAGTAACTAGTGATTGAACAAAACTTATTTCAAAATGCTAGTGCTCCATTTTAATAAGCAAAGCAAAAAACAAATAAAAATAAACGTTGTAAAGCTATTACAGATTGGGTAATTATCTCTCCAATATTATAAAGAGGAAAGACTTGTATGTTATGTGTTTATGTATCTAACGAAATAAACTCAAAAACTACTGGGCCGATTTCAAAAATTCTTTCTTTAGGTTTAAATTAAGTTTAGGTTTTTATGTTTACTCGTATTACAGGCGTCTTCCGATAAAAAAAAAACCGCAATGTTACGCAAAAATAAGGAAGCCTGCATGGTTAAAGATACGAGGTCTCTTTTGAAAATAAAATAAAAAAAACATAATTAAGTCACATACATATTGGTAGGCGAATAGGTACTTACATTGCCTATGATAGTATTTAATTGATTTGCCGAAAGTCAAACAGCACACGATTGTTGCAGTTTTAAACAATAATAATACAGATACCACTTCGTGTATAAATTTCACTCATTTTGCTATTACATGTTGTGAACAATGTGTAAACATAATACAAATTAAGTTGCCCATTGTTAATCGAGCCTCAATAAATTTGTATTACATATAATTATTATTAATCTTTTCAAAAAATATTCAGAATTGATGCTAGTCGCAATGGAAATCTATTCTTAATATTTTATTGTTTTAAATATAGGAATATTGTTTCAAACAACGTGGTCTATTTAAATAAATGTTACTATTTTTACAAATTTTAATAATATGTATAAGAATGTATGTAGTCTTACCTTTTGTCCATAGCAATTAATAAAACATAATTGAAGGCACATAAAACATATTGTAATATTATTTAGATTCATGATGGACACATTAAATAATGATTATGTTTTAATACAACTGTAGATACGATACGATTAATACTGCGTCGTTTAGGGTGCGAGTACGACCGCTCGTCACAAGTTCACAGCACTACTTATTGACATTAACCTTATTGTATGTGAATCGATGAAGACAATAATTATCATGTGTTTATTTAATCAGAATCATTTATATAATACGTGTTCTAAGTTATACTGATCTGCTATACAATGCTTATTATTCCACGAGTCTCACTGCGTTTCTGATGGTGAAACGTGTACCCTGCTATATAAACCGGGTACGATGTGAGCTCCTAAACTTTTGTTTCAACAAAAAATAAGGCCGTTGCGTAGGTATTATATTTATTGTGTAAAGTTTGGGATTCTTTCACCTTATAGGTATTTCCAGGTATGAAAGCTATTGATTTACATATCTGCTTCTTGACTACCCGATAGGTAAGGGTCAAAATGTCTGGTAAAATTTTCATCGTCTACTATCGTGTATACATAGTTGCGATACGTATAGTGGTTTTCAAGCTTCTTTTCAAAATCTAGCATACGAATCTTGGTCGTAACTGGTGGCACTCTGGTGATTCCAGACTCTTCTGTCAAGGCAGCATAGTATTCATCCTGTAAAAATAACTCATTATATTTATTAAGAATCATCAAGTTTCATAATTAGGTAAGTTAATAAAATATAACAGAACTTCAATATTTCGTAAAAGGTGAATATCATTAAGAGGTCGTCCTTCGGATTTAATTTTGGTCACAATTTTTTCCAGTTCTTCAAGCATATCGTTTTTGGAAGGCAATGAGAATTTCCCTTTAATGAGAGCTGTAACATATCTAGCCTGAAACAAACATAGTATGTAAGTACCTATCTATACTGTATTTTAGATTTCGAGCACTAGATATAAGCAGTAAGTAAGTTTTCATGCTACCGGCCAAACCTAAGACCAAATACGGTCTTAATAATAGGTTATTTGAAAAAAGATTTTAACATTTACAATATATTACGAGACACTGGTTGTCCGTTTGGGTTAGAATTTTCTTAATCCTTTTTTCTTAAATAATTTTCTTAAGTCAAACAAGTTTTTTGCATTTACACTTTCTCAGATTCCTTGCAATCAGGTATTATACTTTCATAATACATACCTAGAGGCCATGGTAGAGATCCTCGGGGGAGGCCTTTGTCCAGCAGTAGCCGTCTTCTGGCTGACATGGTGATACATGACCTGTATACTTATATTTACGTTGTTCAGAGACGGAAGTACCTAGCACACTACCAGAGGAGTTACATGCTTTGATGTTACTATGATTTACTCAAGACGTTTTAATCAATCAGAAATTATAGGCTCTCAATCTCTAACACCATGTTACGAGCTACTCGTATAGTAAATGAAATTCTTACCTATCTATCAGTTATTTATTAGTTACTTACCTGCGAATCAATTGTTATAATATTGCAGGCCCATTTGATTAGACCTATGAACATCATAGTGGGTTGATTGATGTTTATTATATTCTTATGAAGCGGCATGACGTATCGCGGGGTTATTGTTACCTCACATGAAGTGTCCAGAAAAGGGAAACTATATTCATAACCTGCAATTTAATTTGTGAATAAAATTCAATGAAGCCTGAACTAGTACATATTGTTGGTTCCGATTCGACTTTTTTTTTACCAAAAAGCTTTCGATTAAACATTTTGTACACGAGTAAAATTTGATCAGCCTGTGTAAAAAAACTATAGGCATTTTATAAGTAAGATTTATATTAGGCATGATTCACCATCAACAAAACCGTTCTTATGGATATTTTTTCGTATTAGGTAAATAAATTATTATAAGCAACTTAATTATTTTTGATTATCTCACCTGTGCAACAAATAACATCGTCGATATCTTCAAAAGTACCATCTACAAACACCACACTATTCTCTTTAAATTCTTTTACGTCAGGCTTAATAATATAGTGAGGTGGAAATGGCGTTTGAATATTACCCTTAAAATGATGGCTATGCACCAAAGTCCGACTTACATTTGCTACTTCTATAGCAATGTCCATTCCAGAAGGTCCTATTCCAATTACTAAAACTCGACGGTTTTTAAAAACCTCGGGTTCTTTGTAGTCATGACTGTGGATTATTTTTCCTGTAAGTTCCAAATGCCTTTGGTAAAGTTGGTTTAATTTCTCATAGAAGAATCTTTTATGAGAATGTATGACTGACCAGCGACCAGCAAGGCCCAAAATTTATTTCATTGTAAGGTTTGGTATCAGTATAATGTTGTGATTGTAATCTAATTGTAGAAATTGATTACAATTTATTTTAAACTCCAGCCAAGAGTTTTCACCTATCCATCACATCTCTAATCAAAAGTGTACACTTCAGAGATTCTTATGGCCATGTATAAAGATAAATTCAAAAATACCTTTAAAAATATTTGCACCAGGAATATAGGGCCGTCTAGGTTTGTTAAAATGGCCGCTCGCAATTAAAACATAATCATACTCGTCTTCAAACTGTTCTCCACTAGGTATATATTTGTGTTGGACTTTCCATTTATTTTCTTTCTTTGTTACTGAAGTTACTAAATGCAGAAACTGAAATGTAAGAAGATCGTTTATGAATCGATAGAAAACCATGAGAGATGCTGGATGAATGCAAAGATGAGACGCTGATATTTCAAAGCTTTTTATGCATGAGAACGGTGAAAAAAATCATTGCACGTTAGTAATTTGTACCTACTACCCACATGGCTGACTATTACCCTCAAGGTGAAAAATTATTGCTGAATTGTTTTGAGTTTCATTCTAGACTTTGTGTTATCTATGGTTTCTTCTCTCGATGATATTGTGGTCAATCGCAACCCTATACCATTTAGTAGAAAATGGCAGATTACATAGCTAAAATAATATTTTGCAAAATTATAATGTGTGCTTAGCGTAGCTTATCTATGTGATAGTAAAATCGTGTTACTTTTACAACGTCTTCCAGTTTGAAATGTTTGGCATACGATTTGATGTAGTCGTAATAAACTTTCCAACTGGGAAACGCGGGCATATCTTCAGGTACTGGGAATCCTCGGAACCCCATGGCCGGCGCTGGCAAGTTTGTTCTGTAATACCAATTATAATCTGTTTGATAACTGACTCAAATTCACACTATGTCAAATGCACAGAACAAATAAAAAAGGTGGAAGGAGCGTACGTAAACAATAGTCTCCAATGAAGGGTAGCAACGTGCACGAAGTTGTGTGCGTGACATTTTCCCGCGTGACTCGCGTCGCACAGGAACGCGATCGGCTTCCTTTTTCAAATTCGGCTTCATTTACTATCCTTCCCTCTAAGTGCACGGGGTTGTGTCTACCAATTTTATTTGGTCTGAGGCGAAATGAAGCAATAACGAGGAGATATTTTAAGGTGGCTTGTTTTTGAAAGCAGTTGGGTTTGTCAAACATTTTTATTTGTATGGGGCCAACTTTGAATCCCCAAGTTTAATTTCATATATTTTTTAAT
The DNA here is from genome assembly GCA_951361185.1 of Ochropacha duplaris. Taxonomy (NCBI): domain Eukaryota; kingdom Metazoa; phylum Arthropoda; class Insecta; order Lepidoptera; family Drepanidae; genus Ochropacha; species Ochropacha duplaris. The sequence continues at coordinate 5,795,280 of OX592707.1, read as the reverse complement.
ACTAAAAGTAGGATCTAACAAAATGCATGAAAATATTTATTTTGTGATTTTAATGTTAGTTCGCCTAACCTTGTTCAGCAGAACAAAGCCAACATAATTACCTATTATTAAAAAAAATACATCTCAAAAGCACGACACTAATTTTTTTAATAAAATACTGCCAATTATTCCTAGAAGTACGAATAGTTATCGTAATGACAACTTTTTTTAATATACCGCATATCCTAACTTGATAACGCATATTAACATTTAACACATTATTTAATATTAAAACGCAAGATTGCCTGAATGACGTAGTTTTTGCGATAAGACGCCTACTTTGTCCTTGAATTGTCATGTGGTGAAATAAATTTATATTCTAACTAGCTGTTCCGCGCAGTAGTAATAAGTAGCATATGTGCTATTCCAGACTAAAAACTATCTCCATGCCAAATTTCATCCAGATCCATTCAGCCATTCTGGCGTAAATGAGAAACAAACATACATCCATCCATCCATCCAAACTTTCACATTTATAATATTATAGTAGGATTAATATAGAAGTACATACCTTAGATGCTTATACATGCTGGTATGCAATGGTAGGCCATTTTCATCAGTGCCAACTCGAGGATCATAACGCCATGTGCCTCCAATATATCTGGTGGCTTCCAATACAGTAAACTTTATACCATTTTCTTTTAAATATCTTGCTGAACAGAGTCCTGAAATGCCGGCACCAATCACACAAACATGAGGATCCTGAAAATGAAACGGAATCAGGTAATATACCTATCACTAAAATTATTTGTAAAAACAAAATTTAGACTAGGTACTCTGTTCTTCAATTCGTCTATGCTCTCATTATATAAAAGTCATCCTATGTCGTTTAAGAATATCATAGAAAAGTGGACCTCAGTAGATTAATCTACAAAGTTTAATTATAAACGAGTAGGTATATTTTAAATAATTGTCTACATACTTAAGGTTCTCAAGTACTTTTGTCTTATTTATAATTTGTTTTCAATATCAAAGATGATCGAATTAGCTCGTGAACTATTCGTAGACTCGATTCGTGAACTATTAGAACTATTTTTTTCTGTAACTAGATTAGATTTTTTAAGTTACAAGTCCTTTTTTCACAACCACATTAGGAGATAGGGTCACGTAACTCGTCCAAATGACTACTTTGTCTTTTAAAATTATATTGAAATACTTTTGAAGGAACCTGACAATAATTACTAATTGGGGTGCTAAATGAAAAAGTTTTTTACCATGTTGGGGGATTCTTACATAAGTACGAAAGAAGCAAGTCAATATTGTAGTTTACAAGTAAATTAATTGGATGTTTCATACAGTCGGATGGATGAACATGACGTAACTACATTTTTTACTCTGGAAGCTTAAAAACGAAATATTAATTATTAAAATAAAAAAAAAATTATACCATTCTACGCTATAAGGCTGAGTTGGTTTGTCGGACACTATATTGACTACTGATTGAGGCACCACGGTGTCTTTATGTTAAATACACAATAGTGATAAATATAAGTAATATAATATTATTACTCGTATTACTATCTGAAAAGCACGACTTCTGTGAAATAATGTAAATATTTTACGAAAAAAGACAGCTACGTCTATATTTACTGCCGATAACAAGTACAATAACTTGAAGATTATTATAATTAAGGTCCTAAGACCATAAGGTGGGGCAGAGGGCGTACACAGTGTTTCTTCATTGCGACCGGTTTCGAGCGACATGCTTCACTTCGGGCCACGTCAAACCAATGGATTTTATCTCCGCAGCGACAGAGCGCTGCCACGTGACAAAAATGTAACTTGAAGATAATGTCCTCGAAATGATTCTAGAAAATAATAACTCGAAGATCATGTCCACGAAATGATTACTACACTACTAATACATGTTGAATTATTCGTCAGAATTTACAGTTTCATGCGATTCAATTTTCGATGCAGAAATATTTAAAATCCCGGTTACAGACGATAGCTTCCATACAAAATGATTGCATTGATCAGTGTAGTGCCCTCTATATGAGTGTCCAAAGAGGTGCAAATTAGATTCGCAAGGGCCCATTCGCCGTCGACAACTGTATTATATTTAAAATTGACCGTGAAAAAGAATTCGGGGAAAGGTTGCGTAATACATAGTATAATTTAAATTTTAAGATACTTTGACAATTTATTTTTAGCATTTTACTTTTCTTATGTTCTTCTGTACCTTAATAAATACGATTTATTTATTTTTGGAATAATAACACAATAAATAGTATTCGAACCATTATTAAAACTTCTGAACCTTAGGTTTTTTAAGTTGTAGGAGGATTGTTATTAAGCATTTTTTATTTCGTAGTTTTTTTTTGTCAATAGGTTTCACAATTGCCCTGCTGGTTTCAGAAGGCACGAAGAGCCTCAACGAGTTTTAACATCTCCCGATAAAGGTGGAAATTTCATAAAAAAACATAGGATTTAATGTTTCTAAGGTACTTATTTTATGTAATTGGTTAGTTAGATTATAATCCATTGTTTTGGTCTTCATTTTTTACCTTAATAATATCTGTTGATTTTCATAATACTATGTGGAGGGGAGGGTTCGCCTCCCGTAGATTAGCCAGTCGAATTTCGAGGGTCTCACGAATCAACGCCCATTCACTCACACAGATCGAAATTCAAACTATAATCAAGTTTTCAGGGTTTAATATTGAAAAAGGAACCGTTTTAAATATTTTCACCGAACAGCGGTTATCCCTAGATAAAATTATCATACTAATAAATAATAACATATACATATAGTATGTATATTTTATTATTTATTTTATCATTATTTTGTCTTAAATTGAAAGTAAAACGTTAAAGACATTTAGCTAAAATAATCAAATCATAGGTAATAAATATTTAAAAGATGTAACCTTATTAAGATTCTTCGAACTTTGATTTAAAAAAAACCGGCTTTCGAACCGGTGCCGGTGGCATCATCAGTAAATTTGACCTTCTTAATAGTTTATGTACCTATAGGTAATGTACCTATTGTCACTCAAATCCGTTACATAATAGCAAACATCGATCCTCCCAAAGATGTTTTGGTACTATTAAAAGCATTAATTTCATCTCTATTCTCCTCCAAGCATTACTGTGAGTAGACATCCCAGTGACAAATTAAAATGGAATGTGCCCTTAACACGACGACAGGGATGCTCGCTCTATTAAATTTTCGATTAATTGATAAATACTTGACCAGTGGCGTGTGTAATCGAATGTTCATACACGTGTAGCTTGTTATACAATATGAAGCCTTATATCATTTAGTTAGAATTGTTATTTATCTGAATATTTCTTTATGTATGCCAGGGCGCATGTCGTTGGTTACCAACTTGAGGTCGTCAGAATTAACACAAATTTTCATATAAATTGCTGAACTTATATTGAAGTTACGTAATTTAAATACTAGTAGATATCTTTACCTTTGAATGTGTAAGTATAAATTGTTAATTAATTAGGTACCCAGAAATTATGTTTCAAGTTTGATTACATAGATAAAGTGAATCCTATATTTGATTAGGATTACCTTTTACTTTATTAGCATCTCGATTTTTGTAATGCTATAGAAGACTTATCCAAGTAATTATTCTGAAATAAATACTTAGATAGGTACAGATAAGATTGTTTACCAAATAATTATGCCATCACGAGATACCGGGGGTATACCGGTTAAATACTCAAAGCGAGACACACATAAATTATCTATCTTTAAATAAATCCTCATTTTGCTTATTTGATATCTGTCATTTCATTTGTTACGATGTTGCCAATCGAAACTATAAGGGTTCCTTGTTGACTACGGAGCCATAAAAATGTGGATAGTACAAGTTATTTCATACATAAGTTTAATAAATAACAAAAGATATCTAAATAAAGTTTCTAGTAGGTACTTGATATTATTAATTATTATATTAACAATATATTATTATAGGCATTTCAATGTTAAACATCTAACAAGATGGTTAGACACCCGAAGCAAGTCCACTTCCCCAACAAGAACAATAGAAACCATTAAAATGATGACAGTCATGCGTGCAAGTGTAAAAGTTTGTAGAAAACCGCATCGTTACTGTCCGGTCCCATCCTTTGTGCCATCACGGTGACCGCTCGCTACACACACCACACACTTCACACCTCAAAGGAAAACTTAACCATTCTACGATTGTCTAATACACTGCATTCAGTGAATTTGAATGTTGTTTCTTAGGACTATTTCAGGGTTTAAAAAAAAACGTTATTTTTATGTTAAGATAAATTTTTCTACCATATTTAAACGCCACGAAAACATTAACAATATTTTTAAAAAGTTAGACCGAGAATGCAATCACTTATAAAATATTTTTCCAGGCCAAGAAACTATCATTAAGTTGTGAAATAAATAATAAAGTGTGGCTCGAACCCGACTCTACATTATGAAGGCGGGCGCTCAATTTGTCGACGTAATGGAAAAATTCCATGGAAATAGGTGGGCGCTCTCGCTTCGCCTCGTTTCAGCCGAGCTCTGTATACTCGTACAATAGGATGATATTACTTTATTTAGAATATAAATAATATTAACATCGTGAACTATAAGCACATGTATGCATTCATAGCGATAACAATAACATTTTATTATATTTTTTTATGTATTTTTGTATTTGTTTGAGTATAAAATTGTAAAACTTTAAAAAAAAAACGGTCAAGTGCGAGTCGGACTCGCGCACCGAGGGTTCCGTAATGGAGTATCAAGGATTTTTTTTTCTCAATAAGGCGATGAGAGAGCTCTTTGTACAAAAAATGAGCATCTGGTCCCCAAGGTTTCAACCCCAAACGCCGAAAATATGTTAGTCCTTTGTAGATTAGCATATTTGCGACGTTTGAGGCACTCCTGTTTTCGATATTGTTTTCGATTTCCTCATTTGAAGTATGTGCCAATTAAGCAAGACCTCTAAATTGTATAAGCGACAATACAACTCAGAGGTCTATCTTCATTGGTGATAACTATGTAAATTGCAGTTTACGATTTATGACGTATTAAAAAAAACTACTTACTATTCTACTAATTTTCGCTGGAAGTTTGCATGGTACCATAATGTACATCATATATTTTTTTTAGTTTTATCATTCTCTTATTTTAGAAGTTACAGGGGGGGGGGGGGCACATTTTACTACTTTGGAAGTGTCTCTCGCGCAAACTATTCAGTTTATAAAAAAATTATATTAGAAACCTCAATATCATTTTTGAAGACCTATCCATAGATACCCCACACGTATGGGATTGTTGAATTTTTTTTTCTATTCTAAGTATGGAGAACCCCCAAAATTTGTTGTTTTTTTTCTATTTTTGTGTGAAAATCTTAATGCGGTTCACAAAATACATCTACTTACCAAGTTTCAACAGTATAGTTCTTATAGTTTCGGAAATAAGTGGCTGTGACATACGGACGGGCAGACAGACAGACAGACATGACGAATCTATAAGGGTCCCGTTTTTTGCCATTTGGCTACGGAACCCTAAAAAGCCAATATAATCAGATGGTCCAAAAATATTTAAAAAATGTAATCTTGCTGAGTTTCTTACCGGTTCTTCTCAGTTGAAGGCTGACTTCCGAACCGGTGGTAACCTCTGTAATTCAACATTCATAAGTGCCCTCCTAGGGCCTAAATTGAATAAATGGTTTGAGTTTGACTATTGCTCAATCATTTGATTAATACCATAATGTTTAGTTTCTGGGTAAAAATCAATAAGCGTTTTGTGTAGCGGTCAGCCATGACAATACTAGCATTACAGATGCCTATATAAAGCCTTGAGTAATTCTCGAATCCGTCGTGGTCACCGACAGAATGAACCCCGCACTGCGCGAGATTACCTCGCACAAAGGAAGGCTTATTGGAAAAGAACCACGATATTTAGGGCTTAACTTTTGCTTCACCAATGTATGTGAGTGTCTTCACAAAGACAGCATATGGGGACGTGTTTTATTGAAAAAGTTATTTGATTACGTGACGGTGAACGTATTGTAGGTACCTAGTTACGAATTTTTAGTTTTATATATAATCAACATGTTTGCCTATAATATTTAGTCTGTATAGTGAAAGGTGAATACCAAAATTTTGATTCAAACAATTCTGAATTTGAGGCCTATTATTTTGATTGTCTTTCGTTGATTTAACATAGACTGTACATCTAGCGAGTACTTATTTCATAGATACACTTAACCATCGATATATATGTACTACCCATACACTTAACCAAAAATTAAAACAAGCTATCTAGCTGCTTAAACCTATAACATATATTTTCTGGATTGTGCTGACTTTGTTTTTATAATATTATTTTTATAGTTTATAATTCTTGACCTCCCATGTATCCTACTCTTATTGTTAAATCCTAGAAACACGGCTAAACTACGGAATGGAAGCTAGATTTAATACCAAGATATTGATACCAACTACTAATATCTTGGCTCTGCAAAATTAGGGATTCTTACAATGGCCAATGTATTCCTTTATATAACAAAATACCCAAAGATATTCAAGAACTATTTGTGTATAGATATAAAAAGTAAGTTAAAGAAAAGTTATGTATGGAAGGGAGAGCTAGTAATATTAAACAAGTGACGATTAAAAAATATAGGCAATGAGTCCATTTGATAAAAATATTTTGAGTGAACTCACGCTTTTCTTTTCTGTATTTAACAAAGAAAATCTCTTTGATATTTTCACACAACTCGTAGATGAAGTGTTCGTGTATGTGTACGTACCTACACGACACGAGTAGATACTTTACTATGATAATACTTTCACCCAACAAATAGAACAGAATCGGTATCTTATGTCGTATTGTATGCCAGCTTTGCTATAATCCCCTGTAATTCTTAATGGAATCATACAGGTGATCGCACAAACATTTTTTGATATTTTGGTTTGGTGCAAAAGATTCTCAAAGTTTTTGAAACTAAACCTCGTAAAATTACCAATGTACCTAAGCATTGGTACCATGTATAAAAAAAGTTATAACTCGTTTGTGCAATTTGTTGCTGTAGCATTATAACAGGAGTAAAGTTGTCTAAATCTAAACGTGTTTGTTTCATAGCTTATTCTGATACATCGTTTATTAAATCATTAATAAATAAATAAAATCTAATAAATACAGCAGTAATTTGTTTATTTTTGTTACGAAACCTTTATATTTACCAGTTATGATAGTTCATGTAATTGATACTATCCCACTTCCCAGTAATATTAATAGGTAAATGTGAAAGTTTGCATGGATGGATGTTTGTTACTCTTTCACGCAAAAACGGCTGAACGGATTTTGATGAAACTTGACACACAGGTAGATCATATCCTGGAATAACACTAAATAATTTATTCACTCAGTTCCAAGGCGCCAATAAAGTTTGTTGGCCACATGCAAGTGTAATCGCCTAATACTGGTAGCCTATTATCATTGGCCCGACCGCGCCTAATACGCGAGATCGAATGATTCGATCGCATTATTCACTAATACGTACTGATGCCGTTTCAAAGGTTCCCTCTGTGAGAGGGCGAAAAAACGATGAATAGGGCTTATGGAATCTAATAAAGTGGGACATTCTTGCGAGAGCTCACACCGTCTCGGCTAATTTCGCATTACCTACTACTTATCGGAGAATAACTCGGTGTTTACGAGACGATTCTACTATGACTGCATAAATATTAACTGAAAATATTCTTTCACCAAATTAAATAAGTCAACTTATAAATGATCTAGAATAATAAAAAAAAAAGTTTTCAGGTAACATCTTGTAACCGCCAAGACTGAAAATAATAATTTAGAAAACAAAATACTGAGATAAGTACCTACCTAGCTATACATTTTTATATTAAGCATAGCATCAGGCAAGCCACAACTCCATTGCATTAGTAAACAAGCAACAAAGCGAGTGCCACCATTTAGCGGCGCTGACAATCCGCTTACTGCGGCACGGTGCGGCCGTCTGAGCATTAAAGTACGCATCAAATATGCATGTGGCACTCAGCTCCCGTCACATACGGCCACATCCCTCGCTCCTTCATCCCGGACAAGGGCATTACGGAGTATTTCAGAATTATGAAAATAATTATTCATGTGGTTTTGAGTGGCATACCTAGCGGTAGTGCAATTTCTGTTGTTGGCTTTGTTGACTTGTACGTTAGTACTCGATATGACATCTCAAATGTGTTGACATTTACGAAAACAAAAATAAAATCTATAATCTGAAACGTGCATGGCGAGAATATAGCTATTTTAGTAACGTAGGTAGGTACATAGATGACCTGATTAACTGAATATCTCTCTGTGAAATTAATATGAGAGTGTAATTACGGTATTAACTTTATTAATGAGGCTTTAATACGAACGTTATGTACTCGTAGGTATATAATATAGCCTAGGTATGTCTGATGTAAGCCGCTTGTGGTAATGGGGCGGGGCGGATTTCACAATCCTCCACTCAGAGATTACGTGGGCGTATTGTGCATACTTTATCAGCCGACGGGACCCTATCCTTTGTCCTTTTAAAGTTGATAACAGCGAATGTTTTTAGGAGTTTTGATTTTGAATAGTAGTAGGTAGGTACTATTAAAATGAACTGGGTCATTTTAGGCGTCAAACAAAGTAATGATACAAATAATATATCCCAAATGAGCATACTGAAAAAAAGATCAAGGTGACTTCAAGTTAAGTTAGGTGTAGATGGCCTTCGGGACTCTCACAGTCACAGTTGAGGTTTATGAGGATGTCTCAGTCAGCAGTGGATAATTTGATGATGAGAATAGGTAATCGATATAAGAGAGAAGAGATACATCGATATCCTAGGATATTCTTCACGGAGCTCTTCACTTTAGATTCCACACTAAACAGGGCTTGTAGGATGGTAACACTATTTTTTTATTTAATCAATAACTAATTATATTTCTTCCAGTTATGAAATTTAATCATCCAATAAAAATATAAGTAAACATTATAGTTAGTTGGATAAACATCTCTTACCGAACGTGCAACCCCCGCTTTATTTGCATAACAAGCGCGCGGGCGTCAGGAACAGCTTTAAAATAAAAAAACGGCCATAATGGCTTTATAAATAGATTTCGGAAAGTATTTTCTATTAAATAAACTTCCATTTGACGTGGTGTACAACGCCGAACGCTCTTCGTATGAATAAATCATATCAAATAACTATCAGGGGAGATCCGCGAAGCATTCTTTCCCCGTTTACATCAAAACATTTCGTTTAGGGTTGAGATGGCCTATTTGCGTGATGGGAACAGATTTTTTATCATGTTTTTTTAATGCTCATCCTCTACTATGTCTCTTTATTCCGTTGAGTATTTACGAGATTTCATATTTAAAAGTATTTTTATTAATACGCTCTTACAAATCCATATTATTTTCTCACTTTTATATTTGCGCACAAATTTCTGTTTCCAACATGTGAGCTTATAATAAGCTTTCCACATTGTCACAGATTTTCAGTCTCTGTTATTTTGACGCGACGCTGTCGTACATTGAATTTTTCAAGTATAGCGTTGAGAAAACGAGATGGAATCCCAAAGGATGCGTCGGAGCGTCTCCCGAACACCTACAGAGGCTTAAGCCTCTCAGTTCGCAGCACGTTAAGGTCACATTGATTGAATCGAGACGACGCCGCGACGGTGATGCCGAGGCGGCAACGTCTGTAGGTACCATTCTACTCAATCGAATGTGTGATTTGATTTGAGAATTCGAATTCTACGTTTGAAATTCCTTAGTCATTGTGAGATGAAATCATACATTGATTTGACAAATGTAGAGATGCAATACATTGATGCAGGTTATCAGTTTACTCAGACTTTTTTCAGGCCCTAAATTAACCGTTTCGTAGCTAAGTGGTAACAAAGACACACAAACACAAAATTTCGAAAATATAATATTAAGGAGTTAGAAATAGGAATATTCGTGTCTTAGAATAAATAAGCAAAATAAGGGATGTTAAATATTTTATAATATCATAAAATAATTTTGTCTTTTAACAAGATATGTACAAAATATACAATATATGTATAAATAATTCCTCGAAGCTGTCGCTGCTGCCGATCAGCAAAGTTCCCAGCAGGCTGGCAGCGTTTCCTTTTTGAATGGTCTGAGAAATGCGTTGGCGGAAAAAGCTCTTTGTGGTCACGTATGCTAGCAGGGAGACATTTTTTTCACACTTGCCGAAATGATAGTTTCAGTTTTTATATTGTACTTTGAAGCAAAATTGTCTCTGAACTGCAAAACCATACTTTTGATCTATGCAGAAAGATATTGTTATTTTCCGCTTTAAATAAGGTTTACAGCGAGATTCCGAATTGTTTAATTGCTGAAACTTCGAAAACTTTGAGAACACTTTAAATGAAATACGTGTCCTTTTTCTTATTTTGTTTATAATATTAATTTATTCTTTCAGTTTATTTAATATTATCTAGAACAAAATAGAGTGCAAAACAAATAAGTTGCAAAGCTTACTTTAACGCGACCCTCTTTTGTTGTTAATGAATCCTTTTAAAATATTTGATGTCTGGTGTCGATAAAATATCCAAGTATTTTATGAAAATATATAATTTAACGAGATGTAACGAGTACAATCATTAGCGTTCGAGTAGCGGCTGTCTGTGACGCAGAGGCTAGAGGGCTGCACCATTGTTGTGTATGTCAGACTCTGTAATTATGACTTGCTGCTGACATCATTGTTATTATTTGATTTTTAGATATAATTTATAGCAGATCGGTCTATTGCTAATTTAAATTAATGCCAAACAAAAGGAAAATTCAATATTCATATTCTTTAAAAAAATTGTCGTCAGATTTAGGTAAACGGAGACGATAAATTTTAGGAATAATAACATTATTTTCCTAACTACTTATATAGCGCATATTTAAGAGTTATCATATAGAATAGTAATAGTTTTTATTCAAGTTTATCTAAATAAGTAAAATTATTAATAAAAGTAAAACCGAGATGTACCTACGGGTAAGAACTGTTGAAATCTTCTTTACCTCAACAAAATTAGTATAGGTATACTAGTGCACAGTTGCAAATAACTTCAATCACGCAATTCAACCTTTAGTAGCTCTATTATACAAAACTAATACGTAAGTCCAACCTATTCGTGATTTTATTAATAGTTTTAATATGCACTTCACCAAAACGTATAATGATTATAAAATTGTTACTGTTTTTTAAGTGCTATGGTATTATTAGTATTTAACTAAATAATCACAAACTGCAGTCTCAGTTTATTAGCATGTCGTTACTTTGTATTTTTTTACAACAAAGATATAATATTAAAAAAAATTACAAAACAAAGAACAATGTAAATGTAATTAATGGACATATACAAATAAAATACATTTATTACGGTTTCGCATTTTTTAATGAAAAATGTCTGTCAAGCAGTCAAGCGGGTCATCTGATGGTAAGCGAATATCGTCGCCTATATATAGGCCGATAGGTAACAGATATTCATCTTGACGGTGGTTGCCAACCAGTTGAGTACTACAAAGTTCCCTACTAACGGTTTCCTCACGATGTTTTTCGTTACCGTAAGCTCATGTTCATTTAAGGATTTAGATTAGATCTTCGCAGCGGTATTTGACATTACCACACACTAAGCTATCATCACCTTTACCGATAAACCATCACAATAAAGAAAAATACTACCAAAATCATGAATATGTATAAAAAATGGGCCAACGTCTTAAAGTTGTTAGGGTTGAAGATAAAAAGGTTGCGATCTGAAAGTTTTTGAGTTACGGGGACGTCAAAAATAGTTTGTGTAAATAAGTGGCGGACTCACTACCGTGTGTCTAGATATGGAATATTATGTACAAGTTTATTAAAAAAGTTAAGTTTATCTGAATGTATGGTATTTATGTAAAGTAAAGTTTAAAAATAATCTTTGTAGGTAATATAGGTTATAATATCTTTTCATGTCTTAAAAAGATTTATATTTAGTATTATTTAACATTAATATTTTTGATAAACATTACATTCTAATCCACTATTCAATGTGGGAAATATTATAGAAGAGCTAATTCCTACATAGAAAAACAACTGGAAAATTCTGATTGAATTATTGCGATAATATAAAATTGAAGCAGCATTTACCCCGTGTTAAAATGTAAATTTGTTTTGAACGGGTAGTGTCGATCTGTTGAAGTAACACTCGATTTGTCGCACTTCGCCTCGGGCACTCGGAGCCTTTAATCTAGTTGGCGCCCCCGCTACGCAGTTAAAATCGCAAGGCTAATAAAATATTTTGACCCCTTTATGAGATGAATACGCCCACTGTGCCGTACAGTTGGATGCTCAAGTTTTCCGTGAAAAATTGAATAAATTTAAAAATAAGCTGTTTTCTATATATTGTATTAACATCTTATTATATACATATATCTAATAACTGTTCTATATTTGATTGCTGTGCGAGCGTTATCCTGAAGTTTCTATTTGATTGTCAACTCATTTGTACAAAGTGCAGAGGTAGTAATAGTTATTTATAAGAACAAAGTATTTGTGCAAATAAGTGCTTGTCAATAAATTTTAAATACACATTAAAATCAAAGTCTGTACCTATATAAGATTAGCTACAAAAAAGGTTTTTTTCATTGTGATCTGTTGTATATGCCTACGAAAATAAAAAAAAGTGTTTCGGCTTTCGGCACACAGATTTTATTGAATTGATTTTATACATTTAATTATTGAACTATCATATTTATGTTTCATATTTCATTTAATTCCATGACTAGAAATTTATATTATAAAAATTAACAATGATATCGTTGATCACGAATGTACCTCGTGCACCGTGGCCCCCCTACGAAACTATTCGGATGCGGCAATAATTGAAATTTGTGCCCGGAGGCATTCATGGCAAATAACTTTATTCAGCATTTAGCTTCCAATTTTGGAGGAGTGTGTTTTGCTAACGGAAGAAATCACGGCACCCGACGCGTCGCCTCACTTCGCCCTTCGCCCTTCGCCCGGCGCGCGGCGGACGATCGCTACCAATTGCGTAGAGTTGTCGTAGCGCTACACTCTATTTTCTATTTTGCACCTTCTTCCATGGATGCTGATTAGTTTAATTGTTATTATAATAATTATGCGTGCCCATTATATAATTATGTAGTTACTTTACTTTATTAATATGTTACTTTGGCTTAAATTATAAAATATTTGTTTGAGTGGGTAATTAAAAATCAGCGTGTAAAGTCATTCGAGTGGAAACTCGTTCGCGACAATGTTATTTAAATTGAGTAAGCTGCAGTTTCTTTAATAAATTACGAGTTCATTTAATAATTAAGTGAACTTAACATACATTGAATACTTTACATGCACTTTAAAATTATATAACTTTATTCCTGAAAAACTATACGTATCGTAACCTAAATCGTTTTTAAATCGGTACTCTGATTTTTGCGATCATAAACTCAAGACAACTTAAAACACGAGTAGCGTGAGTGACATCATATGGAATGTAATTGCTGCAGTAAGTTGACATATGCTTCCCATTAATAATAAAATATATAATTATTAGGTATTTATTTTAGTAGAAGGGTTTTATTATATTATGTAGGTGTATATCTTTATTAATGGTTCACGTGCATTTCTCTTGGATTTTTTCACAAAAGAAAAGAGAAATGCACGTTCAAAAACACATTTGAACAACGCAAGACTGATCGTACCTACAGACTGAAGGCGTGGGCTTCTTTTTTCTTGAATATTTATAGAAATACAATTTTATTATTAATTAAATTGTTTTTTTTTTTGCCTCATTAAACAGTTTTCATAATAAAATGTCAAAAGTGCTCCAGTTAATTGTGCCTTGTTTATTGCTTTCACATAATTGGCTCGATTATGAAGCGTAGCGGAGCCGGTCGGCTCTGACTTGGGAGGCCCTTGCTCGTAATTACAGCTAACTCAAACTTCGGTATTATCACCTTCGCACCCGCTGTGCCGGCCGACGCTGTTCATCGATATCGATAATGTCTTCTATTTTTGAATGATCATGTCATACGTAAACAATTAATTACACGTTTTGTTACCTTATTTATTGTTCTATGTCAAGGTATTCAAAATAATTAATATTATTTAGGGGCGATTTTTCAATCACTGGATAAACCTCGGATAAACTATTCGTATGATAAGTCGATAATAAAAACTGTCCTAATTTTAAATTAACAGCCAGATATCGCATATCTAGCCTTTGAAAAATCAGGCTTCATTTTAAGTTAGTAACGCCAACAACCCCCAAAGAATAAGCTTGGACATCCAAAAGAAATGCTGCCAGCTTATAGGGAACATTGCCAGTCGGCGGATATCTAGCAGCCTAGGCAGCCAAGAGGATATTTTCAATTGGATTGATTCAGAAGGATTATAAATGTGTATATTTGCTGTAAATAATATTGTATGTATCAATTATTTTCATTTTAAAATCTTTTTTTTTTAACTTTATTTACAACAAATGTACAAAATATACAAACAAATGTACAACTATAATATATAAAAAACTTCTTCGAGGCTGCCGCTGCTGCCGAACGGCAAGGTTCCCAGAAGGCTGGCAGCGTTTCCTCTTTGGATGGCCAAGCTGATGCGTTGGCGGAAAAAGCTCCCCGCCAGCCGGTCACCCGAGGCCTCGATTAATTTTTTACAAAAAATATTTGCGAAACGACGAGCTTCAGACCACCACGGACCCATGGTCTCAACCGCAAAAGGCATAAATTGATAATTTTCATTTTGGAAATATACTAGGTATTCAATATAAATAAAACATCCATTCGCCTTTTAGATATTCGATCGATATACTGGTGTCCGGTAAGTAGTACCTACGACAAACTTAAGTGGGAGTTAAGTGCGCGAGTCACCGTCCAAATATACAAAAATTACTTCAATGAAAAGGCCACCATTTTCGAGATATTTCTGATTTTTATGTATCGATTCCTATCTCCCCTAAAGTTTGTCCTACTACTTACCGGACATCCTGTATAATGGAATGCCTCTATCATAGGTGGTCTAGCTAGGAGATAGAAAACAGACAATCGGACAGTTGGACTAGAGATGCCAATTTGGTATACAGATCCACTAATTATAAAAAATATATCGATATTGTTTTGTATTAAAATCTACGCTCTAGTAAAGATCGCCTCGTGCTACAGAACCCTTAATAAAAATATTAGCCGGGCACGGCGTCAAAGAACCTGGCTTAATTTAATTATCTCCACCTTTTATAATAAAGTCGACCTCCACGGCTAAATAACAATTAGTTAGCAGATATCGAGGCGCCTGTTATTTTATTACCATAATAATTATGTTACCACTGAAACAAATATGTGTTTCTTATCTGAAGAGCGAATTATTTCGATTTATAATAAAAAAAATATCTGAAAATGGTAAAATAAATTAAAGGAAAAAAAATTACGTTTGAAATTACTCTCACGAAATTTTCATTGATCATTTTTAAACATAATGGAAAGCAAGTGAGCAGATTCTAAATTCAAATTCTCTATAGAAAATTCGAATTAAGAATCTGCTAAATAGTTGCTAAAATCGTCGAAATCTTTATGAATAAGGCCATTGAAATATAAACCTATCATTGTTTTGTTCTTCTACTATCCAAAGAGGAAACGCTGCCAGCCTTCTGGGAACCTTGCCGATCGGCAGCAGCGGCAGCCTCGAAGAAGTTTTTTATGTATTGTAATTGTACATTTGCTTCTATTGATATGAATTGGAAGCATGGCCTCAGGGGAAAATGTGCATTTAGTGCAGGTAATGTAACACAACACTATAATGCTCGCCTCGAGCTCACTCGCCCTCACCACCGTCGCGTATAGTGGCATCATGGAAATACAAGGTTCATAAAATCAAATAAATAAATAAAATAATAATTATATTTATTTATCTCTAGCTATACTTTGTTCAACCCTTGGCTCTCGAATGGGACGGTCGTCCTTAAACTACCTACCAAAAATGTTGAAATTAATTACTCAAAATGTTGAAATAAAATTACGTAAAATGTTGAAATGTGAGTTACATACAGGTCGACCTAATAAAAGCGTGTTAAATAAAAACTAAAGATTAGAATCTTAAAATTTAAATTGGATTGATGTGATAATATAACACCGTTAACTATTATATTAATGTAGTTTCGGCCTTGGAGGCCGTTAAATTTTACGTTAACCGTAAAATATTTTACTTTCGGACACCTTTCAGGATGCAATCATGCGTGCAAACGTTTCACGGTGTCATAGAGTGCTAGCGGAACTTTACTCAATATGCTGACGTCACATTGACACCCAGCCATAGCCATTACATTCAAATATTCAAACCATTTACGTATGTTACAGCAATAAGGTCGTACATCTAATGGCAAATTGTAAATAGAGGGTAAAATAAAATTGTTTGTTAGATACATTTTGTTCTCTGCATACATTGTGACGGGGGCGGAGGCCACTTTGCAGCTTGCTCCGCTTCCGGCAGTATGTGAATGCTGTCACCTTGTATGTACAGTTTCTATGGAAATCAACGGACTTTATGGTTCGTTTTAACCGATTTTTCGTGTTCGATATATACAAATACCGCAAGGTAGTAGGTACAAGATCCCTCGGGAACGCAGGTAAAACCGCGGGGCGGAAAACTAGTAAATCTAATAAATTCCACATCATCACTTTCTGTAAGATTTGATCAAAAGCAAGACTACACACATATAGATGTGATTAAGATTTTACATTGAAACTAAGAATAAAAGTATTTTCGAAAATTTAAATAGATTTAAAAGAAAGATCCACTGTCTTATTGAGTTTTTTACCGGAGTCTTCTCAGTTTAAGACCCGCCTGTCTGCTTACCAGATTTGTAACATGAAAAATAAATTTATTAAATTGGTACATATTTAATTATACATATTCATAATCATTCTTGTAATAATAATATACGTTCAATCAATTCCTCAAATTAAGTATCTAACAAAAGCGAACAAAATATAATTAATATTATAATTCACATCATAGGCATTGAAAGTAGCCCATTATGACCCTTGCAAGTAGACACAATCATAAAGTATGGGTACACAACATAACATCGAGTATGAGTGGAGACTGGACATTGGCGGACGCCACTTCCGCCGCTAGTGTACACAAGACTTTATACTTTTACAATCTCCGGACTACTAGGGTAGGGTAGCTATGAAGTTGAAGATGTATGTACATAGGTACGTAATGTATGTTTTTATACATTGTTATTTTCGTGTGAGTCCAAAAAGGTTTCACTTCTAGTACCTACCTACCTGTGTCCTTTTCAACTTGACAACGGTCTGCAAAATTATGACTACTTACAAAAACTTGTTTTTACGTTAGTTTAGAGAATGTGTATGGAAATAAAAGTATTGGTCGTTCGTTTAATGAAGTAATTACTCAATTCATTTGTAAGTTCTATTTACGTTATGGTAGGGGAGGCAATGATGCTAAATTTGTAGTTACTCGAGCGTCTTTGGGACCTACTGGAATTTGAAGATTAGGTGGAATAAAGAAAAAAAGGTTATGTGATATTTTCCCTTTCAGCGGTGGGGGGAGCGTCTACAGGGTTTCAAAAATGTAAAAAAAAACAGTCACCAAGAAATACTCGAGCGCGTCAGATATTAATAGGGTAGTCGCGCCACGTCTGTCTGATAACGGAAAAATAATAATCTGCCGTTTTGCGTGGTGGGGGTGGCCGTACGAAGGGGTCGAAAATATTTAAAAAAAAAAATTTCTCGAGCGCGTCAGACAGCTCCTATTTTAAAGACTGACGATTTGGACGCGACCATCAGTCAGGGCCGATTTTTGAAAATGCAAAAAAAAATCGTGACCTTGATTTACTCGAGCGCGTCAGATTTTTATACAGGTGGTTCTTCTTGATGGCCTTGTTGTACTGACCCATAATCTGACAATTATGTTGAGGGATTTCCTTAATCTGACGGTTTGAAAAAAAAATTATATAAAAAATATCGAAATCTCGAAAATGGTTCAAGATATCGAAAAAATGGTTGTGCAAAAGTTGTAGAGAATTTAATTTTCAACAATATTTATTTGAATACACATACCAAAAAACCCATAGGAAACGAGATATTTTCAATAAATGATTTTGAAAAATCAATAGTCGCGGGCACCCTAAGATAAGTAGCTTTTGAGACAAGTTTCAGGTTATCAAAATAAAGGTTTATACAAGTTAATAGCTGACTATCTCTCATTCTGAGGTGAAACTCATAATATTCCTGGACTATACACTTAATAATGATTTTAGCTACTTCGGCTTGTGCAAATCGGCAGATTAAGATATTTCCGTGATTCGTGACTAATTTCCTTCAAAATAAAAAATAAACTAATCGCGCTCGAGAAAATCCAGGTGACGTTTTTTTTTTGCAACTTTGCGAGTCTCCAATTTTCTTTCGTCACGCCCAATTTGTCAGATTATTGAAATGTACACTATTTTGCATGTAACTAACTTACCTTACCTTAATCTGACGCGCTCGAGTATTTCAAACCATCGATTTTTTTTTACTAATCTGACGGGCTACCCTAGGCGTTCGACACTACATAGAGGGCTCAGATTTGGTGAGAGTACTTCACAAGGTGCAAGGTTGCCCCCCTTATGTTAATCTGCCGCGCTCGAGTAAATCCTGAAATCCCCTATTCGCCTCCCCTACCATTAGTTATATTTACTCGCACCATAGTAACAAAAAAATAGTACAATTATTTGTAATATAACCGTATTTTTGAAATAATAATTGTAAACTCTACGACATTAATAGTTCATTTCAACAAGCATCTTGTTAAACATCAAATTAAGTAATGGTATTTTATTTCACAGGTATTTTATGTAAAAAATTAATCGAGGCCTCGGGTGACCGGCGGGCGGGGAGCTTTTTCCGCTTGGCCATCCAAAGAGGAAACGCTGCCATCCTGCTGGGAACCTTGCCGATCGGCACCAGCGGCAGCCTCGAAGAAGTTTTCTTATATATTATAGTTGTACATTTGTTTGTATATTTTGTACATATGTTATAAATAATCAATTATATTCTTTCATCAATAAAAAGTAATGGTTACAAGTATTTTTAATATCCCAATTTAAATCAAAATTCTATACAACCTAGCCACGAGTCACAGGGGACTTAAACTAATAGCTTTCATGGCTCGGGCGGTCCGTCCAGCCAGATTTATAAAGACATTTTTTCCCGTCGATCTCAACTTTGTGGCGAGGATATGAAATCTTTTTATATTGAATTGATTCAAGCTCTTGACTGTCCATTTTCTGTTCTTGACGTTTTATTTAAACAAACGCACTTTGATCAAGTGCAGTAAAACAAATGATTGCATTCACAAATATATTGTACTTTAAAATAAAAGGAAATAAGAAGGTGAATTGAAGTTTTGTATTGGTTAGCAATAAAAACAAATTACGTAAGAAAGTATATTAGAGAATCGAGAAAATATTTTACCAAACACTCAATTGTGTATTTTAGCAGTTTAAGGTACATAAGGCTAATTCTGTTCTAGGCTCTATCACTTGCCACCATGCACATAAAAGTCATTTCAACAGTTATATTTTTGAACAATATGCTATACGAATAAAAAGATGCCTACAGACCCTCCGGATTACAATCAAAATTTTTAATGCTTTCATTAAAGACAGATGTTCGGTTTCTATTAATCGGAAATTTATTGATCGAACATTTTGTAATCGTTTGATAAATTAAAATTATTATAATTAGTATTTTGTTATTGTACCACAACCATCAAATGGTATTATATGATGATATTGTGAAACGCTAGCAATATTAAAAAACGTGATATTTGAAAATTATTTAATTAGTTGCCCTTTAAACAAATGAAGAACAGTAGCAGTAGTTGTCCCTAATTTAAAATATGAATACATATTGTAATGAATGTGTTACAAACACATACAATCAATACATTGCATGTACGGATTGTGAACAATGTGGGGTAGTAATGAGTGGAATGTCACAGGTTATTAGCACACGTGTGACACGGCCACTGCGCTGTGGAAAATGGCAACACCCCTAAATACCAGGTTTAATTTACCTCCAGATAATTATTTTTGACCATTTTGTTCCATTAATAATAATAATAAAATATGATATTTATTGCAATAATTTTAAGGCGATGATAGCTAAGTGGTAAGAGCTTGAGTTTTCGGTAAAGGAAAATATTGTGAGGAAAACATAGCACGGAGGGTACTTTGTTGGCTGGCTTCCACTGTCAGTTGAAAATCTGTCGCCAAGCACCTATCGGTGTGTTCCGACAGCTGCACTGGAGAGCCAGGTTTCTAGGCTTTGTGTGCTTACCACCTTCGGCCACATGTTCACTTACCATGTTAAGATTGCGGTCAAACACAAGCTTATCCAAAAGTAAAAAAATATATAACAATGGAATGGAAATTAATATTCGTGTCAAAAGATTTGCACATGTTAGTACTAATAAATTCACGTTAACATGATTTAGCTTTTATTTTGTTACATTTGAGATATTAAGTTGTGTATTTTTTTTCTAAGTATGATATATCATATTATAAGATATCTTTATAAGATATACATCTTATAAGGATAATTATTAACTGGCTTTTAAAAAACTTTGTTAAAATAATATTAATAGGTATCTAACGCTATTAGATAATATTATGAGCTGTTCAACAATTCTTATTTCCCTATATATTTTCGTTACAAAATCAAAAAACTTAAGCGAATAGGGACCCATTAACTTAATAATATTATTAGTATTATTACAGCATAAGGCGGTGTCCACAACAGCGGCACGGCACGCGCGTGCGCAGATTTATCAGCGTTCGTAATTAAAAGGCGGCGCATTACCGTATGAATGCGCGGCGGGTGCGTGCCGCCACGTACCGCAGCTGTCGCGTTGGATATACTCTAGAATATTCTTGATAGTTTGAGGTATTTTTTTAATATGGATGGATTTGTTTTTATCTCAATTGCATTATGCATACATCTTCATAAATGTAAATTACTTTGTTTGAAAAATATGTAATTAGGTACGTTCACAAAACTAATTGACTGGAGTAAAATACAGTAAAAAAGTTTTATCTTGTAAACATTATTAGTCCTTTAAGAAACTCAAGTAAAATCGCGGGTTGGAAGCTAGTAAATTCATAACTTTTGGTTAACTGAAGATATCATTTAAACATCTTCAAAAGCATCAGGTATCAAGATTATTATGTCGTAGTTAAAATCGCGTGACGTATCGTGATTGTCTAAACTTCGACAGATGTGTGCCGGAATGTAATTGTTTGCTAGCAACTTTACAAGCGGACTACATTTTATATCATTCGGTAAGCACCCTAATGTTAAGGATTCATTCACCTCGTCAGATGTTCAATGGGGCAATAAGGTTCGGGGGTCGGAAGTAAAGTTTTTTGCGGTGAAAGTTAGATTTTTTATAAAAATTGATTTAGGGCTGTAACGGTAGCAACTAAACTTCATTCAATACTATTTCTATTTATTCTATAATGTCGATGGCGATATAGATTTAGCTTAAAAAATTAAGTAACTGTTTTTTTTTTTTCATTTATAATATTATTATGGACATCAGTACTTCGATATAATTTACTGTTTTAGAAACATTTAGGACAAAGTGACCATTTTTCTAAAGTTATATGTGCCCTCTACAGTTAAAACTGTGTTCTGAAAAATCTACATCGCTACATCAAGGACTGAAATTACAAGGAAAACTATAAAGTCTAATGAGTCTTCGTTCTCGAGCTATCTTCTATAAAAATTGCTATCGAAATCTCATTTTAAAATTAGGTAAAATTACTTACTAACTTACTTACTTCAGATCTCTGTAGTAATGTATGATGGCACTTGGCCGCTTTTTAATATTTCTTATGTTCCTCTTTTATGCTAGGTACCTAAATAAATAACATGATTTATTTTTATAATAAATTAAAACCAGCAAAACCAATTTAACTATTAATTTCAAGAAGCTTGTAAGGTTTTATTTATGAAACTGTTGCGAAGTTTGTTACCGAGTACACCTTAAGTCTAGTCCAAGCAAGATGGAAGCTCTTCAAACTTTGAAGATTCATCTAAAGCTCAAGTAAACCCGATACTGAAGCGAGGCGAGCGTTGTTTATTAACCGTAATAGATTTAGTATCCTGATGTTCAATATGTATGTTAACTGATGTTCATCATCATGATCAAATCAGCTTCTTTTTAATAAATGCCAAAACGACGTTGTATGAAATACTGGCTCGTGACGTGAGAAAATATACACAATTCAAAGATTTACTCTTTGTCGTTAAATTGGTAAAAAAAATCTTGTTATGAGGGAATTTTACAAAATATTGGCTATTTTTTAATATTTTATACACTAGTCAGTCCAAGATATTGTTTCATGAATACAGACAGCATCCCTAAAGTTGTATTTAATCTAGCTAGGTATTCAACTGAAGAATTCTGAATTTTCTTCTGCTACACTTGATATCCTTAATTATATTTCTAGTTATTTTTCGGTAGGTAGCTTATGTCCCTTTTAATGTGATTCAAATTAATTAATGTGTAATTAAATTATCATATTCATTTAAAAAACGCAAGTGGAATAGAATACAAACAGTTCTAGTAACACATATCCCCCCACGTATGTTAGTAGAACGTAGCATATTGTAGCAAGTGTTTCGGCACTGGTAGCTCAGTGGTATCGCACCCCTCAAGAAACAGGTCAAGGCGTTACCACCTGTTGCACCCTTGTACCTTCAACTTATTAGGGCATACTTCGAGGAAATTAGGGGAGTAAGGAAAGGATATTAAAGCTTATAGGTTACAGGTGATTATTATGATAACACGTCGTTATGAATGGTTTATGTTTTATGATATTTATGTTTGTTGGAATTTGTTGTATTGTTTATTTATAAGATTGTATGTAGAAATTAAAAACTTTTTAAACGAAATCTTTAAGAGATAGCTTTGGTCCTGCTTTTACTCGGATTATCGATGTGTTTATTAATTATCTTTGGATAAAGTATGTGTTTTTTTTAGTTCTGGATAAGTTTGTGTTTGACTACAATTTCACTATGGTAAGTGATGATGCGGCCGAAGGTGGTAAGCACACAAAGCCTAGATGGGAACCTGGCTCTCGTCATCGCCGCGCAGCGGCTGTATCGGAACACACCGATAGGTGCTTGGCAACAAATTTTCAACTTGAGGGTGGTAGCCAGCCAGCCAGTCGAGTACTATAAAGTACTCTACCACCGTCCCAAATTTTACCCAAATCCTTTTTACCTATGCAGTGTTATAGAAAAAAAAACGTCAACTCAAACAAACATACATAATTTTGCCTACTATATATTATTTAGACAGTAGGTATACTGAATATTTCCAAGACTTAGTACGCGGCTATCTACTTATACCTATACTAAACAAAGCATCAAAATAGGAAACCAAAAAAACGTCATGTTGAAAGCTTTGCAAATTGGAGTGCATGAATGCAAGTTCTAACTGAAATAAGGGGAGTGCATAACAGTATCGAGTTACAACACAAATATTCTCCACTTTGAACGATTGATAGCTCAGTGGTAAGTGACGTCGGATACCGCGGCGAAGGTCGTGGGTTCGAATCCTTACAATGAGCTTGAGCTTTCGGTGAAGGAAAACATCGTGAGGAAACCACAGCACGGTGGTAGGGTACTTTGTAGTACTCGACTGGCTGGCTACCACCCTCAAGTTGAAAATCTGTCGCCAAGCACCTGTTGGTGTGTTCCGGCAATTGCACTTGAGAGCCAGTTCGCCTTAATAAGGTGTACAACACATTAAGCAATCCCCTGGTATTGCCAATGTCTATAGGCGACGGTTGTTACTTACCATCAGGTGACCCGCCTGCCTCGTTGTCACTTGTGACATAAAAAAAAAAAAAAAAAAAAAAAAAACTACAGAAATGACTGATAATGACAGTAATTTTCAGTATTTTTAATATTCGCAAAATAACAACAAACATCAGTTTTTGGTTAAACTTTATACTGAAGTTTATCACTTCTACCTTAAACTCATTGAACATTCCAAGTACCTACTCTTAAATTAGTACATATTATTTATATAAAATTTGAATGGCAAAAAGAATAAAGGTGGAGGGCCCGCATTTCGCTCGGTCCACTGGATCTACAGATAAGTGTAGTGGTTCTACAAAACATGGTGCGTTGGTGCGCTATGGATTTAATGCCTGTAGATACGATTCGTCTCCATGTGTGCTCTACTTCACATATAAACCTGAATTATGATTTTTTATAATTTTGTTTTGTAATTCTATGACAAATAAATATATATTAAAAGAATAGTAAATCAGGAATCAGCATAAGTCAAAGTTTAAATTTTCGCCGGTATAGTTTCCAAGTAACCGGCGACATTCACTGATTGCGAGGCTAATACGTAGTTCGATATCCAGCCTTTACTCACTTGTTAGACCAATTTGGAATATATCTACAAAATTTTATTTTTATTTTGTTGATTATTTGAAAATTCACGTAAAATACGGCATTTATTAAGCTCTGTTCAGAATATAGCACCATACGTTTTTTGTTAGCAATAATAATTTCATGATTTATTCCAAAACAATCCTTAGACATAACCCTAAAAGAGATTGTCAATGACTTGACGAAAAGACTTATTCAAAATAATAAAAATAAAGGTCAAAGTAGAGCACACACCCTACCGTTTCACCAGCTCCGCATAGTATAGTAGGAGAGTCGCGCGCGCACTTACACCTGCCCGTATCACGGCGGAGCGGGCGCAGCTGCTCAAACGAACTCGTTGCCACTTTTCAACTGTCAGCCAGCTTTGTGACGCTATTTATCTTCACAACTAACTAGTTTTTACAAAGATGGGGGCAATGTACATTTCATAAATGGTATTTAAGTATTATTTTTGGAGCATGTTTTGAACTAAAATCAGACATGCATCTTGAACATGTTGAGCTTGTTTTGACTTGATGCTTGCAAATCTGACTTCATTACAAAGGTTAAAATAATGATAGGTATAATTTTAAAAGACAAACTTGGGTTTAAGAAAGCCGAGAACTTGAAAAGGAGGCAGTAAGCGGTAGGAATCCAAATGCGCAGCAACTTTTGTAGTGTATTTTGGAGAAGCGTCTAGCAGTGGTTGAGTTATAAGCATACGGTAACAGTATTTGGAATTAGAAATTTGGTATATCTATCGAAAAGCAATGAAAGAAATATCAAGAGGTATTTTCATCTTCATAAAAGATATAATGGGTCATGCCGAGCTTGCATCAACACTCATACATACATAGGTGAGCTTTGCACCCCCTTTAAAAAGAAGACCGTGCGTCCAAAACACAATAAGTTAATCCAATGCTTTGTCAAAAACTTAAAGTACAGATTACAACAAAAATATATTTTATTAAAATATATTTATTTATGGTATATTATTCTTTCTATACACACGTATTAAGACAATATTAATAATAAATATGGTCTAAATACGTGTGTATATAATACTAGCTATCCCCCGCGGTTTCACCCGCGTAGGACAACAAGCTTCCATCCTTTACGGGCAGAATTTTTAATAGTAGATTGTTATACAAGGAGCTAAAATGACCCATTAGTATATACGTGGTAGTTTTACTCCCGAGCTTTAGCGAGGGATTAAATAGAAACCGAGTTTTAATGGGTTTTAGCGCCGTGTGTTACACTATACTTTTCACTACGATTGCGAGAAAATAAAACAATCCAATACAATATGAAATATGTAGTTTATAGTGTCTTTTTTTGTTTCTTCCGTAGCCGCAACACATTGCATGCATTCTACCAGAGATCGCCGATTTTAGTTCCATTTTCAAAATTAAAATGAAGTTCTTTTTTTATGAAACAGTAGTAAGTCGAGTCTTTATTCATGATTATTCTACTTATGACTAAAGACTTTTTCGTTTTTGTAGTCTCATTGTCATTTGACACACAAAAAAAAAAAAAACTTTTTCCCCTAGAGGAAGAATTGCTATTTTTTCTTCGCTCTGGTACGCCACGGTCGGTCTTTTTGAGCAAGAGGAGTGAAAAATCCTTTCTTAGCGGATCCGAATCTACCTGCCAATTACAATTGCATTTATACTTCATTCGATTTCTTGCAATTACATTTGAGTAAAAGTGCATATTTGTTTATACATACGAGTATACATATAGCGAGGTGTTAAGAAATGGATTTGAAATTGATTTGCAACACAAACTACAGTACATAATATTTTTGTCTAAGGCCGGACTTACACTTGCAAGCAATTTAAAGTATTTAAGCGTGTTTACATTTGCAAATTTATCGTAAGTTACTAACGTAAGCCTACTTACGTGAGTAAAACTTGCAAGTGTAAGTGCGGGGTAATACTTATTTATTATGATTGTGATTCTCGTCTAAGTGACTATAAAAAAGGCAAATTGATTAACTCTATTTTGTTTTGTCTTTTGTTTAAAGTAATTCAAGAATTTATTTATGTTCCATTTAGGCATCATACTTTTTTTGCAGACCATAGCAAGGTGCATAACTGAACGCGCGTGCGGCGCGTGGCTGGCACGCGTGCGCGCTGCACCGTGCTACGTTTCTACGCTGTCATGGCGGACGTTTACACGTGATCACAGCATTTTTTTTCTGCGACCAATGTACTATGAGTTTCGTAAATTGCTTTACTATTGTGCCGAATTATTCGCGAGGGGTCGGAAGAAAGAAACTCATTTATGTTTATATGAATTATTTTTATGAGCAAAATTCTGTGCACACGTTTGGGTTAACCTATTGGTAGTTAAATACGGTTTACTAATTATTTCGGTACATAATATTGAGATTTCATTTGCAACATCAACTTCTTAATTTTTGTTACTGAAACATATTTCGTTACAAATAGGTTACATCTATGAAAGTTACTGATGAAACAAAAAGGTATTTTCATTAGAGATTTGTTGAAGAGAGGATTTCATGTGTCGACTTAAAAACCTTCCAATTAGCTGCTACACATTCAGGTAATGCCTTACGGTAATGTACATCTGCGTACAATATTTTACAGAATAATAATAGTAATTCTCATTACTGCTGTTACCCCATCACCCCACGTATTTTGGTAAATGTACCTATATTGTAGGTGTGTGTGTCTGTCAGTCACAATCAGTTGATTAAATCCCATAGCACACCTGCAGGATGGCATAGGCACGGGCCACCACAGGGCGAGGGTGCGTTGCCCTGGCGACCAGATACTGATAAACAATTTTTAAAATGTTATGTGCCCAATGAAGGGGTACATTGAACAATCTAAAAGTAATATATGCAGAGACTGGCTAAATTCATGTTAACTATGAAAATAAAAACCGGCCAAGTGCGAGTCGGACTCGCGCACGAAGGGTTCCGTAAAAAAGGCAAAAAAATCACGTTTGTTGTATGGGAGCCCCCCTTAAATATTTATTTTATTTTAATTTTATTATTTATTATTAAAGTAAAAATAAAACTGAGTATTTTGTTAATATTTCAAGTGCCTACCTGTTGCCATTATTGATATCGAGCAAAAAAGGGCAAATAAATAGCATTTGGTGTTTGGGAGCCCCCCCGTAAATATTTATTTTATTTTGTTATTAGTATTTGTTGTAATAGCGACAACAGAAATACATAATTTGTGAAAATCAACTGTCTAGCTATCGCGGTTCTTGAGATACAGCCTGGTGATGATATCGAGCAAAAAAGGGGCCAAAAAATTGCGTTTTTTGTATGGGAGCCCCCCTTAAATATTTATTTTATTTTGTTTTTAGTATTTGTTGTTATAGCGGCAACAGAAATACATAATTTGTGAAAATTTCAACTGTCTAGCTATCGCGGTTCTTGAGATACAGCCTGGTGACAGACAGACGGACGGACAGACGGACAGACGGACAGACAGCGAAGTCTTTGTAATAGGGTCCCGTTTTTACCATTTGGGTACGGAACCCTAAAAAATAACAAATGAAATGTTTATGATCATTTATTTAGTAGGTACCTATCATAAAAAAACATTTTTAATTAAATTAAAACAGATATTAAGGTATTACAAACATATAAGTAAACAAATACTAGGTATTTAATTAATACATTGTTTTATACGATTTTTTGAAAACAAAACAAAAAACTAAGAAAATGAAGAAAGAGTAAGTATGCTATTCAAAAGAACTAACAAGTCCATCAAACAAGACGGTGCAGACTACAAGAAAAAGACAATAGAATCAAACCTAAAAGAATATAGAAGCACAAAAACAATTAAAGTACACATAAAAACTGGATACAAAACTTGAAAACAAAACTGCAGGAACTAACACAAGGAAAAATATATAATATTTTTGCCCTTTTTTGCTCGATATCAATAATGGCAACAGGTAGGCACTTGAAATATTCACAAAATACTCAGTTGTATTTTTACTTTAATAGGTAATAAATAATAAAATTAAAATAAAATAAATATTTAAGGGGGGCTCCCATACAACAAACGTGATTTTTTTGCCTTTTTTACGGAACCCTTCGTGCGCGAGTCCGACTCGCACTTGGCCGGTTTTTAGATATATATTATTATAATATGCTGTTTTTGATTATATTTTTTTATGTGTAACGGCTTCGTTTTACGTATCATAATTTACTATTTTTTACGATAGTGCAGTAATGTTTGTTCTCGCACGCACGCCACCCCAACCTTTATCCCGACAAACAATACGGCGGACAACAATGCTATTGCGCGCGCATCTGTCATATAGAGGATCGTGATTGGTCGATGCGGTGCGGCGTACACGCACACCGTACACTGATTTTCACGGTGCTGCCAGAATCAATACCGAAATTCGATATAACGGTAAAATATATGGCTTTATCGCAAACAGTGCGATCAAAGCAATTTTGATGCGTTTATAGATATGAAGCGAAATAATTATGAGACGAGTAAAATTGACCATGATATATTTACATTTACTTAACAGTAAGTCATTAAAATAATACTTTATTTTATATAGATTTAACAAATGTATTCGAATAAACACACATAATAGGAACATTTTTGTACCTATTTTATTTTATTTAATACAATAACTAAATATTTGTAACTGGTAACTGTCATACACTATAAGTTTATATTCAAATACTCTAGAAGTCTAGAAGAAGTTAACTAAGTAGGATAATTTTCGTGGAGCTGTTTTTTTTAAACAT
Source organism: Ochropacha duplaris (assembly GCA_951361185.1). Classification (NCBI taxonomy): domain Eukaryota; kingdom Metazoa; phylum Arthropoda; class Insecta; order Lepidoptera; family Drepanidae; genus Ochropacha; species Ochropacha duplaris. The sequence continues at coordinate 5,766,013 of OX592707.1, read as the reverse complement.
ATAATTTACATACATCTATACCAATAATATAAAAAGGTAGAGTTTTCAAGTCCTACATCAAGGAGATAATTTCCAAAACTGCTAATCCTATTTTGAAAATGTTTTCATAAATAGGAAGCTACATTATCCCCGAGGACTATTGACAGCTATTTATCTCGAAAACGCGAGTAAAACCGCAGGCTGAATGCTAGAATTTTGAATTCATATCACCTCTGAACACCCATTCAAATAACCAACGTGTAACTACTCGTATATATTCTCACCGTCACTCAATAAAACCTCATTATGTTCCCATTAAAAGGTGAACAAAAAGGAAACAATTACAAAAGGTGTACACTACACTACACCGCTCTCGAGCGCACACATCCTTCCGACCACTGCCATCACTAAGTTCCCACGTCCTAACGCTTTGTTTTAGCTAGGCATAGTCAACTAACTACCCTTGTAGTCATTATAGGTTGCTCTCAGCTCACATTCAATAGAATATTTTTAAGCGTAATAGCATGATGTAGAAAATATATTGATACAGGATTGTAGATAAAGAAATTGTTCTTTTTAGGTCATTAATTTATAGGGGACCGAAGAATAAGTCGGCAAACGATCTGTAGGTACTCTTGCTTATAATGTTTGGTTGATCACTTTAATACTTAATGGCATAGTTTTATTATTACCGTGATTTAGTATGATTTATTAAACATTTATTTTTTACGTAATGATATTTAGCCTACTATACGATAGGGAATAAAATTTAGCAATATTTTGAATAGCTAGCTAGCCTGTAGCCCCTGTAGGCAGATTAATTCATAAAACGATCTACGTGTGAATTAACTATGGGCAAATGGTGTGAACTCATTAAATACACCATGACAACGTATCTCTCATATGTTTGGAGTCCCATCAATTGGCGTGACGGATTTACCTGGACGTTTTCCCATAAGTTTTTAGGGATGATTGATAAACGAATATATGTTTTCACACACTGCGTTGCATAATAGATAATTATTTATAATTAGTATTATAAATGGTGTAACTACAATAGTTCGACTTTGTTTTATATGAATTAGCAAAATATCGCTATCATAAAGGTTAAATCTTTGAATCATATGCTAATGTAGTTTCATTTTTTGCTATTCATAAACTTATATTCAAGGCACAAATACAATTTGAAAAATGATTATTTGACTCTGTGGTTGGTAAGCACAGACAGACAGACAACTTGAGGGAGGTAGTCGTCCAAAGTAACACGTGTATGCCATGGCTACTTGATAATATTTTCCATCACCTGTTGTATTTTAAATATTAATCGAATAAATCCCAAAAGAGCTTAAAATTCATACAAGGATGAGGTGATTTTATCTTGCGGCATAAATATATTTTTACAGTTAACTAATATGGTAATCTATACTAATACTAATTTAAAAAGAGGTAAAGTTTGTGAAGTTGTAGGGGGTAATCTCCGGATCTACTAAATCGATTTTGAAAATTATTTTACCAATAGAAAGTCACGTTCATAGATGGTAACGTTATTTGTGAGTGTCATAGGCTATAATATTTTTGTCCCGGCAAAAGTTAAGATCCCACGGGAATGCGGATGAAACCGCGGGGGACATCTAGTCAATACATAAAGCTCTAAGTACACTTATTCAATTACACTGTCCACTCAACAGTGGCAGTAAGTGATACCGGTAGTAGGTACCTAGTATAGGATGCGCGGGCGCAGGGCTTCCGGGCGGCGCGTGCGTGAGTGGGGCTTCGTGGTTCCGGCTGTCTTTGTTTACCACCTAACTTTTGTTCATTTCATCAATTATGAACCTTCATACATAGGTAATAAGGGTATCTTGGTGGTAATAAAAGTGTATACTGTGGTATAATTAGGTCGTTGTCGCGCATGCGCTGAGCCGGACGCTCGAAGGGGATTTGAAGACGATCTTACCATAGTACCTATGGCTACATTGTGCTGTAACTCTTAAACACATGACATTTTGCAATAATCAATATTGCACTGATACTAAGGCGGTGAAAGCTTAGTGGTAGAGTCGTCGGATACCACGGCGAAGGTCGTGGGTTCGACTCCTACAATGAGCTTGAGCTTTCGGTGAAGGAAAACATCGTGAGGAAACCATAGCACGGTGGCAGGGTACTTTGTAGTACCCGATTGGCTGGCTACCACCCTCAAGTTGAAAATCTGTCGCCAAGCACCTATCGGTGTGTTCCGACAGCTGCACTTGAGAACCAGTTCCCATCTAGGCTTTGTGTGCTTACCACCTTCGGCCACATCATCACTTACCATGGTAAGATTGTGGTCAAACACAAACTTATACAGAATAAAAAAAAATGTAGACTCTTGATCTAGCTAAAATCATTTATGGCATGCAGCACAGTATTATTATTTTTACACTAGAGGTCTGACAAGCAAACAAGCGTGTCCATTGATGGTAAGTACCTTCGCATATAGATGGATCATAGTTAACCTCAAACAGATTACCGATGTAGCCTACAGTTCCTTAAAAGTTTGTCAACAGATTTTCTTTTAAACTACCAGGCAGACGGGCCACCTGATGGTGAGTGACTACCGTCGCCTATAGGCATTAACAATACCAGGGGAATTGTCAATGTGTTGTACACCTTATTACAATACCTTAAAATCAAACTGGCTCTCAAGTGCAAGTGCCAGAAGACACCATCAGGTACTTGGCGACAGATTTTCAACTTGAAGGTGGAGGCTAGCCAGTCGAGTACTACATAGTACCCTACCACCGTGCTGTGGTTTTCTCACGATGTTTTCTTCACTGAAAGCTCAAGCTCATTGTAGGATTCGAACCCACGACCTTCGCCGCCGTATCCGACGTCACTGCCACTGAGTTATAATCGCTTTAGAGTTTTAGAGTAAAGCCTGGCGTCGACTACAGCAGAAACGCGTCGAAACGAAGCGAGTCGCATTTATTCTTAGTGCGTCCGTCTCTGATAATCTCATTGGCATTCCAAGTCGTAGTGACTTGAGTTATCATCGCTTCAAAACATGTGTAGTTGAAAATGGATAGACTATAAAATATAAATGTCCTGTCCCCAACATTGATAATACAAAACAATTGCACTGATTACAGGCCTCTGAACTGAAGCGCTAATTTAATACATTGAATACTCCGCCGTGATTCAATTACGTTCAATTATTTTCTCTCAACGCTGGGCGGCATGGTGGGCGGGGACTAACAGGATTGGGCGGCGCGGCTGGGCGGGAGGAACAGATCCGCCCAAACAGAGACATCTCTGTGTCTCCTTTCACACCTTAACTTTGTTTTGGGTTGAGTTTATTTAGTTAAATACTGTTACCAATGCATTTAAAAATAATAAAAAAATGTTGTTATTTATCTTTATTGATCCTACTAATTAATTATCAATGTAAAAGTTTGTGTGTTTGTATGTTTGTTACAGCTCCGTAATGGTTGAAATAGTTTTGGACGAACATGGCACATTTCTTTAATAAAAACATAGGATACTTTTTATTCTGGGAAAATATAAGATTCCTTGAGAACGCGGGTGATACTGGGCAGAAGCAAGATTACTTTAAAACTAACCCTTTATACCTAATTTTGTTAAAAGCCGGCAAAACATAATACATTCCAATACAAAACCAACTATACAGTCATAAAATTACGTAACAAAAAATCCTTGAATAAATTGTCAAGTTCATGATATCACCTACACAATACTATAAAAATTCGAACCCAATTCATAAAATCTCCCAACTTTTTGGTAGAATTAGCGTGTTAATGAAGTGATAACTACGTGAGACGTAACAAGGTACCACACAAGATGCGGGCTTTATCTGCTATCTGAATGTTACCTATACAAAGGTTTGTAAAAACTCTAGTAAACACTTGTGGCGCGTATGGGGGTCCAGGCGAGACATTATGCGGATACGGTTCAGTTGATACTACACAGTATGTAGTCTGAAATGCAACATGGTAAATGGAAACAAAATAAAAAGGATTTGTTTTGGGCTTACACTAATTGCATACACACTAAGGGCAGACACACGAACATTGGTTTTATTACATAAATGACAATTGTTTGTTCGAAACAAACTTTGGTACATATATTTTATTTAATAACTAATATTAAAATCATATTTTTTGACAATTACAAAACATAATTTTTAATTGTATTTATATCACTTACACGATTCTATCAATACAATATCACAATCAAATTAATTTCATGATCAAATATCGATTATCACTTTATCACAGAGATATTGTTATATTTTCAACAAATAAAACTGTATGAAATAATATTGTTGTTCCATATTCTTCCGCACACCCTATATGAGGGTGTCGGGGGATCGCTCGTGGCACCGCACGCGCCAGGGCGCGCACCCTGCTTCGTACAACCCGTCAGTCCTGTCCCGACCGTTCTGTCGTGCGGACAACCGCGCACCCCTATCCACCAATCAACAACACGATCTCACAAACTTTAAAATAAAACACAATCTTAAACTCTCCAAAAAGTTTAAATTATATATTTATTAAAAATTTAAAATACGTTCTTCAACGTATTAAGTCAAAAGTTTTTATTACGGTGCGTATCTAGGGGTGTCGCCGGCTGAGTCAGCAGAGGACCAGGCACAGGTATGAGTCACTTACCTTAGTTTTCTCGCCATAGTAACGCCCTTCGCACGCACCGGCTTTATTTTGTGATTGCGATTTCGATAGCGCGCGAAAGATAGTTTCATTCGTTTAATAATGCTTTCTTTTCGCATTATATAGGGTTTTATTTTAAACAAATGCACACGCGTTCAAATTTAAATTCTTAATTGGCTTTTACTTTTACTTTAAATTGAAACTGATTTTGTGTGGATTTATCAGACGAAGAGATTATTGGAGTATAGATTAACTAGTTCTCCTAAACTTTTTTAATATCTTTATTTACAAAATATACAAACAAATGTACAACTATAATATATAAAAAAACTTCTTCGAGGCTGCCTCTGCTGCCGATCGGCAAGGTTCCCAGAAGGCTGGCAGCGTTTCCTCTTTGGATGGCCAAGCTGATGCGTTGGCGGAAAAAGCTCCCCGCCCCCCGGTCACCCGAGGCCTCGATTAATTTTTTACATAAAATATTTATTTTTCTCCTAAACTATATACCTTGTAAAAACAAAAATGGGTTGGATGGATTTAGAAACATGCCCTGAAAAAAAACAACATTGACACTTTTACACAAGCAAATTAAAAATAAAACATATTCGGTCTCATTATGCGATCATTTAAAGCTAGTCTAGTAAAACAAAAGTGTTTTGAAAATATCGACACATAACAAAAAGATAAGGGGCTATCTTCAAGGCTGGGTTTAACAAAGCTTAGGTTAGCAGGAGAGGTAAAATTTTGTTGTATGTCGGCCGATAGTGGCTCAAGTTTCCTGGAGCCAGACAGGGGTTATTTTGAAGTAATGATATCTTATTCTTTGCTACGAATGTTGCTACGAAACTCGTAGCTTGAGATCCACCTATTATAATAAACTAGCTGTCCTCCGCGGTTTCACCGTTCCCGAGGGATCTAATCCTTCCCCGGGATAAAAATTCTATGTGTTATTCCAGGATATGATCTACCTGTGTGCCAAATTTCATCCAGGTCCGTTCAGCCGTTCTGGTGGGATTGAGTAACAAATATCCATCCATCCAAACTATCACATTTATAATATTAGTGGAATTATTTTGGATTTATAAAAGTTTAATTTATTTGTTTGAAAAGGTAGAGATAAAATGAACATAGTACCAATAATCTATTAATTTTATTAAAATGTAATAATTTTATATTATCTATAACTTATTGAGTGGTAACAATCATAATTATCAACCACTTTGAATGAATATATTATTCAAACCTTAACCAAATCCGATCACACCATACTATAATTATGACACGACGAGCCGTATATTACTTTTAATCCTATCTTATAATTACGATTATGTCAACCCCTTTAATTCTACCTTATGGTGTTACGTGAATTAAATATTTACTGACGACTTTACAATATAATTACGTAGCAAATAGGTAGTTTCCTGAAATTGTATAATATTAAAGTTTATTAAAGGTTTTAAAAATAAAAAATAAGTGGTCACTTGCAAGACGCAATTTGAAACCAAATACAATTTCAATTTTAAATTACGCACGGTAAGGTAGTCAATGCATAATATTATAGTTCTTAATTATCTTCTAATTTAGTGTTTAATTTTTATTAGTGTAAATATTGTTCAAAAATACTATTCCAATTCCTACATTGAAACGTTTTCACAGGTTAAATAATCATAATTCAGCAATTCACATAGTTTGTTTATGTTATTTATTCGAAACCGAATAAAAGAATGCATTAAAGGCTCGGGAGGGTTGTGAGGGCCTATGGAGGGATGGCGAGCGTGGGAGCCGCGATCTCGGCGACAGTAATTAGACAACATGGCTCAACTATTTCCCAACAACCCCTCGTTGATTGGCTACCAGCTAGCGTGGATTATGTTGTTGACGTTTTGAGCCTATCACAAGCAATCTTGCTTGAGGCTCACCTCCCTCAAATTGAAGTAAGCTGTGTTGAAATTGCATTGATTCCTTTATCGAATAGTTGTGAATTCAGTTTATTTTATTTCAAGTATGGCAAAATATCTAATTGTTTAATGAATTATTCACACATAATTAAATATACAAAAATTGCATTAATTTGAAGTTTTCACAGTGCTCCGAACCCAAAATTGTGCCCAGCGGGTCCATATTACTAAGTTATTTGTATCTCTGTTACCGGGTTATACTTTTAAACCATACTAGGTGAGATAAATGTTCACTCAATATTTATTACAATTTTAATTTTAATAAATTATAAAAATAATAAAAAGAAAATTCTATGTTTGGATCCCAACAAAATACAGACGTGAATCATACGAAGACTTTCAACACACTTGTGAAGAAACTAATACTAAAAAAACAATTTATTTAAGATAAAAAGATTGATTAAAAGTGATTTTTTTTTCGGAATGGCGGGAAAAATTAATCAGTTTTCCTATGCGGTCGCGTCTAACAATGGCGATAAGCCATAGACTAAAATAATGAGGTTTCTTTTTTTTTCGCTTGTCGTGGGTAGCGTTTTAGCCACGTACAAAGTTTAAGCAACTCAACCATTAAAAAATGCCTATCACTCTAAAAGAAACTCCCTATTGAAAAATATTTTTCAACACACTTGCTCATAAAATAGCTCTAATTTCACCGCAATTAGGCACATAATGATACCTGTAATCAAACTGTGACTTTTTCGTTGCTATTATTAACAAGTGAGTTATAAGGTTTTTTATTTTATTTTATTGGTTGAGTTGCTTTGTTCTTAAAAAAAATCGATACAATAAAGATCGTGTTCAATAGTACAAATAAATTAATGTACCTATTGCTTGCTCATTTCATGCAACTTCGTATTTAAATAGATAATTTCAACATGCATCAACTTATTTTTCATAGCAAAACTCAATAAATATTTAAATACCTATATAAGTAGGTATCATTTATTCATAATAAACGTTGGATAAAAGTTTAAAATAATTAAATTATTAAATATTATTTATATTTATTTAAATAATCATTTACTTAAATAAATGACTTAACCTAAGAATTTTATTTTTAGTGAGTAAAAAAAAGTCAACCTAATGAAATAAATAATTAAATCTAAATAAAAATGTCGTTGTCAGTATGCCAAGAATGCTGATTCTTTGGTATACCAAAAATATTTGACAGATATTTTTGGTTGGTTTCAAATATATGTTTTAATGGACAGTTTTAATTTCAATATTACAAACTAATTCTTAATTTGTTTAAAATTTTTTGCTATATGCTGCAAATTTTTTATTCAAGAAAATAAAATAAACAAACATGAATTGCAAATGAGCTTGCTGCATGCTCCGCGTGTTAGCTAGACATATGTCGTAGACTGTTGTTGCGTTAAAAGCTTACATTTTTGCTCCTAGCTAAGAATTTGGTTATTGTTTTTGTATCGCAATCACAGTAAAGAATTTATTACAAAGTGTATTTTAAATATTAGTTAGTTTTCTAATTATGTAAATGTGTTATTACAACTAAAATAGCTGATTTGACAGACATTGCTTTGTCCAAAGCAAGTCCAAAGTAATTTCAGTTCTGTCATAATTTTTCAAATATTCCTTACATCTCTCTAAATCAATATTCGGTGTGTTACATTTTATGCATTCAGAAGTGATGCGTTTACCCACGAACACTATATAAGTTTTAATTAATTTATAGATAACTAGCTTTCCGCCTCGCGGTTTCACCCGAGATCCTGTTTCTCCATACGAACTATGGACCCGGTTCATCCGTTTAGGGGGTGAATTTTGGAAAATCCTTTCTTAGCGAATACCTACGTCATAATAACTATCTGCATGCCAAATTTCAGTTGTCCATTCAGTGGTTTGAGCTATGTGCTGATAGATCACTCAGTCAGTCAGTAACGATTACCTTTTATATATACAGATTACATTGTATCCTTTAACTTAATATCCTTAAAAAATAACTATATTTAATAAAATAAATGGCTGGTACTTACACTCGAAAAAAAGAATCGAAATAAGCAAGTAATGTACGTGAACAAGAATAAAAAAGCAAAATGGGAGAGAAAAGAGCAAACCACGATGTGGAGTACATCGTTACAATCAAAGAAATAGACCACTTTACCACTATTGAATTAACGGTCCGCTTTTATCGTATTTTCTTGTTGTCACCTCTGAGAAATGATTTTCTTTTACATTACTTTATTTTATTTTCAATCACTTAACAGATGTTTTAATATAGTAAAATTGTTGCAGGCAAAAAAAGAATATATGAAGCCAAACAAAGATTAGAAAGGTGTCTTAAAATGAACTCTATTATTATACATAAGCGGTTACATCAAGAGTGAAAATGGAAGCGGCTTTACCACATTTTCACCGGCTCACAAACTCGCGGTTTTACCAACAGTACGCGGCACCTCCCGTTCGGATATCCAGCAATTATCTTCATGACCTTATTCCTCAGCAACATCCCACTCTCCTTCAACAATATTTAGCCTATTACCATGAACCTCTGGTGCCTCTCGATCTTTCTCTCAAATCTACTACACCCATCACACCTCCTTGTACTCCTCCACCCCCTCAGAAACGCAAGTCTACCGATGACACTAGAAGCCAAAAATCACCTAAAATATTTCGACACTTTGAAGATACTGATGACAAAATAGAAGCAGAAAATAACACCCAAAAACGGAAAATTGAAGATGAGCATTCAAACGACAGCGATAGCCCCGAAGCTAAGAAATTGAAATTCACTAAGCAATTCTTTGATGAATTAAAGACTTGTTTACCTATTGATCCAGAAACTCCGTCAAAAAGCGAAAGAAGCTCTCCAGATATTGTTGAAATAAAAGATGTAGAAGAACGTCCAAAAAAACCATCAAAAGTCACACAACCCATAAAGAAAAGTAAAGCTGTACGAAGATTAATGTTTGATGAAGACAAAACGTCTCCAGTCTCTGGGACCATCATTCGAGATCTGGCTGAAGATGAAACGCTCGTAGTTCGGAAGGTAAATATTTTTTAGTTCATAATAATGCACTTAATAAAATACAACTCTGCAAACAAAGCAACAGTCAGATATTTATCGAAAATAAATGGCAAAGTTGCACAGGAACTATTAATTAGACGTTCTTACCATACCATTACAGTAGTTTGCGGGGTGACTTTCCTTATCGGTCCGGCAATTAAACGAGTATGAAATCGCGTATTGTGTTATGTTTCTGTGCTAATAACAGCTTTAAGGGTGAACCAGAACGCTTACCGCAGGGGGTGTGTCTGAGGGACATTAACTATGAAATAAATCGCCGTTTCAATACGATACCATTTCTTTAAAATCAGATAGAGAAATAAAGCTTAGTTTTGCCGCAATAAAAATTATTATAATGATATGGAATAAAAACTACATATAAATGTGTTTTTATAGGGAGACATAGATCCTGCATTCAACGTTGTGGAAGTAACAGATGAGGCAAAAGCTTTGATTGCAACAATAGAGAACCGTCTAGGCCGATACATATGCAGGCTATGCCGAAGATTGTATGGAGATGCTTTTGCGTTAGCGCAGCATCGATGCTCCAGAATTGTGCATATAGAATATCGATGTCCTGAGTGTGATAAGGTAAGATATTAAAAACTGCTTAATTTAACCTTCCGCCTGGCTTTGTTTAGTCAGAACACTAGGTCTACTTGATGGTGACCGGCGAATATTGGAATTAGGGACAGTTTTTATATGTTATTTGTTTAGGGCTCAATTGCGGTCCTTTTACAAAAGATATTTTTGTACAATAAAAGATATACATTTAAGAGATGATTATTAGAAGTAGTAAAATTCTGTTTTGATAATTGTTTTCTCATGTCAATTCCTAATAAAAAAAAAACATCTGCAGCCCTTTCAATTTATGAGAGAACATCCCAAATTATCATCGTCATTTTATCCCAATTAACACTTGATAACCTGTGAGATAGATAGAGTTCATAGAGTCCATCACTCACTTTTTGTAGGCATGGGAACAAATAATAACGAGGGTGGGTGGTTTAACTGTGAACACTTGGCATGTTTCCATGGGAAGCGGTGGCGAAATGTTCAAATGTTTATACTTAGTTGTTAGTTAATTGATACGTCACGTGATGCGTGGTGAGAAATTATTTGTGTTATTTAGCTGATCTATGATACTTAGTTTCGATAGTTGAACTGATCATTAAAGATAAGAATAATAATAACTTCATATGTAGGTATTGAGCAAAAGAATTGGCATAGGTACTTAATAGTTTTTTGTCATTTAGGTATTCAACTGCCCAGCAAACCTTGCGTCCCATCGACGCTGGCATAAGCCTCGGGTCCCAGGCGCAACGAAGCGTCGAGAAACACCATCTTCGGAGGCTGGTCGCTTCCCTTGTCAGCGATGTGGCAAGCTATTTCGAAGACAAGCCTACCTCAGAAAACATCTTTTAGCTCATGAACAACCCGATGCTGAGCCCGAAAAAGAACCGTCAGCTTTCCGACAGGTTCATGCCGACTATCCTGCTTATCAACCGGTAAGTTAACATCTCTCGTATAACACAGCTGCACTTGATTGGATTTCTTGTTGAAATTGTGGTCAGTAATTTTCAGAATCATTTTTGTTTTTTATAACAAAGTATTTAGCAGGAATACTATTGGCTTCCGCGGTTTTATCCGCATTCCCGAAGGAATTAAAACATTGCTTATGTTAGACAGTAATAATGTAACTTTCCATTGGTGAAATATTTTTTTGAATCGGTTCCAAAGTATGTACAAGACGTATGATCTTACTAAGAATCTAAATACCTCATTAAAAAAATATTTTTACTCCTCTCTAGGATACAATCCAGGACAACAATTTCAACACATTCTGGAATAAAATTCCACCTCCCCAACAAGACATGAACTGGGATGGCATGCGTACTCGTTGCGCATCGTCTTGTTCGTCGGAGGATTCCCGAAGCCTTGACGTCACGGGGTCTGAAGACGAAGGCGGCGTTGGGACGGGTGACTGACGACGCGTGCTGCGGCCCGTGCCGCGTTTCCCCACCTTCACTCCCGTCGCTAACACCCTATATCCTTATACCACATCCTATATACACGATTCCACGCATATGTACTTCTCTTAGACGCAACAAAAGGTAAGGTCCTTTGAACATATCATGGCTAACAATATCATACAGTTTACGGCTTAATATTAATTAATTAATTTTTATTGTATATTTAAAATTTGCAATTTTTTTCAAGTAGGTATATTTAAAACATTTTACATAATACGATTTCTAGAAAATATAATTTTAAAACTAAAGTCATGCATAATGTAATATTATTATTATTTTAGGAAATAGTTGCATTCGTCTATATCTAGTAATAATTATGTTGTATAATCATTGTATATTTAATAAATTGCATTGTATATTTGATCTCCTACAGCGACATTCCAAATGATCTATTGCGTGCATTGTCAAACATATCACGTGATTACGTAGCTTAGATTAGTTCTTTATCTTTTCATTTAATTTATATTCGTTTAAATTGCACTAAATAAATAACAATAGTGTAAATTAATTATATTTAGAGCGTCTTTATGAGCCTCAATTTTTTACTATATGTATATCAAATTGCACTTTTAGGTAACTAACTCTCACACCATTTTAGCCGTTATCTTACATATAATATTATGAATATATGCAATTATGGGGATGCAACCGCGCTTTAATGTTATGTTTAATTCACTATCCATACCCTTATATTTATTAAATACATTATTTTATTTATATTGAGTTCTTGTCAAGTCAATTGGTGATATAAACCACACGTTTCGTTCGGTTCACCAAGGTGCGAAGGGTCATCGCAATCGATATTCTCGAGCATATTTTTAGATGCAACGCTAACTGGCTGGTCGGCTGCAGTCTAATAATTTTTTCAACAATCGTTGTACATCAGAATTGAGGCAGGCAGGTCGCAAGTAGGCCGTGCGCCGTTTAAATAACTTATTAGAAGCCTTCATTTGTTTTTAAAAGATAAATACAGCCAATTATTATCTTGTTTCCCTTTGTTATAGACAATAGATAAGTCGTGTTCACCTAATCATTTACCTACATTGTCTTGAATGTGCGTGTGCGCGCAATAAAAACATTTTAAAGACTAAGCTCGTGTACGGTCAACGCAATTTAGTTTTAATTATATTGATAGGAGTATTTGTATTATTTTCTAGTCGTTTAGTTTTCTAGTCATTGTTTAATAAACATTTTATTTGAATATTTAAATAAGTCTAGTCAGTAATATTATACTTATTTACACTTTTTTCTTTTAAATTATTTTGATCTCAAATTGAAATATTCCAAATGAACATTCTAGTCGACATAGATTTATAGTAAACCAATTTCATCTATTAACTTTATCTAGTCAATCTCTAATCTTATTTCATGATTTGAAATATATTTTCAAATGTAGTCATTTCTTATTATAGTCTAGTTATTTATTGATTTTTTTTTAATTATTATTGGTACAAGTCTAGTCAAAATTAGATTTTATACTAAAATATTTTCAAGTACTCGTAAGTAAATATTTTCAAACATATATTAATATCATCGCCAATCAAATGGCTGCAGATCAACATTTCTAAACAAAACAATGTAATATTTTCACTTAATCGATTTCAAGCCGAGCTACAGTTTTACTTTGTTATAGAGACAATTAAGATTCAATCAACACTTTCTAGTCAAAATGAAATAATCTAGTCTTTCGTAAATTATATTCTAGTCAAACAAAATTTGATATAAATCTAGGATTCGTATATTGATCTCATCAATATTAATTAATCTAGTCATATTATTTGTTCTATCTAGTCAATATTTATAAATAATTATATCTTTATTTACAACAAATGTACAAAATATACAAGCAAATGTACAACTATAATATATAAAAAACTTCTTCGAGGCTGCCGCTGCTGCCGATCGGCAAGGTTCCCAGCGTTTCCTCTTTGGATGGCCAAGCTGATACGTTGGCGGAAAAAGCTCCCCGGCCGCCGGTCACCCGAGGCGTCGATTAATTTTTTACATGAAATAATTTATATTAATAAACCTATCAACGGTTTATCCATCAAAGGTTTCGAAAACATGTCATCTCAATATATTTTTCAGCATCTACCCGGCTTCTTTTTATCGATTGCGGTGAATTTTCTGGGGTTTTTTTTTATTTGCAATATTTTATTTTATTATTTCTTGTTTCCAATCGTTAAACTCGCCAATATGAACGTCTTTTACTATGAGAACAAATTAAATCGTATGCGGTATTTTTTTTTGTGTTCCAGTAATAAATATATTTTATAATAGTAAGAATTTCACTACTGCTAATTTATCGATTGAATAATTTATAATCAATCTGTATATTGATGTATTTAAAAAGTACATGAGTCATACACATGGTACATACGAATAAAATATGATTTAAGAAAATAGATATTTAGAACCTTTTACTAAGTTTAAAGTTTACGATAAAATCGAATTATTTATAGAAATTTAGATATTTATAGTAAGAGATATTATATAACAAATAAATAAATCTCTATCGAGTGGAATCTAGTCAGTGTGTTCTTAGCAACGCGTTCCAAAGATAATGTAAATATGAAAACGCTAACTTATTTAAAATTAGATTGTAATTAGGTTTAAGTCTAGTATAACACAAATTTATTGTTTGTTTTCATATCATTTTTTTATTTTTCTTCAAATTGAACATTCAATATTTACAATAACTAAAATATGAGTTTATTTATTTATGTACCTAACACTGGCTTTTTGATCCGCGTTATCACTAATTTAATTATTTAAAAATAGGCCTTTTTTAATAGCTGCCTTTCTTTATAAAAGGAAGTTGTGTGGAAATTGTCATGTGGCTAGCCCCAGTGCTTTTAGTTGTTTGAGAATAGATCAGTCAGTTAGTCAGAACAAGTCTTTCTTTATGTATAGGTAGATAACATTTTACGTATTTAAAGACTCATCTAAATTATGTTTTTTTTATTTGTACTTTTACGTTTAATAAATTATATTTCATACAGCTATTTATTTTAAATTAAAAGATTGAATGCTGCTGAATATATAGTACCTACTTTCAGTATAATTCCCACACTATTTAAACATTCATAAATATAATAATAGCATTTTAATTGTATATATGGGCGATCCTTGATTGGGACGCCATCTATTGTCATTCTTTAAAACTATTTTATTATTGTTTGCTTAATTTAAGACTTTCAAATATTATTATTATTTACATGAAATTTAAATTAAATGATAAAAGTAATTTAGACAAATTCCAGATAATAATTTTGTAACTTTTGTGTAATTTCGTTTGTATTGTAAGATATTAATTTGATTAGTAGTAAATGCTTCCAATTTTGAGCTAAGAATTATTTGTTACACTATTTATTAAATATTATGTTATTAAATCAATTTGCAATGCTATTACTTTATTTTAATTATTTGAAATATTTCTGTATCGGTATAATATTTAATGTTTGTTTTATGATAAATGCTAATAAATTCGGAGCATTAGACAACTAATTCATTCCTTTTAGCCGTAGATATTAATTAAAGTTAACAGGATTATTATTGTTATTAAATTGTAAAACCAGTATTGAAAATTATGTATTTAATTATGATTTATAAATAGATGATAAAATTGTTTAGCTTTTAAATATTATTATGTATGGTTGGTAGTATTGATGTTTCCTTTCTACTATTTTTATGTTGTAAACTGGTCACTTAAGATTGTTTAAAAGAGAAACCAATTTGCGATTCTGCCTCTTAGCTGATAACAATTTACGTGGACACGTTGTATTTTCACAAGTAAAGTTTGAGTTAATCATCCAGTGTTTAATTTGTGATGGAACCCGATCTACGTAATGGCGCCTCGCCGACAGCAGCGGTGGGATCACAACCGGACAACACGGCTACCCAACCTCCGGATCCTACGTTCACCATGGAGCAGGTTATGTCCCTTGTTCGTTCTATGACAAATCAAGCGGCAACAAGTGCTGTGACTGCTGCTCTTTCATCTGAGACTGCACCACCACGCCATCGTAGTGATTTTTACTTACCTCCATATGATCCAGACCAAAGATCACATGATATCAGAGATTGGTGTTCGCATATAGATGAGACTATTAAACATTTCAATATACCCTCGCATGAAGCCCGCATGAAAGCTATACTGCAATTGAAAGGCAGGGCTAAAACGTGGGCTGATACGTGGTCTTTACGTTCAACGACTTGGGAACAAGTTAAATCAGAACTAATTCAAACTTTTGGCAGGGAATTCCGGTACTCCGATGATATCCAGAAGTGGCGGGCCTACACCTCTGACCAGGCCTCCAGCTACGCAGAGTACGCAACTGCAGCCTGGACCCTGTTTAAGAGAGTGAGGCCTGAAGCTACGGATGCTGAGGTAGTGGACGCCTTGATTACAGGTATTTATCCAGAATTTGTCCGCTCTGAATTGTTGAGAAATACGCCCGATTCATTACCAAAATTAGTATCTGTGCTTAAAACGTATCGAAAGCGTAAATTTGAAATCCCTGTTAAGACTACCGATAGCAAGAAACCTCGCGTTGCTGAATCTAATGTGACAAAAAAAGATCAATTGCTCGTTTGTTACAATTGTAATAAACCAGGTCATCGTTCGCGTGATTGTAAGGAACGTAATTCTACTAAACCACAATCTACTTCTCAACTTACTGCCGCTATTAGTAGTTCTGTTTCTCCTAGTGGCGCAGGTACATCCTCCAATAATTTAAACAAATCCGTCGAATGTCACTATTGTCACCGCAAAGGTCACCTTGAGAAAAATTGCTTCCGCCGTCAAAATGACGATCGAAATATAGCTATTAATAGTAAGTCTGTTAATTTTTGTTCGTCTGTGGATCGTAGCACAACAACTGTAACTATAGGTAATAAAAGCTACTCTTGTCTTTTTGATACCGGTGCGGATTGCTCTTTAATTAGAGAAAAAATTGCTGGTTCTATTCCTGGGAAGCGTAGACTAGTTGATGTCAAATTTTCAGGCATAGGGGGATGTCAAGTTAAATCAAATCTCGTTATTACTACTTTAGTCAATATTGGAGGTGTTTGTGTCGAACTTGAATTATATGTTGTAGGAGACACACAAACCCAATTTGATATACTCATAGGTTTCGATCTTTTGAAAATACCTGGTTTAAGCGTTACCCTAGATAAGGACAACATTTATATTAAGCGCGATAGTCTGATCAGTCAATGTTCCGTTACAGACCTTAATCTTAATATAGACACTGACATTACAGACCTTGATGAAATTAAAAAATTACATCATCTTTTACGTGAATTTAAACAAAGCTTTACAACCGGTAATAAAGTTTCACAGGTCACAACTGGTGAGCTTAAGATTAGGCTAAAAAACCCTGATAAGATTGTTCAGCGTAGGCCCTACCGTTTATCCCCGTTAGAACGCGAAAAAGTAAAGGGTATAATTGATGATTTAAAAAGTAATGGTATAATCCGTGACAGTTCATCTCCTTTCAGCAGCCCAATTCTATTAGTTAAAAAAAAGGATGGAACTGATAGACTTTGCGTAGACTTCAGAGAATTAAATGCGAATACTGTTAGGGATCATTATCCATTGCCTCTAATTGCAGATCAAATTGATAAATTAGGTAAAGCCCGCTATTTTACTTGCTTAGATATGGCTGCGGGATTTCATGGCATTCCTATCGCCCGCGACTCCATAGAAAAAACTGCGTTTGTGACCCCTGATGGCCAATTTGAGTATTTGCGCATGCCCTTTGGTTTATGTAATGCGCCTTCTGTCTATCAACGGGCTATTAACGCAGCTTTAGGCGACTACAAGGATAATATAGCCCTTGTTTATGTCGATGATATATTAGTAATCTCTGAAACTATCTCTGAGGGTCTTTACAATCTAAGGCTGGTATTGCATAGATTGACCAAAGCTGGATTTTCCCTCAATGTGGACAAATGTTCGTTTCTTAAAACTAAAATAGAATATTTAGGTAATCTCATCGAACAAGGCACTGTCAAACCAAGTCCCAAGAAAATCCAAGCTCTTGCAAACTCGCCAATTCCCAAATCTGTCAAAGGTGTTCGTCAATTTAATGGCTTGGCCGGTTATTTCCGTAAATTTATTCCAAATTTCTCCACAATTATGGCTCCATTATACGAAATTACCAAATCAAATACCCCATGGGATTGGAATGATCGTCATGAAAATGTAAGGCAAGAAATTATTTGCCGTTTAACATCTTCACCAGTTTTGGCGATTTTTGACCCTGACTTAACAACAGAACTTCACACAGACGCCAGCTCACTAGGCTATGGCGCTGTTTTAATTCAACGACATGACTGTATTCCAAAAGCTGTTGCTTATTTTAGCATGCGGACGACTGAATGTGAAAGTAAATACCATTCTTATGAATTGGAGACCCTCGCAGTTGTCAAGGCGATAAAACATTTTCGGCATTTTCTGTACGGGCGTTCGTTTAAGGTAGTAACTGACTGTAACTCTTTGAAAGCGTCGAGACATAAACGGGAACTAACTCCAAGAGTTCACAGATGGTGGGCGTTTTTACAAAATTTTCAGTTTGAAATTGAATACCGTAAAGGAGACAAACTTTCACATGCAGATTTTTTTAGTCGTAACCCAATCGACATATCAATACCAATATGTTCCCAGTCGCGATCTTATCCAAATTCTCACTCATTAATGTTTTCTATTAGCACTACTTCCTCACTTGATAATAATTGGTTGCTTATTGAACAAAAACGTGATCCCGTGTTGAGTAAATTTGTAGAACAATTAAAGGAAGACGTGCTTTCACCTGCCGTTGCGAATACTTACGTCATTACACAGGACAAACTATTGCGAAGGAAAGTGCAAGTCGATAATAAGACTCGTAAGTTGATCATTGTGCCTCGTAGTTATAGGTGGAACCTCATAAGTCACTATCACGATTCTTTACAGCACTTTAGTTGGGAAAAAGTTCTTGATAAAATCAGAGAACAGTACTGGTTTCCTCGAATGTCCAAACTAGTAAGAAAATTTGTGGAAAATTGTGTTAGTTGTCGCGTTCGAAAAGGAGTATCTGGTGCTCGACAAGTGACTTTACATCCCATAGACAAAGTTGAGATTCCTTTTCATACAGTACATGCAGATATCACAGGTAGAATGAATGGTAAAAGAAGTGGCACTGAGTATGCTTTTGTTTTCATTGACTCGTTCACTAAATTTGTTTATATGATTTATACTAAAGATCGCACCACTGAGACAGCTCTTGAATGCTTCAAAAGTCTAATATCTATCTTTGGAACTCCAACTAGGCTTATAACTGACCAGGATAAAAGTATGACAGCAGTAGACTTCAAAAACTTTTGTGAGCATTTTGGCATTCAGCATCATGTGGTAGCTAAGGGTGCTAGTAGAGCTAATGGGCAGGTTGAACGCATTATGAAAGTCATTAAAGATAATATGTCAATTGTAGAGCTTACTAGACCCTGGCATGTTGCCTTAGGTGAACTCCAACTGGCAATCAATTGTACCATTTCCAAAAGTACGGGTAAAAGTCCAATGGAAATGTTATTTGGCAAAAAATCTTCTCCACCAGCTATAAAACTTACACAAATTGATGAGGACTTATTAACTGATGACCTTGATGCACTGCGATCTAATTGTAAAAGTAGGATGGACGAGCAATCTCTAAAAGATAAAACCCGTTTTGACGTGGGCAAAGCTAAGATTCAGCCATTTAAAGTAGGTGATTTTGTCTTGATGCGTCGTCATGAGCGTCATACGACTAAATTGGGCCCAAAATTTGAGGGGCCTTTGGAGGTTTTAGAAGTGTTACCAAACGACCGCTACAAACTTAAACATGTAAATTTGCGTGGTTGCTCAGAAAAGATTGCAAGTCATGATTTCTTGCGGCCTGCTCCTCTAGCTCAAACAGACCCATTTAATGACAGTGATACAAATGAATCGGCCGTATGGGTAGATAATCAGAGTTTGGAAATGCCTGCTAATTCTGGTACCTCTACCTCTACAGGTTTTAGAAACGTTATGTAAAATATTTGAGTTTTCAACGTTTTTTGTGTTGATTTATATTGTGTTGAAGTTTATTGTTTCCTATCCTAAATCCATCCTTAAAACGCTGGTTGGCCACCTTGCGTTTCCTCAGTCCCGGTCTGGATTGGGCGGCTAGATCCCAGGAAGGGTGATGCCAGAGTTACTTGGTTGTGCGGCTAGATCCCAGGAAGGGTGACGCCAAAATTATTTGGTTGTGATATTTTTGTTGACTGGTTATTATTATGATATTTTGTTGTTTTGAGCCTATGATTTGTGTAATGCAGCGCAGAGAGCGCGCTGGAGTCAGTATGGCCGTATGGGCGATCCTTGATTGGGACGCCATCTATTGTCATTCTTTAAAACTATTTTATTATTGTTTGCTTAATTTAAGACTTTCAAATATTATTATTATTTACATGAAATTTAAATTAAATGATAAAAGTAATTTAGACAAATTCCAGATAATAATTTTGTAACTTTTGTGTAATTTCGTTTGTATTGTAAGATATTAATTTGATTAGTAGTAAATGCTTCCAATTTTGAGCTAAGAATTATTTGTTACACTATTTATTAAATATTATGTTATTAAATCAATTTGCAATGCTATTACTTTATTTTAATTATTTGAAATATTTCTGTATCGGTATAATATTTAATGTTTGTTTTATGATAAATGCTAATAAATTCGGAGCATTAGACAACTAATTCATTCCTTTTAGCCGTAGATATTAATTAAAGTTAACAGGATTATTATTGTTATTAAATTGTAAAACCAGTATTGAAAATTATGTATTTAATTATGATTTATAAATAGATGATAAAATTGTTTAGCTTTTAAATATTATTATGTATGGTTGGTAGTATTGATGTTTCCTTTCTACTATTTTTATGTTGTAAACTGGTCACTTAAGATTGTTTAAAAGAGAAACCAATTTGCGATTCTGCCTCTTAGCTGATAACAATTTACGTGGACACGTTGTATTTTCACAAGTAAAGTTTGAGTTAATCATCCAGTGTTTAATTTGTGATGGAACCCGATCTACGTAATGGCGCCTCGCCGACATATACATACAACGTGTGCACCTTTGTACCTTAGCTTGGATTTGTAGATTGCACATTAATTTAAAATTAAATGTAAGAATTTAATTACAATTATAGATAATTATAATAAAAATATAGACGAATGTGTAGTTGTAATGTGTACCTAGTTATGTAGAAAAAACTTATAAATGTATAAATTATTACAATAATTACGTATTTGTTTTATTTTCCTACCTCAGTTAACATTTTCTATTTACTCTACCAAATATACTATTATAGTTAGTATTTTTTGCATTATATATTTTGTATATCTGGGCTCACTTGGATTCATCATCATCATCATGCCAACCGGAAGACATCCACAGCTGGACAAAGGCTATTATAGTCTGTTTTTTTTCGGACTTTTCTGATTCGGACTAAACTGACACTTACGAGTACTAATATGGTTAAAATTACTGTTTCATGGTTTGAACATATCACTTTTTATAAATAAAAGTCAATCTAATATCAGTGATTACAGGTATTCTCATTCATGCTTTTAAGAAATAATTTCTGAGTAAAGAAATATTTCTTACGACAACTGTCAAATCAGTCCACATAATTAAAAATCCAAGTATAGGTTATATCTAATTGGGTTATTTTGTTGAAAATTTTAGTTGATGCAAAAATCCCAATTAAAAAAATTATACGTAGTAAAATATGAAGTCGAAAAAATACCACTAGCAACAAATATAACAACATAGCTAGGTTGGTTGTGACCACGAACAATCCAAGGTCTGTGGTAGCGAGGAACGATGAACGCGGCCCCTGTAGTGATGAAGATCATGGCTCAATTGTATTGTACTCGTATGGTTGGTTAGCTTGCTTCAATGAGGAAACAATAAAACTGTACCTAAAAGTATTGCAGAATATCATATTTTACAGAGATATTGTGGTCAATGATATAAACCTCACCTCCTTCAATGTTACAGCTACATTATAAGAATTAAAACGGTCAGGGATGAAGAAAGAAAATTGGAAAGTTTCCGTCATTCAATTGTTTTTCGATAGAACTTATTTAAACTTCAAAATAATTTTCAATTTTAATGAATATTGTTTTAACAATGGATAACTTTAAACTATTTTGCTACACCCTCACCCTGGAAAGTGACAATGAGGAGAAGTGGACTGAAGTGATAATAATCGTACAGAAGGAAACTACATCTTAAATGGAGCCAAAACATTCCAGTTAGGTAGACGAAAAAGATTACAAGATTTATTTAA
The DNA here is from genome assembly GCA_951361185.1 of Ochropacha duplaris. Taxonomy (NCBI): domain Eukaryota; kingdom Metazoa; phylum Arthropoda; class Insecta; order Lepidoptera; family Drepanidae; genus Ochropacha; species Ochropacha duplaris. The sequence goes on along the minus strand of OX592707.1, from coordinate 5,744,003 downwards.
GTATTTATTATTTTGAAGCTTTTTATTTCCTTAATAACATTATTCATTATATTATATCAATTTAATTAAAATAAAAAATATCTTAATAACAAAATATATATTATTATTACTTACATGAAGATTAACATTGCTTGAATTATAAATATTAATTATTTTTTCTTTTACATTAACAATTATTCATGTATACAATTTTTCTACATTTTTCTGTAAGTATTAAGAACCTATCGACGAGTATTAGGTCTATACTCCATCTGTCTCCGCTTTATCCTTGCTCTTGGGCTGATCTTATACAGTCCTTACTTGTATATTTTATAAGTCATCTTTCCATCATTCCAGAGCGTCTGCGTTCACATCGACTCATAGTATCAAGATAGATACTATTTTTTTTTACCTACCACTAACTAACGTAGCAAACAAGCATACGCCATCTAAAAGCAAAATCAGTCAGTAATATAACAATTCCTATTTCGACCCTCGAACACCAACCCCAAATGCTCCATTAGGTTATGGTATAGAATAAGGGTGAGAGTTTCTATGCTCATCCGCTAGATGCTGCTTGCATAGTTTTAGAAAATATATCAAATGTTTTGAATCAATAATTCTCATTATTACATTTACTCATTAACTTGTTATCTAAGCACATTTTTATAATAATCCTACTATAAATTGAAATTTGGCATAGAGATAGATTATAGTCTGGAATAGCACATAGGCAACTTTTTATCCCGGGAAAAGATAAGATCCCTCGGGAACGCGGGTGAAACCGCGCGGAACAGCTAGTATTATAAATGTGAAAGTTTGGATGGATGGATGTATGTTTGTTACTCATTTACGCCAGAACGGCTGGATGGATCTGGATGAAATTTGGCATGGAGATAGATTATAGTCTGGAATAGCACATAGGTTACTTTTATCCCGGGAAAAGATAAGATTCCTCGGGAACGCGGGTGAAACCGCGCGGAACAGCTAGACTTACTAATATTATAAATGTGAAAGTTTGGATGGATGTATGTTTGTTACTCATTTACGCCAGAACGGCTGAATGGATCTGGATGAAATTTGGCATGGAGATAGATTGTAGTCTGGAATAGCACACAGGCTACTTTTTATCCCGGGAAAAGATAAGATCCTCGAGAACGCGGGTGAAACCGCGCGGAACAGCTATTAATATTACAAATGTGAAAGTTTGGATGGATGTATGTTTGTTACTCATTTACGCCAGAACGGCTGAATAGATCCGGATGAAATTTGGCATGGAGATAGATTGTAGTCTGGAATAGCACATAGGCTACTTTTTATCCCGGGAAAAGATAATGTCCTTCGGGAACGCGGGTGAAACCGCGGGGAACAGCTACAATCAATAATTTTTCATAATTATTTTTATTTTACACGCCTAGGAAAATTACACCACAATAAACTGACTAATTACGGATGACTCAGACTGCCTGACATGAATTATGCAATTTATTCACTTAAAACAAAACATCTTCATGTTATCTCTTCAGTGTATATACAGACAGACTGGAAACCTAGTCAGATGTTTAAAAATGAAGTACACATTAATTATAATAAGTTTAGTAGCTTTAACAAAATGTCATGTGACGCAAAGAATGAAGAACGTTGAAATAACTACACAGTTTCCTGGAGAAAACATTACTCGCAATGATTTTATGAAAAATAATTCAACGAAATCATCAAATACGAATAGAGTTTATCTCGAAGATGTCTTGTTTGCCCTCCATAATCAGAATTGGACAGCTGAAGAGAAGCCTTGTTTCAATCAAATTTTACATTTAGTTCACGGTTTACAGAATTTTACTCTGTGGTCAGTTTGGGGTAAGTAATTCAATTATAAAATAAACAAGTTAAACGCATTAAAATTTCCCAAATAATATCAATGTGTTTATAATTTAAATGAAGCCATGGAAATCGAGGTAAAAAGTAAGCTATTTTTAAAATTTATATTTCGATAAATTTACTTCAACAGAGTGGGATTCCCAGGCATCACAACCACAAGGCCTATTATTCGGAAATCGATATCAATTGGGGAATTTTGACGAATGTATGAATGCACCGTGGAACACCTACCAACAACTGAAAACAAAGTACTGTTTAGCTGAAATAGTGCTTGAAAGAACTGATATGGCTGTACGGAAACGCACTCATAAACGTTTCTACCCTTATCAATCTGCATTGGATTTTATTGAGGTAATAAGTTTAATAATATTATAAAAATTGTTATAATATATTCAGTTAGTTATAATATAATATAAAAAAAAGGTAAAAATGCAACGCAAGCCGCGAAAAAAATTTGCGATGTTTATGGACCTAGTGCAGTGTCTGTGCGAGGAGCACAAATTTGGTTTAAGCGTTTTCAATCCGGAAATTTTGATGTCGAAGATTCACGTCGCTCTGGTCGCCCTATTACGGATAAATTGGAAGCCATTTTTGAAAAAGTGGAGCAAGATCGGCATATCAGTAGTAACGACGTAGCTGAAGAACTGGGAATTGACCACAAAACAGTTTTGGCGCATTTGAAAAAAACTGGGTACACAAAAAAGCTCGATATTTGGGTACCTCACGAGCTCACTGAAAGAAACCTAATGAACCGTGTACTCATTTGTCATTCTTTATTACGACGTAATGAAACCGAACCATTTTTGAAGAAGCTGATAACTGGTGATGAAAAGTGGATCACGTACGACAAGAACGTGCGAAAAAGGTCGTGGTCAAAGGCCGGTCAGGCTTCACAGACTGTGGCGAAACCCGGGTTAACTCGCAACAAGGTGATGCTGTGTGTATGTGGTGGGATTGGAAGGGCATTATTAATTATGAGCTGTTACCACCAGGCAGGACCATCGATTCTGAACTCTACTGCGAACAACTGATGAGATTAAAGTAAGAAGTTGAGAGAAAGCGGCCGGAATTAATCAACAGAAGGGGTGTGGTTTTTCATCATGATAACGCTAGTCCTCACACATCTTTAGCCACTCAATTGTAATTGGGCTCAATTTTGTTGATATTATTATAAAACTTAATAAACATTATTTATTTATTTATTTACTCAGCAAAAATTGAGAGAGTTTGGCTGGGAGGTGTTAATGCATCCGCCGTATAGTCCTGACCTTGCACCTTCAGATTTCCACCTGTTTCGGTCTCTTCAGAATTCTTTAGGCAGTGTCAGGTTAACATCACAAGAGGACTGCCAAAACCACTTGTCACGGTATTTTGATCAGAAGTCCCAAAATTTCTATAGCAATGGTATCATGTCCCTACCTACAAGATGGCAAAAAGTTATTGAACAAAATGGTACCTGCATACTTTAGTTAAATGTAAATAAACTATTTTAAAAATGTTTTGAATTTTCTTAAAAAATGCGAAGAAACTTTTTCCCCAACCTATTATTTCATTCAAATTATTCTAATATTATCTGAACGGAGGCCTTCCCTTTTATTTCATATCAAAATATTATATCGTGTTTTGCGTTGTGTTAACAATTCGTTCGTAGCATATGCTACGAAATCAAGAAACTATAATAATTATTTAAGCAGTATAATGCTGACTACTGTTATTTTGTAAGTGTAATTTAATTAATTAATTACTTTATTAATGTGTTGAATAATTCATATCTACGAAATAAATTTACATAAATATATTAAAAAGTTAGGCCCGCTCGGCATGATTCCGACGATACTGGCAGAGGATTTTTTAATTACAGTAAATGAATTTTATTGCACAATAATTTGACGGTTATCTCAAAACAATTTTCTTATCCCAGTTCCATCCACCAAATTCCCGTGCCCTTAACTCGTTGACATGGGGCGCGTGCGCACCAGCTGTCTGTGCCCCGAACACTATAGAACGGCTGCTGGGCGTGATGCTGGCCCGCAGCCACCTCGGCACGGCTGGCATGAAGGCTAATATAACCATATCGGAGCCCTGCCAGATGTATGACAACCATAGGGAGTTTGATGCCCCGTTTTATGCTTTTTTGTAAGTGGTTTTTATTATTACCTTTAACATTTATATAAAATGTTAAGTTACTGGTATGCTTCTTCTACAGATAATAAATGTTCTCTTAATTTTATGTGCAACTGCAAAGATAACTTACATTTAATAGTATTAATGTTGCAGTTTATCATCATAATCCGTCTTTGTTCTAAATAAACTTATTTTTTATGTCATCTTCTCATTCTTTTTAATGACTAAGTTAATTTAATATCTATGTTCATATACGTAGTTGTTAGTACGTAACAATAATAAAATAATATAGGCAAAAGGTTAAGCCTAATCAAATTTGATATTTTTTATTCCTTTTGGCGTGTGCATTTTACAGTGCAAATTTATCCTTCAAAGTCTTTACCATACACGTGGAGTGAGAAAACTGAATAACATTTTTTTTAATCGCATATTTTCATAAGTTTATTCCTTTCTTAAGTATATGCACGATCGCATTTTAAAATTTTGCAGCCATTACTCATATGAATTGTATCCATTTTTATATCTATCTATCTAATACCTTTAAACGAGCAATTCTTATACATATGTAGGTAGATATATATATATATACATATAATCTGAATCTCGGAAACGGCTCCAACGATTTTCATTTTTAGAAAACGTCGTTTTATCCGTGTTTTCAGGCGGTGAAAAACTGCTACAATATCATTAGAATACGAAGATAAATTATCAACAAAATTACAATAGCTCAGGGGAAAAGCGGTCCGAAACCAGAAGACCTCGGTTCGAGTCCAGATGATATTTTTTTTCCTTTTTTTTAAAGTTCCTTCTTTTGTGAGAAAAACTATTAAATAAAATAATAAAAAAAAAACGAGCAAGGCTCGGTCATCCAGGTACTATTACATAAAGTAGTGTATTTTCCGTTAAAATAAGCTGAATCACGAAATATTTTTTGTGTATGTAGATTGCCGTCCGTCTGGGCATTCAATAACATAAATTAATATAAAAGTAGCACCAATAATAGTAGTAATTCCAATAGTAATAAGGATAATTTGAACACGTCATGTACTTTCGTTTATAAATTGCATATGTTTAATTTTACTAAATCTTAACATGACGTCTTTATTTTCATGAAATTTTAATTTAGTTTTCTATTGTTTTAGTTAGCTAGGTTTTCAAATACATCTGTAATTTAAACGTTATGATTTATTAGGTACAATTGAGTTGTTAGGAATATACAATTAAATTATAAACTAAGACTAACTAATATATTACAGATAATCTAATTACACAAATAAAAATAAAAAACTAAAAATTTTACTACACTAAATAGGCTTATGACGCACGGATTCGTATTTGGATCAATAAATTTCGTTTATATTTTTTTTTCAAATCTATTTCTAGACTAAAGAAGAAAATGTTGAAATTTTAATTTAATATTCTATTGTTTAGTTAGGTAGGTTTTGCAGATACAAAATAAATATAATATGTGAATTCAAATCTTATGTAGGTACAGATTAGTTATTGGAAACAAAATTTTTCATCTGATTCCTTTTTCTTCTAAATCTAATAATTATTATTTTGGTAACAGACTTTAAATATCAGAACATGTAATATATAACCTTCATATATTTTATTATAGCGGAATTATGGGATGGATGATGGTGACTGCTTTAGTGTGCACTTATTTAAACAATCGGACCAAAGAATTGGACCCAAATAAATTCCGTAAGTATCTAAATTATCAATAAACATATTTACCTCGCTTATGAATCGGCGTAAAAGATTTATTTCGTTACAGACACTAGCTTTATTAGGGCTTTTTGCCTCAAAAGGAATACAGGGGACCTTCTAAAAATAAAAAAGGAAGGCCTAGAAGTATTCTATGGGATACGTTTCATAACAATATGTTTTATTGTGCTGGATCATCAAATTGGTATTTCTAATGCTGGACCAATTAGCGACAGATTTACATCAGATCAGGTAATTTTAATTTATTCAATCCCTTTGGAATATTTTCAAGAAAATTTTCTTTTTACAGGGTCACTAATCATTATCTGTTAAATATTATGTTATATCGGTTTTCAGGAGGTGCAATCTCCACTTGGCTTGCTAATACTTCATGACGATCTTTTTGTTGACACATTCTTCCTTCTCTCTGGATTTCTAACTGTTACCTATATCGGCAAACTGAAACAATTCCCTAATCCTTTCTTGGTGATATTTAAGAGATACATTAGGTGAGATTTGATCATATTATATTGTATTATAATAAAAATTACACAAAAAATTTAAAATAAAATATTCCATCTCCCTTTATAATATTTTAATTGAGAACCTCCAACTTTTTGAAGTCAGTTAAATATATAAATTTGTTTCTCGAAATGTTAACAGAAACTATCTACATTTATAGCATATATGTGACGTTTTCAGGCTTGTGATTGCATTAGCGGTAGTTATATTTTACGTTTGTGCAGTGTATCCGTACACGGGGTCAGGTCCTCTCTGGAACAGGGCCATAGCTGCAGACACAGAGCAATGCAGAAAAAACTGGTGGATAAACATGTTGATGATGCAAAACTATATCGATACTGAGAATATTGTAAGTTCAAAAAACTAACCTTTTTTAATAAAACACTTTGGTTCTTAAGTGGTACGGCCATCCCACTTAAACAATAAGTTAACAATTGAAACTAGTGTATTATCCTTGTGTATTATGCATGTAGGTTAATACGGACGAAAAAAATTACTTACTGTTGTGAAAGATACGAAAAATTTACGAATTGCAGTCTACTCACAGAATATTCCTACAATACGAGTAAAGGATGTCTGAAATATGTAACTTACAACAAAATACTCACACTTAAGCTAAATATATTATTTCTTCTCATTTTTTATTTTCCAGTGCATCATAATATCCTGGTACATCCCTTGTGACTTCCATTTCTTCGTGATCACTGTTATGTTATATTGGCTATACCGACGATTCCCACGACTCGGCTTATTCTGTGCAGTCACTGTGACCGTCGCCTCTGTTATTCTACCAGGAGTTATCACATACTTGTATGAGCTACCGGCTGTGCAGTTGTTCACAGTTGAGTAAGTGTTTTTTAATAACAGTGTAACATTTTATGAGTTATTGTATCGTAAAGATTTAAACATTAACATAATCAGATTATTAACAAAGACGGTACACACGAGTTTTATATGTATGATGCTTACATGGATTTTATGTTAATGTAGTGATTTGGTTATGTTTGTTCAGAAAAGTTCCGTGAATGCTCCATATTGTATTCCGCTGAAATTATTAAATATTTTTTCGTAAGAATTCACGTATTGTACAAAGCTCCGAATTGTAATCAGATTCAATAAAACGATAAGAAATATAAATAAATTGCGTAATAAGGAGGTCAAAGCGTATACAGGTCATTCGCTCATGGAAAAGTATCTAGTTTTTTTCCATAGGTACTAGGTATCATCGATCTCGAAGATTGCATGTCCGCCATGCTTCATTGTTCTGCTACTTATTCGCAATTATAATTGTTTATGTTTACTAACTGCAACATTGTCAGTAGGTACTTAAGAGAAAAAATATATTCATTTAATTATCAATAAGTAAAATTAAAATGAAACCTACTATAATATATACCACTATAATACGAAAATCCGTTCAGTAGTTTTTGAGTTTATCGCGAACATACGGACAGACTGTTTTAGAATATAAAAGGATTTAAGTATGTATTTAAAAAGAAGTTGTATATCAGCAATCTGGTTTCGAAAAGCTCTAACTAGTTGGGGATCAGATGGTCGTGTATGAGAAATGTCCCAGTATATATATTTATTTATCTGAACAAGGTAACTAAATGCAAATGTATCTCGCTAGGCTGTAGTTTTGCTTGAGTTAGGGCTGATTTTTTTTCTAATTTCCTTATTTATCACGTCTCTTTATGAGTACAACCTATATTTCCGTTAATCGTCACTACTTTAGTTGGCATAATTATCATGGTAACTTCCGTATGTTTTGCAATCATTCGCCATTGTTATTGTTATTTGCTGTAACCGCTCACTATTAGATCTAGACTGATGAGCTATACAGATAACGGTAATTATTGAGGTGATTCATTTCGCTAAATAAATTTAATAATTGAGAGTTTTGTTATTTAGGGTAGTCACAAATGTGTATCTTTATATTATAAAACAAGGTCTACCGCCGCATCTGTCTGTCTGTACGTATGTTCGCGATAGACTCGAAAACTCCAGAACGGATTTTCATAAGGTTGTCACCAATGGATTGAATGTTCACGAGGAAGGTTCATTAAGGTTTTGTCTGAAATATCGCGATAATGGCGATCTTTTTATGGAGCTTATTAATCATCATCAAACTTAAGGTGGGCACCTACCCACCCCTTAGTTTGTCGTACTACTTACGGGACAATATAATATACAAAAATATTTTGATTGTTCCAGGTTTGTGACAAATCCTCGAGCTAGTAAGGACTTTCACTTAACCTATATGAAGAGTCACACTCGTTACGCAGCCTATCTGGTTGGTTTCTTCAGTGGTTACTATTTCATTACCTATTATAAGCCTGATGAACCGAAAAAGATATCTAAGGTATGTGCCGATTTGTCTGTCGAAATATTACGCGCGTTGATTTCTTATGTGTGGCTTGCGTGAAGACGTTTCGGTCATTATTTACGTTTATCATTTTTATTTATTTAATTTTTTCATTAAAGGTTTTATTTATTAATAGAATAATCTTAGTGCCTAAAAACCTTGTGAGTTTGTGCAGGCACTGTACGTATAGTAATATTGTTTAAAAAAAAAAACATAGAAAACAAAAATTAATAAACTTTTCAGTGTTTTGTACGTTTTCTCTTCATACTTTCCAGTTAAAGGGGTGCTGAAAGTTTGTTTTAGCAATAAGGAGTGTCTTTGTGCTCTTGTTTCTATTTAATCGTTTTATAAAACAATAAACTTTTAAATAAAATTTCATGAAAATAATAAGTTATAAAGATTGTGCAAATTATTGTCGTAGTACATTCGTAGCCATTATTTATTTTCTCGTAGCAAAAAATACAATTACTTTTACGTCAACTATTTCAGAAGTGGTCAATAATAGGCACGTGCTCAGCTTTGGTAATAATGCTTGTTGTGATGGTGTGTGGCAGCGCCTTCCAGTGGCGCACATACCATCCGCTAGAGGGCGCCTTATACGCATCTCTGAACAGGCCAGCCTGGGCATGCGCTGTGGCTTTGCTTGTGCTTTGCTGTTCTTTTGGACACGTGCGTAAGTATCATATAAGTATTACAAGGGCATAAGGGCTACCTAGGGCTAAGGGCTACCTACACACCTTTAATTTATCTCCGTAACGGCTCAACGGATTTCGATGAAATTTGGCACAGAGATAGATCATATCCTAGAATAAAATATAAAATGCTTTTCATCACAAGAAATGTTCCCTTGGGAACGCGAGTGAAATCGCGGGTTAGGGTCAAAACAAATTATAGTCTAAAAGTGTAATTTATCTAACCTACACCTAAGTGGTCACCGCCACCTATGAAAATTTACAATACTTGGGAAAATACTCTTTTATGGTAAACGCACACTTTCAGACCCCAAACAAGCAAAGAAGCTGAAAGAAACGAATTTTAGAATTACCTGTATGAAATCCTATGAAACCCGCGCCGAATCGGACGAATCTCCGGAAGAATTCGGAAGGTCTTCGTTTCCTTTAACACGGTCGATTCTTTCGGTGTGTACAAGTGATACCTTTAGTTGCCGATTTTGAAGAGTTTTATTTTAAGTAAATTTTACCCCCCGATTCACAAGGGAAACCCGTAATGATAAGCTACAATAAGAAACTACAGTTTTATTTTTATTTTGAGAGAATTTCAACTTGTTTTCTTTTCAGCTCTCGTGAAAGGATTCCTAAGCTGGTACGCCTGGGCGCCACTAAGCCGTCTCTCTTATGGATTATATCTGACGCACACTATTATCATCACTCGTAATATCTTCGTTACCAGAAACCCTCAACACAACGATTATTTTGAAATTGTAAGACATGTTTTTAGCTTAAAAATATATAGGAAACATTTCACCAAAATTTCCAATCTGGCATGTGTGATTGTGGCCATTTTTCAGCCACTTTACTAATTCCGGGGCACAGGTAATCATTACAAACGTAAAACGTCAATTGAACCTTACCGAACTGGGAATCGAATGAATTTTTATGAACTAGAAAATAACATTAACTCATATTTTACATATCTAATAATATTTTTTCAGCTAAATTCGACGGCTGGTGTAATATTCTGGGGATGCATAGCCGCTCTTTTACTCTGGCTGTTTGCAGAAGCACCTGCCAACAACATGCTTGCTTTATGTTTGAGATACAAGTAAGTGCTGGTGACCACTACGAAAGAATACCTATTACCTACATCTAGTTGAATCAAATCGACAAATCGAAATTGAATTGTGCATAACTTTTTTCACATTATTTAAGGGTGGAGTTTTATAACGTGACTTTTTTCTTATATACCTCATGGTGAGTGACTACCGTCACCTATAGACATGAGCAATATCAAACAGGGGGATTCTTTTTTGTGCGTTTCAGAAGACGCGACTTGGCGCGTTTCAGAAGCGGCGAGAAGCAAGAGCGCATTAAAGTTTAAGATGGATATTATCTCGATTTCAGCTCTTGGATTTATTATAAATCTTTGGATTAATATAATATTTTACCTCATACCTTATTTGAAATTCAATTAGGATTATGTATAAAATTGGTCTCAAAAATACACTCTTTTATCGATGTTCGATAATTTTGTGTTTATATTGTGATTTTGTTTCCAGGGCTCAAAAGTTCTTGAAGGACGACGAAAATAAAGCCAACCTACGACCGAACATAAGTGTGAGTACGATTCCTGGCAGCAGCGGTTATTTACAGAACAATATATCATCAACTACATATTTATCTTCTAAAATATAATTTTCAATAAGTTGATACTGTATCAAAATAGAAGTAAAGATTTAATTATAAGACAAGGATATATTTTATTATAATCTCCAATTGAAAAGTACCTATCTATCACGTTTACGAAGCAATTAGTATTCCGCGATAGGCACTGCACTGTACTAAAGCCTAAACAGACTAACTTATAGTACTTATATAATTGTATACAAAGAAATATCGTCAAGTGCGCTTTAATAAAGCTATCATTATTTACTCATTTTTTTAATAAATACAAAATTATCCTGAAAATTATAAAGCGCTCTCTATTAATTAGTACCAACACCAATACGCTCAGATAACGAAACAATAGAACGTAACGTGCGACATGGTTGATGTTAGTAGAATTTCATAGATGTCGCTAGTAAAAGAAAACGGTTGAACTTGTAGATGATTGTAGCCTTACTGTATGGTACCTGTGTTTCAACAGATGGCATTACATGATTATATGTATAAATAAACAAATAAATAAATGCTATTCGTTGGGAAGCCCATCACTTGAGAACGGCTGGATCGATTTGGAAAATATTAAATTTAATGATTGAAACTTTATATCGGATCTTCAATTTTTCGCCGGGGCAAAACTTGATAGTGGCGCACCCTAGCTACTGCGTTTGAGATAAATTGTTAAAAAAACTCACAAGTAAGTATCTAATGAGTGGCATCTGTTACTTATAGTTTTTATATCTTTCTTTACTCATTTTATAATATGATTTTGGCGCCCCCCTGAAAATGCCGCCCGGTGCAGGTGACCTTATGCAGGTGGTTTTATGCAGTAGCTATTTAAAATAATTTTACGCAAATATTGTATACCTACAGTATCGCACATGGCTGTTATTTTCATAGTTTCAATGAAATAAACGAGTAAAGTACAATTAAAAAATTACATGAAGAAATGTATATTTTATTTGAAACGGAAACATCACATCACAGTTCCTGGGTTCGATTCCCACCAATTTGTGTGCCTGTGACTATTTGCCCCGCGTCTGGGTGTAATTATCGGTATAATCTTGTATCTGGTATTCCTACATGTCAAGCTCTGCTTAGTTTAGGATTGAATGGCCGATTATGAAGAATAACCTCGGATATTATTACTTTATTAATTAATCATTCAGTATTATAAGGTATTCAAGATATTTTGTAAATATCTGAAAATGAGAAAACCACTGACGTTCAACGAAAATTATTATCACAAATACGCCCACTACAAGCTGCTCTGAAAACGTCTATGTAATAAGATTGTGTTGTTCTCATGACGTACGTCCGTAAATGAATGACGTAACTGAAAAACTCAATGACGTCAACGTTAGTTAGCTGAATACCAACCAAGTTATGTATATACTTATCGCTCTTTTATAAGTAGGCACTCAGATACTTAGGTCTCTTATTTCAGACATCTACCTAGACCTTTTTTTTGTTTTTTTTCTGATGGTAAGTGACTATACCGTCGCCTATGTACGAGTAGTATTAGCAATGCGAGAGGGATTGCCAGTGTTGCCGATACACAATGCTTTGAAGGTAACTGATAGGTGCTTGGCGACAGATGTTCTCACGAGGATGCAGGTAACCAGTCAGGCGGGTACCTACTTAGGTAAAGTACAGAGGGTATACATTTGAGTGTTGTGAAAAAAGCTAGGTACGTTTGGTATCACATTTGACTTGTGGCTCCGGGTATTGTGTACAGAAAATGTAGTGAGGTCCTTTCTAGTGTTTAATGAATAGGTAGTTACTCAGTTTAAAGTCTACTTAATCTCAGCTCAGCATCCGGGCAGTTAAATACTTAGTTTTAGATATTAAAAACCTGGATCCTTCTCCAGCAGAGCGCGACTGTGTTTGGCAATACAACAGCGGCTTACTCGGCGGCATATAATGACATAATTGGCGGGGGGCGTCGAGGGGCGAAGCGGGGCGCATGCGCGGGTTTGACGGCCAAGGTCGAGGCCGCGCGATTCTGCCGCGCACCGCCGCGTCGGCTAGTTCCTCTTGCGCGCCCTCTTCTGGAAACCACATTTGAGGGACAAATACGCAATTCAACGACGTGAGTTCTCCTGTATCCTGATCCCTGAGCCAACTGACAGCCCATCAAGCAAGGTAATTTGATTATTTCATTAAAATCTACATACTTCGACACGCAAACGAACCGATTTGTTGTATAATGTTTGTAATCACGGCTCCAATTAGGTATAACGTATGTTAGTGTGCGTGTTTTTGTCGATAAATATGTCCAAATTATAGGAACGGTGCTATTTTGGGTCTCGTAAATAACGATGTGAACTAGCAGTTAGGTAGGTTGGTAGGTAACTAAGGTACGTGAGAGCAAAATGGTTTCTTCATTACGCGAAATTGGTCACCTCACCTTGCGCAGTTCTTACATGTCTCACGTCATCGCTTTGAACGCTAATCGTCTGAACAAACAGCTTTGTTGATGTTTTGAGACCAACATGTTATGATATTATGGATAACTTTACATGTATCCTAGACTAGGTTTCCGCCCCGCGGTTTCACCCGCGTATACTTTGAGATTGAATTTCAAAAATATTTCTTAATCCTCGTCTACATCTTAAAAACATTACCTGTAAAAAAATCAGCTTTCTAGGTCTAACACTGGGCGTTGATGAGTCAGTCCTTCTCATTTTTCATACCAAGAAACGGAAATAACTCCTAACTTTGAACCCCCTATTCACCCCTTCAGAGGTGGAATTATAGGAAACGCTAAAACACGTATTTCTTTATTTTTATTTGTTAGCCTAAAAACAAAGTTTCATGGTTCTAGCTTCAAAAAAAAATCGAAAAATCCGTTCTTATTCCTCGGTCAAATTTTAAAACAACACCTGGAAAAAAAAAGGCTTTCTAGGTCTAAGGGTTCAGGCTGGGCGTTGATAGATCAGTCAGGACTTATTCTTTTATATATATAGATTTCACCTACATGTTTCAACAAAAAGCCAACAAGCTGAAATTGTTGGGTATTTTATATATTCGCGTCTTTTATAGGTACTTACTTATTTTTACCATGTGATAGATAGGCTGTTGCGGTGAGAAATATTTCACATCTCTTTATTATATTAAATTAAGATTTTTTTTGCTTCCTTCGAAGGCTCTCTCATTCTTATAACTGAAGCTCTAGTGATTACAAATAATAAAAACTCGTGCTTGACACTTGACGCAACCTAGCTACAGTACATTTACATACAAAAACGGTACGGATACAAATACACGTTTTTTTTTTATTTATTGACCCGCTCCAGCTGCTTTGCCATTTCAGTCACAAATAGACGTTAGATTAACTTTTGACCATGTAAAATCTTCAAAAATCTCTCAATATTAAACATCTCCATACGCAAGGAAGACCGAATTGACGTGACCTATTACGTAAATATTAAATATAAATAAGTAGATATTAACAAGGTATAAACCTTATTCAGTTAAGGCCTTAAGGCACTTATGAAGGTAAATTTTGCTGAAGTTCCCAGTGGTAAGTCAGCCTTCAACTGTCAAGAACTGGCAAACAACTCGGCAAGGTTCATCCTACATCTTTTATATTTTCTATGATCTGGCTTTATATTTTTTTCAAATTATCCTACAGATTTTTAAATTTTCATATACAAAATGTATATGAAAATTTAGCACAAAATAAAACAAGAAAATATTAAAATACAAATATAATTAATAAGTAATAGAGAGTCTCCGAGAGACAAATATGAAGAAAATCCTTGATGAGCTTTTTAATATTTGTCTTGTGATTCCATTTACTCTAGCTAGAGAAATAAATGTAGGTTCACCTAGTTTTCTATATAAACAATATAAAATTATAGGAATCAGATGTTATTACAAACAACTAGTAACTGAAAGTAACAAATGAAGCTTAATAATAAAGAAAATCGGAAACATGCTCAGGAAACAGTTTACATAACCTAATCTTGCTAATTAATCTATACCAACATATAAAAATGAGAAGGCCTGACTCACTGACTCATCAATGCCCAGCCTAAACCCCTGGACCTAGAAAGCTGACCTTTTTTTTCACAGGTGTTGTTTTAAGATGTAGACGAGGAATAAGAAAGGATTTTTCGAAATTCAATCCCTAAAGAGATACGCGGGTGAAACTGCGGGGCTGAAAGCTAGTTATTCTATAAATAACCATTGGATATAAAAATGCCCCTTGCCTGCTCGATTCACTATTTTTTTTTTTTAAGTGCCTTATTTTAGTGAAAAAAATTAAAACCAAAATAAATGGCAATAGTAGGTAAATATGACGTCATGGTGAAAAAAAAAACAATTTAATTAATAATGTATTGAAATTGAAATAATCGATCTTTATTTATTTAAAAACAAAGAAGCATGCCAGCCATTTGTTTATTTGTTATTCTTACATAAATACCTAGTTTTATAAAAAAAACTGTCAAACAGCATTACCTACTCTCTATTCTAAAAAGGCGCTTACATAATCATATTTAGAACTGAAAGAAATATAAAGTATTTTTTATCAAAACCTTATGAAATCATCAATTTGGAAGACAGAAAAAATATGGACCCTTATTTTTAAATTTAACTACGAATAAAATTATAGTATAGGTATGTACTTATATGCGTCTTAAAAAAATTACATGTTCTCAATTTATAACACTAGTTTCCATTTAAGTACATACCTACAAGGTTTTCATCCATCATGATTTTTAAACTTTAGTATTCATTTTTGCAATTTATGTTTTAAATCTAATCATGTACCTAACCTAACTAGGATTGAACAAAAATAATATTTGAATACAAAACTTATTTATTCGATTCGAATGTCATAATTCCGTGAGAGCGACCTTTATCTACCGCATACTCGTATTATATTGTCGGAAATTCTGTCTCTATTGGCCGCATACACGTACACAACAAAGGTGTGTGCAACATGAATAGATCGTGTTTATTTACCTTTATTTGTGTTTGTGTGTGCAGTACTGTACGCATGTGCGTGTGCTTCACCCTCACCCCTCTATTTAGGTCAGGGGAAGCTGCGGGTGGTACGGGTGGCGCGGCGGCGGCCGGCGGGGGAATACGTAGGCGGCTCATCTAGTACCCTCTATCGACCGATCCCAACATGCTGACGCCCACAGATAAAAAAAAATATTGACATAAAAATACTCAGATATCTATGTAGGTAGATAGATACACTTACATTTTTCTTAATATCCCTAGTGGTTTAGACTGAGAGCTAGGACGAGGCAGTATTTAATTATAAAGGTTGCCATTTATTTACGTTATGTAGGTAAATAATAGAACATATTCATTCATACATATTTATTTACTGGGTGAATAATGTTACATTCCCTCTTAGGCTTTGTGTACCTTAGGCTAAATCATCACATACTGTAGTCAATCAAAAGAATATTCACAGTAAAAATAAATATCCGAGATTATGTTATTTAAGTACTGCAGTTGCGGTTTTCTTGTTGTTAAAAAAAAAGTTTACTTTTGATACACGTTTTGTAATTTACTAAATACTTTTGCTAAACATTTGTCAATATGTTTTATATTCATTTGAATACACAACTAATAACTTAATAAAATCAGGCATTAATTCATCAGAATTTTATACATGTAATCAATTATTATTTATTTATTTATTTATTATTTATCTTACTCATCTTTTATAAGCGAAAATTGGCTTGTTTGTTTGTTCCTCGTTCATGAAACAATTTATAATATTAGTACAATATGTTAATGAATTCTAAATTTAAAATTGATTATTTTTAAATAAACTTAAAAAATTACCATCATCATCGAAATGATCCCTGTTCACTTACCAAACCATCGTCAACCTCTTCCAGCGACTACTGACTCCTTGTTCACCTATTTATTACCATCTAAGCGATCGGTTATCAGTTCGCCATCAGTTTCACCATGTTCAGTGACGATGAGGCCGAAGTTAGGAAGCACACAAAGCCTAGGGCCTAGGGGAACTGGCTCTCAAGTGCAGATTTTTAACTTGGTTGCTAGATAAGCGCACTCGCCTGTAGTTTTTCGTCCAAGCCTGTATTACTACAAAGTGCCTTTTCACCGTGGTTTGGCTTTGGTTTGGCTCACTATGTTTTCCTGCACTAAAATCTCTAGTTCATTTATATGCGATGAAAATATTTCAAGTAATTTACAACAAATATACAAAATTACAACAACATTAAAATAAGTCTTCCTCGAGGCTGCCGCAGCTGCGGATCGGCAAGGTTTACTTATAATTTAATCTACCTATTTATAAAGTAAAAAGTAATAACTATGATGGTATAATTCTATCGAGATGTTGAAGTGAACTAATGTTTACTTATGCGCCGGGCGCCGGGCGGCTGCTGCTCAGCTGAGGATGGGCGCGCGCCTATCGATTGCCTCTAGCCTTTACGTAGCTCTACAAGGACAAGGGCGCCCACACCCCGCCAAGCTATAGGGCTTCCACAGCCTGAATTTGTCTTGACTACCCACACTTTTTCAAATATCTTGGAATTTAGTATTCTCCCATTTTAGTAACATCGTAATGATTGTTCGTGAACAAAAAATATTCTAACATCCAAGAAAATATCAATAGACTAAATAATTAGAAAAGTTAAGTTCGACTGCTTGCTACGTTTTACAACTAAACTACTAAACTAATGCTGAAAAAGGGGTACACGGTTTTTTTTTATTCCAACTAAACTCGGAAAATTTCATTGATTTCAGTTTTCAATACAATGGTAACCCTAGCCAGTGATGACGTGCGGCAACCGCTGTAACGTAATATTGTAATATTGAGTATGAAGGTTCGAACTTAGATTGAATCTCAACTCATAAATATGTACGGTACGGCAGTAATTTTCTAGTTTTACCTACTTAAATTCAACAAGATGGGAGGACATGAAAGAAGCAAATAATAAAAATGGATACAAAAAATACTTGTATGTGTAGGGGACACGGAGTTTAAGCTTTAATGATTTTTACCTGCTCTTCGTTGAAGTAATCTATTAATAACTCTTTTAAATTTTCGTAAGGTAAGCGGATAGATAATATTGTGTTCCTTATTTAAAATACTAAACGGGGCTTAAAAATTAAATCGTGTCGCACTTCTTCAAGGTTGGTGATCTGGTTTTGACTCTGACTGTACCTACTTACTTAGTCTTTACTGAGTAGGTACAGTCAGAGTCAATAATGTTAATAAGGAGATTGCTTGTGTATTTTACAAATTGCATTATAGTAGGTATGTTCGTGAGGAAAGGAATGGTTACTTCGTGCGGGATAACCTTAATTCACTGTGCGCCACAGTATAGTAAACTGTTCCAGAGTATCTAAACATACTTTTTTTCTGATCAGGATATCCATTTCGACTTTCCGTTAAAACGAAACTATTTGGGTATCAATTTGTAGGTAATTTATTGGCCTTTAGCAAAATAGTATAACATTTATCATTTATATAATTAAGGGAAGTTGTAGATCCAAGAACACGGTCGGAAAAAAAACTTCCTTGTCTGTAGGTATAATTTCAAATTTTGGCAATTTCAACCAATTTTATATGCCAGTTTTATATTGTAAAACAAATTACGCAAAAAATATAAAGAAGATTTGAAAAATGTAAAAAAAATACTATGATATTTAAATTGAATAAGTTAAATTCGCACCATGAAACGTATAACTAACAGTTAAATTGTTATGATCTAGTTATAGTTTATAGTACTGATTATATCTAATACTTTTTTTAATTCTAAACACCTAATATTTCAACGCACGCATTTCGTAACCTTTTCGTAGCCATTTCGTAGCATTTAGTAGTCAACAGTATGTTGTAGAGAAATATTTTAAAGGTTTATTATGATTTACTCGGGTCCTTACGAGTCTTTTTAGTCCGGAAACCTGAAAAACCCGGTCTGCAGCACCTAGTGTATATAATAGTTGCTTAAAAAAAAATGTTATTTAATGGGTAAATACCTAAGTGTTTGGCAAGTACACAAAAGTATCTAAGTTTGACTTTTAAAAACTTTATTTAGCTATATTTTACAACAACAAATTATTGACTCGAAGCCATAGTCTAAGAAGTAATAAGAGCAAAAATATTAAACTAAAAATAAACATACAAGTTGTGTATCTATTTTACTCTAAATATACTTTTTAGTTAGTTTATAGATTTTTGACGTCAATTTCAAAAATTGTTAAAAGACGTAAATGGAATCCTAAATGATTCATTATTTTTATGCGTTAAAAAGGTGATTAGAGAATATCGAATATCTCTGGCAGTCCACTAATTTGTGATTTTTTTTTTAATTAATTAACTGAATAAAACTCACGGTTACCTACACACTGAATATTTTCGTGTATGAATAAGCATTCGTAAAATAAATTAACTACTAACTGATTACTAAATCAACGGTTGTGGACACCCTTTTTCATAAAGTTCCCTTTTCATTAACTTTCTGTTGTTATTCAGAGGTATGGAATTGAAACTTTCCAGAAGTAAACATTTGATGAAATAAGTGCGAGATACTTCATTGTTATTCAAAAAGATTACTTCGGACGAATATAAAATAAATGTTTGTGCATTCGTCCGTCTATCTTCTCAATATGCGTTGACGCATCGTTGGATCGCAACTTTGTATAGTTTTCCTAAGAAGTTTGGCGTTCATCATCTCAGTAAAGTTGTTGGCTCATTGTTTAAAAGAATTACCACCAACGCTATGCTGTACCTACATAGGTACTTTCTTACTATCTTCCGACACGACATCACTTATATTGTAAGACCGTGATCAAACAAACCAATCTAATAGAATAATATGATCTATTTGAGTTTCATAAGTGCCTTCTTCTATTGATCCTACTTTGATGGCTGTGTCTTTTTGACACACTTGAACAATTGATAAAACATGCATTTTTTTGTCGGCATTAAAATTCATATTTCTTATACTTATTTACTCATTCGAAGCTCGATGAATAAATGTGAAGATCCGTGTTTATTTTATGAGTAAAAATAATACTCAATCGATTAAATGGATGCAGTGAACAGATGAAAATTGCAGTTGGCTAATTCTATAAATAAGTGGCAAAATTGACGTACCTACGTCTGAAAATTACTTATATCAACCTATGAGTTATTATATGATCTCACTATAATCATTTAAATAACCATTTTGATTAATAAAAATTATCTACAAGCATATTTTCAAGGCAAAAGTGATTTTATCTATTGGATGCGTTTTTATGATTTTAAACTACAAAACTTAATGTTCATGATCATTGGTAGAGCGCCGAAGACGAATTTTTTAGGTGATCATTCCACAGTGAGAATATTTTTGGTTTACAAAAGGTTTTTGTAGTACCTACCCGTTCAACTAGACTGTATAGTCCTCATACTAATGTGTTCCAAACCGCAGTCGGGAACCAGGCTATGTTAACCACTTTTGGTTAAATCATCACTTACTACGGCTAAATTATCTTGACTTCGGTTTCCGGGATTTATTTTAACTATGTAGAAGTAGCCCTGCTACGCCTTAACCTGTCGCACTTAGGTAAGTTCGTTTGATCATTTAATAAAAGGCTCTACGTGGAAAAAAGATGAAATATTTTTTTGCATGGATGTCAATGGCAAAATTTTAAATGTATTATAATCATTTACTGGTTGCTCAATCTTGAATTATCTACTATTCTATCTATACTAATATTTGATAGTTTGTTTGCATTGAATAGGCTCTGAAACTAGTGGACAGATTTGAAAAATTCTTTCACCATTAGAAAGCTACATTATTCCTGATGAACATAAGCTATATTTTGTCCCGGGAAAAGATAAGATCCCACGGGAACGTGGGTGAAACCGCGGGGGACAGCTATAATGGATAAACTCAAAAAAATCCATAAAACGACTTTAAAAATTCTTTAGCCTACAAAAAGCTACGTTATCAGCGCGAGTAACACAGGCTTATACTTAAAATCCCTCAGGAAGACGGATGTAACCGCACAGCGGAAAGCTAGTGGTACGATTACACGTATGAGCAGCGTAACTGGTAGGTTATTTGATGTTCCTCGTGCCACAGAGCTAATTCAACCTTTAACCTTTATACAGAAATGCTGGAAAGGTTAAACGTTTATTTCTCGAACAGAAAAATAACAGGTTAATATTTCTATAAAATATTTCCAGCCACCATTGTTTATGCTGTTTTATTACATTATCTTATAGACTGCAACAAAAAGGAAATTACTTACTCAAAATTGTGAAGAATTTAATTTTAAACTAAAAGTAGAAAAAAAGGAAAAAGCTATATTTACAACAAATGTACAAAATATACAATCTATATTATATAGAAAAAAAACTTCCTCTAGGCTGCCGCTGCTGCCGCTGCTGCCGATCGGCAAGATCGGCTTTGTAAGTGTAGTTTTTAATCAAAACCGGTGGTAACTTCTGTAATTGGACCTTCACGTGCCCTTCTAGGGCCTAAACTGAATAAATGGTTTTGACTTTGACTTTGTATTTATATCTTGAGTGGATTAAGAACTTACTTACTACTGTTCGTTATGCATGCATGCATTTTTAATTAATATAAATTAGGTACTAGATTTTTTTTTTAAACCAATGATGCGCACTTCGTCACTCTTCGCAGCTATTGTTTTGTCGCACCGGATATTGGATGTTTAAATAACGTGAGACGGGAACCGGCTACAAGTATCCGCACGCGTCAAAAATGTAACTTCTGCGGAATATATGATCGCAAATAAATTTACGTGAAAGTTGAAATAGCTCGCTAAGTAAAGGTCTGCCAAAGATACTAGAAAAAGGAACAACTTACGTCACAAAAAAACTAGGTACTTAATATAGGTATATTTTTTATCCAAGTGTACATAAATGATGACTGTAAGTACGTGACCTACGTAGTGTTCTAGTGTTAGATAAGCTATAGTGCCTGGGAGCGGGGTGGTACTCGTAGTGCAGACTATAGCGACGCAGACTCTCTGGACGAGGGAAGCGTGCGCGCGCACAGGATCGATCTCTAGCCAAACTTGACTCCCCAAGCATCACCCGCCAGCCGCCAGCCGCCTCCCAGCCCCGCAGCCCAGCTACAGCTATCACCCGATATCTCCCGACACGTGTAGAATGTCACGTCGCGCGTCGCCCAACCCAACAGATAACTCACTTTGTTACATATACTTACCACAAACAAAGTCATGGCAATAAGGATTTTAGTAGCCTTTCGAAAATCATTAAATTAAATCGGACGACCAAAGGATTTTAGGTTACTTACTACTCAGGATGCCGAATTGAATTAGGTAAACGAGAATTAGATTACATACTAAAAGTAAATAGTTTATCAATTAATGACCGAAGAAAATATGGCGGACGTTAAAGTTGGTTGGTAACGAGACGCTCAAGTGCGACTAGTTTTTGTGGACAAGCGGTATTACATCAGATGTGCCTCGAGCGATTTGACTCGCAGAAATCACACTAATTAATCCAACCAAGCCTTTTTTACCAATATCTTATATTGAGAGGTGCTAAATAGTTTAACTTTACGTAATTTAAGTTAGCCCATCATTTAAATTATAATTTTCGTGATGAAATAACTGAGATCTACCTAACTGAGATTTTATTTTAATTTCCACTGGATCTCCTCATTCACATCCATCATGTAGGTCACCCATCAAAAAATTACATAAATACAGGAAAAACAATAGGATAGCAGAGATATTCCATACTTGAGAACATGACAGGTGAGTAGATGGTAGGTAGCAAGATTATGGCAGGGAATGAATCCACCAGAAAGAAGTACATAAGTACTCCGTATTGAGTGAGTGAGTCGGCTTGGCACGGGCCGGGCAGGGCAGGGCAGGGCAGGGCAGTCACGATGACGGAAGGACGGTCGCAGTGAGCGAGGGGCGGTGCAGCTGCCGGTGCCGGTGCATCACCATCCCCCGCCGCGGCCGGCACCGCACCCCGCACCCCGCGCCCGCAGCCGCACTCCCCGCCGCGCGCGGCTCATTGCCAAGTTCAATGCCAAGGTCATGCGCGCGCGAGTGCGGCTGCGCGCCGCAATGCAGGAGCGGCCGGCGGCAGGCAAGCAGCCGGCGAGCCGTCAGTGCCTCACCGACGATCGCGCTACACACCGCATCGCAAATTTCCACACTCAACGCGTTCCAATGGATCACCTGATAAATAATTACAGTTCCGTAATATAAAAACCAATTTCGACCATAGTCGTATTCAACTCCGGAAGCGTGAAAAAGATTGATAAATTTTTGCAATTTAGCGCGGGTAGCCAGTTTCATGGGCTTTTGGTATTTTCAGGTGAACCGTTGTGAATCCGAGTGCATATCAGCGGTGTGCAGTTAAACGGCGATGGTATAATTCCGCGACGTGTCAGAATTACTGCGGTGAACACCTCATGTGCTAACACGACACGATCGCATCGGTCGCGGGTCGCGGTGCCGGTGCCACGCTGCCGTATACCATTATGCAACACTTCGTCGAGTGAAGCATGCGCCACTGTAAGTTCAAGTTATTATATTATTTGACATGAACACTATATTCTTGGCATCACTATGATAACAGTTCAATATCCTTCCATCCAACAGAATTACAACCACAATAATTAAATATTATTACCTACATACTCCTCTTTTACCATGTCTTATTGTCACTGAACCAGAACATCTTATTTCCTCCACACAATAGCACATAAATCATATTTGAATAACATTCATTATATTATTTGATCGGAAGGAGACTGGAAAATCTGATTACGTGTAGGTATTTGCGGCCATATTTGTTCTAGACATTAGACAGTCAATATTACCCATGTAACTAGCGCTTGTGTCCTCTACATGACTCAATTTGACACGAGGCTTCTTCAACCTTATCACCGCGTCATGGAGTTATTATTTAGTACCTATATAATAGATAAATATATTTCCGCTAAGACATCCTGAGCTACTTACTTATATCTAGCAACTTTAAAGAAACATTTTTATGTTGCACAATGGTTTTGAACCACAACTCGAACTCCCTTGGAGAATTCTAAAGTGATTGTGAAGGGCACCATAGGGCGAATTCCGAGTCGAAAAATGGCTCCAAAAATTTCTTAGACCCATCAAGGGCATCAAGTAACTAAACCACTAAAGGGCCGGCATAGCGCTACGTATCCTGTTGTGGCGTTAGCTCGCAAAAAATGTCGAACGCATGAGTTCAAGGTAATCGGGTGATCCCAGCCGATGTCGATGCTAGCTAGCTTTTGGTACTTCGGATAAAAACTGCTCACAAAAGAACAAATCAATCATTATTTATGAAATTAAAACTGGATCGTAATATACGCGCCCACCGATACCAACATTTGGACGCAACAAATAGATTTGAAGAATTTTATTAATTCAGAATATGGACACCATTATTGTGCATGTTAATTTTCCAATATACAATATAGTCCAAGGTCGGTAATCACCCTGGTATTACAAATGTCCATTGGCGGCGGTGACCACTTACCATCAGGTGGAATGTCTACCTGCTTGTCAACCTCATGTCATGACATATAAAAACAAGTGACTTTTACTGGAGATATAATTAAGTATAATAGACATGTAATAATGTAATGTGATTTGGCAGCTGTACAAAGTTTGAAGAAATATTCATGATGATTGCTCAAATGACGGGTAGGTATTACGATTATTCACTTTGATGGAATGACTACATTTACTTACGTTTTTTTTATAAACAGCACATACTTTTTCAGAACGAATTCATGAAAATCATTTACTAAATAGATATTTAATAGCATCTAGAGAAAACAAATAAGTAGAGGAATCTATTGAGTAAAATCTTTATGAAATTAGAAAATGGATTTAATTGATCTACATGGAAATTAATAGTTCGACTTTTAAAAATTAGTTATAATTTAAATGGTAAGAAAATAAACAGATTTTGAATAATAAATTAAAACAGAGTTCTCCAATGGCGTTTTCCTCTGTTATTCTTATTTGCAGAAAATACCTATAATATTATCCTTGTACTAAGATTACAGGATGCCTTCATTCAAATACTTGCTTTATCACTCTTGCTTACAATATAAAATCATGTGTTTTTTTTTCAAAAAACGTAGTTGAAGGGTATGTGAAGAATCATAAGCATACAATACAATACAGCACAAAAACAGCAATGACGTCATTCAATGTTGACTTATAGAAATATTACTTGTACATGAAGAATGGCTAAATTCCAGTAAACATTTGGAATCACCTGAACGTAAATAGGCACTGCATTCTATCATTATATTTAGAAATTCAAATGATATTAGGTTATTAAATGTTTCTTTATAGATTCTTTTAGATCGATACCCATATGGGCTAGTAATAGACTAATCAAGCATTAAAATACACATAAGCTAAGGGGGCCTCCCACATGGATGTCTCGCCTTGAACCCGCGCTCGCGAAGCCTGAATAACAATAACCTAACAAATAATAATACCACGCCTGTCTCCGTCACCATCATTATCATATCATCTATAGTTACTTGCACTCCGCACACTGGTTACACATTTTTTAGGATACAGCTGTATTTTATTTCTCACACCAACGTTGCCTTTAAGGCACTCTTGCTCTATATTTGATTGACAATTTGGTTTTAATAAATAGACGGTCTTACTGTCAATTAATATCTAAATTTGTTTCTTTAAATTAGTCTACAGTCAGCGTGAAGAACGATATGCGTATGAGAGTTGTGAGTACTGAGACGATTAGTGATAGAGCGGAGTGGAAGAGGAAACATATTGTGCCGACCCCACCTGGCGTGGAGGAAGAAGAAGAAGAAGAGTCTACAGTTTACTTATTTGAAGATAATTGTTAGATCATGGAGTAATAAAATAGAAATTAATTAAAATCTCAAAATATAACAGTTTCCGAATCAGTTGGTGCACACAAGTGACTAATCAAACTTTCGCAGTATTATTCAAGTAAACGTTCAGATTGGCATTTGAATTCCAAAACAAACGTGCTATTCAATACAAAACCTATTTATTGTTCACTATTGTGAATCTAAAACCGGATTGACCCGTGCAGGCATCGATCATTATGCAAATCGAGTACTGTGAAGCATTTATTGATTATGTTTGTAATTCTTTATATGCAGGGAGTGGGAGATATACCTATCCGTCCATATCGTGGGCTCGGCGGGTTTTGACTTTGCAACATTTTACAGAAAACATTCGCAAGGTACATTTATATGTATAGGTAGTTGCGACTGCGAGGCTACTTGATATCGCTATCAGCTGACGGACAACCGCGTCATATTGACGTCGCGTCAACAACATGGCGGATAAAAATGGCCGACCATTTGTTTATTTACAACACTTACGTTATTAGCGATACAATAATGTCAATGAGATGAATTTATCTTTACACAAAAAATGCTTTCTATATTATGTTATTGTTAATTGACGTTTTTATGACTCATATGTTTAGATAAACTGATAGTGAGCTATCTACTGCAACTGATAATCTGTCCCAAAAAAGTCAATTGAAAATTTAAAGTAACTCGACGTCCCGTCGATGGCGGCGGTAAAACGTTAAGATGGATAAAATGTTTAGCAAGTAAGTAGACACAAACGTGGATTTGTTACATGCAGAAATTTAAGCACCTACTAAAAATAGTGCTTCCATTTTCAGTATGTGTCTACCTACATAATAATACACTAATACATTTTAATGGTTCTACATTGCTTAAAGGAAATTCTTCGGAAGGAAACACATTGTAGGTACCTATTTACATTTAGGATAAGTACGGTCCACGAAGCACGTGAGTGCCGTGTGATAACGACATTTTTAATAAATAAACAATGAGGATTGTGGGTTTGCCAAAGCGTGTGTCGGTGATACACGTGCCTCGTGCGGTCGTGCCACAGCGGCAGCGCTCACTATCATTCCCAACTAAATAGCAGAGTATGGCGACCATGATTATTATATGGCTATTAAAGTTATACAAATTATTAAAGCACAGCAAATATTACTGCGAACATTTACGAACCGATTTTTATGTTGAAAATCTAACCAAAAAAAGCGTAGGGTCAATAAAAAGAAAAGGAAAAGGAGAGAAAGGAAAACATGCTGTCTTTGTTGGAATTACACTTTAATAAAGTAGGTACTTACAACAACTACAATGTGAATTGGTACGAAATAATCCTTTACTCACTAATTTTGAAAAATCTACAACAAAGAAAGTATTTTGTATGAACAAAAATATGCATGATTAATTTGATAATTTTCATTAACATTGGCTAAAATACTAGATAATCTTTTCAGGTTCTAAATGAGCCACCAAATTTATTTTCGTATAGTTTTTAACAGTTTAAGTGCAATTTTGTCGAAATATCTACCTACTTATGAATTGTACCTACGTTGTATGTTCATCGTAGGTTCATAAGTAAGTAGGTACCTACCTACTTGATTTGTGAGGACCCAATTAGGATCTTACATAATTCATCAAAACATACCTACATTTCATTTATCGGAGGATTCATGTGATTAAAATAATCAGTTTTATACGGAAGATACATACCAAAGATGTCACGTAAGCTGGCAGTTTCCACATTTAGTACAAATTGAGCATACACGACGTGCATACACTCACACACGAGCGACTCTATAGATACCGATGTGTTATATACAGAACTAAGAATATCCACCATCATTAATCAGACATCGTATACACGACACGCTCACTAGTGCAAACCCTTTCTAAGCTTACACGTGTAGCATACTGATACAGTTTGTTAAAGAGGTGGTTCTCGCAGTGTGTGAGAAGCTTGAGTGTGTGTGTGCGTTTGGCGAATGCAGCTTGCGCGATGCACATGCGCGACGCGGACGCAGAGGCGCGGGGGGCACGGCCAGGGTCGCACAGACCTTGAGCGCGCCTAGCAACAGCGCTGCCAGCGCAGACTTGCTTATTTATTTCTGTTTTACTCGTCTGCACGTTTGCTTGCAATTTAAAACAGAACGTTTTATGGAGTCGTAATGGCAACCGACGGGAATGTGACCTTTGTATGCGTTCGTCAGATGTTCCCCTAGGTACGCGACTGGATGGGCATGTTAAATTGTTCCTATCGTACTTGTTCATCTTTATGACATGAGATTTTGTCTTTTCATATATGGAATTACATTCTCATTAGTTACTAATGCAGAGACTTTTGTTTTTATAATCATTTGATCCACTGAATGCTGGTGGAAATGCATAATATCGTTGTACCTAATACGTACAGTTCCACTGTGTACATACCTAACCTATGTACGTTTAAGAACGTAACAATAAATAAAAAGGAGGCATTAAAATTCACCGCAAGTCTCGGTTCTGTGCAGTTTCATCAGACAAGGTATTTATACAATAAAGATTAAAATCAGTTTGCTCACGACGACAGATCAGCCTGTAAGTACTAAATGTTTAAAGTAAGTCACAGAACAAATAAAAAGAGTAGAAAGAGCGTTCATAAACATAATAGTTTCCAATGAAGTGAAGCAACGTGCGCAAAGTTATCTACGTGACCAGCACCTGCGTGACTCGCGTCGCACATGACCGCCATCGGCTTCCTTTTTCAAATTCTGCTTCCATTACTGTGCTTCACTCTAAGTGCGCGGAGCTCTGTTAACCTTTTTATTTGGTATTTGGTATTAGACCAAATAAAATGAATAGTACCTACCACCATTGAAATTTTAAAGAACACAATATTTAACACATTATGTTCTTACAGCATAAACCTAGACAAAAGGTTATAAAATGGAATAAAAAATCGAAGGATAATCTATTGTTATCTACCTATTAGTCAATCTCCTCTCATAACGAAGTCATATTGATAATTCCAATCTCCATGATGATGAAATCCAATGGGATTAGGTACGTAGGTAGGTATATGTAGATACCTCCATATTGAGCGTAGAAATAAAAATACTGTTTTTTTTTTATTCTGGATAAGCTTGTGTCTGACATCTCACCATGGTAAGTGATGATGTGGCCGAAGGTGGTAAGCACACAAAGCCTAGATGGGAACTGGCTCTCAAGTGCAGCTGTCGGAACAAACCGATAGGTGCACACGCTTGAAGGTGGTAGCCAGCCAGTCGGGTACTACAAAGGACCCTACCACCGTGCTATAGTTTCCTCACGATGTTTTCCTTCACCGAAAGCTCAAGCTCATTGTAGGATTGGAATCCACGACCTTCGCCGCGGTATCCGACTTCACTACCACTGAGCTATCATCGCCAATGAATTGAAAAAATCCAAGTATCTCGGACTTCATTGGCTTATCTGAAACCCAAAACTCGAACAATAAGAATAATATCAAGCCAATTTTCTAATAATCAGCACCAAACCTGCCTTCCCAATGACAATTATGTCTTATGTAAAGAATACTAATTTTGGTAATCATTTTTTAACACCCAAAATCAAAATGAAACAAAGTTTTGGCAAGATTCATCTCCTCATTTCTGGTAGGGATTCTGGCTCATTAGTATTTCAACAACGTGCAGTGAGGGCAGAAGGGTGCCAAGTCACTACGTTGTTGCGTTTTCCCGCAACTCGGTTATAATTAGAATAAAAAAGATATATGATCCCTATTTGGTGAGGTAATAAAAAAATTACACATTAACAATAACAAAATATAACCTTATTAATTTTAGTATTCCATCACATCCAGTAAGAGGATTAAAAAAATACATAGAAGAAAGTACCTACAGAAGTATCTACTATAGCAAAACGATTAATAATAGTTATTTGTTATACAAGAGTGGAAAGTTGTTTATTAACCGCGTGCTCAATTTTGATGACCGAGCAAGCGAAGGATTCTAAAATTGAATCACGAGCGCAGCGAGGGATTAAAAAATTAGAATCCTGAGCGTAAGCGAGGGAATCAAAAGAGCACGAGGTGAAAAATCTTTGCACTCGAGTGCAACACGTAATTTTTCATCCCACCTCAGCGAGGAAATGACTAAATGCAAAAAAAAAGAAAATGGCGCGCGCAAAGCAAATTTAAAAAAAAGTACACCAAGAAGGTTCCGAGTCTGAGTTTTTGACAAATTAAAAAATGATTCTGTTTTTATTTGTCAAAATTATATTTTTTTACGTATTTTTGTATTAGTTAGAATAAAATTGTTAACATTTGTAAAAAAAGCCAATATAGTCAGGTGGTCCAAAAATATTTAAAAAATGTAACCTTGCTGAGTTTCTTGCCGATTCTTCTCAGTTGAAGGCTGACTTCCGAACCGGTGGTAACTTCTGTAATTCGACCTTCATAAGTGCCCATGTAGGGCCTAAACTGAATAAATGGTTTTGACTTTGGCTTTGACTTTGATGTATGATAAATTCAGAACCATGGAGGGAGAAGTAAATAGGTTTAATGATGATTTGAATTCACAAACTTAGTGCACACGATGTTCTATTTACTTTATTCTCTAGAGGATAATAACGGCTTTTACACTCAGATATCGAAGAGCAAAAATACTCTTTTCGAGATGGTGGGATGAAGAAAACATTAATTTAAATTTTAATTGAATCATTTTTAGAGCGCTATTCTCCATTTTAAATTTGGAACGGTGGTCAATATTTGTTCACATGAAAATGTGCAAAGGTATACATACCCACGTAGGTATATACCTATATTAGGTATATGCTATAACAACTGCCTTGACCAGCTGCTCACTGCTATCCCGCTTTTAAACGAGACTTCCGTTTATGGGGGACAATAATGACCTACATTATGATAGCGAAAAAAATCTCCTCAAAGTATTGGTATACTTCATGTTTCTTCATGTATATTTGTAATTTGGATATTTTTTCCTACTCTTATTTTAGAAAAATATTTTTTGTTCTATAATTTTAAGCAATAAATCAAACAATAGTATTATCATTATTTGATGTACATATTTGACACTGATGCATCTACTCGTAGATATGTTTCGTGTTGTGAGTCGCGTAGAATCGAGTGCAGATTTTTCTATCGAATGAATTAGATTTTGAGACTCTTTATAACTCTCAAATTATGATGATAAATTGAATTATAATAGCAAGAAATTTAAAAAGTAAACCAATTAATAATATAATTTAAGGTAGATAATGGTAAGCCTGTAAGAGATTACTCACAAAAGTCTAAAAATAGAGGCTAGAGAGATTAGAGATAAAATAAACAAAAACTTACAGTTAAAATTATAGAAATAAAACAACATATTTTGTTTGGCTATCCTTTAAAATATTTTTATTTATTATTAACGAATGTGAAATAAAAATATAGCCTACTATGTTTGAAATAAATCTATCCAGAAAAATTACGATCTTTCTACTTACCTCTAATTTAGCTCTTTTGGGATTTATTGAAAACAGTTTATTTACACTGTATGTCTGCGAATTTTTAATATATTAGGATGCTTGTATATCCTATTTTCTTCACACATATCTACTTTAAACATTTAATCCATCAATCCTCACAGATTGAATTCTGAAAAACCCTTCATTTTAACGTTATTTATGGAGACACAACACCCTACCTATCACGCCACAGATCGTGGGTTCGATTCCCATCCAGGACAGACATTTGTGTGCATGAACATATCTCTTTGTCCTGAGTCTAGGTGTAATTATATATTTACAAAAAATAAGTACCTAATACCTACCTACCTACCTAGGTATAAATATTATGTCGTATATCAGTTATCTGGTTTCCATAGCACTCTACTTAGTTAGGGATCAGATTGCCGTGTGTGATAAATACCCGTGAATATTTATTTATTATTTATAAAAATTGTCTACTATTATAAGTTTAGGACATTCCAGTTACTATTGTTTCCATTTTTTTGTATTATAAAATGATGATACCGATTACTGAAAAAGGTATTGATCCATATTCTCTTGAAGGTTATGTAGCAGACCTTGAAAAGCTAGGCTAAATTATCCGTAGTAATAAATAAAAAAGGATTTGCGTCATTCAGTGAGTAAGCCTTTCTTTACGAATGAATCTATGTACATAACCTGTGTGATGTAGATAGATCTGGTTTAAGTACATATTTCTTCAAAATAAATCCATCAAATTAAATAATATTTATTAGAAGTTATTTTTGTAGAATAATCACACTTTTTTGTATCCGAGGCAACAGGAAAACCCCTTTTTTATGAGCGATGTTTCGACGAATTCATCCTTCTGAATCGTGGTAATCATCGGACAAGGCAGATTTTTCAGAATTTGACAGATTTTAACCAATAACTGTTTTTTTTAATTAAAAATATAGCTTTAAATTTATAGTAGGTACTCAATGATTCACCATGAAGCACTCGTACCTTGTTATACGATATGTTTGAAAGTTAATTGCAAGCCCGACGACTATCAGATATCCATTCTGATACTCGACTCATATACGCGTCTTATTATTAATTACCACAATTGATTCAGTGTAGTCAATTAAAATTGCTGACTCTTTACCACTACCAACTGTTTACCATCGCAAATGACTATGTGTACTTGTGCAATAATTTGAATACTAAGGAAATTAGTACCTAAGTAACAGGCAATTTGTAAGACTGCAACAATAGCTGACTAGGACGATTTTAAGGCAATAAAATGATAAATGAATACAATGGCGAAGGTCGTGGAAGTTGGTCGAATTCTGCAATAAGCTTGAGCTTTCGATAAAGGGAAGACACCTTGTACCTTAAACTAATATTTTTACCTTCCGACCTTCTACATTGAATTGTAATAATTTTATTTCATAAAGTATGGACCTATTCAATAGTCAAGTTCTATGCATATTATATGTGTATAAAATAGTAGATTGTATCATAAGGGAGCAAAATAATATTTTTACGGGGAGGGCGCTTTTTTTCCCTCGCTACGTTCAGGATTCTATTAAAGAATCCCTCACTTCGCTCTGGATTCAAAGTACGTCACCCGAGCCAAAAATATATTTTGCGCCCGAGTGATACACTCTACTTTTCATAAAGAAAATAAAAGGCGCCTCAAATTTTATTGTAATATTATTATTTAATAAAACATAGAGTAACAACTAAAACTTTTTTTTATATTATTCAGCCGACGGTGCGACCAGCCAGTCTTCAAACAATATTTGCGTTCGATTTCTTTGGCGCTGAACACTAAGATGTTCCAAATTCAAAAAGTGCGCGGCAAAGATAATTGCGGCGCACTTATAAAGAGGATTAAAAACTCATTACTGCCCGCTAAAAGTTTCTTATAGAAAACACCACCTTTGGGTGCACTTAAAGGCGAACTAAGTCGTCCTTTTCAAATAGATGGAATGAAAAAGTCATTGTAGAATTAGCCACCGTCCTTTCAGAATGAAATAGGATCTGACTGACGCCTTTTATTACAATACTGCCCTTTGTATGACATTAAAATGACCTACTTACGGAAGCATTAAATCAATTTAGCCTGTGTATCGAATCCTAGGTATCCCGGCAGTCCCGGGATTGCCCTTTGACATTATTCAGCGTGGTCCTGCGCATGCGTGTCCTTCCTACCCCAGCCTCCCCCGGCGGCCTCCAAGGGCAGATGACGCAAAACCTACAGCCCGTGCCGTTCACGCAAGCTATTTTTAGAATTGGAATTTGCTTACAGTTGGTATGATAAATGCCCCGTAACTTTGTACCTGGGATTATCATTAATTTGAAGAATAACCTCAATTATGTAGAGGTGGGGGATGTAGGGGAATGAATGCTTTTAAAATGTATCACTTTAAAGTGATTGATATGGATTGATACACCTTGATTGTACAAAACTTGTACATTTTCAGGAAGTGATAAAATTGCAACTAACTAACTATGTAACTTAATCACAATAACATATTTATGTGTAATAAATTAATTATATAATGACATCAAAGTGTTAATACTACCAATACATGGTAGTAAGGTAGCTGTGTGTGTAAGTACCTACGTACGTAACATAATATAGAACTGAACAGCGTCCTACGTCACGCAAATGAGTCACTTCTTGTTTTCCGCACTACAGATCGCCTCAAGGATTCTGGTATGCGCACTGTTGCCGACAATACAGCCACTATTATGTTCATAATCATCTGACAAGTAGCTCTTGTCCATGTTTCAAATATAGAACAAAGCATTAGCACTTTAGTGATATTTCGATGACAGAATTTGTTGTGCGCTATTACAACATAGGTACCTACTCGTACATGTTTGGGGTTCGAACGAATTCTGCTAATTATAAGATACCGACTGTTGGTTATTATAACTATTGCATGGGTATCAATTTTAATCACTACACATTGGAATCAATTTTGCTAGCTATGCCTCGCAACCTGCAGTTTCAACTGCTTAGATTTCTGAACTTGTTTTTACAAATAAAATTAAAACAAAATGAAAGTGTGGTTGACGAGCATAAAATATAAAACAAAATTTTGTACTTTTGACAATTAATTCTAAATATATTTAAGTAGGTATCTAAAATATCTGTAGAGCACTTGACTGTAAATTTACATCTTGGTTCTAGGTAAGGTTCATAGATGGGCGATACATTATTGTTCATTGTTATCTTTGTGAAGTTATTACAGGTTACTCTCCTCAAAATAACTCTCCGTCATTATCTAACTCGCTGCATGTCACCATTTACTGCCACGGCTTTTGTGCTTAATGTCACAGATTACTAAATAGTTACTACGTAACTAATGTTCAGCATAGTTGTTCGGAGCCCAGTGTGAATTGGTAGCCAACACAGATTTGTAGCATAGACAATCTTAACTAAGTAGAGTGCTAATCAGTTAACAGCCCTCGGATTACGTAACTTTTTTGCAGTCAGTTTCAGTTAAAAATAATCTCTAAATCAATAAATATAACAATCTTTTCTTAAACCGTTTTGAAGATTGAAACCGTATGCAAAAGTTTCGTAATTGACCCGCTGGTCTACTAAATGATGTTTCTATCAGACGCCAATACTATAATAAATCGGTGCTCTTGACGAACACAATCATAATGACCTGGAAAAACATGTGGGAATTCTCAATTAGTAACACTTATTGAATAACCCATAGTAATGATTCCGCACTTATTACTGACAAACAAGTAGCGTTGTGTAGGTTGTATCAGACATATAATTTAATGTTATATATTATTATTTCTAATTCTTACTTGCCATGCGATGATGGCTAAAAAGTAGTAAAATTATTATAATGTTAAATTATTGTAATTTTAATGAGTTTAAGTACTGTGCGGTTATTTAATATGTTTATCACAACCAGTATTTATTTATAATAAAAGTACTTATATAAATAATAAACAAAATATCAAATAAACAAACCTTGTAGGTATATTTTTTATTTTACGATTTTATTTCAACAATATTTTTTATTTATTTTCAGGAACAATTTCAAAGACGAAATGGAAAACGTATTTACTATATGATTTAGGTAAGTTTATTTTTTTATCTTAGTACCTATGTTAATAGGTATATTTATATGATATGATGATAATATATTTTAAACCAATTCCTTGTATATTACTCCCTCTAAAACCAAAGCTAAGATAAAACGAAACTGGCGAAGTTCTCCGCCCCAAAATGATACGAACTAGACTAAAGGAGCCATTTTTTGAACAGCAATTTCGTAGAGGCTCTACGAGTCTTAAGTTTAATATGTGTTTATGTTATTTTATTATAAATATCATACAAAATCCACAACTATAGAGGATAGGTAACTTAATGCAAATGAAGGATTTACTTTTAATTAACAAAGCTTTGACAGAAACAGAGCAGTGTGAAGTTAGTTGTTTTAATATGTACTAATTTCCTGTGTGTAGGTACCGTATTCAAATATATGTTAGGCTTTTACAAACATATTAAAGTTGTAAAATTATGATGATTTTCAAGTGGTAATGTTCTTATCCCATCAAAAAAAGGAGTTTTATTAGATTGCTTGTTGCGCGTAACAAGCAACCTTCCAACACAGTATAAAGATATACTTCCAACTTATTCCAAGTTTTCGTAGGCCATTTAAATCATAATGAACTAAACAAATGAAGTATAGAACAACAAGTTTTCAATAACTTTCGAAGTTATTGTAGGTAATATCATGATGTAAGAGGTTTTGTGTAAGTTGACCATTGTTTATTATGTTGTAATTTGTTGAGTTTTTTTCACGAACTTACTTTTT
This sequence comes from Ochropacha duplaris, assembly GCA_951361185.1. Classification (NCBI taxonomy): domain Eukaryota; kingdom Metazoa; phylum Arthropoda; class Insecta; order Lepidoptera; family Drepanidae; genus Ochropacha; species Ochropacha duplaris. Next base: position 5,707,918 of record OX592707.1, on the reverse strand, counting down.
ATGTTCTGCACAATTGAAAGTTACTTCTTAAAATATATAACATTAAATATTATTTATAGTTTTGACCCTCTTATTCGCAGTAATTATTTTATATTTCCTCTCATACATATTTCAAAATAGTTGAACTAACAATGATATATAACACTTAAAAGCTAATAGTTTGTTTTGTCAAATTGTATTTTTTTCGTATTCCAGTTAATATAAAAATAAAATAATCCGTAATATATATTTATCATATGTGAGGTGACACACTCTTACAATGATAAGCATAGGAATGAAACTGGATATATTATTCAGGTGTTGTAAACATTATGCCCGGAAATATTACAAAGCCTTAACAATTTTATTATCTATCGATTATATTTGGGCTTTAAATACAGAAAAATATAATATAAGGGCCTGCCTTCAAGAGACCACTACTTACGACACTCTGAAGTCGGCTGTAGAATATGGAATAATGAATGTATCTCGTAGCAAATGTTTCATGATTTTTATCCGGGTATCGCAATATCAAAATCATTTCCACATTTCTTGCTATTATTCTGAATCCGATAATATTTATCCAGGTGCCTAGTCTAAATACTTTACTTACAACTGTGTACTTTCCATAAAGAAAATGTAAGCGAATTGCATATCGCATATTTTTACGACTTTTACGACATGTTTCTTCTCATTTGTTTTATAATAAAAACAACTATGGTAGTTTATATTGATATTTTTAACATACCTACTATTTTAAGTTTATTTAATTGAAACTGAAATCTTCAAACAGTATATTTTAAATGATATTAAAAAAAATAAGTTACATGTATTGGAACAAATGTAATAATATCTTATAATATATGGTAATTGAAGGGTTTAACAATCGCTCTATTATCAGTCTTTGATAATGATAATTTTAACGCCCACACGTGTACATAACTACGTAATGCATATTGATATATCGTGCGCTAGTGCGCGTGCGCGAGAAATAATATTGTAATTTATCATAATGCGACTGCTTATGCTATGGACTTGGGTAAATAATATTTTTTGTTATAGCACTAACTGTGTAAGTTTATTAAGTAATTATATTATATTTAGGAACTTGTAGTAATTTCAAGGTATATAAGTAGTTTTATTAGACATATTTATCACAATATTCATTATATTATACCTGCTGAAATGAAAACTAATGCTAACATATCCTAACATTCAGTTAATCTCAAATTGTAAGCACCTTTGAGCCCTAGAATGAGCTAAGAGCTAAAGCTAATAATCAAAAGTTAATTCTAAAAAAAGATCCCAAGTTCTTAGGTTTCGTAACTTGCATGAGGAACGAGGGTGATGTGGGCGAAACTTGCGAGTGTTCGTCAAGTGCACTCAGTTATGTATGTGTGAGTCTCAAGGTCAAGGTCGGCACGTGGCTGGCTGAGGGGCGGGCGGGAGGAGATGCACGGTGGGACCCTTCCTTCGATCGACTTCCCTTCCTTTTCCCGCCATTAGTCATGCTTACTACCATTCAACCCTTTGAATTTGTTTACATTCATAAAATTTGAATAATTTTGTACTTATTCATGTCTAAAGTATTTTATTTGTTTACGTACCTAATTTTATTTTTGAAAGTTTGAAGTTTTTTTTAGATTTATGAAGAAATTAACTAGTAAGTTATCTTGTTAAAAATGCGAGTTCCGTTTTTTATTGTACGGAACCCTAAAAACTAGACCTACCTAACTATTATATACAAATAGATATTAATATTTTTTTTATTATTTTATTTTACATGAATGAACTTCGGCTCATTATGTAGGTACATTTATTATAGGTATAAGTAATTATGTTTCTTACGTGAAAAATCGGCGGAAAATGATTTAATTTTCCATTAAGCGTACAAATTAAAAATATTTTGATATAATAATTTTTAAACAAACAAAATGTATATTATACTTAAAACAGAACATTTTATTTTAAACTTTTGTTTATTCTAAAATCAAATGAAAAATCTACGGCTGAAAATATTTAAATTTTCCTGTAAGCGTAACAGTAGTGCCATCTGTTGACAACTCGTCGTACGAACGTTGTACGCGGATCGCCGTGTTCTCTCTGAAGATACTTGTTTTGATAGTGACAACATAGAGGGCGCTTATATTGAACAACGGAACCGGAAGAGCAAGTAAATGATGAAAGAAGAATGGGACTATCGAACGACCGGGTGCCACGCTGTGCTCTCTCGAAAATTTGGGCGGAGTGAACACAGCTGGTGGTATCTCAGTTGTTCTCTAGTTCTCCCACACGACACTCGACTCAGCAAACAAGCAAAGAAGAGAAAATAAGAGAAGAAACGACGGTCTCAATCTACATGAAGTTCGCTTTAAGCACAGCGTAAAAACATAAAGTATCAAATATTAACAAAAACAAACGTATACTTCCTTGTAGCTGTATTCTATTTAAGTATCTATGTATATCACGTTTACTATGTATAAAATCGAAAGATCAAATATTTACGTAACTATCCTAATGCTAACAAAATAAACTAAATGTTTATTATACATTTGACGAAACCTTCAATTAGAAATGTTAAAAAATTAAAATATTTGGTATTCATCATTTTAATGTATTCAGCAAACAACATAATTTTATAACAATCTGACAGTTTACAGTAGGTAGTGATGCGAAACGTCTAGTTAGTTTGTCCAATTTATTACCTATTCTATTTTATTTAAACCCTTTCTTTACATACTTAATTATAAAAGCCGGTATCAGGAACAGGATATTACGAATTATTATGGAACCTACCTAGTATTTTTTTATTTGACCGCAATCTCATCATTTACCTATATGATAGTTATGTGTTAGAAACTAGCTGGACCTTAGCGAGTTTTCATTATTTATTGTTTATTTGTACACTGACTTATCGTTATAGTTTTTAGTATCGAAACTAAAAGTAATTTTAAAATAACATGCAATCGATAATATGCCTTCCAATTGACGTCTCAAGTGAAAAAAAAGTCTTATCACGTCACTACTCAGTACCTACACATGTGCGTTTCGAATGAGGAGTAATTATTTTGGTATTTTTCAATGGTGTATGTATGTATGTAGTAGGTATATATGCGTGCGTACGCTGATCGTCGCACGCACACCTAGCGTGCCGCACTTTTATTTGGCGTGAGGGAAAGTTGCATGATAATATCTGTTTAACTGCTCCACGTTTACATTCGAATCTTACTTTTCCTCCAAATTGTTTTAAGTCCCCATTGAGAGTTTTAAGCAACAATTATGTATCTCTTTGTGGGCGAATAAAAACACTTTTATCGTATAAACTCGGGGAAACTCAACCATTAAGTTAACTCTAGATAGATAATAATTTGTGTGGACTTGTAAAATTAGAAACAGCATTTTAACATTAGAAATTGTTTGTTAAATAATAAATTGTTTGTTTGATAAATAACAAACAATTTCTAATACAAATAGCTAATTGTAATTGTAAGAGTACTTCGTGTATTGTAAAACTATGTTTGTGATTTTTTGTGATGTTTTGTGTGTAAACTGTAACATATGCATTTTTGTTTCCATCTCCTTTACAAAATGAAATTAAATGAAATGTTTATTCATCCAAATAGGCCATCACAGGCGCTTATGAATTGTCAGATTCAAATTACTCTAATGACTCTAATGCACGGTTCAGAAGGTTGCTTATATTAAATAATATATTTTTATTTAATTTTTACACAAAAAAAAACCTTTACTTTGTATTCACACATTCATAGAACAATAAACAAAGTAACTAAAAATACTATACAACTATACCTACCTATGTATATTATTAAATGTTTTTCACTTTATTTATCTAGTTTATATATAACATTAAATTTACAAGTTTATAACTTATTTTCTTTCTACTAAATACTCGTGTAATACCTACATATTCTACTGTTTCATTGTTATGCAAAATGCATAATTTTTAGTTTCATGTGGCAGATCATGGACTTTAGAAATATGTACTCTCATAAGCTGCAATTGCAAAGTTGCTTATTAAAATAATTCGTATTTCAGAAGGTCATTGCTCGTTCTCTTTGACTGCACTCATTGCTTATTCATGTTGCTACATAATAATTTTCCATTTTAATACACAGTTTAGCTGGTGGTTTTAAATCCAAAGGGCCTGACTCTCTCATCAGTCTATTGGTCTTCGATAAAATGAAACAAACGGCATCGTTATTTTAAAAAAAAATACTTAATTTGTCTTTAACTTAATTAAAAAGTATTTCTGCTTCGGACCAATTGCTACAAGGGCATCTTTATCGATGATTCAAAACAACACAAGTAATTATATGATCTTATTTACGTAGGTTACATAGAACACAAAAAGGGTCAATTCTTATTGATTCTTAACTAAAATCACAGCGTATACTAATTTATTGTAAATGAAGTGCACTATCATAATTTGAAATCTTGATTTCGAAATAAGTTAACCAATACGTTAAGTAATTTTTAAGATTCGTAGTAGGTTCTCATAATTTACTGAATTTAATTTAATGAGATTCATATTTGATTTAAAATAAAATCATAAACTTGTAAATCAAGTTTATGATTCCACCTTGTAAGTATGACAGCCTAGTACTCGTCACATCGCATCATATTGACTACATACAAGCCACACTCATGTTCCGGAAATGCACATCCCTTGAATTGAAAGATCATGTTGTATACCCACTTATGCTACAACGCGAACGCGCAGTTGACGTTTCCCGGGCTCCAGACACACGCCTAGTTCTCCCGGGAATCCCTAGAATATTGCAGGCTATTGCGCATGTTTATTTCAGATGTTGGGTGTGCCGTGTTACATAACGCAAAGATGACTGACGCGTATATGAAGAACATGATTAAATCCTGTCGTAATTATTTTGGAAAGAGATGTATCAGGTCATCACGTTTTATTTGTAATTAAAATTAATTATATTTGGGTCAAAAATCAGCTCGTAGATGATTTTGGCAAATGATGTAGCATTAAAAGTGGCTCAATGATAATGGCTAATGCATGAGCTGGCAAAGACGGGGTAATAAGAGAATCGCACTACAACCTGAAACTTGTCTTTCCATTTCCGGACTACTTAGTACCGGTTTTTTTATCGATCAATAAAAAGTTCCAACAAATGAGTAACCTCAAAATGTTCTGCTCTCTCCCAGGATCTCGCTTTCCAAGTAACTGAACTCTGTGACCTTTATGTTCACCTCGACACGTCCTAGCTAGAGCGTCCCAGATTTTTCGGCCCTGGCCAGTGCTTTCCGGGAAACCTTGGGCCACCCAATTTGGCTGACTTCAAATAAAAACTGTGTCCACTTTCTAGTAGAATTTTCCCGGATAGAGTTCAAATGTAAACAGTTAGCTGGTACCAAAATCAATCATTCTATTTTACAAATACAATGACGCTAAATGCGAATTTAATGAAACTCATGTTTGGTCATTATTCAGTTTAAAATAACTAAAAATAAACGTTTCAACTTTTTAACGTGAGTACTTTAGTGAGTACCTCAACTTACAATTCCTACCTACCATTCTGTTTGAGTGTGGGGATCTATTTAAGTAAATTAACGTACCTATATCAGTTGTTTAGTTTCCGTAGCACCAGCTCTGCCTAGTTTGGAACCAAATAGCCGTGTGTAAAGAATGTCAGACTGTAAAGAAAAAAACAGTGCAGAAGCAGTATTTGTCATCATGTTTATAGAAAAACCCAAACGTAGATATGTACAAATAGCTTTTTTGTAGGTACACTGTGTAGGTTATTTAACTGGTACCAGCACATATTTTTTGTACATTCTGATCGTGATTTGAGTACTCTTTGAGTACAAGTGATTCAAAAAGTATTAATTCTAACTGTCAAGATGTCTGTGACTATAATCGTTGTTTACATTTTCCGTTTTCTATTATATCTGCGTGTTTTTAATAACAGACTCAGGTTTTACTAGCAATCTTGTCACTTTCGTGGATCTCTGTACAAGTTTACCCAGTAGTTGCTTGCTACAAACCGGTTACCGCAATGACATACCTACAGTATTAAAGCTGGTAAAATACTTGGTTTGTATTTAATGTACAGTATTGAAATATTAGGCAATCCGGTGAGTGGACAGTGTCTGGCACTGATTTATTCTCTTGAAGTAGTTGCATGTTGAGAAACTTTTTGAAAAATCTAATTAATCTTAAGGTTACGTTGATATAAAAGGTATACCTACTTGTTGTAATTTTTATGATGAGGATGTTTAAAATTTTGATATAGTCCTTTATATTATTATTAGATGTTCCCGCGGTTTCACGCGCGTTCCCGAGGGAATAAATCTATTCCCGGGATAAAAAGTTTCCTATGTTTTATTCCAGAATATCATCTATTTGTGTGCCAAAATCCGTTCAGCTAGTTTGGCGTGATTGAGCAACAAACATCTGAACACAAACTTTCTTTATAATATTAGTAGGATAAACTATCTATCCTATTTCCACTGCCAAAAAAGTAGTTTAGATACAGCTTACCATTTTCAGCCATCTTGTATTATATACTTCCTATTCTATATCAAATATCTATTATTATTGCTTTCGTTCCGTGCCATTAAAAAACGTGTTTGGCGCCTTCAAGTCTAAATATCTTTGGCTGGGCTCTAGCCGCCCAAAGCCAACGCTTATATGCCAACTGCCCCTGGCACATCCCTACATTGCACAAATATCTAATGTATAATGAGCAAGGGCATGCCGGTTTCGTAACATTATTCACTTTGATCTATTACAATCTGTCATCTTTTTTTTATATTATTCGGCAGTAATGGCATACTTTATAAGTATTGCAATTTATATCTCAAACATCCCTCTGATAGTTTTTCTTGAGTAGATAAATCGTAAGCCGTACAAATGTTTAATGCAAGTGCTTACCAGAAAATTGAGAAAAATACAAGGTACTTGGATGAAAAATACCACCTTGGCGTTAGACCAAGCAAAGTTAAAGGCAAACCTGGAGTAGCCTCTCCTTGACATCTCTACACTACGCCCCCATTATTTGCTGCAATGAGCCTTGGGAATACTAATCGCTTTGTTACTTATTGAATGCAAGTCTTCGTTCAAGCCTACACAAATTCCATAAATGTGACACAAACATAGGACTTATTTTTCTACTCATGGTGCAAAATTCACACCTGGGTAAGTAATTATTTTCTGTTTTTTTGTTACTCTCACAACTGAACAATCCGCCCCAACCACGAAGCTCCCGAGATCAAGGTCGCTATTTAGAAACTAGGAGCAACAGCTAATAGATCGATAGAGGGTTGGTGCAGGGTTGCAACATAATCATGGCGACCTGCAGGCTGCAGCCGTGACCTGGGGCAGCGGGGTGGGGGGAGGGCTTGCATCGAGCGGCCGGGCTGCATCGAGCAGTTATTTCGGTGCAGCTGCTCGGCCGCAGTCACTCGCCGCGCCTCCGATAGCACGCGCGCTCCGTTACCACTTGCATCGGCAACCACCACCGTGAACTCTGCCTCTAATCCATCATTACATTTTATAAAGTGTGCATCGTTTATACTCTGTCTATCGCCGCTAGTGTCTCGTGTATCTGCCGTTGTTTGTGCTATCGCACCTGTTGCACAAGTCGCGCTCTCGCGAGGTGAAACCGCCTGGAAAACTCTTTTTCTTAGTAGCGGACGCGTCTACTTTCACCGTTCACATTCCGCTGCTACGGCGGTTTCTTGCTGTGAACCAGTCTCTGCGATTGCTTTTGACGTTAACTATGTGTCTAAATTCATATTTGCGATTAGATACAAAGATAAGATTGGTACATAATGTGTAACGTGTCTGACATATCATTGTTAGGAGTAGGGATTATCCATATAGCTCATTGATTGAGTGATGAATAGGAAAAGCTAATTGTATGACAATAAGTGTTTTGGACCAGGCATCCATAGATTCAATCGATCTAATGTACTTCACCACTCTACTTCAGTTAACTATCCGTTCTGTACCTCATCCTTTTATTAATACGATTTAAAATGTAATAACAAACTTCATATAAAATAATATATTGTTGGCCTAGATACTTACTGACAAAAACTCATAGTACTTTACATCAAACATTACTATTATTGTGCTACTATTATGTTACGTACAACCTAGCAAAGTTGCATATAAACCGAAAAATATATAGAATCGTATCCTAGTTCATTTTCAAAATGTGTTCTAGGATGACACAGGCCATGCTACCTCGTTGAGATATGCACCAGCTGGCATTCGGCCAGGGATGCAGCTACGAAGGTCGCCATTCGCCGGTAGCTACGAAAGTAGGGCTGGTGGGAGGCCGAGGTCGGGGAGTAGAGGGGAGGTGGGGGACAATGCAATCATTTACGAGCTAAGAGCGCAGGTGCATCCGGGATTTCTGGGAACGTTAGGTACGAAATGTCATTATTGATTGCCTAGCATTTTATAAACCCAGTACACGACTCGCACCGTCTGCAATATCAATTGTTCGAATTTCGTTAGCTTTCAAGCGTCTCTGTTCAAGAAATCTGGAATCAGGTGATTAATAAACTTAATCGTTATTATTTATTTTAGTGCTTTATGATTCCTTGTTATGCTTTGTTCAAATTACATTCTTAGTTATTCATATTCTCTTTTTTTTTTATTATCAATGTAGTAGTAGATCACTTAAATTGTAGATTTCGTATTAGAGTGTCTATTATTAAATATTTTGATTGGAAGGTTATTTAATTATACTATCTTGTCATCGATGTTTACTAAGATGTTTACATATTACAACAAAGGTCCCATTTGCGAGTCAAAACATAAATTTATAAAAATAACTACTCAAAATTGTTTAAAAATAGAAATTTCCTTTTTAATTGATTGCCTAATATTTCATCGAGCATACGTTAAAGTTTATAAAAAAATGACATCACTATCACTTTCATCTCAATCGGTGCGTACGATATGGTATACGATATGTACATCTGTAGAGGCCTGCGCTTGCGCTCGCCATGCTCGGTTGCGAAACAAACGTGGTACGCATGTAAAGGCCGGCACACACTCGCGCACGTTCGAAACTTTCGCTAGCGAGACCATTGACCGTGGCTCGACTTTCTAAACCATGTCGTAACGTCGGTGATCGCCCCGCGGCCGCGCGGCCGGCCATTGTAATTCACGATACGCCTCGACGCGACACGCGATGTCATTAGTACCTTTTTTTGTAAAGTTTTCGCAAATCCGTAGAAAGTTGACGCAAACGAATATCTGTTTGTGACGTCTTCGTAAGATATGATATATCGTTTTAATCAAATGATATTTGAGATTATATTTGTAGATATTACGACTATGACAAAAACAAAATTATATAATCATATCAAATTGTCGCACTAAATAACGTAGGCAATCATCACCCTTGATCACAAGTGCCCTTGATCATTGTACTTTAAGTAGGTCGATGGGTAATGTCTACAGTCAAGTGCTACGCCGTAGGTACTCATTTCGTAGAGCCTGGGCGCCCTGCCAACTGCATGTGGCAAACAAGGACGCTGAAAACACCTCGGTTTATAAAAAAAAATCGTTGATCATTTTTAATTACTATCAATCAACACACACACATTGAACGCTATTTTTTCATCGACAAATTGAAATGAGATCATCGAGCGTCTTTTGTTATTCAATGTAGCGCAACGCGTTGTCTGATTTTCGCGCATTATGTAAGTATTGTAATACAAAAACATTGTAACATACGGCCGCTCCCCATAACATATTTGAATCTAATAAAATAAACAACGATGTAAATGGTATCCAAAACGTTTTGATTGCCTGGCTTTACAAATTGATTGCTTTTCCGCCCTTGGCCCTTGATAAGTGGCCATGTATATTTGACCTAACCCTGACCGCGGCGCGTCCTAGGGTACCTAGGAAACGTCCATGGGCATCGTGCCAGCTACTAATCTCTTCCTCCCGCCCGCCCGGCGTCCCGCCCGCCCGACTCTCGCGCGATCACAGGAAATCGACAATATTGCCAATAGACATTCAATAATCGACTAATGCGTTGCTTGTTAGTACAATTCGCCTCTTACTTCTGCATATCTGTTAGTTTCATTTCCTGCTATTTGTGTCGGTACATACTTAATATTAGGTACATTGTGCATAAAACAAGAATGTTGATTGCGTGCGAGACCTTCACATATTTTGAGATCTTAATATTAAATATTATAATTGCTAACTTCACTAGTTTTAATTATATAAAACATTTTTGTCAAAATAAACATAATTTTAGAGTTCAATAAATAAAAACAATGCCAACTATTAAAATCCTGTGTGTGCGTTATTGTCCAAGGTGATGGCATTACATGACGTTGAGAGAGAGAGAGACTAAATTGTTACCTTCTAAGTATATCCATTCTCTTCACACGAATCAATAAAAGCAAAGCTATTTATAAAGCTTCTTTTCACTGTAACACCAGCTCAAAGATAGTACTTTAATAATTTACTGAGGACACCTTTAAGGTCGCTACTTCGATCGATAGAGCCTACACCTAAAACAATATAATACCGTTTAATTGAACGTTCATTTAACTATCGCATTTATAAATACGATAGTAGTCTTTTAAAAATATGAGGTGTAATTCTATCAGAAGTACAGTTATATACCTAACGTTCTTGCTCCGCCAGGCCCAGGCAAAATTATAGCACCTGAGTTTGTAGGTCGATGCATTACACTAGATAATTAATGGGCTGCTGTTTACTCTGAGCTACTGCCAAACGGACGACGAAATTGTATTTCTGAACAAACTTTACTGACCTCTCTGTTTTGGCTGACAGTTGTTATTCTTCACAGATATCGTATATCGCATTGATGATCTTTATTATCATACCTAATTGCTTATAATAAATTAATAGTAAAATAACAACATTAATTTAATTAGGTATCGGTGAGACTTTTATGTAGTGGAGAAAATGGAATCAAATATTCTAAAATTCGTAGAACTCTAATTCTGAAGTGACTTCCAGTTATGAATATTTTGCGATAACCTATTTCAAAGTTGTATTCTAAAAACATGCCGTATAGGTACAATTCAATAATAGGCGTAAGAAATTATTGTATACTTATTATAATTTAATAAAAACAAAAATTGTACCTGATTATATTATAAAATTAAATAAAAACGAATAGAAAATTATTCATTTTCAAAAGATGACAAATTATTTAAGAATAAACCATATATACTCGTAATCATGTAATTTAATCTAAAGTATTCTACAAATATTTACAATTCTTGCTTGTCTTTCGAACCATCGATGTACACATTGATTGTTTTTTTTTTTTTTTTTTATACCACTAGGTGGCAAACAAGCTTACGGCCCACCTGATGGTAAGCGGTTACCGTAGCCTATTGACGCTTGCAACACCAGAGGCGTCTCGAGCGCGTTGCAATCAAATTGATGACTTTACCGTCTTAAAACCTGTATTACTTTTTATTTCTAGGGAAATGTATTGAATAACATATGACGTGGAAAATTCATTTAAAAAATGTACATAAAGGACACAAAACAAATTGCACTGCAACATTTATTGAGTTTTTGTCAACATAAACTTTCAATTTATAATGTATCTCACATTTACTCGCACAAAAAAATCATTTTAGAGTTCTTCAATTAACAATTTCCGGTAAATTGGTACCATAATTCTTTCGCGGATCAAATCATGTACTTAATTGCATCAATGCATTACAAATGATCCCTCTAAATACTATGGAAGAGAGGAACCAGCTGTTTTGCTGTCATCTTTATGCAGTGTTCTGTGAGCACACGTGTCAATGAGTCAGTTTCGTAGCTCGTGGTTTAGACAGGCGCGTGAGTCAGTCGGCCTTGAAGGCGCATAGTACAAGCGTAAACTACACAAAAACACTAAAATATTATTTATTAGTTCACCATCGAACTAACTGACAGAAGCGAGGCCACACTGATGAAAGACTATCATCTCTTTTAAAATTTCCACGCTATCCATTATATACCGATCACAAAGTAGTGTGATATTATCAAAACTTCTTTGAAACAAACTTCGGCAGTCGGGTAATAAGAGTAGGTTTAACATTTATAAAACTATAAATAATGAGATACGACAACTTTCAGTTCTATTTTACAATAACATCTTTCCGAGAAAATAAGAGAAGGTCGATGTTTAGATCATTCGTTTTGAGATCGTAATGCTTAGCGCTGCTTTACCTGATGGCTACTCTCAACCTGGATATAAAATTCTAACGTGGCTGCAGTGTTTTCGCGTGTCACCGTGAGTTGGCCGTCGAAATGGAGCGTCTATTTGTAGCGTTCGAGGCCCGCTCGCGACAATATTGTAGCCGACATACGAGCCTTACTCGCGACAGTCAACGGCTATACAATATTAGGTTCTTATTTTAATTCGATCAGATAGGTATTTATAACGCGAAATAAGAGAATATAAGTTAAAAACGTATCGCGTTTTTCGATTCCACGATTTAAATAGAGTGCAATCATGCAAGCAGATGGCAGAGTGCGTGGTGGCCTAGTTACCGATGCATCTGGCAGCGCGCGCGCTCTTATCTACATTACACCGCTCGCGTGCTCCGCGATCCTCGCCCCGTAATCCGTTATATGTCCAGTCCAATCTCAAACGTATACGCTCACTATGTGAGTTGACATAATGGATGGAACTCACAAAGTGGAGCACGGATGAGCTCGGGATAAAAGCGAGCTCACACATGGGCGAAAGTGATATGCGTGAAAGCAGATGGAGAAATGTGGAGGGGCGACAGGTGAGACGGTGGGCGGAGCGATGAGGTGATGAGATGGTGGGGTGGGCGCATCGGGCTCTACGATGGCAGTGCGGTGCGGTTGCGTCAACCATGGCCCGCAGCGCGGCCCCGTTCGCGTTGGCAGAGCGGGCGCGTATTTCAAGCCGGGCCGCGCGCTGCACCGACCGCTTTGCGAAACCGTCGGTTATGCAAGGCGTGCCGCTGCCAACTCGCGGCTGCTCGCGCACCGCCGCCGGAAGGAAAAGTGGAACGCGCCGCAGTGGTGCGGCCGCGCGCGCCGCCTCTGCACGCCCCGCGGACTCCAGTGAAGTGCCCCAAGCAAGTGTCGTGTCAGTGTCGCTTCTAGAACGTTGGAATTGTGTTGCGCAAGTCCTACGCCTACAGCGGGATTATTTTAAACTAGATAATTACACGGGCCACGACCTCGGTTAGGGAGCCGCAGACCAACCCCTATGAGTTCTGTACATACCCACATAGTTTGGCACGTGCAGCATCATGATGCACATCACGTGTAAAACTTTCACAATCAAATAACCCATAACGCTCCGCATGCTAATCCTATGCTTACAGTACATTACAAACCTATTATATTCATATGCACGGAAAACTAATAAGTCCATAGGTAACTGAGAAGTAGGCGGCAGCATTTCAGTCCAACCTGTTATATTTTTCCGAGCGTGAGGCACCTATATCTATGAAAATAGAAATGTCAGTGTGTGAAATATTAGTGAAATGAACCGCTCTAACGACGCGTCTGACAGCGCCCGGGCCCGTTAAAGCCAAAGACAATGTTTCCACTCTCAAGTGTCAACGTTACCGCCTGCTTGACAAGTGCTTTCATTTTAGAAACGATATCCGGCTCCGCCACGTCACAGTACTCACAGATCTCATATTGCGAACATTGCTGTTTCGAGTATCAATTATAAAATGGTTGTAATTGCATTACTACTTGTAGTCCGGCCCGGGCGGGTGCGATAGCCGAGAGGGAAAGTGTTCAGTGGACCGTGGAGGCTTCCTCGAGCCCGTTCGCCTGCGAGCCGATAAATAACTCGTGCGCACCCACTTGTACGTATGCACTTAGTAAAAGTAACTACCGCCACCACCGTCGCATTCTCACACGCTGGCAGGCTCATTTACCATTCAACATTTATCGTAACATGACATTTGCATTATCATAGTACGATGATGTTCCCTCCATTATAGCTCATATATCCAAGGACATATTAATAGCGTGACAATAAGCAGACACATTTATCATTATATGCCTAGTCCCATGCTCGGAATAATTGCACAATGCAGCTTATCTAGCGCATGAGAGCTAATAATTATTGTCCTACTTTCTTGGACTGTTCTGCTCACGTTCAGCCAATCCTGCTATTACATCGGTGCACTTTCGAGCCGATGGATTGTCGTGACATAACGTTAGGCCGCTGCGCTGCAAACGAACGAGTCACATTCGAGTTACATTCACTTCTTAGATTAAAGACACGCTTTAAAGGGCGAAGGTCTGTACGTTATTGCCATCTGAAAAACGCTATTACAATACTATGAGCAATATCATTTTGTTGCTTGTCTCTTTTGCTCTCGTCCATGTACAGCTTATAAAAAGAAGTGACGATATAATCACGTGTGATCAAGCAATGTGCAATAAGATAAGGCTAGTTGCATGTTATTACGTCAGTGGTGCACCGATCTGCGCGAGCGCACGTTTGGCGTAGGTGTTCTGTATTAACGCTGTACCTAACTTCTAAACTAGCCGCCCACCTAGTCAGCCAGCCATTGGGATTTGTTAAATAATTCATGAATGATTTCCTAAACTACCCATCGCTTTTTTTATGATCTCAATAATTAATTAATAAAGTTAATAAAATCTAAAATCCACACTGTTGTTTGTTAAGCCCCACAAATTTTCAGTGAAATAGACAAAATGATCTAGAATGGAATTTTACTAAAACTCTAAGATATAAAATATAAATGATGTCCAAGTATATTTTCAATTACAATGATTGCTTCACTGTGGATGGGGGAGTAGTCGGTCTCTGAGCGAAGCCAGCGCAAGGCCACCAGTATGACCCACTTGCGCCGGCTCACCTTTGTTTCCCACTCTTGCCACGCTAAACTACACTTTATTGACTATACGATCATTGTACTAAGAATTGCTATAAAATACCCATAATAATTATACTCTTAGTAAGATGTTCAAGTTGAATGACGATATGAACATTTTACCAAGTTTAAGAAAATAAAATTATAGTTTTTTTTATTAGAAGTATTGTAGAAAAGCTAATTTGATCAATATGTAAATTATATAATATATATAATAATTGTAGAATAAAGAATAACTAACGAGGAAGTCACAATCAAAGTAGGCCCAAAATAAAGTTAAAGATAAAACAAATATTTGAATAATAATTTAATCTAAAGTTGTCAAAATATGACTCTTTGGTACGGAACAATAATCTCTAAATCGAATTTATTAAAATGTGATACATTAGTAAACAAATATGTACTTACTTTTTTTTAATGTTACTTTTTTAGGATGGTACCGGTCACCGACCTGAAATCGTAAAACAAATTACGTAACACAGTTTTTACCTACCTATAAACATCAAGTCTTTAGTATCAAACACAATAAAAAAGTATTTTAAGGGTGCAGTGCCCACTTAGGCCAGTCACCTTGCAGTCCTTTAAAAAAATTATTTTACTTAATATCGCGGTGATTTTCATATATGTATATTTGAATTTTGTAGCACTAGTTATCATGAATCGTAGGTATAGAGTTACTAGAAAACTAGAGCAACAAAATATTGATAAGACCTCACAAATCGTCTAGTGTAATCGATAAGGCATATCTATTCTATTTTAGCTATTGCATATGGCACACTGCATAATATCAATGCAAACTTTACTTTATTCTTCATGTTTATTCACTCAATTTGATCGGGACTACATACGAGACGAGTACATACATTAACTGCATAGCTTCTTGAATAGGCTAGTGGGTATAAGTATGACAAATAGATAGACTATACTGTGTGTAGGTATATATAATAGAACGATACACGTGTCAAGTGACAAGGTCTTGTTTCTATTGTACCATTACGTCATAATAGGAAAACTAATCACGCAATTAAATGTGCATACTGTATAATATTTCTGCATGCACCGTAACTTCACTGTTTATCATTAAATAAATAACAATTTTAGCTCTAACTAAACATGAAAATAGAAACGATCTAGAAAGATGATAGATTTTATTAATGATCAACAAAATTGAATTTCATATTGAAAACCAACAATTTTCCATTAACAATCTATTATTTATGTACCATTTGGTTTATTTAAACAAATAAACCAAATGGTACTAAAATATTTACCAAATGCTTCCATGGGTTTCATTCAATGAGTATATAGTAACTTGTACAAAACTATTTAGTACGTAACTTGCAACGATTACCTTGATCTATGCCGCAGGCGCAGCTGATGAAGCGGCATTTAACCGGCTGTACCTAATAAGCTAACACGTGTACATAATATGCACATAAAATGAATGGAAACGCATACAAATACGTTCTGTACATGTGAGAACGTAATATGCCAGGTTATTTTATGCAACTGTGGAAACTTACAACTTAAGAATACCTACTACGGAAAATATTGTGGCGTAAAACAAAAATTCAGTTCCCTTCTAGATACTATATAACTAATAAAACGCCTGAACGTAAGCACAATTATCGATTACCAATTAACATCGAATATAATTAACAAAAAAAATTGCGCGAGTAAAATAAACGTGGACTAGATTCTGTAATTAATAATTACTTTCAAACCAACTTTAATGTCATATTATACGCTGAAATTCATCTTGTAATTGCATTTATTAACTTATTACTCACTGAGACGTCTGCTTTTTATCACGAGTCATTATTTAAATGTCACACTTTCTCTCTCCGCACTTTCATTTTGAATATTTAAAAAACGCACAAAGCTTTCCAAACTGCCGTGGGAGATCAAGTTAATTTCTTTGAATAACTTTTTTTTAATCCTTAACACTGTTTGGTAATTTTTACTTTGACAACCTTTTCTAGTGAGATACAAAACAGCTCGGGATGATACAAATAACAATTTATTGTGGGTTTCGTAAGTTTATGATATTATATAATTATTTATTTATGTTTTCCATATTGCGTCTTGTTATCTCACGACCTTGCCGTTCATCAACGTCCATTGCAGGGAACGCTAATGGTGTCAGTTGGGTGATATGAACGACAGAATGCCTAGGTTCATAGAATAATGATTAGTTACCATAACAGTCCCTCCGTAGCGCTAAATATTCTATGGTGCCAACTCGAATCATAGGCTCCATGCGTATTCCTACTTGAGAAGTTGAGAACGTGATTATCATAATATGCTCAGTACTTGTTTTTACTAACCACGATGCTACCGCACTAACAAACGCTTCGTCACCCAATTTTCCAATGCTCTTACAAACATTAAGTGCCAATATTATCTTGTATGGGGACACTAAGTAGTGATAAAAACGGCAAAGACGTTCCGTAATTTGTGCACAGACGGTATAGTGATGCGCCACTCACCATTCGTGAATTTATCGATATCGACGTTTTGATTACGCCTCGGAGTTCGTGCCAGGAGTGCGTTTGCAAAGCATGCTACAAGTTTGCGTTATGGCAAAGTTGACACTGTAAATGCACTATCTGGTACGACACCCCGGGGTGTGTAGCAACGCTCCTGATCTGCCACACGGAATATCAAACTTAACCAGTTCTATGAACTATAATGAACATTTAAGTGCTTGATTACCTTTTGAATTACTTTATCAACTTGACTTATTTATTTCTATTATTTTAATAATTTTGTTTATTTATGTTTTATACTTCAGTATGAGATATTTTGTGTTTTTGCCATTTTATTGTCTACGTATCTATCGAAAATCTCATACGGAAGTCAATATATGTTATTGATGTATTATTCTATATATACCACGGCATTGTTATTTTGTTTTTGTGTTCTCTATTAAGTATTCATTAGTATATATGTATACAAATTTATATTTGGTTACTGGATATTTTTTATGAATTTACCAATTATGTTATGATATCTTATTTCTGTGTTTATTTTTTATTACAGCTTCTTTCGTGAATATTTGTTTTATTTTAAAATATTTTTTTATTTATTATCTTCTGGTTTACAAATCTTTATTTAATTGGCAATAAATACGTTTGAAATTTTCACCATACAATAACAAGAACAAATTAAATAACTGCATAAAATTAATTCAAAATCTATTTCGGTATTTAGTCTAACCGATTAACGACAGAATTGTCAAAATCTACCAAGTTTACCCATTTTAAAATGACAAAGTAACATGCTATTTATTACATAGAATAGAAACGAAGTAATAATGGTAGGAAGCCATTGTGGCTGTAGTTCCCTCATGTAGCCTTCAACAGTAATTATCGTCAGCTCTCTCGCAGCTACCATTGCTGGTGACTATTTGTTACTGGAGATTCACTATTTTTTATTCGTTATACGCTACATACAAAAAAATATAAAATATGTAGCGTATAACGAACAGGCTGCAGTAAAAAACTGAAACAAATGTGATTAACTGTGTTAAAATGTAAATATACGAGCCATGTACCTATGTTTATTCATTTAGTTATTATTGATCGAGAGAATTAAATTATATTTAAAAACAAGAGCAAGCAAGAATACAGCATTTTATAGGGTGACTTAATATAATGTAGCGGAGTGCACATTTCATTTCATTCGCCGCTTATTATAAGCGAGGAAGGTTGGTATAAATTAAGGAGTAGGTACCTAATGCCACAATTATGAACGTGTTCTCATTTGACGAATGTCAGCTGTTAGCCCACACGGTTTCAGCTAAATATTGGCCGCGGTATAATTAGAGGCACGTTGAAATAGCAACAAACAATGTTGCGTTCTCGTATTCATAGATCTGCACTATTCTCGGGTGGCCTTGGAGATCTTACCCAGTTACTGGTACAATTGCCAACGCGGTTAGTTACACTTAGTAATCATAGTAAGTATCCCTTTGGACTAAACAAGGAGACGACGTATAGGTACACATAGAGTTATATACGTAGAGGTGTATTATATATTTGAGATATAGGTACCCCATTCAAATTAAATAAAATTTTGACCAAACTTAATTATTTCAAATCATCGTTCGCAAAAAATGCATAGTTTTGGCCCTGGAGAGCAAATAGTGAAAAAAGTCCTAAAATTACGAAGTTTTTCTCAATTATTCCGGCTATCCCACTAAGGAAAGCCTGGGACTTTCGCGAGCGTCATCCTGGAAGGTGTCCGAGCATATTCCAAAAGGTCCCGTTTAGTAATTTTAAATAATGAAGTTCAAACCTTGCAAGTTGACTGGGGTAATACGGGTACTTCTTATTTCTAATACGTTATTTACTTTTATGTTTTTCCATAACAGAAACATATGGAAATTTAAGAACGAGTTCTAAGGTTTTATTTTTTATTTTCTTAGATTGACAAACATGATTGTGATAGGTAGATGATGATGAAAATAGTGTAAAATAAACCTACACAAATGTGTAAGTAGGTGTATAGTTGGAATAACGTCCAATAAAAAAATAGGTACGTTTTTGCAATGCATTTTAATGGATGCCGCGATAGTTATGAAGGTAACAAATAAACATATAACATATCAGAGATGGAACAAGGAAAACGACGATAATATGAGTGAGATAAAACTAGTCAAGTTGCAAAGCAGATCCCGAGTAGGTATTTTTTTAAATAATAAATTGTATTTTTTTGAGAAATTTTCATTATTTCTATCGATATCGATATACCTATGGCTAAAAAATTAAGAAGTGTCTTACATTATAAATTGATTAAAATTTACATAATGTTGCCGTTTGAGACTTATGGCTTTCATATTTTAAAAAACAGCATCTATTATTATCCGGTAACCAAACTTAGTGATTCGATCCTACAATGTTTACATTACGAAACCGGTTTTTGATCGTTTCCGTTTTCTATTTCCTATCGCTAGTGTGGGAAATTCTTATTGTCGTTTTTCTACAAATAAACAGTGCTAAATACTGTAATGTTTAGATAGATAGTATAATTTTAAAACCTATTCTACTAGTTACCTTATAACCAACCAACTCTGAAATCTCAAAAATAATTTCAATCTTATCAAAATTTATGGAAAATAACCTATTTTTTAAATACCGGTATATAAATTAACTATTCATACTTTCACTATCTTAGATACTGTGTAAATACATTAAGGACAGAACCTTAAGTTATAGTTAAATACAATCTAGGTATTTATTTATTTATATAAATAAAAACAATTAAAATAAACTACCGATCAGGCACAATCCATAGACTCGGCTATTTCTAAAATATTTATATTTTATTTATACTTCAGTAGGTACATTACATACAGTAAAGACTACATGAAATACTGACATAAAACTCGGAAACCATATGGTTGAAATAATTATATTACAACTTAAACTATAATTACGAAAACTCGAATAAAATTACGCAACAAAATAGGCTACCAATGCATAGCAATGATTATTTTACTACTGATTACTTTGCATAATTAATAATGATGCGATAGTTATTTTAGTATAAAAATCAGTACCTAGTTAAATAGGTAAGTATTATGTAAGTAGGTCAAGACCAGCACTCAGTCCCGGGGAAGCCTTATACACATAGCCTTGCATTGTAATCTCATTTTACTATTGTGTTCACACCTTTATATGTCAACCTAGATAAATAAATATTGAAATAGGAATTAAGTACCTACCTATGAAAATATATCATTGTAGCTTTTGTTTTTATAATTATTTTGTTTGTGTTTTGTTTAATAAACCATTTCATTTTTGTCGTTTTATTTTTTATTGTAACCTAAATTGGAAAGAAAATGTCCTCATGTTAAGATTTAGACTTTTTATTTTGTATGTAAGTCCAAGGATGAAGCAAGATTCTTACTTCTCCATACTGCTGATTGCTCTTACCATCTCTACCATTGGAAACCTACTTAAATCTTGCTTCTAGAAAACATAATCTTTTTCTACCATCAAGCATGCATTTACAGCTCATCGGAACCGAGGTGACAAGTTCCTGTGTAAATTTCCACACCACCATAATCGTAAAAAGCTGCACGGTAGTAGGTATAGAAAAACTGTTAATAATTTAAACATAGAAAATACGTTTCTTTTTTAAATAAGTTTACTCGTTGGCGAGTTTTCTTTGGCGACTTATATCGTACCTACCTCTATTTTTACCCAGTTTGTTATTAAATAATTAAAAAAAAAATACCTTTAGACAATCTCTCGATAGTATGATAATAGTTAAATATTTTTGTAAACTGTAATAGGTTTAATTTTCAATTTTATTCTCTTACATAATATTTTCATTAGCTTCGACTGCATTTATTTTTAAATTCATAAGTTTTAGTTGGCTTTTTCAACCGAGAGTAGAATAATAATGTACCTAATAATAAAGACTTCTATTTACCTACAAATCTAGATAGAGTAGCTAAGTGCATAATAAGAGATATTCAAAAGGTTAACTATGTATACATAACACTGATAAGGTAATGGATATAAGTATCAAAAGATAGATAGGGGTGCACGAGTAGGTATTCCTATACATTAGTTTAATTCACATACATCAAATATTATTATACCTATGTATAAATATATCTATAGAAAGATAATAAAATGAACATCATTGGTATTTGCGTGTGATTTAAAGATTTGTTAGATGAGAAATCGTTTTTTTATTGGATGATCGTTCTATATACGAACATAATTCATATCATCCTTCTTGGAAAAATATAGAACGAAAACAAACTTATAACCGATACAGAATACAGTTACAGTCAAAATAGGTATTTAAAATATTAAAGAAATATAGTTTACAACAACCACCTTCGAAACTTCGCGATACAATAGGTTATCTGTTATTCCATACAGATTATAGGTACATTGGTAAATAGGAAAACTTGCGTATTTCAGGAAACTCTCAGAATGGTGTAAAATTGTAGCTTTTTAAATAAAATCAATTTAACAAGTGTTAGAATTACAGTCTTTAAAAAAAACATTAGTTGAAGAAGGCTAGTCATTCAAAAACGTCACTTATTCATTATGGCTTGGACTTTTGAACTGTTTGTTTAATCGCCGAAATACCAAATGCAAAGTATTTGAGAACAATCAAATTAGTAAGTGTAATTATGGCAGAACAGGACTTAATTGATTGAGTTTTACTCACTAGCACTTAGCACTTTAACTTATCTGAGTAAGTAGGTATCTTATGAAGAAGATTTCAAGTATGAACTGCAACTCTTCGTGGTAATGGGCACTCGAGGCCCATATATAAAGGAAGATAATGAACGAAAGCTGAAGCCAATGGTTCAATCTAACTGAACTGCCCCAAATAGTATCAACATTTGTCAGCGTAGTTTAAGTAAGAGTTTTGCAAAAGTAGAGGCAAACGCAAAAACTTTCACTAATCTATTAGGGATCTTCTAAAACGGGATGTTAAATTAATATGGATGTCGAACTGCTTTTATGGCTCGGTACTTTCTAATATGTATGTTGGCAACACTTATTTAATGAAATGAAATGTTTATTAATCCAAATAGGCCTTCACAGGCACTTATGAATAGTCACATTCTAATGCACGGTTCGGAAGGTTGCCTTTGCTGAACAGAAACGGCAATAAACTCAGCAATTACTCTTTTCAAAAACAACTTACACCTATTACATTCAATAATTATTTATCTAGTCTCAATTATATTTGCGTGTTACGGCGGCAAAAATAGTGATCTATAGAATTTAATTATGACTGACTACTAAAACAAACTCAAGCAGACCAGCCCCCACAAGCAGCACAGTTTTTAAATAATAGTAATAATAGTAGGTAATAAATCAACACGAACCGATATAATGGAATACTGAAATATTTAGATGTGTTTTTTATATAAATATGTATCAAGTTGTTTAGAATACTTCAAACAAAGAGCTGTAGGGAAATTATATAACTACACGTACCCATAAAAGTGCATCTAATCCATAAACAATGCTTGTGATTAGCATACACCTCATTAAAATGCTACATGCAGTGTATAGAGGATACATCATCATATGGATGGTATTTCCACACACCCACATTCATCATCACGATCGATATCACGATATACCTAAGCGCATGCAATACGCAATCGATTCATGTAGGTACCTATATTATACGTATTTTATACTTCAATTGATAAGACCTCTTTAAGTACTACATCCATAATAATATGTCGATCTACTGTGTATACAAAATGGATTTGATTTATTAGTCCTTGTGAGAGTGCTACGAGATCTCTATGATTCTACGAATTATTTATACTTTAGGAATATCGACTGAATAATTAGAATTAATATTGAATCTCAAATCTGTACCAGTTGTAAAATACAGAAGAGAGCTTTTTTTGTATTCTAAAGCAAAGGTCTTAGAGTAGAGTATAATTTTGAATTCTGCAGGTAGGTACTCGAATTTCGTAGCCATAGAATAAGTAGGTATACTTGGTAGCTGTTGGAATTGACTGCAGCGTGTTAAAATACTCATAAAATGGCTTATCAAAACATTCTACTTCATAAAGGACTACATGTCAGCACGACATTGATTTTTCATAGTATTTGATGCGATATGATTGCTAAAACGTAAAATTATTACCTACCTACATGAACCTACGTAGAAAGACTGATATTTCCTTGTACGTCTACAATACTATACCCAGAGTGTAACTTAGTTATTTACTTTTGATTTGAAGACAAGATCTAGTAAGGTATAGGCAATAACATTGTAAATTGATTCTATTAAGGTTTACGTAGCTACATATAATATATCTTATGGCTGAATCCAAACTTAAATATACCTACAAATGAATAGCTGTGATTGAGGAGATATCTTTATAAAAATGCAGGCACAAATTTTTCCTGCAATTTTCTTAAGAAGGAAAAAAGTTATCGTCTTGTTCTTTTTTTTTATTAGCGAGGCAAGAGGTTAAAACTTTCACATATATCTACTATCCACAATATTATAGTTACCAATCTACTGTTGGCTTAAAGTTTATATAAGTTAGCGTAGGTACATAATATATAAAAGGTACCTAAATCCTCGCTAAGTTTCAGACATGAATAGTATTTTGACACGTACATAGATTTGTATATGTATGCTATCAAAGCTCTGGCTCACCATAGAATTCACCTTTTGGTGAAGGAAAATATCGTAAAAACAGCATAGCACGATATATAACTACTTTTATACCCACTTTGCTAGCTAATCTGTACCAACTGTGTGTTTCGGCTGCAGCTGAGAGCTATGGCCACATAATCAAACACAAGCCATGCCATAAAAAGCAGACACATTTGTTTTAATATCGATCTAAGCGTAACTATTTTTATTTTCAGACCATATACAGCGGTTGCAGTTAGAGTCGTAAAGAAATGAAAATATACCTAGAATATGAAGAAAAAACTACAAACTATCAAGTGCTTCAAGAACTTCATACTTACTGCATTGTGAATCGAGCTACCGACGGAGTCATTACTATACTATGTTAGCTGGGCAGTGGGCCTATCTTCCTATCTCCTGAATAAAGTATAAATGATTGGTAGGTTTGGAGGTATGGAACGCGCTCCTGACGCCTCTGGTGTTGCAACTGTTGCGTATGGTGGGCCGTAAGCTTGTTTGCCACGTAGTGGTATAAAAAAATAATGGAGAAAATAATTTAAACCTTCATCAAACAACGAGTCTTCCTATATGTAGGTACTTAACAATAGGAAGATGGCTTCGATGATACCAAACAGAATAGGTTAAGTATCTAAGAGAAATATCACTAGTGACTTAATTATTTTACATTTAATCTCCGATTAGTTAATCTAGTCTAGGTTAAAACCACTCAAAAGTCAAAAGGGGGCCTAACTCGAGAGTGATTGACGAAGCAAAACATACATTGACATCATTTAGTCTTGAGTTTGGACTTCCGATATTGTTGAGCATCTGTGAGAAGACGGCAAGATTCTGAATATGGCGAGTGAAAAATGCGACGATAGGGTAGACCGCGTTGGCAGTGTGGTTAGCTGGTTGTTTAGTTGATTACAACAGCCACTGACGACACTGCTCCTGCGTGCACCCTTATTCAACAACCAACAGTAACCAGAGATCCTGCCTTGAACAAAACATTTATGAAACATGCTGCAGTTATAAACTTTGTTCTAACCAAGGTATAGGTACACTACATGTACGAGCACGAGAAACAATTATAAGAAATTCATATTTTTTTCTACCAGCAACACTTGATGTGGCTTTTCTTTACTTAATCATTAGTAAACATTAAAGTCAACAATAAAAAATGTTCAGTTAACTGCAATATAACACGACTGTATCTCCCATTACCAATAAACTTTTTATAAGTAGCTCCATTAGTCAAAAAGTTGAGAATGGATTGTTTTCAGAGTAAGGAACACATTTGTAATTTTTGTACAAACCGTGATGCCATCCATACCTAACATGTTTTTTTGCGTCACAGCTCATTATGATGGATATAAATTTACATTGCCTTCATCAGGTGCATTTGTGGGATGCGCGCCAACTAACATTTGTCAGCGCCTACACTTAGGTACCTACCTATAAAAACTGTCGTAATTGCACTCACATTTCCATGCATACCTACATCATAGGTATAGTATTTACAGGTATACCTATGTCTAAACCAACTTGTTAAATCCGAATGATCCAGTTGATTGTGCGAATAGCCCTTACGTTCAGTTGAATGTCTAGACCGGTCGTTGGGCGAACTAGGATCACACATTACACTAGTTAGCTGATTGAAAGCTAGGTCTTTAAAGCAGTAGGGTGTTTCAAATTTTGTTCTATTCTTGACTACGGAGAGCTATCAGACATCAAAGATTAATTAACTAAACGGCTGAAAATCGTCCAACCATTTGGTTAGGTTTTATGTAGCCATACAATTGAAGGCATTTGATGAACGATTTAGCCACCCATTTACTAGCTGATTTAACCAGCTAGTTACGAAATTACTTACATACTGGCGATGATAGCTCAGTGGTAAGTGACGTCGAATACCACGACGATGGTCGTGGGTTCGAATCCTACAATGATCTTGAGCTTTCGGTGAAGGAAAACATCGTGAGGAAACCATAGCACGGTGGTAGGGTACTTTGTAAGTAGTACCCGACTGGCTGGCTACCACCCTCAAGTTGAAAACCTGTCGCCAAGCACCTATCGGTGTGTTCCGACAGCTGCACTTGAGAGCCAGTTCCCATCTAGGTTTTGTGTGCTTACCACCTTCGGCCACATCATCACTTACCATGGCGAGATTGTGGTCAAACACAAGCTTATCCAGAATAAAAAAAAATAACTTAGACGTTTTTATATGTCCTATGTGTCCTATGTGAAAAAAGCTTGATGTTACTATTTTTTTGTGTTGTTCATGTAAATCTATAGAATTAGGCGGCAAAAATAGTAATCTATAGAATTTAATTATGACTGACTTAATAAACAACAAACTCAAGCAGACCAGCCCCCACAAGCAGCACCTGTTCACAAGTATGACGCGCGTGGCAGCCATCGCCCTCCTCGCACATTTTATAGGGAAGTGAGCGACCCGCCACACGACGCCGCCGCAAGCAAAGGCCTTAAAGCGAGCATGACTAACTTAAGCTTGCTCCAAACAAAAAAGAAACAAAACGAATTAAAACACACAATATGTTATCACTGTTACTACTAACACGGTTTGTAAAATTAGGTAATATAATAGTGTATCTAACATTCCGCGACATAACAATATTCAAACGCACAAATGTTAAAAATTTACCAAGCATTATCATCATTAAAATATTCATTTATATTATAGTAAGCCTTTTTTACCAAAACAGTTTTAATACAATCCTTAAATTTTTGCAAAGGCATATCTAAAATTACAGTTGGGATTTTGTTATAGAAGCGTGCACCCAGTCCTAAAAATGATCCTTGCACTTTCTGAAGTCTATAAGCAGAGGTATGTGTTAGGTAATTGATAAGTACTTAATGTATAATACTTTATGTGTGTCTTTCTGACTTGTCTATGGTTGTTAGGGTTGTATGATTTCAGAGTGGAGGACAAGTTGTCGTTTCACTTCGAGGCCAAGCAGTCGATTTCCTTCAAGGAGAAAACTTTCTGATTTCCAAATTAATTAATTTGATATTTAATTTCGAATGGAATACTACGCCGCAAATAACAAATATTCGAAACGATAAAAACGATGTTTTATTAGTGCACATTTAAAAACGTTGTATACATAGAAATATAGCAATGAAATTATAAATATTTTTTGAGTTTTATTTAACACTAGTTTTCCACCCCGCGGTTTCACCACCCGCGGTCACGAGGGATTTAGAATAAAATATAGCTCATGCTAATCACTGATAATTTATAGCTTTGTGTACCTACCTGTGTGAAATATTTTTTAAAACCTGTTATGTATTTCTTGAGTTTATTTATTACAATTGATAGTAGCTGTGCCTGCGGGCTCAACCGCATTTGTTATGAAAATTTATTTCCTAGTAAAAGAATACAGTTAAGGTAAATAAAGATATATCAACGTAGAGCACCCCTAGAAGCAATAGGCGTAACACAAAACATGAGCAAAGACTTTTCTTCTATATGTTTTGTTAAAAACATTAATTTAGTCTAGTTTGTCAGCAACTACATAAATCGACACGCTATCAACGTAGTGATGGGCGTAAAAGTACGTTAGTTTGTACACAGCAATTAGGCGTAAATATAGCAAGTGTAAAATACTTTAGATATACAGGATGTGGCCTGTGGCGTAAATAGTGGTCCAACGTTCAATACACTGTATATTCAGCTATCACATACCAAAATTTGGTCTACTTTTTACCACGGGTCTCAGAATTATAATTTTTATTGTTTATAAAAACCATATCTTTAGCTACTAATTTGGCTGTAATTTCTACTGATGACATTTTTTTACGTTTTAAAAATAAATAAATTGTGGGATGTGATCGCTGAATATACGGTGTATCGACCCCTTAACTTTGGACCACTATTTACGCTACAGTGAGGACCATCAAAAGACACTGAAACTTACCATTATAAATGTGAATGTATGTTTTTTTACTCTTTCACACAAAAACTAGTTTCTTATTCTGGATAAGCTTGTGTTTGACCACAATCTCACCATGGTAAGTGATGATGTGGACGAAGGTGGTAAGCACACAACGCCTAGATGGGAACTGGCTCTCAAGTGCAGCTGTCGGAACACAGCGATAGGTGCTTGGCGAAAGGTTTTCAACTTGAGGGTGGTAGCCAGCCAGTCGGGTACAAAGTACCCTACCACCGTGCTATGGTTTCCTCACGATGTTTTCCTTCACCGAAAGCTCAAGCTCATTGTAGGATTCGAACCCACGACCGTCGTCGCGGAATTCGACGTCACTTACCACTGAGCTATCATCGCCTTAAAACGAAATTACTGAAAAGATTTTGATGAAACTTGGCACACAGGTAGATCATACCCTGGAATAAAACCTAGTATAGTTTTTATCCTAGGAGAAGATAAGATTCCTCGGAAACAGGTGAAACCGCGGGGAACAGCTGGTACGCTATAAGCCCCTGCTCTCTCACACTTCCTCTACCAATTTCATATATAGATTAGCAACCACAATGAACGCATCTTTCGACATTACTTAGTATGCTGGCTAGACTGCAAGCTGTCAATATCAAGGATTTAGTATATGTATATGTAAGTACTTATACGATGCTATTAGAAACTAATTTACATTTAACAAAAGTTTGTACATACATCACGTTATAAGCGAATGGCGAAAGTAAACGTGCTAATTCGATTTCACAAACATGTAATAGTGATAAGGCCTAGGCAGACTCGCAGCTCTGCCTATCGTAACTAGGTAGACAGACAGATATATCTCCATCTATCTAATCTAATATTATAAAGATTTGTATGTATGTGTGTACGTATGTAACGAATAAACTCAAAAACTACTGGGCCGATTTCAAAAATTCTTTCACTATCAATGCTACATTATTCCATATTAACATAGGCTATATTTTTATCCTGAATAAGATCCCACGGGAACGCGGGTGAAACTGCGGAGGACAGCTAGTAAAGTATATAATGTAAGTAAAGAATATTGAGATGGCTTCTTTTCAAACCTTTCTTGGGTAAGTCATACTGAGCAGCAGAGATTTCTTTCGCCGACTCAAAACCGTACATAAATACCTAATTACACCACCACGACACTACAGTTTCTACTTCGTTATTTTATACATATTTTGGAGACTCGTCAAAAGCAGAACTATAAATGGAAATGTAGAACTGTTGATATACGGCTTTTTAGCGTTATTTCTATAAATAAGATTGATTGAAATAATGTATAAGAGTCAAAAATTCTTCATGTTTATTTCACTTTTTTCAACATCATCATATTACACGCACAGGACAAATAACTGTAAACAATTTCAGGCATTTAAAGAGGTAGCAGTTATTTAACTTATTTATCGCTAAGAAATACTAAATTTGGACTTTCTGCAATTTATCGACAATTGTGACATATTGATGAATAATTTAGACAATTTTTCTTCAAAGCAAACGGGCTGTCGTTATTTAAGTATAGCTTTCTATGCTTGAATACAAACATTGCGTGTAACGTCCAAATTTATATTAATGTCGGCAACAAAAACATTTAACACTTTACCACAACTCGCGAACTGCTAAGACACCGATATTTATATAATTTACAATCGTTTCTATTAACCACACGTTTACACATTCCAAACCATCTAAAATTTAACATTTATGTTTTAAATCGTTCTGCGAGCAGCGATACGACAGACAATTGCAATTATAACTGTTCGACAACTTATTTTGGTAATCATGCTTAACAGAATATAAAAAAGTAAAATTGATTGTTATATTGATGACATTTATCGTTAGAACAAACATTCATTAAATGAGCTGGTTCTTATATAAATAAATACACATTAAAAGAAAGACTTAACATAATAAGTAGTTTTATACTAAACTGGCAATTTCATAGTTTCAAATGGAAAGACCGGATATCGAGATAAATATATAAAATACAAAAGCATTAAGTATGTAAGTTTAAATAAACAGAATATACCCAAAAATGTCTTTCGCTCTTCAAAGCACACCTTCCCAAAATTATTTAGGTTGACTCCATTTCACAGATTTGTATGCACCTATACAATACATACAGTATGCGACTTTCTACACAATACATACCTATCTAGTCAGATTCACACGTGTCGATTTCTCGGATAAATTCATTCAAATCAAAGAGCGTTAAAAACCCACTTTCAACGATTTTTGACAGTTAATTATAGATTTTTTTAGATTACATTCAGACGTTGACGAAAACCGACAAGAATAAATCCAACTACATTCGCCTATCCTTAATTTTCGACATAAAGTGAACATACCGATATACTTAATATTATAAATGCGGAAGTGTTTGTTGGTATGTGGGATTGCCCTTGTTTTACGCAGCAGCGGAACAACTGAATCCCAGCAACGCGGGCAAAACCGCGGGACGTAATTGAAGATATATTTGCTGAAACTGAACCATTATTCAACTAATCTAAATCTACCGATCAACACTTTCCATGTCATGTTATATTCTTAATTTGCACGACATCAAAATCCCTTCGCCAACAAAAGACAAAATGACGTTCTGACGATGCAAAACTTAAACTTTAAACGATACTAATGAACCTACTTATTTATCACATGGTAGGCGTTAATCATTTCACGTGGATTTGATTAGCTAATATTTGCTGACGCATGCGCTCTATCTACATTATAAACCTTAAACTAAAGGTGCAAAATGATTTACTTACATTAAAGTTAATCTCCCTAAGAGCAGTCAATTCGAATTGATCTACATCAAGTATACACAATAAATAACTAGCACATAAAAATACATACATCTATTATAAGTTTCTAACTCTATTGTAATTTGTATATTGTTATAAAACGAAAGTGCAGGTACCGCATATGGAGAATTAAGCGTATCCGATATTTATATACTACTGTCTGAGTTTAGTCCGCGTAAGGGTGTCTATGGTCCTTCAGACCGCCACCTTTAAGTCCTCCTCAAAAAAAAAAACTGTCTGAGTGTTAGAAGATGTCGCCATTGAACTTATATTTTTATTGGTTGTACAACTAAGCGTAGGTATTTCACGCGATACATTTGGATCATATTAATATTGCTTTATACCAAAGTACGGACACGGATATAAATATTACGCAAGGTAATATTATTTAAATGTAAGGCATCTATTTCAGGCGTAAGAATGTTCAAAAATAAAAGTCCCTGCAGTAACATTGAGAATGCAAACGTATCGCTGTGTGAAAGGCCCTTTTTATGTTATAGGTTTCAATATATTATATAAGAAAATGGCCCATCGCCTCGCACTCCAAAAAAATCTATACTAGCGAATAGTCGATTAACTCAGAATTACACCTAAATATACAAATATCTCTAACAAACACTCGACGTTTTATTTTAATTCCATGGAATATATTGTAATAAATATAGGGTCAAATCAAATTAGTAAGCGAATTTTTGCAAGCGCATTTCGTATCGGTTTCTAAGTACATCTGCATATGTATTATTTGTTTATTTACTGTTTTTGTTAATAACAATCATCAGATACATATGCATACTTCCAGCAGTTCCGGATTAAGAGAACGCGGGGCCCGTAGCAAATAAATCGTCAAAATTTATTTATTCGAAATTCCTGTTAGTTTTATGTTGATGCCAAATTGCGTGCAGGGATCATTCCACTGAGCAATACTAACGTCTTTCCGTCGGCCTGTTCTAGAAATAGATGATGTTGACTGATATAACAAATTAGGTTATTTCTATTAGGTAAATGTCAAAACGATTTATATGGAGTTTTGTATGTGATATGAACTTGTGACGTCATATGTTCTCACCATTAGATATGCTTTTTGTGGTTAGATTGGAATTTTAAAATCATCAGAAAGATGAATTTTATAAAATGTTCAATGGTTTAGAGTATTTTAGGTGTTTTATCCACTGTTTATTGTTTGATATTTTTCAATATAGTATAGTCAACATCCCTATTGAAATACAAAAATACACTCGGTCAGGCATGGATGTGTGGGGCCCCAAATGTGCGGGGCGCATAGCATTTGCTACGTGGCTAATCCGGTACTGACTTCCAGCGCGCACTGCCGCGGGAGTGGGAGGCGGTCTTAATATTACAAGTCAGCAAGGCTGTCCGGGCGAGTGTCTTGTATATTGTTCCAAATCAAATTATTTCAATGCTGTGTTTATATTTTTATATTATTAAAATTGGTTCTAGTAAAACAATGGAAACGACAAAAAAGGCTTCTTTTTTGTTCATAAATCAAACCATGGTCTTACGATTCTGTACAATTTCATTATTTTTAATTAAACTAGTCTTGCAATTTAAAAATAAAAACAAAAGAGTCTTATACAAGGGAGTTAAAAGTAATATCATATCTTGGCATTTTTACATGGATCCATTTAGTAACTGTTTTACAAAGTTTTCAAGTACATATTGTAGAGTATTTGGAAGCACATTTTCAGTGAACACGGGAGAAAAAGTCTAAGCCTACTTTATTATTCAAATATTTAATGTTGTAAGAAAAATAAACAAATCTTTTTTCACACGTCATGTACTTCTACGTATTATTTTGAGATAAAATAACAAATTAATTCAATTCTATACCCAAAACATTTACCATCAATAATCACAAAAGATATTAAGGAACATAGCAAATTTTACAAAAATATTTCTTTATTTGATTCCGTATCTATCGCTATTCATATTCATGTTTTGGTATCGACGAGATTTAGTTTATAGTATGCATTATTTTTGATTATCTTATATCGCTTCGGGGTATTACATTAACATTCCTTATTATAAAAAAATATTAAACATTTCGAAGTAATAATTAAGTCACTATAATATGCTAATTGGCAGGGCTATTATTGAATAACCCAATTAATTGAGTACGAGATAGCATACCTAATGAAACAGTTTGCGAACGACGTGTGCAGCGTTATAAATAGCATTATTTTGTTTTCATTTTGTCGTAATATCTCCATTTATATGCGTACGGTACTGTTACATACTCGAATCGTTTAATATTTTAAAAATATATCCATATTTTTGATACGAATACATTAATGATTTATCATTATTATTCACAATAGTATAGAAATATTATGCTGTTTTTAGTAAGCTAAGTTTTTAGTTTTCAGCTAAGCCAGGGGTCGGCAAACCGCGGCGGCGAGCCGCATGCGGCTCTTTGAAGGATCAATTGCGGCTCTTCAAGTTCTCCTCAAAATCTTATTTTTTGGGTGCATATTAGATAAAATATTTCGTAAATACCGCGAGCCAAATAATTGTCTTTATTTCGAACCCAAACACATTATACTACAGTCCTATTAAAATTTAGAATACAGTGAAAAACCTAAAACAGAAAATTGCAGCTCTTTGAGCTTCCGAGAAGTCGATATTTTTCTGGAATTTGGCTCTTTGTCTAAAAAGTTTTCCGACCCCTGAGCTAAGCTATCGAAACTGACCTTTGAAAATAAGATAACAATCCCCACATAGGCCTTTGTTCTTAAAGGCCTCTTAAGGCCCACGAATACATGCTTATTTTCTGTGTAATATTCATCTAGACCAGTTCATCGACTGTTTTTCAACACTTGGACTAATAAACTTGTAGATGTGACTAATGAACTAATAGAGAATCCAGATGGTACTAAATTGATTCTAGGAAAGCGACTCTTTTGTGGATTGCACTTTCGAGGATGAAGCCTCTACGAAACTCTACAACAATTAATTTCGTACGCCCATGCTGAATCTTAATATATTTTAAACATCAATTCTTATTATGGACAAAAGCCAACAAAAGCTAGGGCACAGAAAATAATTAATAATCTACACACACCCAGGTATAAGAGTATAAAGTAAGTAGTTAAGATACTTGTTTTTATTTTGCTTTTCTTACATGAAGCGTATGGATGCATTGGCTCGAAGGGCACATTTTGAAGGTTTTTTTTAGATGGGTAGTCAGGTGAGTGAAATCTACTGACGTAAATTTAAGCAAATTAAAATATCTAGATTAGAGATGTGGCCAATAAGATTCCAAGAGCAAGGTGGTGTGAACGAGGTGTATTGCACACCGAAAAATAACATTCATAGAGTTGTTAATAAATATGAAAGAGCTTCAAGCATGGGCGCTCTTGTCCAACGACCGAAACGTGCACAATACAACATTCCATTTCACAATACGACACATTTTCTACGCCATTACAATTTTCCTCATAAAGCCTAATCTACAATGATAAATTAAAGGCTGGTTGCCTATCAAATGCTTTTGGAGATAAATCGACATTTAAATTCGTTTTGATCTTTTATATTCATTGCTTGCGCACTTGAGTAATTCTTTACTGATAACGTTAAACCACAGACCTATTTTATCTAACTAGATAACACAAGTACCTCAATTTGTATGAAGACCCACCGTGTCACTTTTTGGTGTAAATTAACGTGTCAATTTACAGGAAAAATTACCATTATTTGCGTTTGGCTTTTCCTGTACAGTTTTTAGAACTTAATACGGAACAATACATACATTTTTTTTTTCTAGATGTCGGTTGACGTCCGTAAGCAATAACGGTCGATCGCGGACTAAATGAAGACAAATAGAAAGCAGATAAATTGACTGCTTTTTCGATAATTTTGACACGCGAAGTACGTACATTCGCGACGTCTAGTTAGATAATAGGTCTGTCGTTAAACACATTTTACCCATTTTAAAATTTCTCGATTAAGGATATTTCTACTCGCATTAAAGTTAAAGTAGTTATTTATTACCCTACCAATGCATTAATACTCAAGAAATGAGATTATGATTTTGACTCTACAGTTTTCTATGTTCTTGTCACCTATACTTTTTGATACATTTTTAAACACCTTTTCACAACTCATACCTAGCACACTCACATGTTTTCTATACATACACACATACAAAAATTAAAGCATGAAGAAAAATATTTCAACTCTTGAGACTACAAATAACGAATTTGTTCCTAAGTTTTATAGTAACAAAGTTAATTTTAGCTTAAAATAATAAGGGGAATATTACTGTGTTATGAGGGCGCGCTTGAAGACATTTCCATGGGCACTGAAGATGGAACTTTTATCTGAAATATAAAATTAAACATGTAGGTTACATTTCTTCATTTACTAGTTGGCCCGCTTTAGTTTCACAAGGACCGTATTAAATATAAGTTACGCAGTTATAATGACTTCATAAATAACACTATACTTCAACAATGAAAATGATAGCATTGTCATTGATTGTCAAATCTAATTCAGGCCCCAATAAGTTGACGTCTGACGCTATAGCCTTGTTATGTGTCTATTTGATGACATATCCGACAAATGTAAAATCCGCAGAAATATAAAAGGTAACGCGACCGAAGTATATGATTCGCATAGAAACATAAAAGGGAAGCAAACTCATACCTCTAAACAAAAGCGACCATTCCGTTCCAAGTGAATCTTATTAGTATCTGTTTGATACATTATCGTGACATTTGTTGTTCCTTGCCAATCAAATTTAGTATACTAACTTCCGATCCGTGGTTTCACACGTGTTTACGAAGATGAAAAGTAGTCAATGACAGTCAGGGATAATATAACTTCCTATTGTATCAATAGTTTCGGAGATAACCTACTACATCCGCGTATAAAAAAAAAACATTTTTAACTTGGTCCGACAGCTGCACTTCCGATCCAGTTTCCATGTAGGCTTTATTTGCTTACCACCTTCGGACACATCATCACTTGCCACGGTGAGATTGCGGTCACATACAAGCATATCCTAAATTTAAAAGAAAACATATTAACCGTGACTGAACCTCTATTTTTGTAAAAAAAATATATTTTGTGTACCTTGTTATTAAGGTGCGCGTGCGCATGCGACGTGTGCGTGTGCGTAAACACACAATCACCGATGTTGTCGAGCGCGCGTTCCTCGAGCACCGCCTCCAACGCGGCCGCTAGCTCAGAACTCTCCGCGAATGGGGCGCTGCCTTCTGCTGCAAGTTTACTACCACATTAAGGGCGCATCCTCATTAGGCGCACAGTTAGCGGCAGACTATCCACTGACTGACTCTGAGCGGCGTATCGGTCGCTAACTCAATGACGAGCGCTTGCAAACTCTTGTGAGGGAAGCTACGGTTAATACATATCATTCGGCGTAGTGAGCGTATTGCTGTGAATCAACCGTTCACTGAATGAGACAGCAAGCGAAACGCCTCAAACTGCGTACATAACGCGTGGTATGGGCACTCCATTTAAAAATTATAGGAAGGCAAACAAAAAGTCTGCGGCTAGCTGTGCACCTAATGAGTACGCGCCCTAAGGGGCAGCTTCACTAGTCGTTTCTGTTACTTTATCTAGTACAGTCTAGTGTTCCATTACCACCAACGGTCTACTCAGGATCATGTTGTCACATTGTTTCAGCGTTAGACGCAGTTTAGTACCTATATTCTCCAACATATAAAATGGTCGGTACAAAACTATTACTTATTTACCTTGATTGAAAAATTCCGTAAACGCTTCATCTGGTATCTGGCTTAGAACAGCTGGATCGAGTATATCGTCAGGTGGAACGTGACCAACCTCCACTTCTGGAAACAAAATACTTGGAATGTTATATCAAATCAGCTTCTTATTATCAAATGTCAAAACGATAGTTTATTTGGAATACTGTGTTGTGACGTCATAAATATGCACCATCAAAAGATCTACTCTTTTCGTTAAAATGGAAATTAAAAATAATAAAATAAGTCAGTCGTCGACTGAGAAGAGCCGGCAAGAAATTCAGCAAGGTTACACTTTTTGATATTTTGGGACCATCTGATTATATTGGCTTTTTTTCAAATGTTTAACAATTTTATGCTAAAAGTAAAGCAAAAATACATACATAAGGTTGTACATTACCTAGTTCATGCGAGTTACTTGCGATGTATTCGTTTTCACTGAGCGCACCCATCCCTGTATCTTCTGAACTATCGTACGTAGAAGAGTTTGAACACACGTTGATTTCTAGCAACAAATCAAACAACATGGTTAATGCAAATATCTTTTAAAATTGCAATTATATCTAAAAAAAAATGAGCCTTCTAGATGCGATTATATCAAAAAAAAAATTACAATTCAGTTGTTCAGTGCCACTATCATAAAACAAAGAAAGTTAACCATCTCTTTAAGAACACTGTGATTGCAATCTATTACGGGATCGGGATCATTATATTACGGGACGAAAAATCTTTGTACTTTTTTAAATCTCTTTATAATCTGTTTGTCAACCGTCTTTCTTTTTTGTTTAGTAGCTTTAGTGTTATCAATAAAAAAAATAAGTTATTCTCATCCCAAAAAAAATATGGTCATACTAGTTTTCCACGCCGCGGTTTCACCCGCGTTCCCGAGGGATCGTTTACCGGGATAAAATGTAGCCTGTGCTATTCCAAACTATAATCTATCTCTGTGCCAAATTTCATCCAGATCCGTTCAGCAGTTCTGGCGTGATTGAGTAACAAACAAACAAACATCCATCAAATCAAATACCTATTTATTCAGTTTAGGCCCTGGTAAGGCACTTATGAACG
This sequence comes from Ochropacha duplaris, assembly GCA_951361185.1. Classification (NCBI taxonomy): domain Eukaryota; kingdom Metazoa; phylum Arthropoda; class Insecta; order Lepidoptera; family Drepanidae; genus Ochropacha; species Ochropacha duplaris. The sequence goes on along the minus strand of OX592707.1, from coordinate 5,670,316 downwards.
TTACAATAGACTACCACCGGTTCGGAATACACATCCATCCATCCAAACTTTCACATTATAATATTAGTGTGATTTCAACCAGTGGACTAAGTAATTTGCTATAATAAAACTCGCACCTTATCCTGTCTATTAAACAGTGGTATTTGGGCTAATAGTGAACACCAATCAGCCAATATAATATTACCTGATAGTGATTGATGCGAGGTGGGTTGTTCGTGCAGCCCGTGTCTCTGTTTGGGTCCAAGTCGACGTCGACGCTTGGCGCGTCGGGGCGCCCGAGGCAGCGGGGGACATGCTCGCTTGCGAACTGCCTTCTTAGGCCGAAAGTCGCGGCTTAGCTTATCGTAATTGTCCTATATAACAGACATGACAAAAACCTGTAGTAACTGATGATTATCCTTACTTTCTTACTAACTATTGGTCTCATATGAAGGCTCAAGGTCACTGAGAGAGATATGGAGAGGGCTATTCTCGGAGAACGAATAAGAAATAAGGAGATTCGTAGATGAACAAAGGTCACCGACATAGCCCTACAGATTAGTAGACTGAAGTGGCAGTCGGCGTGGCATATAGCTTGAAGAACCGATGGCCGATGGGGCGAAAAGGTTCTGGAGTGTCGACCACGCACCGAAAGACGCAGCGTGGGCAAACGACCTAGTGAGAATCGCGGTAAACCGCTGTATGCGAGCAGCATAGGACCGGTCATTGTGGAAAACTTTGGGGGAAACCTATGTCCAGCAGTGGACGTATTTCGGTTGAAATACGTACGTTCAAGTCCAGTCAGGTTTTAATGAAAATGATGGCCGTTCCACTAAAACTTGTCACGGTCTTTTTGGGACAACCCTGAAAAGTCACGATACAGGCTTTCATATCATTTTACTTCACTTGTGCATTTATATTGATCTTAAACAACGCTCACCCGCTTCCACGCGTGCTCAGCGCACAATGGCGTCTGATCCTGTAGCGGTAGCAGCGGTTGTTTGCAGCGCGCTCCACCCGCGAACACCGCGGCGCACGGTGCATAAAGCCGCTGCTCTGCTGCGAGTGTCACGTGAGAAAGACAATATCGGGCACAGGGTAAAGGAGGCTGTGTACATCTGTCTTCGACGCATATTCCACCTGTCGTGTGCTCCGTTGAACCACTCTCTCCACCAGACCAACCGGTTTCTCTGTTGGTGAAAAAAATAAATGCACCCTTCTATTCTCCTGTAAACAACATACTTTTGATGTGTAACATATTTCCTCTCGCTTGAAGAAGTGATTTTTTTTTTCTCTATTGTAGTGGAGGCAAAGGGTTTTATCATCCAGCCTCAAATTCATGCGCGCAATGGTAGAGTTGGCTATCAGATGGTACCAACCCATTTTCCAAGAGGTTGGTACATGTATGGTATTACCAAGGCGAGATGTCAGATCATATGCGACTACTGTAAGTTTTTTTAACTTGCTGGATAAAATATTCATACGTTTATATTTTAAGGGATGGCAACACACCTCAGTCGCCTCCTCTCTTGCGCCGTTAGTACAGCGGGCATACCTCGCATCGCCAGCAAGTGATTCACTGTTTGTGTTGGAAGACGACATTGAGGCCCTTGTCCGTTAAGTTGTTTCTGTAAAAACACTTGTTTTTTACTTTGGATAGTAAATAGGCTAGTATTTATACCTACAATCTCATCTTATTTAAGTGGTGATTTATGAGATAAGAGTAATTTCTGAGTTTATTGCTGGCTCTTCTCGGCAAAAACAACTTTCTAAACCGTGTGTTAGAGTCTAGACTATTCACAAGTGCTTGTAAAGGCCTATTTGAATATTTTAATTTTCAATATACCTACTTGATTTCATAACCAATAGAACGGTAACAAAATATATTTATTTTTTACTTTATTTTTATACCACAAGTGACAACCAGGAAGGCGGGTCACCTGATGGTAAGTGACTACCGTCATCTATAGACATTAGCAATATCAGCGGGTTTGACAATGTGTTGTACACCTTCTGAAATGTTCCACCAACCTTTTTTAGCGAGATTATTTGGATATATTAGACACTTTCAACTGATATGGGTACCTAGACCAATCCTACAAACAATTGATATGGTTACCTTGATAACAGTGGCCAGCGTTCGTTTATCCTTGTAGTCGGTGGCAAGCCTGAGAGCGGTGTGTGCCCGCGCCACGTGCCGCCGAAGCGCCGCGCGTCTCAACGCAAGTCTCGCGCCACGAGATTCCGCTGCTGCTTCTTCTACGCATACATCGCCGCAACCTGATTCTAACAAAATATATATTTTATTAAAACTTTATAGACTATGTTTTATACCAGGATATGATCTACCTGTGTGCCAAGTTTCATCAAAATCCGTTCAGCAGTTTTTGTGTGATTGAGCCACAAATATACAAACTAGATAGTAGGAAGTAGGATACTAACTATACTGCTATTTCGGTCAAAAATACTTTTTTTTCTAATTAACTTTGTATTTGCTACGGGTTACTCCTACTCACGGTCGTTTAAATTATGATCGTGGAGTTTGTGTCAACTATTCTAGGCTCTATATATTTAATAGTCTACGGTTTCAACAGTATACTTGAAAAAGTGCTATTTGGGTTATTTTAGACACTTTCCTTTGAAGAATAATAGTGTTTTTCTGACACACACTGGGCTGCCAAACTCTGGAAAGCCAGACGAGTCAACAATTAAAAATAATTAGTTTGGCTCACAATTACGTACACTGGTGCGAGCATGTAGATATAGTCACGTTAATTAATACACATGCTTATCAAGATACTGTAATGAGTATTTTATTTTATTTGTAAACAATCATTATCTCTAGTCTTTGACTCATAACATAACACAACTTGTGTTGGATAATTCTTAATTTGTTTTTATTAAGTAGTTAATACTATTTATGTAAGAAGTTTGATACAGGGGCGTTCCCTGTGTCGAACATCTTGCAAAAATATTATAAATGCTAAAGTCGCTCTGTGTGTGTATGTTGGTCACTCCTCAGCTCCGTAACAACAGAACAGATTTTCAGGAAATTTGTTCACTCTTGGGTCCTAAAATAGGGCTACGTGAAAATGGAATAAATAATAACAAAGTTTTTATGCTCCTTATTTCTATCTTATATCTTTTAGTGCAGATAGACCTTGGATTCCATTTTATTTTGTATAAACCTCACCTTCTTGTTATAAAATCAAAACAAATGAAACTAAATAGTTACCAAAGTCGGGCATATTATCGTCATCACTACTGCTACTCTCCACAAATTTGAAGGAATTGAGTTGTTTGTCATCTAATGGGCCACATGTGAATAAATTGTCACCGGGTGCATGCCATGCAGTTATTGGCAGTGGTATGGCGCGACTTTGAGAAGGTATCCGTTGCAAAGCCTCATGAACTGCAGGCCCCCTTCCACGACGAGCTTTAGATTGCACTGGAGTTTTTCCTACAGAGCAATAACTTTCACATCACTTTTCATTCATCATTAATTTTAACAAACAAACAAATATAAGGAAAAAAATATTAATTCATATATTCGTTCATTTACAACAGGCAAATGCCTATAGTCCATTCCATATGGATTGGCAATAAAGGTTGGAGAGAGGCAAAGAGAGGCAAAGATTGGCAGTCAATGACCTTTAATGCCAATCCATATGGAATGACTATAGATAGATAGATAGATAATTCTTTATTGGTACACCACACAAGAAAAATATTAAAAGGAAATAAAATGATAACATTAAGAGTGTCACGTATGTGGTTTTGGGAGAACCATCCTCAAAGGCAGAGCTCATTGCCACCACACGCGTCGCAGGTTGCGGATGGCGAACGGCCTTCAGATATGAAGGTTAGCTGCGAATAACCAATAAGCAGTCGCGGACAACGGAGCGGTCTGTCAGAGGGACGTCAGGGAGCCTTTGGCAGGGTATACCCTATCAAAAGACGTGTAATCTCGTTGATGACAGATGACAGTGGCGAATTAGGCCCGCCACTATAAACAAGGACCTTATGCTCGGGGAGATGGGCCTCGTCAACCATGGCTGGTAGTCCATCTAGGAGACGGTAAACTCTGATTTCAAACCAGCAGACCGAAAGATCTGCTCCATATCGTAAACCCGCAGTACTGTGGGAACGAGGGCCTTGACTTAACCATCTGGGCCGCAAGGAAGAAAACCTTTTCAAAAACTACCCCAATCTCACGGTGGGAGACGCGCCAATGAGATGTATGACTGATGGGTGATCAGCCAATAGCGCCAACCTCGGTGGTCATGGCAAACACCGTTGTATAGCCTTCTTGTGGGAATGGGCGTTACCCTGCAAGTGACCTAATTATATCGACCCTACTCGTGGGAACAACATGAACGAATCAAATACTTTACATAATAAAAAAACTACACTAACCCAACAACTTTTTCATCCTGCACTATTTAATAGGCAGCGTTCAGCATCTACCAGCGATATAACGCGAACAAACCAAGAGCTGGACAAACAACCACCAAATATAGTCACCTCTCTAAATTCCTCTGAGGATGATATCCTAAATAACACACCGATAATAACATGGCAACAAGATAGAGTACCTGACTCTAAACGGAAAAGAAAAGAAGCAAGCCCATTAAAAAATGACGAGAAACGCCCGAAGGCAACAAACTATGCAATCCCAACTCAAAATAGATTCTCAGATCTGGAATGTGATCCAAGAGAAGACATGCCACAAGACAACAAGAACAACCAACCAAAAGTCCCTAAGCCAGAACCTATCTTCATTACGGGGGTCACCAGCATAATCGAATTACGTGAAACTCTTCAACAAATAGTCAACAATGAAAACCATGATTGACAATGAGTACCAAGTCACCACACTTAGAAATGGTCATACAGTTAAAATTCTACCGAGTGATATAGATTCTTATAAACTGATAAGAGAATCATTGATTAAATTAAACATAAGCCATTATAGCTATAGACTCAAGCATGAAAGAGCCTTTAGAGTCGTGCTAAAAGGACTCCACGCATCCGAAGATGTAGACATCATTAAAAAAGACTTGATTGAAATGGGCCATGACGTTAGGCACATAACGAACGTGATAAATAATAAAACAAAAGAAAAACTACTACTTTTCTTCGTAGAACTCGAGCCAAAAAGTAATAACAAGGATGTTTACGCCATTAAAGCCATCAATCAAACTATTGTTAGATTTGAATCACCATATAAAACTAAAGAAATTGTGCAATGCAAACGATGTCAAAGATATGGTCATACAAAAAATATGTGCTACCGACCTCATCGCTGTGTTAAATGTGGTGATGAACACCCCACAACACATTGTAAAAAACGGCAAGATACACCAGCAACTTGCGCCAACTGCTTAGGTACTCATCCAGCTAATTATAAGGGGTGTACCAAATACAAACAATACAAAACTAACATCGTGGAAAAGAAAACCATACGACGAAATACAGCGAACAGACATGAAAATCCAACACCAGAACCTCGAAAAACCCCGACCTTTGAATACTCCACCTCTCGAACAAGGTCCTACGCCAGTGCAGTAGCACAGCCAAAAGAGATACCAATTAACGACATAGAAAATACTAAATTAACAAATGTTATACAAACCATGTTCCAAAGATTCGAAGTGATGCTGGAAAAAATGATTGACAAAATGATGGACAAAATAATAGACCTGACTGCCCAACTAGCAAAATAAATGGCTACACTACGGATCTGCACATGGAACGCCAACGGCTTGTCTGAAAGAAGACAAGAATTAATTTCGTATATTAACATCAACTGCATAGATATTATGCTTATCTCAGAAACACGTTTTACAAGTAAGCACCACCTGGAAATACCTGGCTATGATGTATACCTGACAAACCACCCTTTAGATAGGACTCACGGGGGTACTGCCATATTGATAAAGAATAAAATCAAACACTACGAGGTTGAACAATTTAGAGAGGAACAACTACAAGCCACTACACTAGTCACGGAAACGCCTAATGGACCAATATATGTATCAGCAATATATTGCCCCCCCAAACATATTATAAAGGCAGACTACTACACGAGGTACTTCAACACTCTAGGACCTAGATTTGTAGCGGGCGGAGATTGGAACTCAAAACACACCGTATGGGGATCACGTCTCATTAACCCCAGAGGAAGGCAACTGTACTCTTCAATGGTACATAACAATGTACGGTACCACTCTGCCTCTCACCCTACATACTGGCCTGCGGATCCGTGTAGAATACCGGACTTACTTGATTTCTTCCTGTCAAAGGGAATATCCGATAACTATACATCAGTTGAAGGCGACGTAGACTTGTCTTCAGATCATACGCCGGTAATATTGACTATAAGCAACAGTGTAATATTCAAGGAAGAACCTCCGACATTGACTAACAAAAATACTGACTGGAACAATTTCAGAGAAATCGTTAACAATAAAATAAACTTGAACATTCCACTAAAATCCCAAGAAGACATAGAAAAAGCTGTTGAGAATCTAAACCAAAGCATCCAAAATGCAGCTTGGAGTTCAACACCAACCAGGGATATGATAATGCGCAACAGGAACAAATATCCGATGATAATTTGTGAGAAAATCAAGGAAAGACGAAAACTTAGAAGCATATGGCATTCATCACGGGATCCAATAGACAAAAGGAACTTTAACCGTTGCTCGAGACAACTCAGATCTATTACTAAAGAAATGGAAAATGCGACGTTACAAAGGTACCTGACGAGCCTCACTCCTAACGCTAACTCTACCTACTCCCTGTGGAAAGCAACGCAGACTCTCCGCAGACCATGCCAACATGTCCCCCCAATAAAAAATGGAAATGGGAAATGGGCTAGAAGCAACCAGGAAAAAGCAGATTTATTTGCTGAGCACCTCACACATGTCTTTCAGCCGAATCCAAGTAACGAAAATTCAAAGAAAAATGAAAAGATAATACGGGACTTCCTTGAATCCAGCTACCAGTTATCACCCCCGATAAAAAACACATCACCAAGAGAGGTTAGATATCTAATAAAGAACCTTAAAAACAAAAAAGCACCGGGGTACGACCTCATTACTGGAAGAATACTAAAAGAACTACCGCACAAACCCATTATGCTCATTACAGCCATATTCAACGCAATCTTGAGGACGAGCTACTACCCTGGACAGTGGAAGATAGCCCAAATTATCTTAATTGTGAAACCAGGTAAACCTCCTGGTGAGGTGGCGTCCTACAGACCAATAAGCCTGCTGCCAGTCTTGTCAAAGCTATTCGAGAGAATGCTACTAAAACGGTTGAAACCCAGCTTAGCCACTGTAATCCCTGACCACCAATTCGGCTTCCGCGAACAGCATGCAACCGTTGAACAAGTCCACAGAACGGTAAACACAATATCGCAAGCCCTTGAGGGGAAGCAATTCTGCACAGCTGCATTCCTAGATATTAGTCAGGCCTTTGACAAAGTCTGGCACGAAGGACTCCTGCACAAATTAAAAAGTGTTCTCCCGCACAATATCTACGCCATCCTTAAATCATACCTAACTGATAGATGCTTTGAAGTGAAGTTCCAAGAGGCGACCTCCACTCTATGCACCATCCAGTCTGGTATTCCTCAGGGATCTGTTCTCGGGCCGGTGCTTTACCTCATTTTCACAGCAGACCTACCGACTTCTGCTAATACTACAACTGGTACGTTCGCGGATGATACTGTATTATTAGCTACCCATAACAACGAAGTTGTAGCATCAGAATACTTGCAGGAGGGCCTCAACCAGATGAGCATATGGTACCAAACATGGCGAATTAAGGTCAATGCAGACAAATCGACTCAGGTCACATTTACACTGAAGAGACCAACATGCCCTTCGGTTACCTTAGATGGCATTGCAATTCCACAAACTGAGGATGCTAAGTACTTGGGACTTTACCTGGATAGAAGACTTACGTGGCGAAAGCACATATGGACTAAAAGGAAACAACTGGACACAAAAGTTAGAAACATGAACTGGCTATTGGGTAAACAGTCAGTAGAGAGTAAACTTATTTTGTACAAATCCATTCTTAAGCCTATCTGGACTTACGCAATACAACTTTGGGGCACTGCTGCCAATTCAAACATAAATATCATTGAAAGATTCCAAACGAAAATGATAAGAATGATTTTCAAAATACCTTGGAATGTCAGCAACAAATACATGTATCAGGACCTTAAAATACCCACTGTCAGAGAGGAGATTGTGGATTATCATAAAAGATACATCTACAGACTTTCAAATCACCCTAAGAAAATGGCCAATGCGCTAACATCTACTGAAGATATCTGTTTTAATAGACTGAAAAGGCACAGTGTCACTAGCCTACGTACGTTGGATCTCTCTCAATACATTTATTTAATTACCACCCAGCGTAAGCAGCCAAAATCGTTAAATGCTACAGATTACAACAGGGAAATAAAAGAGATATAAGAGAGAAAAAAAAAAAAAAAAAAAAAAAAAGAGTGTCACAATGGGCGGCCTTATTACTAACACTATAGTGTGCATGCAATGCCTCAATTATTTATTTTATGTCATTAAATTTCCTGGAGGTATTGGATATCAAGATTCATTGCTATTTGTATATATACTAGCTTTCTGCTCTATGGTTTCACTTAGAGATGCTGTAATTTACCATCATTTGATATTTAACATTATTTGTCATTATATTTTGTTGAATAGTAAACAATAACATAATATACTATTTGTTATTTGACAAATTATGAAAATAATGAAAGTTATTATACTCACTTCTAATAAAGCACCAGCTTTTCTCTTCCTTAACAATTATGTCATTATTTGAATATCAATAAATATTTGAGAATGTCACACATATTATTGAATTTAAGAGACAGATAGTATTGTAAAAAAAAGAAGGTATTTATAAATTAGTCTTAATTATGGTAATTGTTAATGTCCCTTTTTTTATTGTAGTTGCCTACATATTTGCCATGTCTAATAGGTCTGGTATGCATTGTTTATGGATAAGTTTGGCCAAAGACAAAAACACACACAATCATCTTACCAGTCCTAACTCTTATTCCAGGATCTAATCTATTTGTGTGCCAAGTTTAATCAAGATCGGTTTAGTAGTTTCAACATCATAACAGGGGAATTTCGTTTATAAAAAATATAGAAGATTATGTAAATTAGATAATAAAATTACCTGAGGTTGCCTTTTTTGGAGGTGATGCTGGAATTTTAAGAACAGGTGGAGTTGGTGACTCTATTTTAACAGTGACCATAGAATTTTCAACCAAACCTTGCTCTCTTTTAAAGACATCTAGAAATGTCTCACCCCCAGATTGTTTTCCAGATATTGATAATGCTATTGGGTTTGTGTTGTTTGTATTAACACTAGTAATACTGTTTTTGATTGAGGGAGATGACGTAGTTGCTGTCTGACTATTCGGACTATGCAGACTTGGTTGTCGAATATCACAAACATTTTCTGATCGACATGTTTCTTTAACATGACTTTGAGTTTTAGCTTTTGGAACTTTGGTATGTGAAGATGTAATTTTATTATCTTTACAAGCTTCTACAGCATAAGGCTTGGAGTTTGTGGTATAGTGTCCATTAGAAACCACCTCCTTTGTGATTTCATGTTTAATCTCTCCATTTGAGAATGCACCAATGAGATCTAGTTCTTTATTTGGACTTTCTAAGAGCTTTTCTTTGATGTCAACAGTATCCGGGAACATAAAAGTATCTTCTGTATGGCTGACAGTTATTTCACTGGCTATTACGTCAGAATCATGAAATGTATATAATTCGTTGGGATCTATTTTAAATTTGGTATAAAAATTGTCATTGAGATGAGTTATGTAATTCTGTTCATCACCAGAGTTGTCATGTAAGAACATATTCACTTCATTGCAACCACCCGAAACACCTTCAACTGCCATCTTATACTGTGTTGCACAGCTTGCATCAGATATATTTTGTGGAATACCACTGAAACTGTTATTTAAATAATATTAAAGTAGATCATTAAAAACTTAAATGTATCATTTACATACTATAAATTTTATATCATAGTGCCCATTCAGTTTTTAATTCTCTTTTGTCTTTATAAATGTGTACAGGATATCTATTAAACCTTTAGTTAGACATTATTATGGATGATCTAATGTTTAACTTGTAAGCAATATCAAAAATGCATACAATGTTTAGTACAATCTTCAGTAGGTACATGGTAATGATGAAGACTCATTTTATAAAATACATAATTTTTGTGGGCATTACTTACCCCACATTTTCTGAAGTACTCAAATAAGACATAGTACTGCATTCATTTTACAACTTTAAATTAGAAATATCTCTGACACCAGGGAATTTATTAAATTCAATTTGGTCCCTCTGCTTCATACTGGAATGTTCAATAATTTTTTGTTGTATGATGAAGTAAAAGTAAATACAATTATTTGGTTTTAACACAAAATATTTTGATTTTTGCTTGGAGTTCTTTGAATTTGACAATCATGACATCTGTCAAACTCTAACAAATTAACGTAATTTCTTAACATTTTCTTGTAAGCATAAGATTTGTTTCATGCCCATTATGTGCCTACAAGCTTTATATATACATAACATCATATTGGGAGTTTTATCTGATTTATAATCAGTAGGTATTCTATCATTAATTTACTGGCACAGAAACAGAAACAGGTCTCACATTATCTTCTATATAATTCCCGGAACATTTTGTTTATGAAATGAATTTTAATAATTTGACTGTGAGACTAAAATCCAAATTAATTAAATGTGTGAAATTTGAGGCAGAAATTAAAACAAAAATCTTTTAAATAACATCAAGTTGATTGACAGAACAAAGCAAATGGCAGCCAAAAAATCACAGACTATATTATTTATGCTTTTATACCTTTTATACATACACTGTAGATACCTACTATTATCTTTGGACTGTTTTATGTTACTTTGGTTTTTCATTGCTGGCAACCAAGAATTATTATCCTACTTACCCTTAATGAAAGAAAGAGAGATTGTCCCAACGCAATTGTTATCTTTCTCTTTTTCGCAATTGATAGGTATTTGCTTCAAGTAGGTATTTAGAGTTACCTACCCATTTGGTATACATTAAAATCATGTATTATATATAATTTTCAGATAAAGATAAAATACTAATAATAATTAAATAAATACATTTTAAAACTAAAACTAATAACTAAAATAAATTAAAAAAGTTAGGCCCCTTCGGCATGGTTCCGAAGATGCTGGCAGCGTTTTAGTATACATAGTTCTTGCAGGCAACTGTCTTTTAAAACATTTGTGCCAATATCAAGATAATATAAAGTTTTGAAGAAATATATTACAACTTATTGGTTAAGTATGACTTCTCATGCATGTTTACATTCAGCTCTAAGATAGCCTTTGATTATTAAAGGCTGGTTTAATACTCAAAGAAGATAGCAGTCGAAAATAAAACAATTCTGGATAAAATAAAACAAACAAATCTATTACACCCGATAAAATAATTACACTAATAGTGTGCTGTCTGTCTTGTACGTGTCTAATCAGTTTCTTCAGGTTTCTTCTTTTAAATAATGTCCCATATTATAATATTGTAGTCTTCAAAATTATCCTTGACTACGAGTCTCAGTATTTAAAATGTACTCTGTGACTACGAGTAGCCCGAGTAGGTCGTGTTCGTTCGATTGATTTGAGCACATACTCTGATCAAACCAAAAATAAAAAAGTTTATAGGTACGTAGTCTATGGATGAAATGTCTTTCTTCACACTTGATAATTTTGTATTTCTAATATTTGTAAGAAATCATAAAGAAGAAAATCTTGTTTGGTAGCTACATCTAGGCTTAATTTTACCATGCGACTCGAGTAATAATTTTTTTGTTATAATTGAGATTAGACACATAAATTAATCAAAATGCCATGTTATATTTAAATATCCCGCGTTTTTTAGTATGTTATGAGAACCCCGTTTTTGAAGCGTTGTTGTGAATTCCAATATGGCGATATTTGATGTTGTACTATTTTGAAGGTACGTCAATTTGACGATTCTGTAATGATAATTCCGGTAAATATAGTTTTATTTGAGTAATTCAAATCTATTTAGACGAAGCTTCTATACAGAGCTGACATTATAATAGTTTAAAACACGTTTAAATATCATACAATTTGTATTGTTTTGTTTGTGATTTCCGATCTATTAAAATATGAATATTCCATATAAAATCGTAATTCGTTGTGAATATCTGATCTAGTAGTCGCTTTAGCTGTCGGAATGAGATTAACCGTGCCAACTTCTAGCCCTAATGTGTGTTTCATACAAAATCAAGAACAAGATGGATTGTAATTACGGTAATTATTATGAACGTGAATATACTTAGAATAAATTCTAAATGTATTATTTTTGTTTCAGAAGTGCACATGTTTTTATACAAATGGGAGTTAAATAATTTATTACTCGGGTGCATTACATTAGCGCCATAATAATTGATTCTTTATTTGAGTATATAGTGCTAAGAGCGTTGACTATCATGACAGACACTAGACGAAGAGTTAAGCTTTACGCTCTGAATGCTGACCGGCAGTGGGATGACAGAGGGACAGGTCATGTCTCCTCATGTTATGTGGAAAGATTGAAGGGCACATCTCTATTAGTAAGAGCTGAATCAGATGGTTCACTCCTACTTGAGAGTAAGATACAGCCTGATACAGCTTATCAGAAGCAACAGGATACATTGATTGTATGGTCAGAAGGTGACAACTTTGATTTAGCATTAAGTTTTCAAGAAAAAGCAGGCTGTGATGAAATATGGGAAAAAATTTGTCAGGTAAAAGCCTTATTCATGTTAATTTTAAACTCGAAATAATGTTTATTTCATGATTCTAGTTGTCATATTACAACCATTATATTTTCGGGTATAGGACAATTCTAATTAGAAGAATATTATTATGTTATACATAATTAGTTAATAATTTATTGATAAATAACATTAAAAATTTTGGACCGAATAAGTTCAACAGCTTGAAGGTAGTAATTCCAACTACATACTTGTAATTTTGATTCTTAAACAAACAAATTATAATTCAATGCACTCAAAATTAGATAAATAACATTTAAAATTTTGGACTGAATAAGTTCAACAGCTTGAAGGTAGTAATTCCAACTACATACTTGTAATTTTGATTCTTAAACAAACAAATTATAATTCAATGCACTCAAAATTAATCTGTTTTCTCATAGGTACAAGGAAAAGATCCATCAGTAGAAATAACACAAGATATTGTTGAAGAATCTGAAGATGAACGATTTGATGAGATGTCAGATAGCGTACAACCAGTGGAGTTGCCAGCATGTGAAATGGGTCGCTTGGAGGATATCAGTGAATTGGTAAACAGCTGTTTGGTGTCACCAGCACGTAAAGACAAACTTGCTGCTGCGCTGGAGAGCCAACACTACATCAAGAAACTATTAAATCTCTTCCATATGTGTGAGGATATTGAAAACATTGAAGGGTTGCATCATCTCTATGAAATATTCAAAAGTATATTTCTTCTTAACAAAAACCCCTTATTTGATACAATGTTTGCTGATGACACTATCTTTGATGTTGTGGGTTGTCTTGAGTATGATCCAGGTTTGCCTCAGCCCAAAAAACACAGAGAGTATCTTCGAGAGTTGGCAAAGTTTCGTGAGGCTATTCCTATAAAAAATCAAGATTTATTGGCAAAAATTCATCAAACATATAGAGTACAATACATACAAGACATTGTTTTACCCCCACCCACAGTGTTTGAGGATAATCTGCTAACCACATTATCCAGTTTTATATTTTTCAATAAGGTAGAAATAGTGAAGCTTATAGAAGAGGATGAGAAATTTCTAACAGATTTATTTAAGTTGCTTATGGATGTTAAGACTCCTGATTTCAAAAGGCGGGACCTTGTTCTGTTTTTGAAGGAATTTTGTAATTTTTCCCAAAATCTACAACCTCAAGATAAAGATGCGTTCTATAAGACATTGGTTTCACTGGGAATCCTGCCAGCGTTAGAAATCACCTTAGGTATAGATGACCAAAAAACAAAGATTGCATCTATAGACATTTTAACTTATATTGTAGAGTTTTCACCTTCTGTGGTGAGAGATTATACAGTGCAGCAAGCAAATAACACAGAAGAGGTATATTTTTTATAAAACTAGAGTCAAATTCTGCTTAATTAAATTACATGAGAAATAATTCACCACATTTAAATTTTCAGGAGCAAATGCTATTAAATATAGTAATAGAACAGATGTTGCGGGATCGAGACCCAGAGCTGGGTGGAGCGGTCCAGCTCATGGGTGTCCTGCGTATACTCCTTGATCCTGAGAGTATGCTTGCATCTGTCAATAAAAGTGAAAAAGCAGACTTTCTTAATTATTTCTATAAACATAGCATACAAACACTTATAGGTATGTATTGAATGAAGAAAATTGACCTTGAACTTACAGCTAGTATTTGATTATTCATAGATCTATGGACTGACTTAAAAATCTTTTTAGAGTATTATTTAAAACCAATTTTATTTAATCTGTTGACTCGCGACATTAACCTGTCAAATAACTCGTCAACTCGCGCGCAGATTTCAGAATTTCAAAATTTGCGTGCAGTTTTCAAGTAAATGTCATTGTCCCGATTGTCCCATTCGAGAACCAAGTGGTGCGGAGTTTGAAACCCTTAATGTCCCAAGAAAGACCAGTAGGGCTATTACGTAACATGTTTCAGAGTTTCAATCTTGAAAACAGCCTCTAAATCAATATAAACATTACAATGGCAATATTGGTTCCATTCGCAATGAACTACTGTTAGTATATGCACGCATGTATATGCACAAAACTGTTTTAATAAACCGTTTGAAGATAGAACTAATTGAAACAAGTTATGTAATAGCCCTACTGACAGGTTAACAAATAAATAAAGAATTAAATGACTTTCTACTTTAGCCCCTCTACTGGACAACACAACTGGCGAGAAACCATTAAAGGAAGATTACCACACAGTACAGCTGCTGGGGCTTGTATTAGAGCTTCTTGCTTTCTGTGTTGAACATCACACATACCATATCAAAACCTGCATATTGAATAAGGTTAGCTACCATTTAAACTTGATAATGAGAATCAAAATTTACAAATAAGTATTTTTGGCATTTGGTTTCACCCATGTTCCCGAGGGATCTTATCTTTTCCCGGGATAAAAAGTATCCTATGTTTTATTCCAGGATTTGATCTTTTTTTTTGTTTTTTTTTATGTCACTAGTGACAACGAGGCAGGCGGGTCACGTGATGGTAAGTGACTACCGTCGCCTATAGACATTAGCAATACCAGGGGGACTGCCAACGTGTTGTACACCTTATTACAATGCCTTAAGGGCAAGGGCAACTGGCTCTCAAGTGCAACTGCCGGAACACACCAACAGGTGCTTGGCGATAGATTTTCAACTTGAGGGTGGTAGCCAGCCAGTTGAGTACCACATAGTACCCTACCACCGTGCAAAATCTACCTGATCTACCTGTGTGCTAAGTCTTATCAAAATCCATTCAGCCGTTTTTGTGTGATTTACCAACAAACATACAAACTTTCACATTTATAATATTAGTGGGATAGTAGGATTATTACATAACACACCTGTAAGAAGTAAAAATTCCTGAAAGATTATTTAGTGCTGGATAAAAAATATGTTAATTTTGTGGTATTATTTAACTAGTTATGGGTACTTTACAGAAATTACAGTTTTCTTATGAACTTAATTTGTGTGCTAGAAGTAAAGCTTGTTTAAGCTTTTGGTAAAAGATAACACCATGGGTAAACCAACGAAAATATGTAGCCTATTATCGGTGTGTTTGGGCTGCACTTGAGAGCCAATTCTTCTTTGAAGGTTTTGTGTGTTTACTACAAGATAGTGGATAAACACAAGAGAGTATGACTAAGGAATGTGTGTAAGTTTTTTTTCCTGACGGGTGTTTTGAAACTTTTATTTAATTGTTTTTAATCTAATATTGGTTTGTTATAATTAAATATTTATTTTCAGGACCTCCTCCGTCGCATTCTGGTGTTGATGAGATCGACACACACTTTCTTGGTGCTCGGCGCCTTGAGATTCATGCGAAAAATTATCGCACTCAAGGACGAGTACTACAACCGGTACATCATCAAGGGAAATCTATTTGCACCAGTAATAGATGCTTTCCTAAGAAATAATGGCAGGTATGTGTTACCATAATTATTATTGTGTTATACAATTTTTAACTACTCGTAAACTCTTGTCTGTCTTGCAAAGTTCATTTAGTTCCAAGCTATAATGAAAAGCTTGAGAGGATTTTAAGTATAAGTAATTTATGTAACTAAGTATAGATGTTTTTTTTAATGAATCAGTCATGTTAATAATATGTACTATTTTTAAGCTAATGTATAACTATATTCAAATAGTAGTATTTCATTTCACAACCTAACATATATATTACAGAATATAACAGTTATTCATATATGTACATAAATACATAATTGTGGATACATAAATTGATAGATTATACATGTCTTAATATTTGTCATTTTTATTTGTAGGTATAACTTACTAGATTCAGCTATATTAGAACTATTCGAATTCATAAAGCTGGAGGACATCAAGTCACTTTGTTCACATGTTGTTGAAACATACGGAAAAATCTTGGAGGATGTTGAATACGTACAGACGTTCAAGGCTCTGAAAACTCGATATGATCAACATCAAGACAAACTCAAGGAAAGGGATAGAGGTATGTATGATAGATATCTTCTTATGAGTATGAAGAAAGTAGGTAGAGGTAGTCTTGTCATATATGTGTATGAAAACAGTAGGCCTGACTCACTAACTCATAAACGCCCAGCCTGCTCTTGGACTTGGTAAGCTGATTTTTTTCACAGGTTTTGTTTTTAAGATTTAGGATAAGGAATAAGAAAGGATTTTTCCAAATTCAATCCTTAAACGGGTACACGGGTTAAATCACACAATTAGGTGCTTGGCGACAGATTTTCAACTTGAGTGTCACCAACAGGCTAGCCAGTTGATTACTACAAAGTAAATTACCACTGTGCTCGTTTTGTGAAGTCCTTAAAACGAAACACGAGTTCCCACCTTTGTCTTGGCGAAAGCAACTTCACTCAATAGGTAATATCTCGGTAAATGAGTGGCATCTATTCAGTGCACCACCCAGCCATCGCAATCTTTTAGCTGTTTAAGCATTGTAGTACTGCTGGGAAGCTGTGCAGGAAAAACATTGTATTGGTAAACATTTGCAACAAAAACAATATAATTTGTTTCAAATAACATTTTCTCTTTGTATTTTTAATTAGCGACCAGTCATAGACTATAAGAAAATGTGTTGTAGGCGTTGTCTGGTGTCTAAGGTGCTCCCCAGTGGGAGAATCTCATCACAGAGACATCCAGTCAGTCGCTTGTGGTAACTAATGTTTACCAGGTTGGTGGCTAATTCATTTGGGTGGTGTAAGAGTCGATCTTTGCCGCCGAAATGCTCATAGATTTCAGCGTTTGTTATAAGCCATGGCACATTCGCAATACTATCTATGTAAATTGATGCATTTGATGTGTTAAATACTGACTCGTTTATTTTAATTTGTGATCTAGTGAGTGGTAGCGTGGGCGTGACGGAGTCGGTGGTGCCGTCTCTGCTGCGCACGCGGTATCGGCGCGAGGCGCGCGCGCCCGATGACGAGGAGGAGATGTGGTTCAACGACGACGACGAGCTCGAGGATGACGCGCCCCTCGACGCTGCGCAGCCGCACCCGCACACACATCCACATCCACACGCGCATGCCCACGCGCATCATGCGCTTGATGCCATCGGTCAGTATAATCATCCAGCTGATTAGCTATCATTTCTTAATTTATCGCTCATTGTTGTTATAAAATATGTCTACTACAGGTCTAGCGCTTAACTAAGTAGTAGAGCTCCCATACCACAGAAACCAAAATCCGTTAGCTGTTTTTGTGAGCAACAAACATACAAACTTTCACATATATAATACTGTTTCTAACGGTTTCACCCGCGTTCCTGTGAGGTTTTATCTTTTCCCGTGATAAAAGTATAATTAATCCGGGATTTAAACTATACAACTTTTGAAGAGGAACAATTCCGTCATTCATGATTTGTTGCGTAACTGCAACGTAGCTTACGTCCCAAAGGGAATGTTTTTTTTTACCCTTTTTGCAACAATTTTCATTGATTAAAATCATCATGTAAATTTGTAGCATGTAAATTTGTAGCATGTAAGCTTGACTTAAAGCCAGTTTCGAAATTTTTGTGTCCAAAATACCTTTCTAAACTAATATATCTGCCTTGATGTCAACTTTTTTTTTTTATTTGTTTGAAATTTAATTCACAAGATTGTATGAAAGGACTCAAAATAATAAATAATGCTATTTTCAGGTAAAATAGTTGAAAAGAAAGTGTGTTCAAACACTGAAAGTGTGAACGGTCCGAGCAGGGTGCTACTAAGCACCACGTCGCCCAGCAAGTCGCCGCACACTGACGTTCAGGTATCCTCGCCCAGATTACTCAATAAGGTAAACTTTTAGTTCCCTCACACCTCTACTCTACTCGCTTCGCCTGGGATAACGACGTTATGTGCTTACCAGTGCCTATCTATACACATCTGCGATAACAACAATGATATTTAGTACGCCTGCTTAGTTTCAGGGAACTATTATTACTGTTATTTCTATTTACAGCGTGTCCGGTAAGTAGTACGACAAACTTAAGGGGGATAGGTGGGCGGTTCACCTACCTAATATACAAAAATTATCTCAGTAAAAGTGTCACCACTTTCGAGATAATAATTATGTATCTAAAATTCAAAAATCAATACATGAATATCAGGAATATAGTTTTTTTTTATTGGTGCCTTTTTATTAATCTCATTTTTGTATATTTAGTACTACTTACCGGAAACCCGGTACATTTGACCTGTGACTCACAGTAAAGCATTAAAACTCTAGATTATGAGAAACAATAAAGAAATAATGTATGGAATCACAGAAACTTCATGTCATATACATTACACTAATGATAAAAATAACTGTTAGGTAATAGAATGTTCATGGTATTCCCATAACTAGACAGTGAAAAAGAGATTGGCACATTAAATTATATACTTCAATAAGCACTGTTTACACGACATGTTTACAATTGGTAAGACCCGTAAATATTGAATTTCTAGGTCTATAAGTACTAATAAATAACTAATGTGGGATAATTGTGTATTATATTTATGGTAAGCGTTACAATTAAGTCCATCATCACCTAAGGGACTCCACTTGCAAGTCCATAAAAATGAATTGTACATTTGACTCGATTATTTCATTTGCTAGCTATTGCTTTAAGCTTTAATAATTTGTTGACAATTTCATAAAATTAATCTAGTAATTATTAATTATGCATGCCAATTAATTGCCTCGGAATAAATGCAGATAATTTCAAACTCAAAATTGATAGAGCACATCATTTCATAATGTTTAAATTACCTCCACTTTGTTAACAAGCCAATAACAATTAGATAATCTTTTATCTACTTTATTATAGGATTATAATAATCACTTCTTTATAATGCTTTACCTTTATCATGATGCTAAAGTTTTGACTGATATATGAGTTTAATTACATAGTATGCGATGTGACAGGGCCTGGTGGACTACGACGGCGACTCGGACGAGGAGGAGGAAGGGGGAAGTAGTACCGCGGAGGAACGAGACGCTAAGCGGCCGCGGCTGGCGTAGTGCCACTATCGCCTCTCGCCTCTTTCAAGGAATATTATGAGCTCGCCTGCGCCACAGTAATTATATACGCTTAAGCAGTATCGAAACTAGGTCCAATTGTTGAAATAATTACCTACGCTATATTGGAGCGTTAGGGTTGGCCCCGTAAGTTGTATAAAATCTTTTTTTTATAATATAATATACTTGTGTCATTTTTATAAAGATTGTGGATTGTCCGTGGTGCAAATCGCAACACGTATAACGCGTCCACTCATCACAACGCGCGCGAACTCGCTACTGACAGCACTGCGAGGTGTGTTTAGAATCGCGTCAATGCGCACGTCTGTGTGAGTGCGCTGTTTCGAACGGTTTGTTCCTAGTTTGCATACTGCTTTAGCCTATTAATTTACTGTGCCTGCGCCGTCTCGCCAACCTGTGCAGTGTGTACCCCAGTGACACGAACGAATGCCGTAAGGAATATTTATACCTACGCTATGCTCTTTTAGGCTCTACCGACGGTATTGACTCCCTTATTTCATCGAGATGGTTGTAATGGTTCGCGCGCGCGACCATCACTCGGGCCATATGATTAAGCCAGTCGTGTGATGCATCTCCATAAATTAATCGAGTCCCCGTGGAGGACACGAATTGAATGTTTTTGTTGTCGTTTGGAAACTTTTGATTTTTCAGAGGCAATTGTGCGACGTAGAAATGAAGTACAGTGGATGTTGTTGACTAGTCTGGGAGATGATGTTTTTTCGTGTATCTTAGATACTTACACTGCCATCCCTGAATTGCATTTTAGTGTCGTACGCACGACCTCTGGAAAATTACGTAACTTCCAATCATATGTGATGGCTTTTATCATCGTCACGCAATCGTCAGATCTCCACTGTATAGTTAAACCGCTAGGCTGTAAAGAACCTCTAGCCAGATTATGTCCATTATTTGTAAATAATATAAAGTTGTACACGAGAGTGTTCGATTTGTAATAGTTAGCGTATGAAGTTCTTCATACATTGTAGAGTAATTATTTCAGATGGCATCAGAAAGTAGAACAAAATATTGGTTACGAGGTGTATTTAAATGTGAACTAATTTTAACGGTTAGGTTACTTTGTCAAGGATCGTAATCACATAAAGTACAAAGAAAATATGAGTGGGAATTAAACTTCTTAACATAGTAAAATAAATAGCAAGAAAACAATAAACACCGCGAATGAGATATGAAAGTGTAAATAAAAAATGTATGTATTTATAAAAAAATGTTTATGAAAAATCACAAGACCAATTTTTTTTATAAAAAAAATACCATATTAACTTGTGCTGTGCAATTGCTACTCACTAGTATGTAATATTGAATAATCACAATTACACAGGTTAACAACTCCTGAAATTAAAATTTATATGTTTCAGTTATAATTGGTAGTCATGCTTACTAATATTGTAAATGCAAAAGTAACTTTGTATGTCTGTTTGTTACCTCTTCACGGCAACATCTGAACCGATTGCGATGAAATTTGGCAGACATAGTCTGGGAGCTAGTGAAGAACATGGCAACTGACCACGAATATAAAATGACGATTCCGCGATAAGATACGCGGTTGAGTCACTGGCTTAAGCTAGTTTTGTAATATTTACAAAAATAATGTTAATTTAATAGGAGATAAAACTGCACGTGTTTCACCAATAGAGGCGCTATAAGCACGAGTAATTATATCTTTTAATTTTGCAAATGTCCTTGTGACCCATTATCTAAGTAAATCTCATGTATTTATGTTTTGAAATTCTAGAATAACGAGCATGTTTTTTTATGCTCATAACATATACTCGATGACATTTTGTTTTGATTTTCTCTCAGGTCCCTCGCTTTGCATTTTATCTCCTATTTTGTGAGTTTTTCAAAGGATTTAGTCTTTTGAGAATGTAACATAGTTCAGGATAAAACTTTATTTATTTGCACAATATTTTGCATTCCTTCTAAGTTGAGCTTCTTAGAGATGACTAAAGTAAAATAGATTGACAGGTTTGTGTTAATATTTTTTCTATTAATAATGTATTTTCTTTGAAGCTCAACCTTTGTTGAAAGTAGAGAATAGATTTAATTTTACTTATTTTTATCCTCTTCTGTTTCGTCTATCGACGTTCATATTTATCTGGATCCCGACTGCATTATCCTGAATATTATATATAATTTAAGGTCCTTTAAGATTATGCCATCCAAACCCTGTCAAACAAAACACGAATTGGCAGCTAAGTCATTCATTTTCAAAAAGGTTTTTAATATTTTATTGAAGTTAATAGAGTTGATACTGTTTTCATTTATTTTACTATTTCATCACCTATTTGCGAGTGGTTAACTAAATTGCTTGGGACCCAGATTTATATGATTTATTTGCTTTTTAAATTCTTCAGATATACAATTTCAGTGGTGCATAAAAATATATTTCATTAAACACTCCACTGTTTAAGTTCTTAAGCCTCCGATCCATTTCATAAAGCATTACAAAAATTAAACTAAATTTGTTAGCTACATTTTAAAACACGTAAGTCTTTGAAAATACTTGTTTATTGAGGTTATCTGGCTGTAATAAATGGTCAGTTGATCGCCATTTTTAACCTCACTGAACAGTCTTCACACATTAATGTATACTCATTTAAAGATATGAACAACGAATAGGTACTCTTTACTAATATTTATTTATAATAAGATATCAGCATCACATTCTGTGGCTCTTGTAACTCTTCAGTGAGAGCAAATTACCTAACAACAATAACTAACAAATCAATTTTTTTTATTTTTATGAAACGGATGTTGGACGCAAATGATCTCTATATTGCTATTATCAAACTCAAACAACATTAAATATGTGAGTAGCAATGTTACAGTGTAAGGTACTGTGAAAGTAAACGCGCCCTGAGGATATCAGTATTAAAATTCTGTACTTTCAACTAATAATGTTTCCTGTCTTTGCTTATGATTGTTTGTGGCTTTTTTTACACTGCAAAAGTAATGTGTATGTGATAAAAGTATCTGATTAAGATTCATTTTATTTTATTACTGTAAAACCTCTAGATTTATTGTTCGTATTTTGTAAATAATATTAGATTTTGTAAAATATACTTAATCTGGTGATTACAATGTTTAAAATGAAGTTAAAATGCTTGCATGATCACATGTCGTCATTAATATTTATTAATGGTATTAAAATTTGACAAAATGGGCCAGCATATACATTTGCATAGTTGATTATTTAACAGAAAATCAGTCATGCATGGTACAGGTACAATTTAGACGAAGACTTGTCGATGTTAATCTGGTGATAACAACATTTAAAATGAAGTTAAAATGCTTGCGTAATCACATGTCATACATGTTTAATTAAATGTCTTTCAATTTGACAAAGTGGGCCAACATATAATTTTGCATGATTGATTACTTACCAGAAAAGCAGTTATGCACAAGGTACAATTTAATTAACCCTTGGTTAAAAAATGCGATGTTATTTATATAGCTTTTTCGCATTTAAATAATGCCAATCCATTTTTTTTATAAAGATATATTTTAATTCACTAGTTTCCACTATCCTTTTATTACAAAGGTTTTTTTTTTACTAATATGATTAAAATACTCGTGTATAAATATCTGACAAATAATAAAACCGTGCTATCGTTTATTTATTAAATTACTATACACATTTGATAAACTTCCTAACTTTGATTAGTCTGTTACCTCTTCACGCTTAAACTGCTGAACCGATTTAGATGACATTTAGTATAGAGATAGGTGGAACATTAGAAAAGGACTTACTTTTTGTCCCGGGAAAAGATAAGATCCTACGTTAACGCGGGGCGGAAAACTAGCGATACTATAAATCATAATAAAAATGTATGTAAATGAACCATTCATTGACAGCTAATATATTCCCATTAAACTAAAACATGTATAAGTGCAAGTATTTCCCATTCGGTCGTATTACCTAACCGTTTCAAATTATTAATTTCTCACCTGCCTTATGTATTGTCGCCAAAAATACATATCAAGTTTTAAAATGTATCTGATAATGGAAGTATTGATCTCTGTAATAAGGATATGTAGACGTTATGCACACAGGTGTAATCGTTAAAGGTGTATTTTCATTTTTTATGTTATGTTGCTTTTCAGCCAACTCGGTTTATTATAAAGTTCGATGGATGGTTCGGATTAATATTTTGATTTGGTATGTATTTGAAGCGGTAAAATAATCAATCAACATGTGCAAAGCACTTGAAAATGAGTTTTAATCGATACATTA
This sequence comes from Ochropacha duplaris, assembly GCA_951361185.1. Lineage (NCBI taxonomy): Eukaryota > Metazoa > Arthropoda > Insecta > Lepidoptera > Drepanidae > Ochropacha > Ochropacha duplaris. The sequence goes on along the minus strand of OX592707.1, from coordinate 5,646,205 downwards.
ATCACAAGTCATACAGAGCCGTTTAAAGCATCTAGTGCATTAGAGAGATCTACTGCTTATTAGGAAAACTAAACTATCTACGTATCCCTACGAATGCCATGATAAATAAATTGAAATTTTGTTATTAAATTATTCATGTAATTTAAAACATTACGCAAAGTTTACGGAATAATTGAATGACTACACTTTACGATTACACCTCGTTTATATGTAGTAGGTATCCTAACATAAAACTAATATGATGGTCACACTTGCTCCATCGGTGCACAAGGCTTCAGCTGCGTCGATCCACATCATAGGCATTCGTAAATTGCACAGTTAATGCGAGGCCAATTTAATTGTTACATACGTGGGATAAAATTGTCAGAATATATTGTAAATATATAACGTTTAATGTAATAATTTTATTTCGAAATCTGGCCAAAATCCACGTGTTTAATAGACTAATAGCATCGAGCTGTCAATTAGATTTATATGATACATACATATATTCCTTGAAATAACTTCCCTTCCCCGTTAATATAATACGAAGTTCTAGGTGAAAGTAGACTGTAATATTGACTATTTTTTATCTGTCTAGGTGGATGACCATCATAAACTAATTTATACACAGATTAAAATAGATTTACCTATTGGCAAGTTGTGTAAAATAAATAAGCTTACTATAATGCTATTATTATGATGTCACTAGTTAAGTAAGCAATATAAATATAAGGTAATATGATATGATGTTGTTTATTATTTGTACTTCCTGTTGACATAAGAAAACGCTTCTGTTATATTATGAACGAATTATAATTTACGAGTTAATAAATAGAGAAGGTAATACATAACATAACACATAAGTATTGCACTGTTTAAAAGCTGGTATCGACTACTTCAGTCTTCAGTTTAGAAGCGAGAGCCCTGCGCAGTTGCATTGCGTCAGGTGGCGGCGCGGGCGCAGCCCCCTTCAACGCAGCTTGAGCCACGCGGGCTGACCGAGGCCTTGATACTCTGGAAGTCGAACCTTCACCACCTGTTAAAAATAATTGAAAAGGTTAAACACTATCCACATAGACCCACGAAGGTATGTTAGATACAGCTGATAAAATAAAGTAAAAATATGAATTTTAGGTACCTCCTGATTCCGTTGCAGTGTCAGCGGCATCAAGTCGTCGCTCGCGCACTTGCTTTTTCAGTGCTAGCAATTTGTCACGCTGTTGTTTCAGATATTCTTGACGAGCGCGCACGTCTTCCTCACTTACCTAGTTAAAATTTTAATGTGTCTGATATGATGTCTGTAAATTAAACACAAGTGAAACACAATTAAACATTGCAATAGGTACCTCAATTTTCTTAGGAGCTGGTTTCGGCGGTTCTATTATGGAAGTGTTTTCTTCTGGTGTGAGTATTGGAGGCACCTTTTTCTCGAAAGTAACTTCTTTCTTATCAAAGCTATGCAATTTGGAGAGGAGAGTTTGCTTTTCGGCTACAACTTCTTCTGGTGGAACGTTTACAACTTCATCGTTTCCTTCAAATTCTTCTAGTTGTAATCTAAAACGCAGATTAAGCTAAAGTTTCCGAACCATGTATATCTAGGTAATAATAATAATATTCCATACAAATGTTAGCTTCTTACTTTTTAATTTCAGTCATAACGTCATCATTATCTGGCCACCCTTCGCTTTCGTCACTACGCGATGAATCCAAATCAATAGGCTCTGCTGAAAAAATGTTAGGCATTGTACCATAACGCCGCTCTATCAATTCTAAAGCCTGAAAAATAAATGACAGTATTTAGTTGCATAATTTTTAGTCACCTACATAAATTTAATTAGGTATAGATACCTGAAGCTGCAATTCGACGTTTTTGTGCGTCATCATCTTGACAAAAATGTCATAGTCGTTAGCAGCCCAGATTTGCTCGAACAAACGGCGGTGAAATTGGGCAGGTAAACCAGCCAGGTCTCGAGCTGACAGCTTGCATGCTGCTTCGAACTGATCAGCTGTGATAACGATGTCGTCCATAAAGGAACCAAGCATTACGTCCACCTACAGATAGCAAACATTTTTATTAAAATAAATCCCTTACAACCTAGGTACCAATTTACTTAGTTAGATTAGGTATTTCTAACAGTTATAATTCAGAACCAGTATAATATAGAACCTAAAAGGGAAGATTTCATGTCCCAATAGTTCAGTCATATTATTCACTAAGACTACGAAACTATAAATTCAGTGGGTAGGCACTTACTAGGTTACGGTATTCATCGTGAATTTTCTTGTACTCAGGTCTATCGAGAACTTCTCCATTCTCCGTCGGTTCAAAGGCTGTTGAAGAAATACTCGTTATTCTTTCTACTTAGATTATTTTGTCAAATACAAATCGAAAATATGGTGTATTTCCTACATTAGGTAGTACCTACACTAATCCTAGACAGGAGATGATTTGATTATGAATGAAGGCAGGTAGGTATGCAGTCCCCTATAGAATTTTAATAAATACCAGTCTGTTATAATAAGACTGATAATTTTATTTACGATATCAAACGATAATAAAAATATTAAGTGCCTGATATTTCTACATTTTCAATTAAAATAATTAGGCAGCCATGAGGATTTATTACACATAAGTACATTTCATCATCTCAGCCGAATGACGTCCCACCGCTGGACATAGGCCTCCCCCAAAAATCCCCGAACGATCCTGAGCTGCTCGCATCCTAGTACATTTACCTAGATCGTATATGATATAAATACTAAATAAGTAGTAGGTACATGATAATATTGTAAGGGAATGAGTGGCATAGACCTAAGCAATATGCCACTAATTCCCATTTCTACTAAAACAGTTTTAAGCTATTAACCCATAGGTATCTATGGTAACTAGACAACGTATGTAGAGGCATGTATTATTTATTTATTTTTCTATTGGTTAAGTTATGTAGCTAGGTTTAGGATACGTACGCAAAGATTTTTCTTCAATGAAAGTTTGTAGAGGGACATTCCACACAGGTCCGTGAAGAAAGCCTACGAGTGAATCAAACACCCAAGCATTACCATCCATTTTTCTTTACAAGTCAACTTAAAAAAGGGTAATTGAACCAATATTCCTAATTTATTTGTTGTGCAATAAAGTTATAGAAGTAGGTATGACGTTTATTTGTACGATATGTTGATATGGTTACTTATACTAGGTACCTACTTAAGTTTGTTGTTAAATACGTTACCAAGACTACAGAATGCGTGGGATACAACTAAAATCATCTTTAATTAATGAACTCCTTAGATTAATAAAACGTCGGTCCGAGCGGCGTGAGTACCATTATTCTTAATCTAAGATAGATACACGCTTCAATTAATGAAAGCGTGTATCGTCACTTTTCAGGTTGTTCCAAAAAGTCCCTGAAAAGTTTTAATAGAACTGCCGCCAATTTCATTAAAACCTGGCCGGACTTGTACGGACGAGGACTAGGCTTTTTTTAGGTTGGTAAGTACACAGAGCCAAGATGGGAACTGGCTCCCAAGTGCAGCTAGCTATCGGAACCAAGAAATATGTATTCTAAATGGATAGGTAACTCTAAATACCTACTTGAAGCAAATACCTATCAATTGTGAAAATGAGAAAGATAACAACTACGTTGGGTCAATCTTGTAGAATATTGTGATTGTGTACACTAGGACTAAACAATACTGTCTGTACTATCCTTAATCTATATCAGGGGGGTGACAGCTCTATTTCCAATCTTACAGTTCTGGCGCTGCTGTAGCTTGCTACATATTATTAATCTGTGCTCTGCTTATAGTGTTCAATTTTGTGTCAATGTGTGTGTACCTACGTCATTGGTAGTTTGACACCTCTGACAGTTTGAAAGGTAAATAATGTAAATCGGCCATTGTTTTTTTCATATCACATCGAGTCGAGCAGTTTATCTTGTGTTTTCCTCCGTTTACAATACAATTCCACGCTTTGCTGTACTCCGTACAGTGATCAGTGATGTTTATTTCTTTTACTGTGCTCCATACTTTCTCGTCATGGCGTTGTGCATATAAGTGTTGTGTTGGTGGTTGTGATTCAACAAGTAAAACTCGCAGACTATTTTGCATACTCATGAACGATAAATTACTTGGTTTGACAAAGAACCTATTGATGACTAAACGTGTTTATGAAAAACATTTTGATCAAACTCAATTTGACCAGTCTGGTGTTCGAACCCGTTATTCCTATCCTTGCTTGTTTACGGAACAGGAAATTGCTCATGGCTTACCACTTGCTAAAGGTATGAATGTAAACTTTTAATCTAACCTATACTTTAGCTTGCAACTAACTTTCGCCTAGAGCAACAGTTAGTTGTCATCTTAGGGCTCCTTCAAACACACATCTTGTCCAACTTAATCTGTATCCTTCCACTTTCTGTAGCTTTATGTTTACAATATTCTATAGATTTTTTTAATTCAAAATATTTTTAATATGAAATTATAACAGTAAAGTAATTTAAATTAACTATTCAAGAAATTAATTTAGTTGTTCAACTTACAATTGTATGTCTGCGGGAGCTCTTACGCACAATTATAAACTTTAGTTGATTAAATTATAAAATGCAAATAAGTTGTTCAATAGTTGGCCCACTTACAATATTATTTGTCTGCGGGTGCTCTTAAAGCCCTCTGTCCTACGTGTTTGTTGCCCTTCTCACTACACAAAACCTACACAAATCATCTACAGTTCTATCGAATCTACTTATACTACTAGGCATTAATGCTTTAATGTTTTTAATAATTCCAGGGTATCATATACAGCATGAATTGTCAGAGCCGAGAACAAAATTATAACAACTCAACAGGAGAAACAATTACCATCACAGGTATGAATAAATTGATCTTACTTGATAAATTAATTACACAGAGGCTATGACAGAATCAGACAGTAATGTCAACCCTGTAAAGCTTAAATTACTAGCTCACTCAACAGACATTGTCCTGTCCAAATTCCATGGAAAGAAACACTATCTGTCTATTCATCCAAGTTTCCTATGTTTCCACTATCTATTTGTTCTATCTTATTCTGTTGTAATGTTTATTTAAACAAATTCAATACTTCAGATAAGCGGTTCAACACTCCTATGGAGACAATGGAGACTACAGCAGTAGTGGTGACCATCTATTCGACAGCGTCAATGGATCGCCAGATCAACCAAGGGGCAAACTTAGAGGCACAGTGAAACCAAATTCTCCTCATCAAGAATTTTGACAAAAATCTATAAAATCCTCAAAACATATTAAATATATTGACACAACCAGTCTAGATGTAATTGAATATTACATAGCACTCATAATCGCCTGCAATGCCACAATTGATGCAATATAATAAATAAAATTTTAAGTGGAAAAATAGAATCATGCAATATCTAGCGCTAAGAAAATATAAAACTCATAGGTAAAAGAAAGCAAATAAATGACCACAAAATAGATATTTTGTTTTATTTGATTATCTACCTAAATAAAATCCCTAAACCCTAGTAGATTTTGTCGATATCGGGTACATCACTACACTACACAAAAATTATCGATAACAGCCATATTGAATAAATAATAGATGGACAGCACTATTCGATTTTGTATGTGCGTGTGTCGCGCCATTATAGATAAAGCGACAACAGCGCCGTAACTGCAAATGTAGAAACTAGGCAAATTCGACTGTCACATCTGTAGCTAGCTACATATCAGTAATCTGTGATCTATATTACTTGTGGTAACTCTATATTGTCTGTGGTCTCTCGGAAATACAACTAAGTACGGAACAATGGGCTCTTTTATTGAATATTCCCTAACAAATCTCTCTTTCTTTCATTAAGGGTAAGTAGGGTTAGAAAGAGAGATTGTCCCATTCTCTTTTTCGCAATTGATAGGTATTTGCTTCAAGTAGGTATTTAGAGTTACCTATCCATTTAGTATACATATTTCTGGTTCTGTTCGTTCTGTCATTCATTACCATAAGGTGTCAGTCAGTCTGTCTGTCACTCGGAACAATAACTAACATGGAAGCCGGGCTAAAATAAGAAATGAAATGCATATACTTTACCTTTTTTTACTTTCGACGTTAATAATGCGTGGGAAAAAGACATATAATACCGTTCTGTTTCGTTATTATGCAGGTTGTCACAAGCTATTTTTTGGCTAGTGATGGGCTTATCATCGACATTGTCGTGTCGATATAAGTCATCAAAGTACTAGCTGTGCCCGCGACTTCGTCCGCGTGGTATAGTGACTTTGGGCATATCTTTTGGTTTATTTTGGATTAACAAATGTTCGACGTGATTCTTTAAATTGACATAACTTTTTTATTTAACAACCGATTGACATGAAACAAACACAAAATGTTAAGTGAAGCTTACCACAATATATTAGTGAAAACCACATCCGAATACGCCGTTTCTGAGATTAGCTTGCACAAACAGACAAAATTCTAACAATCATTGTTTTGGGTGCTATTGCGTTGATAAAGGACCCAATAATATTTTTTCTCATATATCTTCCATGTACAGATAGCGATCCGTTACATTTTTATTATGTGTACCTATAGATAGAATAGTTTTCTATTATATATTTTTTCGGCGTCGGAATATCAGTCAATTGTGGTAGGAAAGAGACGATAAGAATTTGACACAAGTATAAATGAAACTACAATTATTAATTTAATGTCTTTATTAATCATTAAAATCCATACTAATACTAATTTACTAATTAATATATAAAATATTATAAATGCGAAAGTGTGTCTGTCTGTCTGTTACCTCTTCACGCTTAAACCGCCGAACCGATTTAGATGAAATTCGGATAGGGATTGTTGGAGTCCCGGGAAAAAACATAGGATAGTTTTTATCCTAGAAATCACCCTTTAAGGGGGTGAAAAGGGGGTGGAAGTTTGTATGAGAAAAACCTATTGATGCACTGACTCCATTTCATTTTCATTTCACCATCATTAGGAAATCTGCAACAGTATTGAAATGATTATCGATAGCCATTTTAACATCACTAGTAACCTATACTTGCGACAATTTTATTTTTCAGAAAAATCTTAAAATAAAGCAAATACGTGAATTCTTTTGAGTAGATAGGCATAAAGTACTATTTTTATTTATCGTCTATCACTTATTTTATTTCCAATATTGAAAAATATAACTCTAAACTCACCGATGAAATGTTAACGTTTCGTTCTCGTTTTCTTTTCTCGAACTATGGGCTTTACACCCTTCAACAACACAATACATCTTGTCCAGGGCACTGTACACCTTTTGCACGGTGGTAGGGTACTTTGTAGTACCCGACTGGCTGGCTACCACCCTCAAGTTGAAAATCTGTCGCCAAAACACCTATCGGTGTGTTCCGACAGCTGCACTTGAGAGCCAGTTCCCATCTAGGCTTTGTGTGCTTACCACCTTCGGCCACATCATCACTTACCATGGTGAGATTGTGGTCAAACACAAGCCTATCCAGAATAAAAAAAAAAAAAAAAAAAACCTCTCGTATATACTTTCTGGCCACGTTCTCAGACAGAAATTAATAAATAACTCACTTTTTTCACTTAGTAAATTCGTCAAACTCCCGACTCGTATCAACAAAACATAAAACTACAAAATTAAGTTGATAGCCAACGTAAGTATTTTGACGTCTTGGATAGAACTTTTGTATTTGTTAGCCTTATAAGAGGGCCAAAGAGGACCATTTGACATTTTGCTTGTGACACGTTCAAAAATAATAAAAACAAACAGCTATGTTTTGTTTCATTCCCACATTACGATATGCTAATTGACAATAATTGACATAAATGAATAAACTGTATAGTACTCGGTTTTTATTTTAGCCCGGCTTCCCAAAGAGTATGTAATATATTGGCTTCCATGCTAGTTATTGTTCCGAGGTCTGTCATGTCAATTCGCCTGAGTACAATGAGTTGAGTACAAACAATCCATTCGAAAAAAATACCTATAAACGTAGTGATTATATACTCTTTGATGCGACATTTTTAATGTTTTTTCCTGACTTAATGTTATAGTATAATGGCTAATAAAGATAGGATATTAGAGATCGAAAACGTAAATGGTGTAAAACTTACATTAAACGTTGATAGACGAATAGATTCACCGAATTCCAGGATCTTTACAATATCGTACAAAAACAAAGAAAACAAGTCGTCATGGCGTAAATCTTCCCTATTTCTGGCGATACTATTCAATATCTTAGCACTGATTTATGTGAGGATAAGCCTCACAGCAATATTAATTATAATTATAGTATTATCTTTTTTAATTTTCTTTTGGATAACACATAGTGTTCAGTCTGGTAAGTCAGCTTTATTCTTCTAAATTTGAAATAAATATTTTGTTATATATTTGAGTGAATACCTAAACTTAGATTTATCCTAAATTGTTTTTACTATAAGTACATAACTACTGATTTCTATTTAAATCTTTTAAAGACATTCATGCTGAAGGTGTTTATTACAATTTTCAGAAAGTTTGCTTGTGATTCCTACAGTGGGAATACAAAGCTCAGTGAAGTATGTGTGCGGGAGAGAAGATAATTTTGTTCCCTGGTCGAGTATTGATGATGTCATTATTAATGAAGTTATCAAAATGGTAAAATTTTAAGCTTATTCATTAATCTCTACCATTAACTAAAATTCATCTAATTGTTTCCAATCTTTTTTATGAAATTGCTACCAATTTTATCCATTTATTATGAAATTGTATCTAGTTTTTTTTAAATTAGTAATACATACTTACTAAAAGTACAATAAAATACATACTTACAACTAAATAATAGTGTTAAACCTGCCGGTATAATTTACATGATAACATTATTTAAATTTCAGAATCGAGTCCTCTATTACCTTACTGTTTTGGTAAAACCTATTAATCAAGAATCTGAATCTATCAAGTTGATTCCATTGTTTAAGGTATTATTAAAATTAGTTATTATTTTTTATCAGAATTCCTAAGTTAAAAAGTAGCCTATATTTTTCTGCATACCAAATTGCATCATGCATTTCTAATATTTATAGGTTTGTGTATAATTAACTTATGTTCCCGATTGTATAAGTAGTGTGAGAATATAAATTTGTGATGCAATATGGATTCTCTAGTATGGGCTGATTTGTAACATGGTTCTTTAATTAGATATATTCATATATTTTTATATTTGTGTTTTACTATTAGTTTTACAATCTGAAGAGTGATATTTCCTCTAAATATGAAAAAAATACTTAAACAACACCTTGTATTGTAACTAACTTTTCACTTGTACTGTATATGGTCACCGCACACAATATGTGGCACATTTATCCATTTTATTTTTGTACTACCTACCCACATGTAAAATTGTTATTTGTCAGCCCACTGAGCTCTTTATGCTCTGAATGGAGTAGCTACATAAAACCAAAATGTGTCATGCCTATAGCCTGTCCAGGGTTTATGAAGATAGTGCCATCTATGGCCCTGTTAATGTATACATTTTTTTATTGATGTGTTTGTCACGGTTCGTTTGGTAGATAATAATTAGACCCTCCCTATATCATCATGTATATTTACTTACTTAAACTGGTTAGAAAAATGAAAAAATACATATTTTGCTTTGAACTATCTGTCTGATGTTTAAAGTAGTAGTAGAAACTTAATCCAAAATGATAATGTTTCTGCTATATCTTGTACTGGTTACTTGCACAAAATAGGTTAGCGGTCTGGACCTGAACTGCGGGCCTCCATTTGATGGCCCCTGGTATACCTACACATGATATTATGATGATGACAATAGCACTAATAATATTGTATATTTCTATTTCACAGCAACATCTAACATTTAACATTTGAAACTTATTGTATTTATTTAATATTTCAGTACACAAAACCCCGCCTGATGATGCTTGAGAGGATCTACTCAGAATTGCAAACACTGCTGATGGATACACAAAGGGAAAACTTTATGGCCTCCGGGGATACTGGCTAATATGTCAAACAAATAGTATTTGACATTATCATCTATTACTAATATTATGAAGCTGAAAAGTTTATTTGTTTGTTTGAACGCGTTAATCTCAGGAACTACTGGTTCAAATTGAAAAATTATTTTAATGTTGGATAGCCCATTTATCGAGAAAGGCTATATAATATCACGCTATGTTGCGAAAATTGCAATGCGAAAATCGGAACGCAGGTGAAACTGTGGAGGACAGCTATTGATTCCAATAGCTAGTAGAGGCTTGAAAATAACAGTTTTTTAGAATACAGTGGACCCCCGGTAATCCGGCCCCTGTCTAATCCGTCACCCCCTGTAATCCGACATAGTCTTTTCATGCTTCTTAAATTGATTGATTCATAATTTTTGATTATTTTAGTATGTATGTACCTCTTTCGTCTAACGTTAAGTTATTGCATATTTTTTGTAAGTACATAATTTTATAATAAAACGTAAGCTCTCTATTGTGTTGTTAATAAATGTACTAAATTTGACATACAACATAACATTATGGAATCTTATCATTGGATCTGTAGTTTGTCGGATTACAAGGCACTCTTTTGTAAAAAAATCCGGACTATAGGGGGTCTTAGGCAGTACTCTATAATCCGACAAATTCGATAGTCCGACACTGCCCTGCAAAACATTTGTCGGATTACCGGGGTTCCACTGTATTATTGTTTATTAGTATTAGTTATTGCTTAATGTTAATATTTAATTTTATGAATAAGTCTAATAATTCTACCTCTAAATGGAATTTGTAGGGTTAAAATGTACAATATGTCATAAGGAGGATGAATATGTTCATGGCTCAGTATAGCTCTAGGTAAAGGCAGTCTAATTCAATATACCTTTACCATATTGTAGTAAATTAAATAGTTGCAATAAATTAAATATTGCTCTTACTTAGAAGAAGAAATTGATATCATTTAAATAAAAGGATATCTTGAGACATTCTTCACATGGCTATTTGATCACAAACAATGCAACACTTGCTCTACTGATAACTGATATACTTAACACAGACATGTTGATGGCAGGTAGTGTATCTTACCAGCGTTTTAAATTTTATGCGTAAATATTATTTGTTATAACAAAGCTTATGGAGTACTATTCTTAGACTGATATTTGTGTGCACACTATTTTTTTTGAATGAACTATCAAAGTAAAATGCTCGTTAGCTTACAACGTATGGTGTGCAAATGTATGGTATACAAATGTTTGTTATAACCAAAATAACTAACATTTTTTTTCTAAAGGACAATATTGTTATGTATGAAGTCATAGGATCTCTTTTATTTAGATTAGAAAATAAAAGGTAGCTTTGACAACCGTTTTGTTATTTATGTTTATAAAATATACCTTGATTAAAGAACATAGCCCTCCCTTTTGCTTCGCCGCAGTCGGGTAATAAGACGCATTTTTTATTGAATTTTCTTAAATTTTCTTACTTTTCATATTTAATTAAGGTATATTTTATAAACTGAAAATAAAACGGTTAACAAGGAAACCAATTCTTTTTTAATCTAAATAAAAGAGAGAGAGAGAGAGAGAGAGAGAGAGAGAGAGAGAGAGAGAGTCTAAAAAAAGCTACATATTATCTACATAACAAATATAAAGTAGGTTATAAAATATCTTTTAAAGTTCCTGTATGTTGATGCTAAAGTTTGTTCTAATATGATGTAAGTAGGTACATCAATTAAAATAAATTAGAAAATAAAAGTAGTTTATAATAAATATTTAATTGTTTTGATAATTTTCCAATCGCCACACAATGTAAAATATTCAACTTGAGGATTATACTAGCCGGGCGGGCGAGGTTGAAATGCCGTACCATTGTGCTAATGTTGCAGTGGTGCAAATAACATAAGTGGTGTTGCAAGCGTCCATAGGCTACGGTAACCGCTTACCATCAGGTGGGCCGTAAGTTTGTTTGCCACCTAGTAATATAAAAAATACAGGTTGCTTCATAAATACTATCAATCGAATTATATTTAAATCTCACAATGGTAAGTGATAATGTGGCTGAAGGTGGTAAGCACATAAAGCCTAGATGGGAACTGCCTCTGAAGTGCAGCTGTCAATTTGAGGGTGGTAGCCAGCCAATCGGGTACTACAAAGTACCCTACCTTGATATGTTTTCTTTTACCGAAAGCTCAAGCTCATTGTAGGATTCGAACCCACGACCTTCGCTATGGTATCCAACGTCACTACCAGTGAGCTATTATCGAATTTTCTTCAAAAAGAGCTTAAAATTTTATCCCAGGACTTATTTATTTAGCGATGGTAGGTACCTACTTAATATCTACTTGCTTTTTTACTGAACTGAAAGCAAATAGGCTCCCGGGTGGCAGGAAGCGCCGACTTGCAACGTATTCAACTCTCTAACGGATTTAAGTACCTAGGTGGTACTTATATACCGCGATTCAGTGTTATTTCGAAAAAAAAACACGAAATATCACAAGGGGGTTGTAGTGAAATATCGCGTGTATGTGGATACAAAATGGTTTAGAATCCTCTTAGAAAGGATTTTTGAAAATTCAACTCCTAAAGATTTCCCTCGGTAACGTGGGTAAAACCACAGGTGAAAGCTAGTTTATGTACTATATAATAATTATGTATCTATTTAACATCTAATGTCATAACCAGTAGTTGGTTTACCTATTCAAATAAAACCGTGTAGTTTTCCGTCATAGTAGTAGGTACCTATCCATTGCTAAAATGATCCACGAGACCTGTGTAAAATTTTTACAGAAAAAACTCTATAACCATAAAGAATAATTCCAATTAGCCATCCATATCGGCAATGGATATTCCGAATTTTGCTACAGTTGGTTTGATTTTTTCCACAAATTCCTTGGTGGTCAACAAAAATAGAACACTAGGTACGTCATCGGGGACAGTGGCTGAGTAAATCCTGTTGTTAGTTGTACCTAACTACGGAATTTATACGGAGCGTAACATTCAGCTGTTCCAATTCTTCAATTTGTTCGCAATTTGTCGCTCACCTCGGCTCGCACGCCGAACGATGCCAAAAACAGGAGCAACACGTTCAACCGCTTCATTGCTTTTACATAACGATACGTACGACACAGTGTAGGTACACACGACTCCGACTGGCGCACCGGCTCACCGGCACCGGTGCCACCCGCGTAAGTTCCGACTGCACAAATTAACACTCCACTTGCTTACAGGCGGGCGCCGGGCGTTGCGTAATTACACACCTCCCTTTAATAGGTTACATGAATTAATCGTTTAATACATTCGTGCTGAAGACGATCCTTTAGTGACACACAAGGTAATATCCCGTCGTTCGTTAAACGCTTGCAAATTATCGCCTAGTTTAATTGCAGTGAAGGCATGCGGTATTTAATAACATTAATGTTCCAGGCACGGAGGTCGGGGATTGTCATCGCTGTAACCTACAATTGGAATAATTTGCACGGAATTGAATAATCTCTGTGATTTAAACTTTACCTTTGGTTAAAATGATTTAACTGTTCCTAATAGTTGCACCTGATTTAGTCATGCATGAGCGGTATGATAAGTTAGTTAACCTAACATATTCCATTCTTCGTGCCTAACTAGCTATTTATTTACCCCCTTACTTAGGAGATGATTTATCTTAAAAAAGATTGCAAAATGCTATAGAGTAGTGTGTATAGAGTATGAGTGCGGTAGAGTCAATTGTTGGGCCTAAATTGAATACCTAAATGAGTTTTTGATTAGAATTTGATTTTAAAAAGCTACTATAATAAAATGATATCTAAGCATTTACCTGCCTAAACAAAGATGAAATAAATGAAAAAGTTACTGAATAGACATAGTATCTACATTACGAAACTTTAAATTGAAGTAACATTGGAATTAAGACAGATTCACGTGCCAACAATTAGGCGATTGAACAAGACCGCACGCTTGCAGCTATTCCCTGTCTGTAAATGGAGCTTAGGTACCTCCAAAATGGCATCGTCACATCGCATCGCAGAGAACTGCGAGCGACGAGCGGAGCGGAGCGGTGCATACTCTCACTCAACTAATTGGTGATGCAGCTAGCACTACCGCCGCATCGCGCTGCGAACGCATCGTCGAATGATTTCAATTACCTAATTAGATTTAGGTGGAAATAGGTACGACGATTTCGAGAGGAGCTATGAGCTAATTGCACGACTGGCTGCTATTTTCACGCCCTTATGCTAATTTCATTGTCTATGAATTGACAAAAGGGGGTGCTTCTAATGACTGCACAAAATGGCAATTACGGTGAGATTCATTGTGGTGTTTGTTGATACTAGGAGAAGTTGTTTGTCTGTTTTGGAAACTCGACATTTGAATTTGTGCGTAGAATTTACTTAGCGCGTTGGTTGGCTTTTGAATTTGTAAATAGAACACGGAAGTAAAATGTAGGTAATTGTATTATTATTTAGGTAATCAACAACAAAAGCGTATACAAATAATTTTGTGTAGGTAAATGTCTTCTAATTAATAATTGGATATAATTTAAGCTTACTTTCGTATGTAGATAGTAGTTACCTTTAAATGATATACTTATTAATAAACAGAGAATAATAAATAACAATAAATATTGATTTAAGTATTACGTACCTACTTATGATCGAATTAAGTATACGACAAAACAAACATGAATGTTTTTCAAGATGGCAGGTCCTTCACGTTTCTGTAAAGATCAATAGCGAGGCTTGGAGTGGATGGTGGGTTGAGTCGTACTTGATGACGGATACTTGGTATTATTGAGGGTCTACTGTCTATAATCTGTTTACTCGAGAGCCATATTAGTCCGTGCGATATTGGATCTAGATGCATTTGTTGATACCTACTGTTCTGGGGCACTTTTTTTTCATTTCTAATATTGTGGTGGCTTATACAATTTTCATTTGCTAGTGAAGTCCTACCTACAATAAAGATTGATGAAATTTATAAACATCTAGTAGATACCTAGATAGGTATAATTTATTATTTTTATTAAACCCCGACGCAAAAAGAGGGGTGTTCTGTCTGTGGCACGGTAGCTCTTAAACAGGCGAACCGATTTGGATGCGGTTTTTTTTATTTAAAAGCAGGTTTTCCAGCGATGGTTCTTAGATATGTTTTATCAAAATCGGTTCAGCCGTTTCAAAGTTATCCGCTCTTTTGTTAACTGTGGTAGGGATCTTAGACGCGTAATGGGTATTTACTTTACTTTCAAACCTAGATGTGACCTAAAATTTGAAACATCCATGTATGCTATATAACTATGCAAGATTATGGAATTTTTGGTCTGATGCTGCAGCCAGGAAATCCAGCACACTAGTACACTCTTGAAAAAATAATAGCAGGTATGTCGTGTTTGGATTCGTTTTGATCAGTATTTGATTCTACATACAATGCAACGGTGGCAAGACGATGAGCTGATGCTGCAGCCAGGATATCCAGAACAATAGAACACTCTTGAAATTAGATTTTATGCCGCAAAAAATTTTGTGTTTTGGTCAAACAACGTGTTTTTCGACCGAAAAGTATGTAAAAACCAATAATTACGACTACCAAACAGAACTCAAGCTCGCTGAAAGCGCACCAGAATATAGGTAAGGCAGTTATGTAACTATTGCAACTAAGATCAAAGATGATTTAAAAATTGTACTTATCATATTTAACTTCTTTTGTAACTAAGTTTAAAAATTTTAAAATAAAAAGTAAATTAAAAATTTAAAAAACCCCCGACGCAACAATAAGGTTTGCTCATTGAAATGGCGCTATAATGTCACGGCGATTAAAAATACTTGTATGAGTTTACTTAATAAAGATATATTTGAGTCTGTGTTAGGTAAAAAAAAAACTTTCAAAAAAGATCTTGTATGTAGGCAACAATTATAGTCCAACTTCGAAAGTATGTTTGCACTAAACAGTATAGAACAACGAAGTAGAAACTCAAATTAGCATGAATCACCTACCCTATCGCCAGATATTTTCATATAAGCTGAACAAGCTACTGAACGAATGTAGGTAGTATAAAGCATAGATTTGCTTCAGATGAAGCTGGCAAAACGAACCCCTCTGGTATACTACCAGGTAGTCGTAGTACACTATTGTAAAAGGTCTCAGAGCTATATAACCCGCGCTCCAAACATAGTGCGATGTTATATAGTCTTCCTCGATAAATGGGCTATCCGACCGACACTAAAATAATTTTTCAATTCGGTCCAGTACCTACTTCCTGAGATTAGCACATTCAAACAAACAAACTCTTCAGCTTTATCCTACTGTGAAATGTGAAAGTTTGGGTGGATGTATGTTTGTTACTCATTTACGCCAGAATGGCTGAATGGATCTGGATGAAATTTGGCATATAGATAGATTATAGTCTGGAATAGCACATAGGCTACTTTTTATCCCGGGAAAAGATAAGATCCCTCGGGAACGCGGGTGAAACCGCGCGGAACAGCTAGTATATTAGTATAGACAACAAGAAGTAGGTTCCTACCTATAGGCTGTTATTTTGCCAGATATATACATATATGATATGTGTATTCTTAATACATATTGATAATACAAAAAAAAGTACATAGGTGTAAAGGCGACTAAATATTATGAAGTTGCAGGTGGGATGGCGTGTCGTGGGTAAGTTTCAATGAATCCACTAACCCTGGTGCGGGCACTTGATTGATTACGTCGTGCTCCACGCACACAATCTATATGCTAATAATATTGTGCCAGACGCCCGATCTTTTTTAAACCTGCATTCTTATTATGCAAATGTGTACGGTCAATTTGCCTAATCCGTGATCGGACGCCACCAACATTTTGTGTTGTTTTCCCTCCCTCGGGATATATAAGGAGATTGCGTTCTGGCCACGCTTACTCGGAATCCCCAATGGCGTCAATTTGTTTCGAATCTTTGAGGTAACATAAATATGGTCCAGATTGGAGTACCTACAAAGCAATACAGACTGAAAATAATTGGGATGATGCCTATATTAAAAAAAACATCTAAAAATACTCAAAGATAGCGAACACGTTGTAAAATTCCGCCTTTTTATGATTTTTAATTACCAATTTAACGACAAAGAGTGGGTCTTTTGATGGTGTATATTTATGACGTCACAAGTAATGTACCTATGTAATATAAGAAGCTGATTTGATGTAAGTCACCATGCTTATTATGGGTAGGTATGTAAGTAGGAATATAATACAGGATAATACCTACTTATAATAAGACTTCCACCTGCATACACCAATATTTGAAAGTGCTGAACGCTATTGTAATTTGTATGTTTTAATAAAAAAAAGTGGAGTTATACCCTCCGGACATTATAACGCTACAACATTATTTATAGTGTAGTAAAATCTGCCACAAAAGGAGCTAGGTCCACAATGTCGTCCCGTTAAAATCAGAAATAAAGACACGTTAAGGAAGTTTAGCGCCATTCGAAACTTTGCTCCCAGGGGTTACTTGTTTGACAGTTTGTTTTAAGTTAAAACCTTATAAATAGTGTTCCCACCGGAAGAAGTTGTAGGATTCTATTATTTTTACAGAGTTTTTCATTACTGTAAAAGGTCCTAGAGGAATATTCCGGAAAAGGTTAATTGGGAGTTGGATGTTTCAGCCACGTCAACAATTTTGACGGTATTAAAAATACTATTTATAATTAAATGCCTACTTATTTGAATTACTTTCATTCTTTTTTACTACTTACTTATTATATTTAATTTACAGCGTCTTTTATTTGTAAATAAAAGTATTGTTATGCAAAAAGTCCATTATAGACCGCCCTAGCACGGCGTGTCGGTCGTCGAGGGAAATCACTAGCGACAGTAATTATATGTTTTATGCTTTTTCTCTCTCGCATCTTGTTGATGTGGCATCACAAACAATTCCCTGTCGTTTCAGCTATTGTTATACAGAATATTTAAAATAAGGTAATTGTTACAATTTTTTTTTGGTTATTAATACATCCATAAACGGCTAGACGTGGTTAAACAAAATAAATATTTCCAAGGGTACAATAAAATGTAGGAAATATTCTCGTATTTGCGATTCAGGTTTCTAATGATATTCTGCTATGAATATAATAAGGTTTTATAGTTTTGTAGGTAATTTTAATAATAAATACAAATAAGACAAGGATGTTAATCAATATCAATTATATTTCATTCAAATCTCACTTTAAAGCATTTAGTTTTCATGTTATGTTTCTAATTTACAAAGTTATAGAATAAAGGCGCATTTCCAGTTTTTCATAGGTAGTATGTTAGTGACTTCTCTGTTTGTTCAGTTTATGGGTAAAGTTTCGTGGACGGTAACATTCAGGTTGAAGTTATATAATGACCGTAATGCGTTTGTCTTGTCGATGGACGATGGTAGACAGTCGTAGCTGAGTGACACAGCGGCCGAGATCTATCTATTTATGTACTTTGTGAATATTTATGTTCAAACAATCAATTATAAATAGGTTACTATGTTACTTTGATTATTAAACCACTTAATACTCAAAACTATGTTACCACCAACTCAAACATTTGGATGTTTACTTACCGTTTTTGTTTCATATGTTAATGGCACGATAAGAACAAAACTAATTATTTAAACTGCTCGCAAATGGATCGTCTCTTTAATTCGAAAAAAAAATAGCAATCACTCAAGTTATTAATTATATAAAATCAACTATTGTAAAGTAAAAACTTATTTCATACGGGAGAACTCATTTGGGTTTATAGTGGATCTACGCTGCGGTTCGAACTCCATATATTTCGGAGAAGCATGGACTCTCGTGCCCTGTTCTATGCGATCCTTGTATCTGAATTGAATTCCAGTTCCAGCGTTCATCTTACTCGATGCCGAAGATATTATTGATGCAACAGTGAACGACGGGTGTGGCAGATCTCTGGCTAGAGAAATGTAATTTTCTCTGAGCTTCTGTCTATCGTCCTCTTGCAGAGATGTTTCACTCAACTTGGTTTCGATTGTGTCGCCACTATGATTATGTTCGATTGATTGTTCGAACGTTGTGCCATTGAATGACTCACCAAATGAGATTTCAGCGTTGGCTCCACGGTACTGATAATATGATAGCCTCAGGTGCGAGTCATCGTCGATGTAAAAACCAGATGTGCTGCTTTCTTCGGAATTTAGCGATGATGATGATGATTGAGATGTATTTTTGTTATCACTCATTTTTAACAGCGCAGGTTCTCTAAAACTTAAATATCACCTCAAATATAACACGGATACATATAAACTGTCAGTAGTCAATAAATTTTCCAGTTTACCCTCATTATTTGATGATTATTACATTACATTACATTAACTACTTAATTATTTACCATGATTTGGAACGCGACTAAAGCTGGGCAAAATATTTTTTTACACGGCCATCTGATCTTATACTAAGCCAAGAGCTTGTATTTTGGGAATTGAACCCACAACAATCTGCTGTGAAAGTATTTAAAAACATTGTTAATTATTTAGTATAAGCAAAACATATTAATTTAAATTACCTACATAATTATTTGTTTATTTAAAAAAATGTAATGCATGAGTCTATTGCCTGAATAAAGAAATATATTATTATTAAATTGAGCACGTAATGTCCACGT
This sequence comes from Ochropacha duplaris, assembly GCA_951361185.1. Lineage (NCBI taxonomy): Eukaryota > Metazoa > Arthropoda > Insecta > Lepidoptera > Drepanidae > Ochropacha > Ochropacha duplaris. Next base: position 5,626,615 of record OX592707.1, on the reverse strand, counting down.
CGTAGGTACCTATGCTGTATAAGTAATATTCATTAAGATATAACAGACTGGTTTTATCCTTGGGAACTTTACTCTCTCGCCAGTTTGCAATATCTTTAACCTTAACGCTTGGACTGTAATATTGGAATTGTTTCAAGTGCCAATACCTTACGTACTAGCGATAATCTACACTAATATTATAAAGAGACATGTTTATTTGTAATGGATAATCTAAAAAATAAACTTAACTGATTAAAAAAACACCTGTAGAAAGCTACATTATCAGCGAGTAACATGGGCCATATTTTATTTAAATTCCCTCGACGACGCGGGTAAAACAACGGGGCGGAAAGGTAGTGTTATTTAATATCATTATAGCTCTTGGAAAATTCCAAACCTACCTACTTGTAAAAAGGTGACACTTAAATATGTTGAGGTAGGTAAAATAATTTTCTAGGTTTGATAATTGCGTGTGTTTTTACGAAATCTTATAATGGCGGAATAGGAAATCTTATAATCTCGGTGATGGAGAAACTTGCAATACTTTAAATGATTACGTCACGTTTAGCATCAATGATGTATGATACCAGATATGAGATAAGTATTTGTCTCGAGTACCAAAAAACCCAAATAATCGGTAGGTATATGGTCGATAAAATTCGGATAACAACAAATTATCTCACATGACATTTTGTTAAAGATCTCAAATGTCTTATCACCTAAGATGAGTATAAAAACACACCATGGCGCTTGTAAAATTGTCAGTAAGCAAGGGAAGACTCCAGAAACATGAAGTTCGCTATCGTCTTACTAGCCCTGGTCAGTCTTAGCCTCTCGGCACCTCAGCCAAAGAAACTCTTCCACGAACATTTCGATGACTTCCTTGATATCATCAAACAAGAGTCTGGTCAGGATATCGACCACTTAATGGAACATTACGCCGGAAATGAAGAATTCTTAGTGTCCTTCGAATACATTGGAACAAAGGACTTCAAAGATTTGGTGTATGAGTTCGAATCACTGCCTGAATTCCAAGCTGTAAGTTTTTTATTCATAATTTTTCACACTGGATACCATCCTATTTGACGCCAGTGTTGCACTTGAGTTTCTGTTTCCATCTATGTCTTAAGTCAATAGAGGTTACCACTATCTTCCTCATCTTCACTTACTGTAGTTATACAATCAACCTATCGTATATTTATAGTACGGAAAAATATAAGTATTTTACCCGAAACGTATTCGAACTTGGAATTCAGCTACTTCATTACTAATAGATTAGTTAGACCAATCTCGGCTACGAATAGCTCTAAGTGTATTAATAAAAAAATATTTCTCAGGTGGTAGCGTTCCTGGAAAAAGACAACATCGATATATTGTTCTTCATCGACCGTCTCAATGAAATGATTGGTAAGTAGGTATAGTTATTAAGTGCTACTAATATTTTTTTTGATTTACTGCTATCCTTGTTTACCTATGGTAAGATTATAGTCAAATACAGTCCTAATATGGTAAAAAAACTAAACATGATCAATGCTTTTTTAATAAATTTTCAGAGGCTGTCTCCCTTGATAAGACCAGAAGTGCTCGCCACTCGACCACCGGCACCAACTTCAGCTCCTACATTAAGGATGTCATAAGTGCTTTCCCCAAAGAAAAGTTGGCTGCTCTCTTCGACCAAAAAATATCTGAAGATGAACAATTCAGGATTACAATGGAGAACCTTCAGAGTGAAGAGTGGTCAGAGACTTTTGGAGCTCTTTGGGACAGCGAAGTCTTCCAAACGGAGGTCCAAACCCTTGCTGACCACGGTATTGATGTCCATCTGCTGTTGCAAGAAATCATGGCTGTGTTTGGACAAAATTAAATTTCAAAATGCAATTTTCAATGTCCAAAATTTCATATATGTTACTGATTTTGAACAGATCGTGTTGTATGTGACATGACATCTTGGCATTAGTACAGTAATGTTTATGGACATGACTTTATACAAATGAAACTAATAAAAAAATAATATACAAAAACATTGTTTGCTTTGTTGCTTTATTGAATCAATTTGTTTGTAAAGCCGAGTCAATTGTTTGTATCAACATTTACATCGTATTCCAATCTTAAAGCTTCAGATACGCAGTTGTTTCTTCGTGCAGTGAAATAAAATATTTGGTCTAGGTTTCTTTTAAACGAGTCACACATTTTTATAGTTTGTTCTATTATATCACGGGAGCAGAAAATGAGAAATGAATTTGTTGTTTTAGTTTCCTTGTATATTGGACTCTCGTCTGGATTTATTGTTCCTCCGAGACCTACTGAGGTAAGTAACTAACTCTCATCATCATTTTAAAGAAATATTGTTCAACTGGAGCATTTTAATGTACATAGGTAGTAATAAACAATGAATTTATTTGAGCATTAGTCTAAAAAATTAAATTCTTACCTTACTTAATATGTACCTAATATTGTATAAGGACGTTATTTTTATGGTTACAGAAATTAAATAAATCGACTAAATTATCGATGATGAAAACCAACATCCATAATAACTTAGAATATTTCCACAAGCATAATAAGAATAATACACAACTTGCAAATACTGCAAACAGCATAATTGAAGAATCATTGTATGAAAATGCAGATGAAAAAGATAATAATCTGAAAGAAAGGTCATTTGTTTTTTTAAATCAAAAATTTAAGTCTACACTTAAGACTCCACGTATAAATGAACATAAATCTTTTCTGATCAGCGAAGATAGTGCACGCTTCAATGATAGGTTTTCCTTAGAAAATATTGACAGTTCAAAACGAGTCACAGCATCAAACAACGAAATAATGGAAGCGGGTATTCCAGACCTTGAACCATACGAGTCAAAAAAACATGATTCGAAGATTATAAATAGCGATTATAATCGGTCAAACTTTACATTTATAGAAAGCCCTGAAGAAAGTATAATTACTTCCAAACAACGGGAATATTTACAATTATTAATACCGTCGCTACTAAGATCAGCAGGAGATGAAAACAGTTCTCGAAACGATTATAAGAATAACAATAATGTACTTAATTTAAATGATGAAACATTTATTTTTGAACCATATACTCTTCCAGAAGGCGAAATATTATCAGATTCAAAATATTATCATAACCAATTTGGTTTTCCAGAATATCCATCAATGCAAAATAATGTTATCCCTATCAGCAAATCTCATGAAATTCCCAAAGATAGAGAAATAGTAAACGATCATAAGCAAATGAACAGTAATACGGATGAGCGTAGAATATTTGAGAAAAGTGGTAATTTAAATGATAAAGTAACAAATGACAAACAATCAACCTCTTACCCAAAACGCATATACTTTCTCCGTACCATCCTGGGTAAAAATATGAATCACGGAAACTATAATTACAGCGCCCTAACTAAAGGTGTTGGACAACAAGTAAACAATCCCAAAAATATTGGTAAATTAGCAGAATGTTCCTGCGTTAATCGGTTCAATTTAAAAGATCGAAGCGCTACAAAACTTAAGACTCAAACCAAGAAATTTCAAGATATAAAAAATTCACCTCTTGAAGTCAATGATTCTGAAGAAATGTTAAAAGAAGAAGATGATATAAATGTAGTAACTAAATTACGTGATACTTTGCGACTGTAATACCTACAATATATAGGTACTAATATAACATGTTTGTTTACAGTTGTTTCCTTGAATTTGATAATTTTAAAGGTTTAATGTATGGTATCATAGTAATTAATAGGTACTCAAATGGCGACTGTATCTCTATAGGTAGTATATTTTTTTTACATTTTTACTGCTTCCATAATAATAAGGTATTTTGAATAAAAAGAGTAATTCTAAAAGCGCAGTTACGCATTGCAAAGGGCTTGAAGTAACTTTTTCTCAGCACGCGGTAGATCACGATAACGAGAGTTCAAAGCTATCGCGATTGCGATCGCTGCGCGCGCACCCTCTTCTGACTAGCGTTTGTTGCTCCGAGAAATGAAAAGCAAACACTGGAGAACGCCAACAGATGTCCAGATAGCCAATAGACTCTTCCAAGAAATATAGTTTAGCTAGAAGAGACAACTAGATAAATTATAATTAGATCAAGTATAATGAATGCTTGGTTATGTAACAACATGATAAACATAACATAAACTACAGTTAGCAAAGAAATTACATACAAGGTTTTTTTTGGTACCATTTGTTAGTCCCAAAGGTTTGTATAATTACTAGTTAAGTCTAGGTTAAGGAAAAAAAATTAAAATAAAAACAATATGTATAATAAAAAGCATGCGTATTTTTTTAGATTTTAATTACTGTACTCGATTATTTCATTATTTTTATATAGGTAAATCTAATAGGAAATGTTTAATATAAAATAAAGTTAAAATAAAACGAACTGTGCGTTGCCCGCGAGTGAGTTTCATCCTCTTTTTTCTCTCTTTTCGTGCACCCAATAAGTTTCCTGTTTTTGTTGCGTCTTACATTTTCTTCTTCATCAAGCGTGACAGTTATGAGAGTTAACATAGACACAACACAGTTCACGGTTTGTATGGAAATTATTATTATGTAATTTTAGGTGAATGAGATATACCTAGATGTGGTATTACTAATTTTCCATTTAAGTAATAAATGACTTTGATGCACTTTCTAGTATCCTTATTGCCGTAAGTTTCTTAGCTGTATTTGTCGAGGGAGATGACTTCACTCGGACTTGTGACATTGTTCGAAAATATTTGTGCCTTCCAATGGACGATTTGATATGTTCTAAGGAGTATGTAGGTATGTACTATGTTGTTGACATTTTTATTAGTAAAAACATGTATCTTTTAAATAACAATATCCAGTAAAAACATATTTGTATCTAGGTTATATCTATAGTAATCTATACTGATATTATAAAAGAGGAAAGATTTGTATTTTTGTATGTTTGTAACGAATAAAATCCAAAACTACTGGACCGATTAAAAAAATTCTTTGACCATCAGAATGCTACATTATCCTTGAGTAACATAGGCTTTATTTTTTTATCCCGGGCGTTGTGTTTGTATCTATACAATACATTGTCTCGTGTACACCAGTAGAGGTCGTAGCGTCAACGTCACTGACATCTTATGTTCATATTTAATCATTTGATCCTGCGCAACCAATCCAACCCTGAAAATGCATTCTACTTCAGAACGTAGCTCAGTGACGTTTCTATTTAGAAAAATTATAAATATAAACATTGTTTTAGCTGGAAGGAAACCCTTAAATAACTTTTCAATTAAAAACTTTCAAGTTGAGTAGGTATTAAAGAGTTGTAATTGTTTAAGGTATAGGTACCTTTATACTTATGTACATTCTCTTATTTTAATCCACGCTCTCCTGATTCCTTCGACGTGACGATAAAGCAAGAAGAAAAAACACAATCGAATTAAAGTTACCAACAAATTCTATCTACCTAACAACCTCAAGTCTCAAATTTCCATGTAGTTTGTAAGTCTTCAACAGGTTTCCAAGTTTAAAACTTTCGCCTGGAATCGGTAAGCGTCATTCACAATGTCTGGATGTGCATATTTTATTTCGCATAGAGCCGCTGCGCGCCACGTCTCAGCGCGCGGCGTCGCGTCGCTCTCAAACTCCCGGGCCGAGTTCCCTCCTTGCTGCCGGCATCCTATTTAATTATGTAGATGTGGATCATCGTTGCCATTTTCTTGTTTTATGATGGTGGAAATGACCCTCTTGAGTTTGACAGTGTAATTTCACTTGATATTTGATAATTTATTTTGATTTACGTTAAATATTGGGGAGTGATTACTGAAATCAATTTTGTATTGTCTGAACTGAAATTTAATAATAAAATGTTTATTCATTCAAATAGGTCTTCACAGGCAATTATGAATTGTCAAACTGTGACGCACGGTTCGGAAGGTTGCTTTTGCAGGGATACGTATATAGCTTATCGGTACGTTATAGGTAGGTACTATAGTCTATATGAAATAATAGTATGACTAAATTTCATCATAATTTTATCGTAGCTAACGACTGCGATTAAAATAAAGAATACTTACAAAACATTGGTATGGCGCCAATTTGTAATTTGCGTAAAAACCTAATAAGGTCCTTTACTCTACAAAAGATAAGCTTAACTTGGGTGATCCTTCTTGGGGAATACTTAGCATCCAGTTGGCTGATTAATGCAAACAAGCATCGCTAATGTGTTTCGTTGACGGGTGCATCCGATAGCATCGCGGCTGTTGCCATCCGTAACGTATGCTGTAGCCTGTAAACCGAATGTATTTATTTAAAAATAAAACTATAGGTTCTACCCTGAATTCTTTTTAAACAAAACTACCTATTGGGCGTTTTTCCATTAGCCGGCCCGGCACCGCCGACGGCCGAGGCCGGTGCCGGGGAAGCAAAACTGTATGAAATATATGGTTCGTTTATCCACTCACCGGTGCCCGGCGGCGTACATTCCCACCGGCGCCCTCGCCGGCGCCCGGTGCCGGGCCGGCTTATGGAAGAACGCCCAATGTCAAATTATTGCCATCTTCGTAACAATATCTATGTTAATTTGATTATTTTTGTGAGTTACTGCAACTTTGTGAATATGTTTTTATTATAGTGTATGCATCAATTAATCAAATTATAACGCATTTGGCTACTAAATTTGGAAAACTTATGATATGGTTAAAAAAAATACATTGTAAATAATTTTAAAGAACCTACATATGTATATAATTTGTAATTAATTAATTAAGCATAATTTTTCAAAGCCACTAATGAAGAACATTAAACACTTGAATGTTACAGACAGAACTACTAGAGTAATTATTATTAGTAAAGAAGTCTTCAGTACACTGTAGTATCGAAGTTGAACACTTGCAAAAGTAAATTGAGGTCGTTAAAAGTTTTATACAACTCGGAACTGTGCTGAATGTTTTACAATCTATTTGAAGATTTAGATAGATAAATATCCTCGGACATTAAGGTGCTGTTTTAATCCAAAATCAATAAAAAGTGTAGATGAACTTCAAATAACGTGAATGTTCGCATTGTAAACCTTTTTTTTTTTTTTTTTACGTGGGGAAATCCTCATAGGATACCCGACCGCCCAAGGGGGGGCAGCAGTCGGGTTATGTCAGACTTTTACTGACTAAAACCCCACGGTGGTCACCATCTGCGCTGTAGAGGGGGTTGGGTTCTCGTACAGAACTCACACTCAACCCCCTCCACGCGCGGCGCTAATAGCCCGTCCCGGGGAAAGCGTGATACCTCCCCCCAGCACCCTCGCTGTGCTATCGCACGATGGATTGTTACCACTACAACCCATCGTCCTCCTCGAGGCCGCTTCAGGGCGCTCAGGGCCCCCGCCCCGATTACCCACGGCCCCGAAGGTCCCGTTTAGTCGCCTTTTACGACAGGCAGGTGAGCACCGTAGCTGCAATTCTAAGCCCAACCTAACCTAACTGACGACAGAAGTTTCCTACTGAACAGATAGGTATAATTAGAGAACATCTGTATACCTATACCTACATACATACAAATAGGCATAGTTCAGTATTTTTCTCGTTTCTTTGTTTTTGTATAAAGATTTTTCTATCTTTAAATGTAAATTCTCATATAAAATGAATTTATGATATAGGTATATAAATTAACAATTTATTTACAACAAATGTACAAAATATACAATCTGTATATAAAAAAGTTCCTCGAGGCTGCCGCTGCTGCCGATAGGCAAGGTTCCCAGCAGGCTGGCAGCGTTTCCTCTTTGGATGACCAGGCTGATGCGTTGGCGGAATAAGCTCCCCGCCAAACAAACATACTATTATCATATTATCATAATGTGTTTAATTGTTTACTTAGAAAAAAAGATCATGGTCGAATTCGATCAGTGTGGGAGAACACTAGGTAGTTATTTATAGTATAAATGAGTGAGAAAAAAAGATACCTATGTAGGTATCGGAATAAAATTATATCTATGAAACAAAATATAGGTACCCATCTTGAAATATTAGCGGCGATACCTAGCAGTCTTTCAATTTCTGCACGTCATCCGCGATTGATTGATGTGCACGAGCTTCCACTGAAATAAATCGATAAGAAATTCAGCTCTAATTTACCTTCCTTTATTGACTGGATTTACTTGTAAATAAGCTCCTGTTAGTTTACAAAGGGCGCATGATATGCCAATTTTTCAAAAGACTTTTCATCTTCTGTGGTTACCATGGAATACATGAAACATAATATAAAGATGAATTTAATGAAATTACCTCTAATTGGTATGATATTTATGCAATTTGGTCTGTTTGTTAATATAGCAGTTCTGTTGTTGATATTTTTTCACACATATCCTAAAATACGTTCCCATAGAGTAAAACAATCTGTTCATGCATTTCGCGGTTGACACCAAGTGAGCGTGGGTTCAAATCTCGAAGATACAGCCGTTTTAGAAAAAATAATTGGTCTAGGCCTCAGAAGTCTTAAGGCTGCTAAGAACATTAGAAGCAGTGGTAGCCTCGAGGAAATTATCTTTATATAGATTGTAAATTTGTCCTGCGAGAAACAAAAATAACATTTATGTTATTGGGGGAAAGAATTAAAAATAAAATCGTTTTATCCTGAAATGTTTTGTGTAAATACACACTGCTGGTGTATTTGACACAATTATATTTGGAACGTTAACCATTTATTATCAGAAACAGCAGATATAATTCCAAAATTATTGAAGCAAATCTTATAGTCTGCTTGTACGATGTGAAGGAAGCAGAATTCGTGCCAAGTTCCACGTGAACTCACAATTAGGCAGTTTGCGAGCAGTCGTAAGATAACAACTATTGTACCACGGAAACGCTATACAATGGTGCACACACGTCAGAATGCGTGACATCTACATCTAAAGGCACACGATTCCCTTTGTGGCTCAGTGTAGGTAAGCGGTTAGAGGCCAGGTATGAATAGGGTCTGACAGGATGTTTAGTGTGCACTCCTCTAATTTAGGGCTTCTACGTGCCTGTCAGATTTGATAATACGACTGTTGGAAATGTATTACTTAATTGAATTAATCACTTGGGTACCTTCATAACTTAACAAATTTATAATGATATCCTAATTCTAAATACGAAAGAATATAATTGGATATCAAAGATGGTCTTCGTAGGACATCAAGTAAAATTTATGTTAAAGTACCTAATAAATTCAAACAAAGACCTTTGATAACACGCTACGAAAAAGGGGAAGATTGTAACGAATATTTTTATCATCAGCATCAGAATGCAGGCAGTCGCTCGTGAAAAAAAGTAGCTCTAGTAGTGCATTGCATCCCAGTGCCCCCGGCTTCGCGGTGCGGTACGGGAGCTCGCCGCTGCCGCCCCAGGATGTTTCACACAGTAATGAAATATTTTATTACACGGCGTAACAAAGGCTACGCGGAATTCCAACGGAGACCTTACACAACAATGTACTCAGATTTTTAGTAATTTGCAAGTGAAGAAGAGGTTTTTTTATATTTTTATTTTAGTACTCACGTGACGAGTAATAATGAAAACTTTGTATAACGTGTTGCGGCAGTATGGGAGAATAGTTTCATTCCATCAACGGTGGCGTGCTAGACGAGAAATAAAAATGCATGAAATATTTTATTCTGATAGTAGGTATGAAATAGTTCTTTATATTCTACTGAATGAACTATATTATTATGTTCATGTTTGAATGTAAAGCTATTCTCGGGAATATCCATCCAGTGGCCCTAGCACGAATTTCTTTCGAAAAGTTATTCGTAACGTCATCGAGTAAAAATTGTATGAAAATTGATCAGCGCCCCTACAGGACGTAAAACGAACTAAATTTGGCAGCACGAAGGGTTTTGGTTTACTTTCGTATCGCCATCGTATCGTCACTTGATACATTTTGTATCAAATCGCGAGCACGAATTTTGTTTTGACATTTGTTCGAAGGCTGGGTATCGTCGTGCTGTCGAGAACGTACGCAAGGTTATTCACTATAAATTTGTTAGTGAGAAAAGGTTCGACAAGTTTATAAATCGATAAATTAATACATTTGGTATTTTTTCATAAATATAATGCAACGGAGCACTTTACATTACTATTTGCTCTCCGAAATAGCGATAAATGAGCAAAGAGATGGGTTCACAAGGTGAGTTCGTTTTTTAGGTTATAATATTTCTTGTATGTTTTTATTGTTTTATACTCGGCTAATTATTTTAATTTAATTTTATAGAGAAATTAGGCGTAGAGCCAAAAAAAGGAAAGTGTTTAAACCCATGGAGCTCTTGGATATATAATTCAAAAATAGATATCGCCTCAATAAAGTGGCATTTAAGTATATGCAACTGTGAGCAGCTGCAACTTAAAACTTCACTTCATTCCAGCGAAAGAATCCCTTTAGAACTCAAGGTATGAAGACTACGAATAATATATTAAGGTTTCAGTGGTCTATCAATATATTTCTGTGTATTAAGCAATGGTTATTTCTTACAGGTTCTTTGTGCTTTATCTTTTTACGTAACAGGGTCTTATCAAAGACTCGTTGGGGAGGCCTACGGTTGTAGAATGAGCTGCCGTGGTTTTCTCAAGGAAATACAGCATGGGGTTTTTCAAGAAGAGTGTGAATGGAAGGATGCTTGTCTGCTAATAACTGAATAACCAGTGGTAGATTCAATTTGTAACTTTTATAAGTGCCTTATTTAAATAAATAACTTTTGATTTGATGATTATGTTTGCTTTTTGATAAAATAATGTAAAACTAAAAAGAAACCTACAATAAAACCATGTATGTGCATTATGATAGCCTTTATTAAACAATCTTAATAAGAAACTAGAAATAAGATTTATGTATTTATTAAGATGTATGTGCATAAACACCTTTTATTATTTTATACAACAATTTTGATTACAATCATATCCTCTTTCATACTTCATTCCTTTCTTGCCTTTCCATAAATCTTCCATCTTCCATAAAAAAAAACATTCATAGCCTCTCTCAAAAATTCCAGCCATTGCCCTTGTAACCCAAGTTCTACATCTCTCTCTCACTCTTTCATGCAACTCTTCTTCTCTCAATCTTAACTCTTCCTCTCTCAATCTTAATTAATAATAATATATTTTTATGGACATGACAGGATATTCATTACATAACTTAAAATGCATCAATAAACTTATTATTATACTTCCTATCTGCCTGTCTTGCAGTCCCAGTCTGCCAAAGTCTCATTTTTTAACTATTACAAAAGGAATATAATTATAAACTCATAAAGGCCTTATACATGTTAAATAGATGATCTAAACAGCGTCCGTGTGGCAGGCCTTAGAGTGACTGTACACTCCGATACGGGAGCGATAGCAGCGTTCACATATTTGGCACCTAAACTGAGGGCCGCTTGATGGCTGAAGTGACTCTCGCACTCATGTGTCTCTTCTCACACTTGTCCGCATGTGAAAGTTGTTTAATCTTCTTTCTTGCTTTGCGTACGACGTCCAAGTTTCAGCTCCATACAAGAGTGTGCTCACGCAAGTTTGGTACACTATCATATTTGTCCTTGTTGTGAGAGGACCCCCAGAAGGTTCGATACATCTCCATGCCTGGAAAATATATAGTGTACATTTATAAACATTGTTTGTTTATGGCATTACGAAGCCAAATAAAATTATCAAACAAATGTAATTTGCAATCACAAGATAAGGAATCAAAATATGTATATACTTACTTCTCCATAAACTCCACCATCGTCAAATACTGGAGGTGACTAGTTCTCATCATAAGCTGCTAATATAATGCTGGAAATAAACTTTTCTTCTTGTTGGGATACATGTCAAAGAGATGTCCCACTAATCAAATGTGTCAAACATGGATCGTTCATAAATCATAAACCATTTCAATGTATGCATGTGTTTTCATTGAAAAAATGTATATATTTTAACATATTGTATATTTTTACGTGGTTTTCGAACGAGTGATTCGTTCTTCGTACATTCAATTTGATAGTTTTCATTCAATCAAGCCTGTCCCTATTAACGTAGTATGACGTCATCTTCGTAATGGTATCGATTTCTCGATAGTCGACAGTAAGTGACTTGTGCTACCAACTATCGTCATCGTATGGTAAACTCGAGACGGTTACGTTACGAAATGTCAAAAAATTCGTGCTTGGGCTACAGTTCTTTTGCCTACATATATTCAGTGTACGAGAAATTGTGATTCTATCTACCTTTCCAATCATCATCCATTCATATTCCTAACCTGGGTGGGAGTATTTTTTGGATCACAATTGAAACCGGATTGAACAGCATATTAGCTAACGAATCAGTAGCTACAGCGATTTAATTCACATGTAAAGGGTTGCACATACTAAGTGGAAAATTTATTATCACTGTGTTACCCTTATCTATTCGAGAATAGTTTAGTTAGAAAAAATACGAATTATTGACATCTCTGGCTCCTGCTCTTACTCTATACCTATGGTTGCCAATGTCACCTTAATAAAATAAATTTAGTATATTTTAATTTATATCACAAAACTGTCGGATCACCTGCTGCATTTTTCTGTTTGAGTGCGCTGCCGCTGCGCTGAAAGCAGCACAATTGGTTGAGTAGGTGTAACGGAGTCCTTAGTGTATCCTAACTATTGTTCCCCATTAGGTCAATATGATGAAGCCTTTAGATTGTTTCGCTGAGGTATTTGCAAATAGGCTGTGGTCTGCGGTCGGGGGATGAGCCCGCCTGTCCTAATGCGGGCTTCTATCGTCCAATAATTCAATTCCAATACATAATATAATAACCGTTGATCAACCGTTTATCAGTTGCCCGCTGACAAGTGATGATGATTATCGATTATTATTATTGCGTTTGTGATACGTAATCGTAAATTGTGGGTTTAGATATATTGCAGCCTCGAATGTGTTTCGTTTTGACTATATTACATATTAAAATTTGTACCTACTTGGTACCGACAAAATGATTCCCCATGATTTTCATAATAGGGAATATGCACGTATTTTTTTAATTGTTTTAAACGTTTCTACGGGTTATTACATTACCAAAAAAAATATATAACACATCTAAAATCTTAACCTTTAATCTAAAAAAAATATATTAAAATCACTATCATTTCCGGGTGATTCAAACGCGGCCATTATGGCGCTTATTTTGTGATGTGACATTAGACGAATCCGATGTCAAAAATGAAGTGTTTGGTTCACAAAGTTAATAAAATCAGTTTATTACCATGGAAAAGCACAGAAAACTTATAAATTATAATAAATTTAAGCGTAGCGGTTACAAACTCTGTGGTCAAGTGTCAAAGTGACGTCACGATTACTCACGATTTGCTCATGGGGCGTTTTGGAAATTTGTGAGGGAATTTAAAAACAGACAATTTTTGATGATTAAATTTAGCTATTAAATCATGAAAAATTTTGAAAATAATTATGTAGGTATGTTTTTGTAACAATATGAATTACATTAAAAAAAAGTCGTCCATTTTGAAGTCACGTGCATATTCCCTATTAGAATTAATTGACGTTTCTTATTGTAAGTTTTAATGATAGTTAAGTAGCTACTTCGTTGTTTTACATAAAAAAATGTATGGCTATAAATAGAGATGAGTACAAAGCGTTCTGTTGCTGAAATGCATCTTTATCGATTCTTATGTCTCCTTTCTGGTTTCCGATTAAAAGAGTTTAAGACGTTTTGAGTGCCAGAAAAGAGGGGATTCAGAAGATACAAACGTTGAAAAGACTGTCTAGAGCCGCTTGAAGCTATAGGTATACTTATTCATCTTAGGCCTGATTTTTCAATGGCTAAGCGAAATCTGGCTAATAATTTGAAATTAGAATAGTTTTTGTATGGACTTATCAGACGAATAGCTTATCTGAGGTTTATCGAGACATTGAAAAATCGCCCCTTAGACTTTTAATAACTTGTTACCATTTAAGTTGTGCTGGAGCTACGTCAAAATTTTTATAGTAATAATTTGATTATTGTTAAAGCAATATAATCTCTAACCACTATTCCCGAAACTCAAATAGGAGACACTACTTGAAATTGCATTAAACAATCGATTTATAAAACGTAAAAAAAACTCGTCGCTTGGGAAGCAAAATTGAATATTTCGTAGGGTTCGTTTACTCCGAGTCCAGCAAACGAGATGAGCTCGCCTCATTGAGTTCGGACTCAATAATCGGCTACAATTGTGGGGGCACTCTTGGGACAGGGACTTGTTTCTCATTAAACCGTATTTGGGGCACATTTTCTTTACTATTTAGAAAGTAATAGTGTGTGTATTAATAATCAAAATCCAGTGTATCCCGTGAGAGTTTATATTTATGAATTTGGACAGCTTGTGCTTATACAATTATTGTCTTTGACATTTGTTTCAGGTTATATAAAAAAAGCAATTACTTTGTATTTATCTTGTACTTTATTTCCGAGAACTCTAGTTCCTAGTTAGATACGTCATGTGACTTCACATACTGTTTTTTCAAGATTTATTATGATGATCTAACACGCATTAGGTTGGTTCTCTGTGCCTTATCTGTTATTGATAGAAGTTGTCAACACAACACTATACTGCGTTTTCTTTTTTCTAAAATGTTTTCAGAGTTAACTCAACACGAAATGCTCCCATCCCTATTCCGAAATTGAGCATCGAGTTTGATTTGGACACGTTCAATTCAAAATCTATTTTCATTTCCTGGCCTGAATCCATTTCCATTTTCATTTGGCTCCTGTCGCTCTTGATGTATTGATTACTCACTTTCCATTATTAGGCAGGTACCTGTTATGGTTTTACCTATTTGACGAATCACAAGTATCTACTAATTATTATATCATAAACATATCAAGAATTGAAAATAACACATTTTTAATCTTAGATTAAAACGAAAAGAGGAACTGTGACTTGTACAACAAAACTATATAAAGCTGACTTAGTTTGTAAATGGACATAAAGGCATTTTGATGACCACAATTAGGTACCTTTATTTTTAATGCGAAATAATCTGATCACTAATGTTACTCTTGAACAAGTTCCTTTCACAACGAACTAATATTTAGTCACTTTGTTTGGGTGCCGCATCGTCCCTTTCCCTTTTTGTTTTAATTTACGTATTTGATAGTCTAATGGGTGGATCTACTAAAAAGCAAATTTTAGGTCATAATATCACTTACCGTGGCGAGAATGTGATATACTTGTAATACTATATTGTTGATTGAAAAACTTGTACCCACCTAATGAGTTCACTAAATAAAGAACTTTTTGATATTTTGAACACTAATAAAGGCATAGTTATAAAACAATGTCAACTATAGAACTAAAAATGTTGGCAATTTACATAAAGCTGCATTTAAAACAATATTTATAGTACTCGTCTTACCTTAGTTGTTTCACGTAAATTGAAAATGTTCTAGGATATATATTTTTAACTTATTTGATAAGACAGTTACCTTGTGCAGTTGTGATTTCTCGTGGGTAAACGTTAATGAAAAGAAAACCTTGTTAATTATAGTTTCCGGGAAAAGTGCAAACGTTATACATTTAATATGATTGTACATAATATGTCTGTCTATTTGTGAGGTATAAAGAAACTCTCCAGGTTTCTTAGCGGTAAATTTCTCAGCTTCTCTTCTCGTTACAAAGCCGTGACCTCAAAAAGTCTAGTGCAAGTTGCAGTCGACTAAGATATCAGTAAGTAAATAGAGGCGCAATGAATCAAGGTAACCGTTTTCCGATAAGGAGTGGGCTCTCGGCCTCTCGCTGCCCCGATATAGTCGGCGAGCTCTGTTTTATTGTGCCACTATTTTCACTCTATCGCCAGTGAACGCAGCTCGAGCGGAAACTCAGATAAAGTCGCGACCTCACTGTAATATACAACCCACTGTGTGTAGAAACGGCGTTACACAATTCCGCATTTCTCTTGGGTCAGTTACACTCAGTGACGTCACAGGTTTAGTTTTTTAATTTTATTTTGAGGATGATCCTATATTATATATAACATACTGCGTGTTAAAATATTATGTAATAGTTTGGTTTAAAAAATTCCAATAAGAACAAACTTATAAGAGCGTAGGTTAAGTTTTCTGCATAAAATTTACTGCGCTTTCTTAAAGTTACAACAAAGAAATATGTAAAATTGAGAGAATTTTTGCGATGAAACATGAAAATCTTTATTCGACATGACACTTCTGGTCGGTCAACAAAGCAACAGATATAAAGTCGATATCTATATCTGAAAATCTGAGGGGATATTTAGACTTAGTTGCCATACAGAAAAACTCAAAGGGGCATTGGTAAAACTTTATTTGCATGGAGTTCCGTTTGTGAGATCTCACCATTCGGAAACTGAGAAGGGTCCACGTTGTCAAAGTAACAAGGGTTAATGCACGCCGAACAACGTTTCCTATTTCCAAGACACTGGATTACTATAAAACGTGACTACAAACGATGTTTGAAATACGCTCCGCCTTTCCTCCGACGATGTTACCTACTCAATCATTCGAACCTCTTGACTCAATCGTAGAGCTTTCCAAAAGAGAACTGCTATGACATTCTAACTTTTCAATTCGATATGATTTTAATATTATGGATGAGCTCCTATTTCCGACTTGAAAAATATTGATAACGTGTCTTTCAGATGCAGATCTCAACCTATATCCTACAATGAGCTTGAGCTTTCGGTGAAGGAAAAAATCGTGAGGAAACCATAGCACGGTGGTAGGGTACTTTGTACCCGACTGGCTGGCTACCACCCTCAAGTTGAAAACCTGTCGCCAAGCACCTATCGGTGTGTTCCGACAGCTGCACTTGAGAGCCAGTTCCCATCTAGGCTTTGTGTGCTTACCACCTTCGGCCACATCATCACTTACCATGGTGAGATTGTGGTCAAACACAAGCTTATCCAGAATAAAAAAAAAAAAAATTGAAACAAAAAAGCACGAAACAAAAACAAATGTATATTTTAATTATTCATAAAATGCCAGGAAATTTAGATCTATATCCATATAAATATACGTTACGACTTCCTAAATAAATATATGTAAAAGTACCTGCAATAAAAACACATGATGCAAAAAGGTACTTCGCTAAAAGGCGTAAAATTGCTATTAACCCAACAAAGTACGCGCAGACACTTGGATTTAAGAAGTGGAAAACTTTTATGTCACGTCTTTCATTCTGAAGAGTCTCAGGTTTATATTTGTTTGCAGTCACGTGAAACAATAAACTGCATCGAGGTACCGAACGCTCTGCCGCTTTTATATTATAAAGTTTTCTAATAAAACTGTCGATGAACAGAAATTGACTACCGGTGATGAAATTCACCTGCTATGTCATAATTCCACTACTAGTACGTTTTAATCTCCACGCTCGTAATTTTGTACAGAAATCGTGACGAAAATATCTTACGTTTTAAAAGTATTTTTCATTTTAATTCATCTTGACTGCAATTTCCAGAGAACACAATAATAAAAGTTGCTTGTTGGAATGTGCTCAGTAAAAACACGATAAAAAGATGAAATTATAAACCTCTTTTGTTTCAGTTAAACGCCCAATTGCAAAGCGTAAATTTTTTAAAACGCATGATTTATCTCCGTGAAACGAAGCGGAATAATAGCTTCATAAAAGGATAAATTAGTTAATTGTAGGTACATCAAACAACATAAATATTTTTATTTTCTCACAAAACACGTTAATAAGCAATAGGAACATTTATTTATTTCTTTCCATAAGTAAGTGTAGGTAACCTACCTAGTAAATAGTGGTTAGCTGCCATAGATCCTATCAATTGCGGCACGTGTCGTTTTCACTTTATTTTACGGCAATTTATTTCGTAGCCAGCGCCTGCCGCGCAGTGGAATTGCATTAGGCAAATACAATCGTCTACCTAATTTCGTCCCACATACACTCAGACTACGTTCAATCTTCGGCTCTAGATTAGATCATGCACTTGGTTTTACTTGCACCTTTTGCTTTCCGTTATATGTAAATATTGTTATGATACCGATACCCTCTGTTATTTAATCATGTACGAGCCAGGTCGATTGTTTAATTGCCTACCACAAAGTTTAAAAATCTCCACTTTTTTTAAATTACGATTTTACAACGCATTTTAAGTTAAAAATCTATCACCAAGCACCGGTGCGTTCAGACAGCTGCAATTGAGAGCACACCACATCATCACTTATCATGGTGAGACTGCGGTCAAACACAAGCCTATCCAAAGTTAAATAATATTTTTTATTTAATTATATCGAAAATGTTAATACCTGATTTCTTTTCATAGATAAACGAAATAAATGGTCTACAAAAGTGTTACGTCATTAGATTCATATAAAGAGTTTGCAGTTGTAGGTCAAGGAAATTAGTACTTAGATATTATTTTTAAAAAAGCATTTATTGCATTGCTTAAACTACGTTTATGATAATATTGTTGAGGTAGAGCGTGTATAATAAATTTATTATTTGCATTTTGCATAGACAGTGCTCCCGGCACATTGCATAGCTAAGTATAAACGGATTTACATTTTAATGTCTTCAGGAACAATTTGTATTGCAGACACCTGAAACATTTACGTTTTGAATGTACTGCTTAGACTGACTGAGGCAATGTAAAATAGGAATACTAATGGGACTTAAATGGTAATCAAACGTTTTATTGATTTTAAATAAGAGATTATAGTATGTCGTGTTAATGGGGGGGATGACATGTCTGTTTACAATAATCGTTAAGGCGTATCTTTGTAGGAGTATGCGACAGTTGTGAATACATCTCTGTACTTGCATATTGTCGAGGATAGTTTAGGATATCGCATTTAAAAATAATTTAGAATACTTAAACCTAGAAAATGGAGAAATTGGCGCCAAAGAAAATGACCTCATGCTCCTCGATTTATGTTAGCATAATAAAAGTGAGTAAAACTTAATTAGAGCACTGTATTTTTCAATTTGCAGTTTCGGATCGCGTTTATGATTAAAACGTAAGTATAGATCCATAAAACCCGTATACCGTATAACAACTTAAAAAATCCATTACCACGGTGTTATTCAGTGCGAGTAAATGGATACACAAACATGCAAGCTGCGGGAGTGGTATTCTTCAACTGGGAAGATTTCTCGGTGCATTTTGTGAGACGTCGAAACGGGACGCGACGTAAGTGGCTGCTTTGTCGCCGGCGATGCAGCCGGGAAATCCCTCATATGGCCGTATTATATGTATAACACCCGGATGTATGTATGGAGATTGCATCTGACGCGAAAAGTAGGGTAATTGTCAGAAGACGCTGAATTCTTACTATCTATATAATCTTTTTGAACCTTTTTGAGAAACACCTAATTATTAATAGTATCTACTAATGTTACGATATTGTTGCATACTGTGCTTGTAACATTTGGAATGTTCTATTCTTATGTAACTTTGTAAATTGTTAACTATTTTAGTTTGACAACTTTTAATTTCGTTTCACAAAAATATTTGTATATTTTTAACGTACTCAGACCAGTAATTACTAAAGTGAAGAGTCCATCCGGAATCTAATTTAGTACTCCAAGAATTTTTCATATCGGGTGGTTACTGTATAGGTATACAAGTTGAAGTGTAATTGTATGATAATCTCATAAAGTGAACCTCGATCCGCAAAGTGGGAGCACGAAATTAAATGGTAACGAGCAGTGACCAACAAATTAACCGACGCAAGGGGACGCTGCGCTAATGCAATTCTGTGTACCGACGCAGCCACAGCAACGAAGTTCCGTTTTACTCTCGTCTCCTTTTTTCCAGCGGTACTTTAATGTTTTTAACGGTTCAGTGCTGTTTGAGGTCCGTTTTGTATTTGAAGTAGTGATCAGATATTTTACATTTTTCATAAAAATCATCATTAGATACGCTGTGCTGAAACACATGCAAATCCATCCAGAATTTGAATATTTAATATATTTATTTATGTGTGTGTGTGTACCTACACGTGTATAAAATATTCAATTTATTATATTCATCAATTTCAACCTTTACTTTATCTACATTTCTAAGATTACTAAAAATGTATTGAACAGGAAAACAATTTCGCATGGCTTTGTATAACCTATAATTTACTTTCGAAAAATGAATCGCACAAAACGTGTACCTGAGGCGACATAGCACGTATGAGTCCGAGCGCATTTGCACATATTCTGGTCTGAACAGCACAGCTTTAGGAGATATAACATTTTATAGCGAGTAGTAAGCCAAACAAATTCCGCGCAAAGGGAAAATGCGAAATGCGCTCGAGGAGCCGCAGTTCTTTTAATTTTATTTTTTAAATAAGTTTATTTAAAAAACGCTATTGTTGATGGCAAGTCTTTGTATAAGGCTATGGGATAGTGGAAAGTCGGATGAAAGGTTATTTTTTCATCTTTGATAAACTTGTGTTTGACTACAACCTCAGCACCGGTAGCTGAAGATAAGGCCGAAAGTAATAAGCACACACAGGCAACTGACTCCCATATTAGCTGACAGAACACAGACAGTGCTAGGCGACAGATCTCAACTTGAGACTGATTGCCAGGCAGGATAATATTATGTTTACTTTACCAAAAGTTCAGGCTCGTTGTAGGATTAACTACACCGAGGACTGGATAAAATATATTTATAACGAAAAATATGATACTAATTTAAATATGCAGAGCTTAATAAACAATCAGGTACATAAAATCTAAAATAAAAATGTATAAAATATTTAAAAGAAAAATGTATTTATATAGGTAGGTATTATGTTTATCAGTTAAGGCTGACTTTCAAACCGGTGGTAATTTCTGTAATACTTCATAAGTGTCCCTTCTAGGGCCTAAACTGAATAAATGACTTTGACTTTGAGTTATCTGATTCCCACTGCGCACGGTGTGTGAAGAATTCCTGGATTACCAACTTATATCATAAAACTACTGTTTTTGTGGGTTTTAGTTTGTTACCACTCAGTTTCCTGAAACCTGAACGGATTTGGGTGAAACTAGCCCCTTTTTATTTGGAGAAAATATCATATATACCTAACTCGGGAACGCGGGTGAAACTGTGAGGCGGAAGATAGTGTTAAATAAAACTATGCAGTAGGTAGTACATCTACGGTTCTACTATAATACATAGGTACTTTTCGTATCCATCTGATGATAAAACGACTTTGTCGACATGCCAATTTCGGTATGAACATCAAAATTTAACAAGCCTTATGTGCTACAGAGAATCTAACTGTGTGAACATGAATCCATTGGCTTAGCATTCAAACCTACCTTGGTATTACTTCGATATAAAGAAGACTGTAATCATTATATTAATAAGAAAACTGTACCCCTTTTTCACCTCGATTTACAATCGATTTTGGTTTTGGCGAACAATAGTAGGTATATAAGAATGTGCCAGAAACTATTGAGCAAAGATAATTTTGAATTCAATTATTTAACATTTTGAACGATTAAGAATGATTTTAGCCTATAATAACGTGATATTGTTGATATCTGTAGAAAAATCAACGTCGTAAGTTTAGTGATCATCCGAAAGTTTAATGCAGCGGCATAACCTTGTCAAATTCAATAACTTTCAACTGCTGATCAATACAAAAATAACTCCATAAATTTTGATTGAGTTGTCAGTGTTAAAAACATTTAATAGGTTAAATGTTATATTTCACAGTAGAATATATAGAAAATGTTTGCAACGGTGGCGACTTCTTTGAACGACTGCTTGGAGTTAGAAGCATCACACGTAAGCTTTTCACATACATCCACTACGGAGCAGAGCAGCATTAAGTACCTACCTGCCTACTAGCGTAAGGCTCTTACGGCAGGCTTTGCCCACCAACGTACCTTTAAATTTCAATTCCCCACCGTACGTAATCAGATTTACTGCGACTATTTTTAAACTCCTATATGAATTTAAAGTATCTATTTTACAGTACTTATTTACCTAACGTTTATATATTTTTGGGAAAATAAATGTATACATTAAAAGTAAAGCCGAGAAGCTTGGAAATTATCAAATTAATACAAATGCTTTGAAATATAAATTTCCAAAGTAAGCTAGTTGTTTTCCACTTAAATATTTCTAAGGAATCACTCTGGATCTCAATTCTGCAGTAATCGTGACAAGTGAACGTGACTGCTCAAATATTAAACCTTTGATATTCATATTTCAGACGATATCGGCGCGAGATGCTACGCTAAGGCGAGTGCCGGCCAAACGCGTAGATAGCTCTGCCATGATAACTTCATTCTTCATTGCAATTTTATAACACAAGTTAATAGAGATAAGGTTGATGTTACAATGGCGGTCGAGTTAACAGTGGTGAAAGGTGGATGGTTTTCCAGCAGAAGTATGCAATAAAGACGTCAATCCGTAACGACGGATGCGGCCATTATCCAGTGGATGCACTGAGTGCTTTACGGTGTAAACTTGACTGGAATAAGGATGAGTATATAAAATAATCTAGTGTAAGTATTAAAATATGATTTGTTATGTATGTAACGCTCATATATAGGTAATTTGTTACGGTTAAATATACTCATCGTGAATAAGAAGTTAATATGTTGTTAAGTGATTGAGATTGGATGATTCAACAAAGACAAACAATCGAGACATATCTAAATGTCATGCATCAGATTTGATTATGAGTAAGCGTTTCGTTGCTATAACCAAAAATTACACGAATAAATTTATAATTACTTTCCTACTTCTTCCCCGGGCATTGTCTGAAAAGAAGGGTGGATGATGCCTAATTGAATAAGTTAAAAATATCTTCGAAAACATTTTCAGTGGGGTATTATTTTGTGGCGACCCAGCGCGCCTTTGTGCCGTTTTACTTTGTCTTTACGAGTAATTGTGCCTTTTTGTCATGATTTTCATGGTAACGTTAAGCAAGTTTAATATTTCAAACGTTACCGCTACATCTCGGTTGTAATTTGTTAGTTTCACAGAACAAATACCGACGTTGACTTTAGCTCCGGCGCATTTGTGGAACCGCTCACATCCTGTTTGTAAACCTACTTACTTAGATTCCCCGCTCGTGACGGCGTGAATCCATACAACGCCAGTCGCCAGTCGACAGCCGACAACGCCACTGCAATACCAAATATTTTATAGTTAATACAAAGTAGCTGCAGTTATATCAGATACCTACATTCTACTTTCTTTCTTTATTTATTTTTAACTAAAATATTATTGGTTAATTTAAATTAATAAAGGATTGAGTATTTTTTTTACTTTCGTTGCAATACACTAAAGGAAATAAATATCTTCTGGGAATAAGCTTTATTTATTTTACTATGTTATTATTCTTCAGACCTCAGTGTCCATCATCTGTTTCACAATGAAATATATAGGGAAGTTTTCAACTACCTTCGATCACCATAAAATAAAACTGACTTCCTCTATTAAAAATGTCGTAGCATTAAAACACCTCAGCTATTTGAAGTTTATGACTCCATAACTCAGGAAAAATTATAGGCAACCTCATAACTTTAATCATTTCACATAATTTGAAGTCCAAATAATGAAGAACGTTGATATGATACTAGCTTCAACAAATTAGAGTCCAAGTAAAATTTGATTATCTTAGTGATGATAAAATAAAAACTTTCTAAAGATAACTAAAAGGTCCACTCATCTCGCGCAAGTCCGGTTTACACTTAATCCGTTTTTATTTTAACGCACCGGTTAAATAATTTTAATCGGCATCTACGAGTATAACGTCTCAATTTTTCGGACTAACTATTTCAATAATAGAAGATCTAGCTTTCGTATGTAACTCTACGTAGTAACTATTTAGTCATCTGTGCTAATACTATATACTATAATAATGCAAGCTTCTTCTTTGATCTGTTTCATCATAATACCGTTTTTTGTATGGCTACCGAATTATTGTTACTAATCGGAAGATTTCCAGTGTCTTATCTACTCTGTACAATCGAATTGTATTATAAGTAAATTATAACATAAATAGGAAATGACTTAAAGTAGGTATCACCACCTACAAATCCCCAAGGCTTTGTCTATAATGAATTTTAAATGCCATTCTTGGTTATTTAGTGATCATAAGCAGATGAAGTGCGTCAACGTCGACAATGATACTGAAATTACAAGCAGACAATGGACGTCAAAGGCATATGGCAATATCCAATGCTGCTTGTATAGCGGTGGTACTACGAAACGTGCTTATATATACGCGTGTTAACGATGAGTGGGACATAAAGGTGTTCCATTAACCAGGAAACACGGAGGCTGTAAACACGTGGAAACCGCGTCCAGGGTTATAACAGTACTCGTTGTCTTTGCTTCGTTTTAAGTTTTTAGTTTATTTTTAGTAGAAATGGCTTCGTTTTCGTGTTAGGTGATCCTTTCGTTTTACTTTAGCACACGAGTGCCTACAATTTGTTATGGATATTCTTTGTGAATACATTTTCATGAAAGGAATTTACTGAAAGCGGTCCTGATATGGGTATTGATACCTAAATACTTACTGCCAAAACGCAAAAAGTAGATTTCCAATAAAGAAAAGTACAATCATTGCTCCACAATATCGTTGTGTATTCATGCGCAATACACTGATACGTAATAATATATTTGATATTCACTTAATACAGTGAGGCGGTTCTAAATACTTACGAGGCGAATATATCAGTCCTCACGGCTGGTTGAATGCTCTGTTTATCTGAACATTGCGAAATTCCGCGATATCCGACAAGGCAACTTCGCTTCTTGCTAACTGTAAATTATAGATCTGTTTACTTACTTGACTAAATAAACGGAATTTAATATAAGCAATAAACCCACTAACTGCTTTAGGTAAAACTGGTTTTAATTGTGAGATACTTATTTGCGCCTAAGGTATTGTTGATAAAAAAAATACTTTGACTAACCCAACTTTTATAGGTGGAGATTTTTAATGGCATTGAACAAAATTTTACATGTCTACCTATATCAATAATTTGGCTGTAAATCTTCCTAAAAGAAAATAAATAAATAAATAAAATAAATAAAAACTTCTAACAAACGGATTGGATAATCACATTATTATACCAATGATGTGTTTTATACCGAAACAAATCATACTAAACTACTCCTCACATTTCAATTAGTTTAATTTGCTTCTAATACCTATAGGTAATTTTGAAACAATTTATTTGATTAATAATATTTATCTATCAAGATCCTAGCAAAGCACAAAACGGGTCAGAGATCGATTAGGGTTATCCATTCAGACTAGTTAAACCCTTTAGTTAAACATTAGTTGAAGTATAAGTACTCGTAAGTAAGTTAGGTACTTACGCACAACGGTCAGAAACTGGGACCTGCCGGAGTTTGCTGGACAAACAGTTACTGACTGATTGGAAGCTTTCATTCGCTGTTTGTAGACTACTTGTCCCGTTCAAAGGTATTAATATTGAGTTTAAATTAGGAATTTCCTGGCAATTGCCATGTATAAAGTGCTCGGCAGAGAATATCTACATTGTGCGATGAGGACTGATTTCAGTTTTTGATACCAACTCTGACTTAACCTTTTTTTTAGGTAAGTGATGATGTGGCCGAAGGTGGTAAGCAAACAAAGCCTAGAAGGGAACTGGCTCTTAAGTGTAGCTGTCGCAAGACACCGATAGGTACTGGGCGAAAGATTTTCAACTTGAGGGTGGTAGCCAGCCAGTCGGGTACTGTTAAGAACTTAACAAACGCACGGGAGGAGACGCGCGGGCGGGGAACACCGTCACCGTCGCCGCGCTCCCCACCATCTCCGTGCGACGACAACGCAGCAGCGAGCCGCCACACACGCATTCGCGTTTCTGGACACCATCGGACACGGACGACCATATTGATAATTTTGGCTGGCAATAAACGAGCCCTACAGAAATCACAGTCCACTATTTTATTTCATTTTAACGTCCATAGGACCCTAACATTGGTCCTTCGAGCCTTCTTGAAATTCAAAATTCATTATACTTAATCATAAATAAAGCTCAGCTGGAAATGTTTCCTGACGAATATGCTATTCTTAAAGGTAAAAATCCTCTTCCAAAGAAGAATAGACTTGTTTCCTTATCCCCTTTCTTAGACTCCCATGGTATTATTCGTGTAGGCGGCAGACTTGATAATTCTCCCTATAGTTATGATACCAAGCACCCCATCTTACTTTGTAAAAAGCATCATTTAACTAAAAGACTGTTCAGCCTATTATGGGACAGCTACCTGCATCCCGAACTAATTTAGAGTTCCCTTTCTTACATTGCAGTGTTGACTATGCTGGGCCAGTTATGATAGCAGACCGAAAAGGTCGAGGCTGCAAATTAATAAAATCTTTTTTGGCAATTTTCGTTTGCAACTCTGTAAAAGCCTGCCATCTCGAACTTGTAACGGCTCTGTCTAGTGAAGCTTACATAGCTGCTTTAAACCGTTTTGTGTCCCGTCGTGGGAAACCCCAAAGCATCACATCTGACAATGGTACAAACTTTTTCGGTGCCTTCAACGAGCTAGCCAAATACCTAGTTACATCTAATCTCGAGAGTCAAATTGCTCAGGAAGGTATTGATTTTAAGTTTGTACCAGCTTACACTCCTCATTTTAATGGCTTGGCAGAGGCTGCTGTTCGGTCCGTCAAAGATCATCTAAAAAAAATCTTACAATCCACTCACTTAACTTACGAGAAAATGGTTACCTGCCTCACTCAAATAGAGGCTGTTTTGAACTCCCGTCCTCTTACTCAACTTTCCTCTGATCCCTCTGACTTCTCTGTCCTCACTCCTGCTCACTTTTTAATTGGACAGCCACTTTTGTCCATACCTCATCCACAGATGGCTGAAGACTTACATGTCAATCGACTGGAGCGGTTCAAGAGGATCGAAATAATGAAGCAGCATTTTTGGAGAAGCTTTTCGTTGGAGTATGTCACATCTCTGCAACAGAAACTTAAGTGGCAGTCTTCTACAAATAATAATTTAAAAATGGGATCTCTTGTCCTTATCAAAGACAAATCTCTACCTCCTCTTCTCTGGTCGTTGGGGCGAATCACCAACGTCTACCCAGGCAGCGACGGCGTCACTAGAGTTGCGGAAATAAAGACCAAAAAGGGGACCATAAGGAGGGCCTTCAATAACATCTGTATCCTTCCAGATTTTGAAGTGTAACACTTCAACCCGGGCAGCATGTTAAGAACTTAACAAACGCACGGGAGGAGACGCGCGGGCGGGGAACACCGTCACCGTCGCCGCGCTCCCCACCATCTCCGTGCGACGACAACGCAGCAGCGAGCCGCCACACACGCACTCGCGTTTCTGGACACCATCGGACACGGACGACCATATTGATAATTTTGGCTGACAATAAACGAGCCCTACAGAAATTACAGTCCACTATTTTATTTCATTTTAACGTCCATAGGACCCTAACAGGTACAACAAAGTACCCCACTACCGTGCTATGGTTTCTTCACAATGTTTTCCCTCACGCCTGAAAGCCCACACTCCTTATAGGATTCGAACCCACGACCTTCGCCGCGGTATCCGTCACTAACGCTGAGCTATCATCGCTTTAAATTTAGTAAACTATGTATAGTTCTAATTTAACCCTGAAGCAGAAAATTTGATTTTCAATCTAAAGTCATCGATGGAAGTTATTGATGCCATCAATCAAATAGATACCCGATAAGTTAAGCACAATCAAGTAGATAACGTTATATCTGGGCTTTTAGGGATCCAACGGTCGACAAGTTATTATTAATAAGAAGCCAGTTCATTATAGCAGCGTGCCCGTACTGTCTCCGCCCACTATGATTTATGGGGCATTTAACTTTTATGGTAGTGCTAAGTGGCCCGGCGACTTTCATAAGAGAACCGAGAAAACTCATCTCGGATAATGTAAGCTGAAAAGTTAAACAAATTGTCCTTCATGCCAGTGCGTTGTGCCCTTTTAACAACGTGTTTCGAGATAAGAGAAGTTTTAAAAAAGTTAATAAGATGTTTCGTCAATATTGTGAGAAGTTGTTAAGATCACATTCTTGAGGAATAGGTTCAGGAGTTCAAGGATCTAGTAAAATAATTTCTTTGCGAAGTTTTTTTTACTTTGTTGTGCTTTATATGGTATCATGTTACGGAGTCAACTATTCTGAAAGTTATCGCATGTCTATAAAACGTATAAAACGATTACTTTCTTTTGTTATAATACTCCCTGTACTTTGACGAAAGTTACATTACCTATACCGAAACAAAAAACATAAATAAAAAATACGGGTCAATTACGAGTCGGACTTGCGCACCGAGGGTTTTTTTTTATGTCAATAGGTTGACAAACAGGCAGACGGTTCACCTGATGGTAAGTGGTCACCGGCGCCTATTATATGGTATCATGGTTTGCAATACCAGGGTGATTGCCGATGCGTTGCCGACCTTGAAGAGCTCTCTTTACGCCCTTTTTGAAGAACCCCATATCATAGCGCTGAGAGAATACCGTAATGGGGAGCTCATTACACATCCTAATGGTCCGCAGAAGGAACGTCCGGCTGAATCGTTCAGTGGACGAACGAGGCGGCTCGAGGATATGAGAATGAGCTCCACATCGCCGGCGAGCAGTGCGATGGTAGAATGGTGACGATGGCACTAAGTCAAAAAGTTCTTGAGAACACTCCCCGTTATACAGACGGTAGAACACACAGAGAGAGCCAATATCTCACCGAAGGCTGAGAGGTTCTATACCGCTGGTGAGTTCAGGATCGTCAACGATACGTCTTTGAACCGAGGCAAGTGGATCGAGCTGGTAAGCGGGTGCGCCAGACCAGAGGTGTGAGCAGTATTCCATATGCGGCCTAACCTGCGCTTTATAGAGCTGCAGCCGCTGGAGTGGTGAGAAATACTGCTTGGACCTATTTAGCACACCCAGCTTTTTCGAAGCCAGTTTGGCTTTGCTCTCCAAATGACCTCGAAACTGGACATCACTCGCAATGTCAACACCGAGGATCCCGATACTCTTAGAGATGGTGAGAGGAGTGTTTTCAAACTTTGGTGCTGCTATGAATGGGGTTTTTTTCGTGGAGAACGCGCAGACCTGTGTCTTCGAGGGGTTGAAACTTACTAAATTACGTCTCCCCCATTCCAAGACCCGCTCCAAAGAGGTCTCGACTTCAGACACAAGTCGTATTCGGCTTTCTTCCGGGTTCCGTAGTGATGGAATTTAATCCTACTGATAAATAATACAAGTACAAAACGTGTGACCAAAACCAAGTTCTTTTTATTGAGTGGAATAAGTCAGTTGACATTTACCTTATTTAAATTATATTCAAATACATAGATTATGTAACGGCCAGTATCAACAACACGTAGTCTCAAGGATTTTTTAAATTTTTTGTTCGATTACCTTATTTTAGGTAGTCGCCAATTAAGCTAGACTTCGAAATTGTATGAGCGCCCATACAAATCAGAGGTCTATTAGTGGTTACTTAATTGGTGGTGACTATGTTTATGGGGACACCTATAATTTACAACATTTTTATTTTTTTGAATATTTCCTTTATTTGTGCTGTAAGACCTTGCTTTTCGTCAAATTTCGTGATTCTAGGTCAACGGGAACTACCATATAGGTTTTCGACCCAAAACCTATAGGGTACTTCCGGTTCACCTAGAATGGTCAATTTTGGTTAAAAGCAAGGTTTTACAGCACAAGCAAAGGGAAAATTCCGAAAAATAAAAAAAGTTAAAAATTAAAGTAAATTTTGGTACTTACAAGTTTTCGCGAAAATCTAAATTTGCCCATATCTTTTTATAGTGTTGACTCAGGACCTTGATTTTTATACATCTAATAGGGACCATAGACCTCAGTATCTGGTAAAAATTTCAACTTGCTAGGTCTACCCGTTCCTGAGATAATCGGTGGTGACACACGGACAGACAGACGGACAGACGGACAAGATAGTGATCTTATAAGGGTTCCTTTTTTTACCTTTTGAGATACGGAACCCTAAAAATTACTCAATTAAGAACCGTGTCTCTTATAAGTTAATTTTAATTTCCTTTTTTTAGTAATTAATATTGTAAAGCATTATTATTATTAATGATAAATGAAACATGTACTTAAAACAACTACAACAATGAATAAACGAAAATTAACCTAATTAAACTATACAATAAAATAAAAAAAGCCTTTTACTTCACACCTAATAATTAAAAACAAATATTATAATTATTCAATACACTTAAATGTGGAAATTAAAAAGTTATTATATAAAATTAATTAAACTATAACAGTTGTAAATAAATATACATAAAGGCCTACATCTAAGCAGCGTCCGGCAGGCCTTAAAATTAAAGTGCAGTCCGATACGGGAGCGACTGTAGTGTCCACCTTCTCGGCACCTAAACTGAGGGTCGTTTGATGGCTGATTTGGTGAAGCGACTCTCGCACACACATAGACCCAGAGACACAATGAGTGCAAGAGCGTAATAAATATTATCAATAACACATTATAGAATAAACAAAATAATAATGATAAATGGAGAAGTTGTCCCAGCTCAAGGTGCGCTGTGTAATAATGCCAAAAAGCAGGCGGCATTGACACGTTGAATGGCAATCCTACTTATCAAGTGGGGCGAAGAGGCGACGTGAGACCCCTTAAAAAATTATGAAGATGCATTAATATAATATAGGGTAGCAAAAACAATTGATACGAGATTCTGCTATTGTCAGTACTAATTCAATCAACGAAACAGTAGTGCAGAATACTCAGCTCTTAAGTCAGTTTGTACTGAAAAGTTTGTGCATGACTCATGCCATGCATTGAAATATTATGAGCAGCATACGCGTATCCACAAAGCTTTGAAGTAACTTTGGCTTCAACCCTACATGGCTTCACTCTAAATAAATAAATAAATAAATGGCTTCAACTGACGATCGGGGAAACCATGACCTAACAATTTTTTCTTTGATAATTTTTCTTTTTTTTTAATTTATCATGAACAACATAAGTTTTATTTTTTTCATAAGGGACAAAAGAGCACGCGGGTCACCTGATGGTGAGTGTGAGTTTGTAGAGTTTTATTTAAAAAGCTTTACTCAAACAAAATGTAGCTAAATTAGAACAGGTAAAGCACTTTCATAATATGAGGAATTTCCCACAATATCATAAAACTTTGTTTCATAAAAAGCTTTCAACGCGTCATGAAACAAAAAACATAAATAAAAAATACGGGTCAATTACGAGTCGGACTTGCGCACCGAGGGTTTTTTTTTATGTCAATAGGTTGACAAACAGGCAGACGGTTCACCTGATGGTAAGTGGTCACCGGCGCCTATTATATGGTATCATGGTTTGCAATACCAGGGTGATTGCCGATGCGTTGCCGACCTTGAAGAGCTCTCTTTACGCCCTTTTTGAAGAACCCCATATCATAGCGCTGAGAGAATACCGTAATGGGGAGCTCATTACACATCCTAATGGTCCGCAGAAGGAACGTCCGGCTGAATCGTTCAGTGGACGAACGAGGCGGCTCGAGGATATGAGAATGAGCTCCACATCGCCGGCGAGCAGTGCGATGGTAGAATGGTGACGATGGCACTAAGTCAAAAAGTTCTTGAGAACACTCCCCGTTATACAGACGGTAGAACACACAGAGAGAGCCAATATCTCACCGAAGGCTGAGAGGTTCTATACCGCTGGTGAGTTCAGGATCGTCAACGATACGTCTTTGAACCGAGGCAAGTGGATCGAGCTGGTAAGCGGGTGCGCCAGACCAGAGGTGTGAGCAGTATTCCATATGCGGCCTAACCTGCGCTTTATAGAGCTGCAGCCGCTGGAGTGGTGAGAAATACTGCTTGGACCTATTTAGCACACCCAGCTTTTTCGAAGCCAGTTTGGCTTTGCTCTCCAAATGACCTCGAAACTGGACATCACTCGCAATGTCAACACCGAGGATCCCGATACTCTTAGAGATGGTGAGAGGAGTGTTTTCAAACTTTGGTGCTGCTATGAATGGGGTTTTTTTCGTGGAGAACGCGCAGACCTGTGTCTTCGAGGGGTTGAAACGTACTAAATTACGTCTCCCCCATTCCAAGACCCGCTCCAAAGAGGTCTCGACTTCAGACACAAGTCGTATTCGGCTTTCTTCCGGGTTCCGTAGTGATGGAATTTAATCCTACTGATAAATAATACAAGTACAAAACGTGTGACCAAAACCAAGTTCTTTTTATTGAGTGGAATAAGTCAGTTGACATTTACCTTATTTAAATTATATTCAAATACATAGATTATGTAACGGCCAGTATCAACAACACGTAGTCTCAAGGATTTTTTAAATTTTTTGTTCGATTACCTTATTTTAGGTAGTCGCCAATTAAGCTAGACTTCGAAATTGTATGAGCGCCCATACAAATCAGAGGTCTATTAGTGGTTACTTAATTGGTGGTGACTATGTTTATGGGGACACCTATAATTTACAACATTTTTATTTTTTTGAATATTTCCTTTATTTGTGCTGTAAGACCTTGCTTTTCGTCAAATTTCGTGATTCTAGGTCAACGGGAACTACCATATAGGTTTTCGACCCAAAACCTATAGGGTACTTCCGGTTCACCTAGAATGGTCAATTTTGGTTAAAAGCAAGGTTTTACAGCACAAGCAAAGGGAAAATTCCGAAAAATAAAAAAAGTTAAAAATTAAAGTAAATTTTGGTACTTACAAGTTTTCGCGAAAATCTAAATTTGCCCATATCTTTTTATGGTGTTGACTCAGGACCTTGATTTTTATACATCTAATAGGGACCATAGACCTCAGTATCTGGTAAAAATTTCAACTTGCTAGGTCTACCCGTTCCTGAGATAATCGGTGGTGACACACGGACAGACAGACGGACAGACGGACAAGATAGTGATCTTATAAGGGTTCCTTTTTTTACCTTTTGAGATACGGAACCCTAAAAATTACTCAATTAAGAACCGTGTCTCTTATAAGTTAATTTTAATTTCCTTTTTTTAGTAATTAATATTGTAAAGCATTATTATTATTAATGATAAATGAAACATGTACTTAAAACAACTACAACAATGAATAAACGAAAATTAACCTAATTAAACTATACAATAAAATAAAAAAAGCCTTTTACTTCACACCTAATAATTAAAAACAAATATTATAATTATTCGATACACTTAAATGTGGAAATTAAAAAGTTATTATATAAAATTAATTAAACTATAACAGTTGTAAATAAATATACATAAAGGCCTACATCTAAGCAGCGTCCGGCAGGCCTTAAAATTAAAGTGCAGTCCGATACGGGAGCGACTGTAGTGTCCACCTTCTCGGCACCTAAACTGAGGGTCGTTTGATGGCTGATTTGGTGAAGCGACTCTCGCACACACATAGACCCAGAGACACAATGAGTGCAAGAGCGTAATAAATATTATCAATAACACATTATAGAATAAACAAAATAATAATGATAAATGGAGAAGTTGTCCCAGCTCAAGGTGCGCTGTGTAATAATGCCAAAAAGCAGGCGGCATTGACACGTTGAATGGCAATCCTACTTATCAAGTGGGGCGAAGAGGCGACGTGAGACCCCTTAAAAAATTATGAAGATGCATTAATATAATATAGGGTAGCAAAAACAATTGATACGAGATTCTGCTATTGTCAGTACTAATTCAATCAACGAAACAGTAGTGCAGAATACTCAGCTCTTAAGTCAGTTTGTACTGAAAAGTTTGTGCATGACTCATGCCATGCATTGAAATATTATGAGCAGCATACGCGTATCCACAAAGCTTTGAAGTAACTTTGGCTTCAACCCTACATGGCTTCACTCTAAATAAATAAATAAATAAATGGCTTCAACTGACGATCGGGGAAACCATGACCTAACAATTTTTTCTTTGATAATTTTTCTTTTTTTTTAATTTATCATGAACAACATAAGTTTTATTTTTTTCATAAGGGACAAAAGAGCACGCGGGTCACCTGATGGTGAGTGTGAGTTTGTAGAGTTTTATTTAAAAAGCTTTACTCAAACAAAATGTAGCTAAATTAGAACAGGTAAAGCACTTTCATAATATGAGGAATTTCCCACAATATCATAAAACTTTGTTTCATAAAAAGCTTTCAACGCGTCATGAAATCCTTGAACGAATAATTCAGGAGACCTTTTTGTATCACTCAATTTATGAAACACTGATTTTGGTCAAAAGATAAGCTTACACGCTTCACGTGTTATATATTGGGGTTGAAAGGCCCCAGTCAGTCTGTACGCGGGATAACATTTCAAACGTCAACACATCTCTGCACCTCGCTTTGAAACGCCGGTCTTTTGACGAAAGAAACATTTGCTCGCAAAGCGCGAGGTGTTATCTTAATCAGAGCTTCAAGACGCTCGACTGCTCGTCCATTGTATGAACTCTTCCACTTCGCTGACGAATGCGAAAACAGTCGTTGCTAGGAAGGTAATATTTCTACCCCTTTGACTTAACCTCTACCTACGCTAAAACTGTGTTCAGAGTAGTTCAAACCGCGCGATGCCGTGCAAAACTGGACCGAAATTTAATATTGAATTAATGCATAATCAATGCAACCAATAATATTGAATCTCTTCAAGGATAGTTGGGGTAAATATAGCTGCCCTATTTAAAACACCGGTTAAGTTGTCACGTAATTATCCATCACAATGTCAAAAAATGTGACGCTATTTCTTATACTCAAAGCGCAGTTACTCGTACATGATAATTTTAAACTACTGTTTAACAGGCGTGGTATTGGCGTCGGATACTGCGGTGAAGGTTGTAGGTTCGAATGTTACAATGAGTTTGAGCTTTCGGTGAAGGAAAACGCACGGTGGTATAGTGCTTTGTTGTTCTCGACTGGCTGGCTACCACCCTCAAGTTGAAAATCTGTCGCCAAGCACCTGTTGGTATGTCCCGGCAGTTGCACTTGAGAGCCAGTTGCCATTAAGGCATTGTTAAAAAAAGGTTGACAACAAATTGGCAATCCACCTGGTATTGCTAATGTCTATAGGCGACGGTATCATTTACCATCAGGTGACTCGCCTGCCTGGTTTGTGGTATCTATAGGCTCGATAATTTTTATGGTGTTCTTTTTGTTCAATTAAATAATTTAATTAAAATTTTATAATTTTGTTCGTTTAATTATAAAAATGTTAAACATTTGAATAAAAAACGCCAATATAGTCCGATGGCCCGAAAATATTTAAAAAATGTAACCTTGCTGAGTTTCTTGCCGGTTCTTCTCAGTTGAAGGCTGAATTCCGAACCGGTGGTAACTTCTGTAATTCGTCCTTCATAAGTGCCCTTGTAGGGCCTAAACTAAATACATGGTTTAGACTTTGACTTTAACCGTGAAGCTATCTAGTTTTACGGAAGTAAAAATAATGAAGTGTACCGAACACGCAACTACGTAGATAGATGCATTCCGCTAACCACATTCATTGTGAGCACTGCCTTATCGACGGCCTACGCTCCAACCATGTGCTTCTTCATGCTTCGTTGCCTTCTCTCTGAAGTCAAGTGATTGTTGATGCTTCAATTAGTAGTTAATGCTACCTATTCCATTTGCAACATGTTCTCAATTTATTGGTGTTCTGTCTGACAGAGCATTACGTGGATTGAGGAAACGTTTATGTGAATGGCTTTTCTATAACATTTCGTAGGTACTTTACGTACATTTCAGTGCGTGTCATAATATCTGATATTTGTGTTGGAAAACTTTGTATGAATCGCGTGATAATATAGAATTAAATATTTTTGTCTATTGTAACTTTTATGAGTTTGCATCGGGTACCTTTATTCCGATTTTTTTATGATACATAGCTCCTCATATAGACTAGACTAACAATGATGGATTTACATTTATCTACATAAATTTACTAACATCCCACCAGAATAATAAATTTGAAAAGAGGGCCAAGTTAGGTACGAACGACGTTTGGGGTCGTTGGCTTCAAAGATTGAGATCTGAACGGGTGCCAAGTTCCATAGTAAGTAGTTTCTTAAATCATCGATTTAGGCATGTTACAGCATTCTTCAATTGATTTAAAATATTTGGTTAGTTGTTTCATAACTCTTTCTTCAATTGATTTAAAATATTTGGTTAGTTGTTTCATAACTCTGCATGTTTTAATCTATAGGTCAACAACTACCAGTCGTTTTATTTACACTAAAAACCTGTCTATTTTTGACACGATATGACCATTTTGACCATTATGTTCAATGTCGACATTTATTGTAAAAAAAATTTAAGGTTTTATATTGCTTCCTCTGTTTGCTTATGAACCCCCAAGTCGCCCAGAAATGGTTTAGGCTTTTTGATATAAGTTGCACTTTTCAGACCTGTTCATATTCATATTCATTTATTCTGCTACTAAGTGTCATACATAGATCTTATAACATGATACAGCAACTTAGAGACCTTTTTCAGGTATGGCAAATTTATTGGTAGCCTTTTAATACCTTTCTAATATTTGTTACGTTTAATTTACGACATCAGTTTTTATAATCTCGAGGCATCGTTAATTAAATAACATCAACATGGACGTTTGAATACTTAATTGAATGTTTGAATGCAATCAGCGTTTCAGTGTCGCAGCTCAAATATTTGTATACAAAACTGAATCTCAAAACAAACAAACAAGTACAAGTATGTAGTTCGTGAACTAGTGTAGGACTCGTGTCGAGTTGAAAAGGTAAATGAGATGCAACGGGCTAGGCGAGAACATTGTTTTAAGTCAAACCCGTTCTGTTGTTCCCTGTAAAGTTCACTTTTAATTTCAGTGCGAGGGCGTTTAGACTGTGTTCATATTGCTAACGATATTTATGTTACAACTCGGAATATTTGTAATAAAGGCTAGGTGTAAGAGCTGGTGAATAATGCAAACAGAAATGTCTTTGTTGCTATGAATCGTAGTCCATTACCTAGATTATAGCTTGGTGGTAGTGACTTGGGACACCGTGGCGAAGGTCGTGTGTTGGAATCATACAATGAGCTTTCTGTAAAGGAAAACCGTGAGGCACAACACAGTGGTAGCGTACTTTATAGTAGGTACTCAACTAGATGGCTACCACCCTCAAGATGAACATCTGTCGCTTAGTTGTTACAGATGTGTTCCGAAAGTTGCACTTGAGAACCTTCTAGGTATTGTAAAATAGTTGACAACTGAAATGGACAATACAAAAATTATATTTGTGATTTAGGAGGCTTTTTAAAGAAATAGTATATTCTAATATATGCCTCACGCCTCTTCAGATTTTAGGTACCTATTATATCTATTTATTTATTTTATTTTATTTGGGAAACCAACAGCGCTTCCAATTGTATAAAATTAAAGAAAAAAACATAAAATGTATGGCCAATAATAGGCTTCCACGAAATAACATTAAAAAAGTTGCCTCATTAATTACATTATTACAGTGAGATTATTAAATTACAGTAAATTAAAATTATTGTGTTGTGTGCGTACTTGTGTGTGTGTGTGTGTGTGTGTGTGTGTGTGACACGAAACAAATTGAAAATAATTAAATAAATAAATAAATAGACAGATAACAAATACACAATCTCATTAAGTATTGACTATCCTTGCAAGAGTTTGAATTATTTCAGCTCTGAATAATGGTCTCGACTTACGGAAGGGATCCACATCAGAAAAACGTTTGTTGTATGTCCGCCACAAACGAGTGAGAACTGAATTTTGAGCGTAATTGGTGCGACACATGGGGACATGAAATAACCTTGAATGGGTGTGGCGAGTGAAACGCGATGGTGTATTAAGACCTGCCTCGCTCAGCAAAGATGGACAGTTCAGGCGACTTCTTACTATATCATACAGGAACATCATGTCAGTTATGATACGGCGGTCGCTGAGAGTGGGCAAAGAGTAACGTCGACAGTTATCCTCATATCCATCCCGATGTTCACGAAGCTTGAAGTTCAGATATTTGAAGAATATTTGTTGAATATGTTCAATCTTTTGTGTATGTGTTATATATTGTGGAGACCAAATACAACTTGCATATTCGAGAATGCTTCGAACGTAAGCGTTGTATACTATTTTGATAGAGTACAAATCTGTAAATGATTTGCAGGTTCTCATAACGAAACCCAAATTTTTATACGCCCTATTTGCAATGATGTCGATGTGCTCACTCATCAAAAGCTTTTCATCTAAATAAACCCCAAGATCCCGAACTGTTGTCACTCTTTCTATTGTCGTGTCATGAATAGTGTAACAGTTAGTGATAGGCTTATTTTTCCGAGAAAAAGTTATACATTGACATTTTTCTGCATTTACTTTAATGCGATTAATCCTATAATAATCGGAAAGGCGGTATAAATCCTCTTGGAGTCTATAGCAATCATCAATGTTGCTGACAGTTAGATAGATTTTTGTGTCATCCGCATACATAAGAAAGCTTGAATACACAAAACACGTATAAATATCGTACAAATAGATATTGTATAGAATGGGACCTAAGTGAGAACCTTGTGGAACGCCTGAAGGAACATTTACAAAGTTGGATCGGTACCCTCCCACTACAACCGCCTGTGATCGAAAGTTTAGG
Source organism: Ochropacha duplaris (assembly GCA_951361185.1). Classification (NCBI taxonomy): domain Eukaryota; kingdom Metazoa; phylum Arthropoda; class Insecta; order Lepidoptera; family Drepanidae; genus Ochropacha; species Ochropacha duplaris. The sequence goes on along the minus strand of OX592707.1, from coordinate 5,588,090 downwards.
TATGATTTAATCCAACGTAAGAGATCACCGTGTATTCCCAGGTGCGACAGCTTCCGTGCTAGAATAAAATGGTCAACCCTATCAAAGGCCTTCTCTATGTCGGTGTAGATCACATCAACCTGTTTGCGTTTGTCCATTTTCTAGTGCAAGTAACTCGTGAAGACGGATAGATTAGTCACCGTAGACCGGCCGCTCGAGAAACCGTGTTGCTCGGAAGGTATCCCGTGAGAGATTGACAAGTAGAAGGTTCCATACACGAGCTTTTCAAATACCTTTGCAAATACATTAAGAATGGAGATTGGTCTGTAGTTCTCAACTTTCAACTTGGAGCCTTTTTTGTGGATTGGTATTATATGAGCCTGCTTCCAGATATGCGGGAATATGCCCTCCCGGAGGGATCTGTTATATAGTATTTCCAAAGGATAGACTAATGAGGGTGCACAGTGAATGATGAAAACAGGAGGGATTTTGTCACAACCAGCACCTTTGTTTTTGTCCAAGCCTTTAAGAACATCTAATATTTCATTGATGCTTAAAACGATCGAGCCACATTGAGCAGTGGACCCAGATGATGGAGGTGGTAATTCTGTGTCCTCATATTCGTCTGCTGGTGGTAAAAAAACACCTTCAAAGAAAGAATTAAATCTATTTTGCTTCTAGCGTAGTTTGCGTTGCGGTACATTAGTTTTAGGCTTTGATAACTATCGTTTTAGGACTCCATTTTATCAGTTTGTATGATGAATGTTTATATTACCATCCACGAAGACGCACCCCTCTCTATTTTTAACCGACTTCAAAAAAGGAGGAGGTTCTCAATTCGACTGTATGTTTTTTTTTGTATGTTTGTTACACGATTACTCTGTCAATTATGAATAGATTTTGATGATTCTTTTTTTGTTTGGTAGATCATACTTTAGAGGTGGTCCCATATAAATTTTATCGAAATTGATTCAGCTTTTTTTGAGAAAATCAACAAAAACAAAAATTTTAATATCTCGTTTGACAAACCTTAGTGAATCAAACTGAGTCGTAGAGCATGACTTTTTGGATTTGGATGAAATTTTGTGTGTATACTTCAATGGGTTCTTCAATGGTTTTAAAATACAATTGGACCCGGCAGGTGGCGCTGGAATCGAGTTCCAAGATTTGTTTTAATTTCAGGGCAGGACCACGTCTGCCGGGCCCGCTAGTTATATATTATATTTTACCGGCCAGACCCGATTTCAGGACAAACTAGTTTTGCCTAGGATAACATATAATAAGGAAAAAACTTTATAAATTGAAAAATAAAATTATTTTTAAAAATAAAAAACAAAAACCGACTTCAAAACTGTAACCTGTACCTATGTACAAACATAAACAAAAAAGTAAAGAATAATATTTTAATTCCAAAGCAAGAGCCTTAAAGGACAATCAACAAATTTATTGATATTTATATATCTATTTAATATTTATAAACAGTTCTTTTTGGAGTCGGTGCCAGCCAAGAAGGACAGTTTAATTCTGCCTTTGTAACAAACTTTCGAAAAGTAGGGGAGCGACGGCGCATACCTAAGGAACATTACCGTAAGGAGAGGTGTCGCAAGACGTTTTCTCGTGTGAACACTTCGTGTCCAGTTCAAAACTGTCCTTCTTCAATCAATAATTTTGTTGATTGTCCTTTAAGGCTCTTGCTTTGAAATTAAAATATTATTCTTTACTTTTTAGTTTATGTTTGTACATAGGTATAGGTTACAGTTTTGAAGTCGGTTTTTGTTTTTTATTTTCTAATCCCTTACAGTGCAAGTGTTCATACTTTCGCTAGTATTATAGTGCTGTTGTATGTACCTATATATCGATATGTATATATATATATATATACGTGTATATATACATAGATACAACACTACCAAAAGGACGTATGTATGTACCTACACTTGCAATGTAAGGGATTATGAAAAAAAGTGGGCGCGTATTCGTGGATGGTAATATAAACATTCTATAATTAAAATATTCTATTTTATGGCACATCTAGATTTCTAGATTTTTTTTTACAACATGTTTAATTAGGATTAGGTTTAGGAGGAGTATATTTTTTTTGGATTAGTTAAGAACCGTAATTCATCTTTACAATGTTCCTTAAATCTTTAATAGGGACAGTCTTAGATTACAAAGCATTTTAATTTGTTCAAGTAATTTCTTTTCGTTTCATAAAATTTTGCAGTGAAGCCGCGACACCAACAAAAGAATGAATAATGACTTTATAAAACAAAGTTGTAATTTTCGTGAAACTTCCGCGCCGGCCGCACTACAAGGGGCAACGTTATCTTGTGATTTGTGTTTTTGCTTCCTGCGCTTGTGTAACTCACCCACTTGTTACCTACTTATTCATAATTAAAAGGGCGCTGTAAGATTTTTAATTTGATGTACTACGTTTTTAGGATGAATATTAGTACCTGCCTAATATAGACAGGGAGCACAACCATCCCTGTACACAGCGTAATGATGTTTTTATTTCTATCAATATACGCATGCATGACGAAAATAAAGTGTCGAAAATGTATTTTTAAATCTCACTTTGGTAATAACAAAACACAAAAGAAAAGACTTAAAAAAACCTGTCTCTATGCCGATTTCGAGTCGAGCGTGTTTACTGTTGATATACATATTAGCGTAGGTGACCATCTTTTGTGTTGTGTTAGAAAAAGATATACTCACAAAAAGATAAATCACCATCGTTGTATAAATAAATAACTAGATTCACGATTAAAAATGGCCACAATTTTCATTGTAACAAAATTTTTGCGCATTTTTCTAGACTTATTTGATATTTTCGGCAATATTTTCTGTTTAAACATTGTCCTTCAGATATAAAGGCATGACTAATGAAGGCAGATTAACAGAAAGAGTCGCTTTTGAGAGGCCTCATAATACTTTTCGTGAGAAAATGAACAACAAAAGAATTTTCCAGTTGACACTTCATTTATCAAAATGTTTCATAAATAAATTGGAGCTATTCTATGCTTTGGGTAATCAATAGTTATCATCCTCAGATTTTCTCTGAACTGCTCATTCATATAAGATAAGAATTCTTTTGTATGGAATTGATACAAGATATTCCATAATTCCGGTGGTATCTTATATTTTCCCGGGATAAAAAGTATCCTATTTTATTCTAGGATATGATCTACCTAGGTATGTGCCAAGTTTCATCAAAATCCGTTCGGCCGTTATTGCGTGACTGTGCAACAAACATCCAAACTTGCAAACATACAAACTTTCACATTTATAATTTTAGTAGGATAGTAGGACTAGTAAGATAATACGTTACTATTCGATATCATAAATCAATCCAATTAAAAAATGGCTTTTCTACTAACGAAGACTATTGTTATTCTGGTTTAGGCCCTCAAAAGGATGTATACCATAGTATCCATATAGTATAACATTTAGATCTAAATCAAAGGCATTGCAATTTAAGTGACGCAGTCCGGTCAAAACAGATAATACCTATCTGATATGTATTAGGTATTGGCAACTAGGTATTTATTATGAAGTTTTAGTATATTATATTTTCAAGGTCCTGCCTCCACTGCGACTTGGAAGGCTGCAGTGCGAATCAAGACGCATACTGCGCTAGCATGCAAATCATAAATATTATTTGAAAAGATGAGTAGCTGGAGCACGTTTATAGCGAATTATTGAGACTACAGGAAAGTTAGCACATGTTAATAGCCTTCGTTGTTTCACTGATGGGCGTAGACCCCACATTACTCAATTTTGTAACTAAAATTCAACAGATACAGTCACCTCCTCGGAAATATCAATTACGTACCTTATCACTATTGTCAGAATTTCCTACAGGCAAATACAGGGTTATTCAATGTAGCTACCTATGCCACATAGGTATCTACTGAAAATAGTTTATTCAGCCAGTTTACTCAGTGTCACCAGTGTTTTGGGTCAGAACTATTTTTATAATTCAAGGAGTTTGCATGACCAGTGACCGCATTATCATTTTTCTACCATATTATAGGTTTAAATTGTAGTTATTTGGTTTCATTGAATATTCCAATTCAAGCGGACCCGGAATCGTAATGATTAATTTGCTAGCTATTAATTTTTCAATCTGTTTATTAATGGAATATAAATGAGCAGCCTGTGGCCTCCAAAAAAGTTATTCGAAATTAATTTAGCCACGCGACTGGCGGCACACTCCTAAATAAAAGTAAACTCTTCCTTTGCTCGTTTTTTATTGCACAAGATTACAACATCGCTTAATTTATTCTCAAAATTTGTCTCATCGTGAAAAATTTCCGTCGCAATCGCTAACAAAAGAATGACTAATGGCTTTATAAAACAAAGTTACACTGAACGTAGACAAACTTTGAAAGCTTTCAAGGGTGTGAATTATTATCTAAGTAAGAGTTTTCTTTTTGCGATTAGGGGAAATTAGGTAATAATATGTTATCTTTTTAGTCATTAAAAATCTGCCAATTCAGTTGACTCGTTTTACAAAAAAACAATTAACGTCTTGTTATCAAATAATAGGTACACTTTAGTAATGTTCGTAGTTTTAAAGCATTTTACGATATAAAGATACCTATACAAAATATCAAAGTATTATCCAAACGCTCGCGCGTTATCAGATTTCATAAAAAAATATTCAGGAATTGCCGTTCAACTTAAACGAGTGAAATAATTTTAGCACTATGAATTTTCTCCTTTTTTATAATAAAAAATACTCCGTTCTGCAGCTGTAAAACATTTATATAGTTTTTCCATTTCATTTATATCGTTTGATACTTTTATAATGGAAACGAATGTAGTGACTAAATTGCAACTCGCTATTTACAGAAATGCGAACAAATTGTGGATCTAAGTTTGGGGATAAGCCTGTGTCAATTACGTATTGAGAAGGGTCTCTTGGTTGCGACAAATTGAATGGCCTAAGACGCGTACCCGCTCGACTGACTGGCAATTTTTACCACTAAGGGCATGGATTATCTGAATATATCTGTGTTGATGTATTTTATAGATGTGATATGAACTTTATACTTGAATAGTCTAATATTATTGGAAAATTATAAAATTTTTTATTGCTGGAAATGAAATACCGATACGTTTTTATTTATTTATTTATATTTATTACAAAATCCACAGCTCTTATTAAAAAACAACGATCAACTGCTCCATTACAAAACAAAGCACCGTAGAACAAACTATCGCGTTTATATCTTATGATTATACCTGTACGTCTACCATGACTTGGCACCAAAAACACACATCAAACGGTAGCGGAGAAACGCGCATCGAATAGTTTTTGGTTAAACTTGTTCCTACACGCTAGTAACTAACGTTTTTTATCCATTGCTTTTAGAATATCGGTACCGTGAGTCACAAATTTGACAGATGTCATCGAGAAATACCGTCTCGATTATAGTTAAGTAACTCACGGGCAAATTGAACCGTGAGATCTTCGATCGTATAGTTTACGTAGTGTTTATATACCTACTCTTTGTAGTTTTTAATGAAAGTTTATAAAATTTGAGTGTTATTTTGTTGTACTTGTAATTAGTTTACTTAATAAAGATATATTTGACTTTGAGTTTGAGTTGAAATAATGTGGGCAATAAGTTATTTAGCATATTTTAGTTTGGAAATTCACTTGAGCATATCAGTGTGGTTTATAGGCCGTGATATTATTGAGATTGAGAACAATTACATAAAGGAATAAATACTTAGGTACTATTACTTACATACAATTTTAATCCTAAGCCACATTCCTCAACTATAAGCATCCACTTGAAACATTCACAGACAAACACATGTTTCTATAAAAAAAACCTACTTATTTAAAGTACATTATGTATTATTTATTTACAAACGTATTGTTTATAAACACACACCACAGCACACACACACACATGCGCATGACCTAGTGCGCACGACCGACTGAAGGACGACGGGGCCTGCAGCGCAGCGAGCAAGCGGGACGACGCGACGCTCCGTCTCACGGTAGATATGGTTGTATACCGTCACCGTGTAGTGAGCCACTACACGGTGACGGTATACAACCATATCTATTTAAAAATCACTAAGAATAAAAGCAAATGAGCATTCGTCTATGACGTTTTCAATTAGCAGGGTTATAACTGAATACTTAGATTTTTTGGGAGTATATAACTTACTCTGCCTTTACAGTATAGTTAGAAAGAGGCAGCATTATTCGTTGTGAAGTAAGAAACGTTGCTCGATGTGAGCAAACACTAGAGTGTACGTAAACCATCACTTGACTCATGGTGCGTACTACCAATTTTAGTTCTTTACGTGACCGCTAGTGGCGCTGTGCACATTTTCCATACAAATATTTTACGCAGTCGTGAGCGTGTGCGGTTTTTGTAAAGTCATGGTAGACGTACAGTACGTACGCTACACGACGTACACTAGCGGTCACGTAAAGAACTAAAATTGGTAGTACGCACCATGAGTCAAGTGATGGTTTACGTACACTCTAGTGTTTGCTCACATCGAGCAACGTTTCTTACTTCACAACGAATAATGCTGCCTCTTTCTAACTATACTGTAAAGGCAGAGTAAGTTATATACTCCCAAAAAATCTAAGTATTCAGTTATAACCCTGCTAATTGAAAACGTCATAGACGAATGCTCATTTGCTTTTATTCTTAGTGATTTTTAAATAGATATGGTTGTATACCGTCACCGTGTAGTGGCTCACTACACGGTGACGGTATACAACCATATCTACCGTGAGACGGAGCGTCGCGTCGTCCCGCTTGCTCGCTGCGCTGCAGGCCCCGTCGTCCTTCAGTCGGTCGTGCGCACTAGGTCATGCGCATGTGTGTGTGTGTGCTGTGGTGTGTGTTTATAAACAATACGTTTGTAAATAAATAATACATAATGTACTTTAAATAAGTAGGTTTTTTTTATAGAAACATGTGTTTGTCTGTGAATGTTTCAAGTGGATGCTTATAGTTGAGGAATGTGGCTTAGGATTAAAATTGTATGTAAGTAATAGTACCTAAGTATTTATTCCTTTATGTAATTGTTCTCAATCTCAATAATATCACGGCCTATAAACCACACTGATATGCTCAAGTGAATTTCCAAACTAAAATATGCTAAATAACTTATTGCCCACATTATTTCAACTCAAACTCAAAGTCAAATATATCTTTATTAAGTAAACTAATTACAAGTACAACAAAATAACACTCAAATTTTATAAACTTTCATTAAAAACTACAAAGAGTAGGTATATAAACACTACGTAAACTATACGATCGAAGATCTCACGGTTCAATTTGCCCGTGAGTTACTTAACTATAATCGAGACGGTATTTCTCGATGACATCTGTCAAATTTGTGACTCACGGTACCGATATTCTAAAAGCAATGGATAAAAAACGTTAGTTACTAGCGTGTAGGAACAAGTTTAACCAAAAACTATTCGATGCGCGTTTCTCCGCTACCGTTTGATGTGTGTTTTTGGTGCCAAGTCATGGTAGACGTACTGATCATTATAACTGGTCAGAGACGCGACCGTCACGTGAATGATGTGTGGGCATGTACTTGACTGGTGTTCGCGTCTTAGTGGTCTTAGTTTGAACGTCCTCTGCCTGATTGATCAACCAACAACCTCATCAAAGTAGCTGAACTCCCCTGGGAGAATGCGACGCAAAAGACTGAAAAAAGCTTTTGCTGTGGCCTTATTTAATATTATCAACAAAAAAATATGGATTATATTTCCGACCGTAAAAGGAGTGAGTCTCGATAATCCAGTTTTTCTACACAAAATAAACAAGGCATTATTTTTAAAGTCCATCGACTGGCAATAGTTAGCCGCGGTGGTGATGGCGGTGCCAGTAAATTAACCCGCAACTGCTGGCTACAACTTTATCTCATTTCCAAGCGAGTTGCGGCCCGCACCGACCGACTGGACCCTCGGATGGCGAGGCTTCGATTAACTTTCATTGTGAACTCACCTTTTTTACTTTGCCTTATCTTGTAAACATGACCTTTTCTTCCAAAAAGCTTTTACTGGAAGTTTAGAGTTTGTTAGTGTAAGAAAGGTAAGAAGGTACCTACCTACATTCTTTGTATCGATTTAATAAAGGTATAGATATACCTAATCCGTAGTTTTAAAAAAACAATAACATTTTAGTCGAGCACGCATTGATAATGTATGCAACATGCTTGATTACCTACAAACATCTGCAGATAATGCTTGTTGAGTCCCAAAACTATGATCATCAGAAATTTAAAACTTAAAAATCACCTATTTGGATAAAAGTGTGAACCCATTCCCCACAGTTTTGTATTAATGAAGCTAGAAACCCGGGAAGTCCGCCTGCGAAACAACGGAATGACTAATAACAGGATTAAACATCTTAAAACCTTTTTACTTAGTTTAATCCCGACTTTTTGAAGATTAACCTAATTACGTCAGCTTGTTGTTAGTGCAACCCGAGGTGAATTCCATCTAATAATTCCGTATTTAGGGGGTTTACTTCATTATATTTACATTTACAGCGATTATTCTGATATTTTAAAAATTTCCCCAAACTCTTTATATGTAGGTACTCTTATATCCTATGCTTTTTTTCAATTATGTCTATCTACAAATACAAATTATTCTTATTTTAGAACCTTTAAAATCAAATTATTAAATGAAACAAAACACCCGACTTCATTCAAAATACTTACTAAAACACGAAAAACTAAAAATAGAGCTTCTATCTATTAAATTAAAATACTATTGCTATCTATCTAAATATGATTTAAATATTAGAACAGTTATTGCAGACGGAGGCAAGCTACCTAATCGTTATGGGATCATATGTCTCGGGATCAAATCTCTTCTTGCGGGTGAAACCGCGGGTCTAAAGCTGGTATTGAAATAATATATCTAACCTATGTCACACCCATAAATGAGACTAAGACGAACCTAACGACATCTCTCAAGTTAAAATCCATCAAGCCGTTTAGGCTACAGAGCGTGCCAAAGAAATATACCTACATACATACACACACACATGTATAATATGTTACCGGCCAGACCCGATTTCAGGAAAAACTAGTTTTGCCTAGGCTAAACTAGTTCTTCCTATACGCGGTCGCTCACAGTCTCTTTCTATTCAAAATCGACATGGCTTGATTAGGTTAAAAGTGTACTTTGTTGTTATTTTTTTATGTTTACCAATTCTAAGATTTTGAGGGAACAAAGATGAAGCGCCCGCGTATAGGAAGAACTAAAGTTAAGCCTAGGCAAATCTAGTTTGTCCTGAAATCGGGTTTGGCCGGTAACATATACACTCGAAAAACATAACCCTCCTTCTGGCGCAGTCGGGTAAAAAGAGATTACTTTTGTTATCTAATTTGATAACTAATTTGCTGTTAATTCAATAAAGGTATATTTTATTTGGTAAATACTAAAAACAAGTATAAGATAAACGAAAATATCAATTTGAAAGTCATACGATACGAATGATCAAGTAATTCAATTATAGGAAATAAAAACAATATTTCCATTACTCTATAATAACAAGTCGATTATTTTTTTCCGAAATGACAATCGTCTTTGGAGCGATCCCCGAAGATTTGTTTGTGATGTAACCGACGACTGGGTACCAGTGGCTATCCATCCGCGACTCTGACGAACTTATATAAGTAAGCCAAATGAGCATTTTTCCGCATAACTGCCTTCAAGACAAGGTCGTTTCTGCGCATTATCTTATCTTTTTGAGTTTTATGAATGATGATGATATTTACCTATGGTGCTTGTGAACAAGTGAGATTTGACACTAATATAGCTGTCCTTACCTTATTATATGTATAATGCTCTTAACTAAATCTATAATTATGTCATTCATTGTGAAACAATACCAAAAAACAAAAGGGGTCGCTTGAAGCCCGGAGAACAAGACATTCTCTTTGAGCATAGTTAATCCATAATATGAAAAAACAATGATTTTATAATAATACAAGTTTCATTCTCACTGATCGACAGCAATATTCCATCAGCAATTCGCGGCATGAAATTTTAGTTTATCGATAACGGAAGCAGAGAAGATTAGCTCCGGCACGAATTCCTCATAAACGTTTTAGGTCATCGATAAGAGGTCCGGGCGTCACTAAAGTGGCGCAGTTTGCGTTAATAAGCTGATACAACCATTTCTAGGTTATATTTTAAGCAGGTGTTGGATTTGAAGATATAGCGGATCCTAGCAACTCTCGAAAGCCTTAGTGGCCTCTGTGGTAGAATTGTATCATAAAATCGTGAAGTTCTCTCAGGGTTCTTTATGGATATGAATCAAAATGAGTTACAGAAATGTATATAGGTAGGTAGTAGGTACACGGGTCCTTGAGTAAAAAAAGTATTTCTACCTATCCTTATTCAGCCCTGAATAATGAATATATAGAATACCTGTATACAAGTTCCACGAGTAATAGGTATTTTAATAAAATAACCAGGGTGACCATCTTTATCGTTCTATAGAGATCTGCTTTATTAAAAGTGTGCAAGTTGTAAAAGTAAAGGCATTGTAAAATTTGAATTTTTGTGTACCTAATTAGAGATCTGCTTTAATAAAAGTGTGCAAGTTGTAAAGTAAAATTTGTACCTTTAAATGCTGCTGTGAGAGTTGTTTTTTAACCAATAAATAAATAAAGCAGGATGCTCAAGAGTTTTACAATGTTACAGGAGCAGGTATGTATCGTTAGAATACAAAAAATACTAATAAAAGATTATCTTGTAGCAAAGCTCTTACTACAAAGATAGTATTTAGAAGAAAGGTCCTCGTGACTCTACTACACAAAAGATATATTACCTCCATTCCAATCATCTAAGAACTTCAGAACTTAATTAAGAACAAACATTTAAGGCTAGCTCAGTGGTAGTGACGTCGGATACCACGGCGAAGGTCGAAAATCAAGTTGAAAATCTGTCACCAAGCGCCTATCGGTGTGTTCCGACAGCTGCACTTGAGAACCAGTGCCCATCTAGGCTTTGTGTGCTTACCATCTTCGGCCACATCATCACTTACCATGATGAGATTGTAGTCAATCACAAGCTTATCCGAATTAAAAAAAAAACCATAAAATATATATAAATCAAATCTAAATCTACTGCAACGGCATTCATAAAAGTTATTCGAAATCAATCGTTCAACTTGTGCCTGATAGTTAACTCGCCTCGCAAGTCTAGACATTGATATCGTTATTTCATGAATAGGTATGCATTAAAGATAATTGTATCTTCATATATCGTCATTAGTGGTCACTGGAATGGCAGACAGCTAATCATAGCGCCAATTGAAATGTGCTCGGGGCTGGCTGACGATATCCCACGGGATTATTGTTATTGAGCCGGATAGATATAGCTAGGGTTGCCGCTTTTTAATTTGTAAACTGTCAACTGATACTTATTCTACGAATTTATTAATAATGGGAATGTTTCTGTGTATGGCCTAAATGTTTGTGTGATGTTCCTAAATCACGCCGTAATGATATTTAAAGCGATGGCAGCTCAGCGGTAGAGACAAGTTTTAGTTTGAATCCCACAATGAGCTTGAGCTTTCGGTAAAGGAAAACATCGTGGTCACTGTCTACCATAGTCAAGATACAAAATTGTCAACAAGCACCTATCGATATGTTCCATAGCAGTTGCACTTAAGTGCCAGTTACTTCAAGGTATAGTTAAAAATCGGTAATGCTTATCTTTAGGCGACTGTAGTCAGTTACCATCAGGTAACCCGCTTGCGTGCTTGTTAGACTCACACCAAAATAAATACAAAAAAATTAACATTAATACATTTCCCGTTTTTTTATTCAATTTCCATTTGTAAAATTTGATTGAACAAGTTTGATTTTTATTCAGAAAAGTCAGTTCAAAAAATTCAGCGACATGGTAACCCTAGAGCAGGCTCGTTGTTAATAACTCGTGATTGGATGTATCTAACGTTATTTTGCCAAATCATTATAGGGACATACAGTACAGTGTCCTACGAGTACGTACAAGTTTATAGATAGTGCCATCCATGAAGACGCACCCCACTCTTTTTCCTAATCCCTTACAGTGCACGTGTATTTTTTTAATGCCACTAGTTACAAAGAGGCAGGCGGGTCACCTGATGGTAAATGACTACCGTCGCCTACAGACATTAGCAATACCAGGGGGATTGCCAATATTACAATGCCTTAAAGACAAACTGGCTCTCAAGTGCAATTGACGGAACATATCAACTGGTGTTTGGCGACAGATTTTCAACTTGAGGGTGGTAGCTAGCCAGTCGGGTACTACAAAGTACCCTACCACCGTGCTATGGTTTCCTCACGATGTTTTCCTTCGCCGAAAACACAAGCTCATTGTAGGATTTCGAACCCATGACCTTCGCCGCGGTATCCGACGACACCACTGAGCTATCATCGCCTTAAAGATTACATCCTTTTACTAGTGTTGTAGTGCTTCATAAGGACATATACATCGATATATACGTATAGAAATATCGAATCAAATGAAAATTACGCTTTAGATTAAAAATAACATACACACGAAAAAATTTGCAATTAAGAAACTGCATGTCTATTTTTGTGCCACTTTTGTAATATACCTACATAAGTATGCATTACATATATCTTTAGTTACCTATTATATAAAATTCCCGTGTCACGATGTTGGTCCGAGATGAATTCCGAAACTACTGAATCGATCTTAATGAAACTTGGCACACAAATGGATTACATCCTGGAATAAGAGATAGGATACTATTTATCCCGGGAAAAGATAAGATCCCAAGAGAACGCGGGGGATAGCATATTGGTTATAACTTTTCAAATTTAAGTATAGGCTTATTTATGAAAATAATGCTAGATTTCTTAATGTTTTGTAATGCCTCGAATATTTAACGTAAAGGTTTCAAGGAACATTTTATTGTTTCGATTTTATAACTAATTTTATATCGCTGCCTTCGGAGCGTGAAATGTCTTTTCGTTTTAAATTAGACGAGCTGATACAAAAAGAAAACAATTATCTCTGTGTTTCATAATCTGATAAAATTTCATGATCTTCTGAATTTATTTTGTTTCTCATGAAATTAGTTTTCATTCGTTATTCAATTATACTCAATAATCACACCACAAAATTAGGATAATTAAATTAATACGAAAAACGTCAAACGTTTGTTGACAAAACACGGCGTAAAATTATGATTTCATTCTTCAAAGCGTTTTGACAAGGTTTAACGAGAACTCTGAGTTCAGTACGGTCAATGCGCTAATTTGGATCCCAGTAATTAATATGTACCTACGGAGCGAGGCAGTTGAAACTGTATCACTGAGTTACTAATATAAGGATATGCTCTCTTGGTATTGAATACAACTACTAATCACTTCCGGCTATATATGCACATACTAGATTCCACCCTACATAATCACTGGTGTCCCCGACGGATCTTATGTTGTGTCATGCCGGGGTAAAAAGTATCCTATCTTTATTCCAGGGGAGGTCTTAGATTCAGACGAATCCGTAACAACGCTACGCAATAGAGAGGTAACAAGCATACACACATAATCATCATCATAATAGCAGCTGAAAGACGTCCTCTGCTGGACAAAGGCCTCCCCAAAGAATTTCCACGATGAAATTTTAATTTATTTAGATTAAGGTAAGTGCTATAGTAGCTATTCTATAAATATTCAGCTATTTATATTTTGCAGTATCCCTAAACCACCTCTATTAAATTTATAGCTTCATGATTCGAGTGCTTACCTGACGGAAGCAGGCGAGGGCGGCCGAGGCTTTCCGAGCCGCCCCAAACTGAAGGTGGGCAAAACCAGTCGACGCAAGCCTTGCTAGACCAGTCGTCCGCGCGCTGCGCGTTCTCGTACACGCGTACGTACATACATTTTCCGTGACCCAGACGCATGCTATTGTCACGTAATCTTCATAACCAAACTTTGCTACCCTTATAACGTGTTCAATAATCACTTAGTATGAAAAAACAGACTCTATGTCACGTGTTTGTGAACATGGACTGAAGTGAATAAAATTGTAGGTACGTTTTATATTTCAGCTTTTGGGGTGAGGATGCTATTAGTAAGATGTATATGAAACATGACAAGTAAGGGTAGTTTACGACCATAACTTTCGTGGGTCTAATTTGCTGCTGTCAAACTTATTTTTATTGTATTGTTTCCGAATACACGCTAACTAATGTTTTTGACAGTTATCAGCTGTTTCCTAAGAAGTAACATTGCTATAGTTGCCTTCATATACAAGTATGTAATCATTTTATTTAAAAACAAACAATATTACTATCAGCAATAATTTTGTCAGAAAGATAACCAAAAAACAACAATAAATGAACTGACGATATCAAATTATACATGAATTATTTTATTTAGCCTATATTTACGTATTATGAAGGAAAAGTCTTAGCAAAATTGCCATATTTCTCATAAGCCTACTCGTAGATTTACAATCTAAAAATGGAAAAATAAATAAATTTAAATTTTGGAAATTTTTGCTGCAAAAATCAATATTATCTAGGGCCTATTTTATAATTAAATTTATTCATTTATAACGATTACCTTGTTTAGAACGTAATTTCATTAATGTTTAATGTTTTATCACCATTTTAAGTATCCATACTAAAGGTAAAATCAAGCTAAGTGAATGCAAAACAGTAGGTAATGAGCACTTGACTTTAATTAATGAGAATTCGTTAGTTATCTAATTAAAATGAAATCTTTGAAGAAGGTATATTAAATTATTTAACGATTTGTTTTTACAAAGTTCTTGGCTATATTTGTAATTAAATATAATTTCTACGTATTTTGCTCAAAAATTACCCTTTTCGATTATAATAACACTTTTTTTTTTCATCCAAATCGGCCTTTACAGGCACATACATTATCGGACTCTAGCGCACGGTTCGGAAGGTTGCTTTGACTGTGACAGTACCTATAACATATATTATAAAGAATGTAATTTTTTTTATGTACATTTTTCTATAATAATAGCTTGTTTCTTATTATTAAGCTAGTTTGAGAATCATTTGACACCGGCAAAATAAAATGGAGAACAAGTTTCAAAATGAAGAAAGTAACTGGTAGGAACAATTTTTATTTGTTTTTAAACATATTAACGACTTAGAGTGTGATGTTTAGGACGAGTGTTTTTATTTATTCTTTTATATTCGAATATGTATTTTTACAAGTACATATTATGTCTAAACGCTAAAACATTATATTTGTTAGGTATATAAATTAATAATTTGTGGAAAGAAAACGAATCTTCCGCGGTATAGTGTCGGATGCCGGTCCAACTGTTTGTTGATGTTTCCAACTTGTGTTTATGTGTCCCAACGAAGAAACTTTAATTTAGCGATGCAGTCGCTCTCATGTTTTACGTTCTCTACATTGAAAGTTGTCAAACGTCCGGATTAAGTTTGGACATGGCCTGACTTTTAATTGCTTGTCCGACCAAAATAATAAAATAAGAGGTTCGGAATCGAAGTGATGTTTTAGAATGCAGCCAGCACGATTGTTTATAACTTTGAGAAAACAAAATATTGCATAGCAATGGATTACGAAATCTAATAAAATTTTGTAAAAAATACCCCTTTGTTTTTAATTGAGATTTGAAAGGGAAACTAACTAGCAATTAAAACGGCGAAAGCTTGGTGATAGTGACATTAAATGCTTATCATAATCTTATTTTTTAAATTAAGATCAGCTCTGGATTTACGACTTAAAATAATTTGCTGATTAAGGGTCAATTTTGTAACATTGTTAGTCAATTGCTAAGATAATAAATTTTATATACACATGTGAATAATTTTTTTGTCATTCAATTTTAATTTTGTTTTTCAAACCTTTAAGCCATGTCTTCGGGTTCAATATTCATATTTTATTTTAATATAGTTACGTTATATCACATTCACAATAAATTCTAGTCGTCATCCGTACAACTGCGGTCAGGTTTTAGTGCTTGGTGCATGGCTTTTCCACTAAAACTTTTCACAGACTTTTTGGGACAACCTGAAAAGTCACGATACAGGCTTTCATTTCCTAAGCTGTTTGACGCGCAGAACCATATAGTGAGATTAGAGTATAAATAGATCCTCAAGCGCTGTTAAGTACTCTTTATGCATGTAATGTATCATGTAATGTAAATGTAATCGGTATGCATATAGACTCTGAATATTATTATAATTATTGTTGTAATGTGATTACATTACAAGTATTTACAGTTAGTAGAAAATATATGAAGTTAAGATAAGATAAATGCATGCGAAAATATGTGATGTTAGATTTCAAATTTTAGTAGAATAAATGGCTATTTTATTTTATTTATTTATTTTATTTATAATTTCCGAAACAGTTTACGACGTTCAAAGAATAAAGAAAAACTGACACAAGATAAGTTTTATGTGACTACCTCTGTATTTTATTCGACAAACTATTAAAGTTCGCCAGGCGAAAAACCGGCATGTTATACGAGACGGAAAATACGATGCTGCGTCTCAGTGTTCATTCTTATTTCGTATATAGTCATCTCACTTCCCACTATTTTATGTGGTTACATCTATGTATATGTAAACTAGCTGTCCCCCGCGCTTTCACCGGGATTTTATCCTTTCTCGGGATAAAATGTATCCTATGTGTTGTTCCAGGATATGATCTACCTGTGTGCCAAGTTTCATCAAAATTCGTTCAGCCGTTTTTGCATGAAAGAGTAACAAACATCCATCCATCAAACCAAACTTTCACATTTATAATATTAGTGGGAAGATCTGTTTCATACTAGTTATTATACTAGAATTATAATATTATTATTGGAGCATTTAGTGGAAAATAAACAGCAGCAGCAAATTATCATTTTAATATGTAGAGTTTAAAACTTTTATAATGCTTGTGGGTAGTAGGTATATGAGATAACAGTTTTCTGTAGGGAAAAGTGTAGGAAATATGGGCACGTTGTCTTTTAAACTACATTAGCGCTTCAGCACTTGCTACGGATCGTTTAGGAGCCTTTGATGAAGGATTTGCTTCTTGAAAGCTTTTGTAAAAAAAATCTTCGAGACTTCCCTTTTAAAATAAACAGAAGAAGTGCCTTCCCGTAAGCGCAGTGAATTGCAACGAGAAGTTGTATGAAATGTTGGATACCTAACCTGATTTGAAAATATCTTTTGAATAGACTACAGTTCTCTTATGGATCTCATTTGTTTAGGATTCGTGATATCTGTTTTTCAAATTTAATTAAATGATTTGTTGAACATAATAATATCTACCGACATTTTCTCCAGAGGGAAAATTAAAATTGGTACTACAGTTACGAAGCGTGTAGTTTTCACGCTGATTATAAATTCCCTTCCAATTTGCACAACGACATGTCTAAATATACTTGTGTTTGGACATAAATGAGGGACTATGTACTTTGTTGCAGGTGGCCGTTCCGTCCTCGAGCGCACACCGTTGCTAAAAGAGTCCTGAATTATTCATCGGGATATTTAACCGCGTCCCGAAAGCCGACCGTGCGTGACACAACACCACACGCGACTCCTGTTATGATGTTCACAATATTACTGACACTATTCTCATAATGATAGCAAGGGATAAGAAACGAAAGCAATTCACTCGCGATAAATCGTATTTTCCATTCGTAATGAAATCGATTTAATCGAAAACTTTTAGCTTAATTTATAAAGAAACTTTTGTTGATAACGAATACGGAAATACATTTGAAGTCGGTAGAATCGAAAGCAGATCGATAAATAGAACGGCGTTGAATGTCTCTGTTATGGGGTTAAATGAGACGCATTTCCTAAATTACTAGTTTCTAACTTAATAATAGAAAAAATGTCTTTGTATACATGTTCGGGTTTTAACTAAAGTTGCCAAAGTAAATTAAGTAGAAAATAGAGTAATGTGGTGCAAAAGTGGTAGAGTAATGAAGTCGTTGTTGGGGCATGCGGTGATGGCGATGTTGTCAGCGGTTCTCGTCGTGGGTACTGGAGAGTGGAGTGAGGATGCTGAGGATTTAGGTAAGCATTTTCATACTTTAATATTTTGGATTTTATCTTTTAAAAATCGCTGCCGAGCATAAATCCTATTGGTAGGGGAGGCAATGATGCTAAATTTGTAGTTACTCGAGCGTCTTTGGGACCTACTGGAATTTGAAGATTAGGTGGAATAAAGAAAAAAAGGTTATGTGATATTTTCCCCTTCAGCGGTGGGGGGAGCGTCTACAGGGTTTCAAAAATGTAAAAAAAAACAGTCACCAAGAAATACTCGAGCGCGTCAGATATTAATAGGGTAGTCGCGCCACGTCTGTCTGATAACGGAAAAATAATAATCTGCCGTTTTGCGTGGTGGGGGTAGCCGTACGAAGGGGTCGAAAATATTTAAAAAAAAAACTTACTCGAGCGCGTCAGACATTGTTAAGGGATGTTAAGTGAACCCTCCAGTAGCTCCTATTTTAAAGACTGACGATTTGGACGCGACCATCAGTCAGGGCCGATTTTTGAAAATGCAAAAAAAAATCGTGACCTTGATTTACTCGAGCGCGTCAGATTTTTATACAGGCGGTTCTTCTTGATGGCCTTGTTGTACTGACCCATAATCTGACAATTATGTTGAGGAATTTCCTTAATCTGACGGTTTGAAAAAAAATATATATAAAAAATATCGAAATCTCGAAAATGGTTCAACATATCGAAAAAATGTTTGTACAAAAGTTGTAGAGAATTTAATCTTCTACAATATTTATTATGAATACATATGCCAAAAAACCCATAGGAAACGATATATTTGCAATAAATGTTTTTTTGACCTTTGACCTTGAAAAATCAGTAGTTGCGGGCACCCTAAGATAAGTAGCTTTTGAGACAAGTTTTAGGGTGTCAAAATAAAGGTTTATACAAGTTAATAGCTGACTATCTCTCATTCTGAGGTGAAACTCATAATATTCCTGGACTATACACTAAATAATGATTTTAGCTACTTCGGCTTGTGCAAATCGGCAGATTAAGATATTTCCGTGATTCGTGACTAATTTCCTTCAAAATAAAAAAAAAACTAATCGCGCTCGAGAAAATCCAGGTGTCGTTTTTTTTTTGCAACTTTGCGAGTCTCCAATTTTCTTTCGTCACGCCCAATTTGTCAGATTATTGAAATGTACACTATTTTGCATGTAACTAACTTACCTTACCTTAATCTGACGCGCTCGAGTATTTCAAACCATCGATTTTTTTTTACTAATCTGACGGGCTACCCTAGGCGTTCGACACTACATAGACTGCTCAGATTTGGTGAGAGTACTTCACAAGGTGCAAGGTTGCCCCCTTATGTTAATCTGCCGCGCTCGAGTAAATCCCAAAATCCCCTATTCGCCTCCCCTACCATATGGTTTTTGTGTTTAAACTTATAGGTACTATAATTAGTAATTTAATTAACTATGAGCACAGAGGACTTACTCTGTGCTATGAGTTTATCTTTAGCTTATTATATTTTCTCACAAAATTTATAATTAACTTTTACTTAAGTTTATAACACGGCAATTACTAACTAATCTATTTTCAAAATGTTTACGCAACAAATAACATAATTATAAATGATTTGTAAAAAATGTGTAACATCATATGATAATAAAAAAACTGAATGATAGGGGTAATTCAGCCTTATTGGTAGAATCAGAAAAAGGTTAAAAAGTCGAAAATTAACACCCTTTCAGCGAAAACGCAATCTCACAAATTACGGTTGTTGCCCAAAGAACCGAATTGGCTATTGGAATCGTCTGATTGTTCGAATACTTGTCTAGAATTCGAAAAGCAGGAATTGTAGGGAGTAGAAAACCACAGGAAAGCTGAACGAATTTACATTTTTATTTCGGAAGCTGCTATCTGTTCGAACAACAAAACTTTGCATTGTCCTCGTTTTAAAACAGAGAAATCTTTGATCGGTTGGCTTCCTTCTACCTGCATACCTGTTAGTGTCGCAAACTATGGAGGTTCCAGGGGAAGCGGGGCTGGCGTCACGCCAAACTATTTCTTTGTCTTTGTCAAGGCCTCTTCAAGTATCATCGATGCAGATATTTCTATTATTGAAGGACTTATATTGTTTTCTCCATTCTTACTACTCGTATTGTATCGGCATTACAGGATTTTGACAGCCTGCCAACTTTAGGCTTTTGAATACATCAAAAGATCTAGATGCATTTGAAATACTTACACGTACCTAAATTAAATACGTGGTGAAAATATCAGAAAGACTACAGTTCTATTATAAAGCAGTAGAGTCTATTTTCCAGATTAAAACTATCGTTGTTATATCTACTTGTAGCAGTTTGTATGAAAACCCTATTCTAAAAATACAAAAAATATTTTTTCGTGAATACGTCGTCATTTTAATTTTAGACGAGGTTAGAATAAATAAAGGCGCGAGTTTTCAAAGGGTTGGTGAAAATGACACGTTTAGTATAATTATAGAGGCTTTTAGTTGTGTTTTGGTTTAAATATTCTCAGCTTTCAAGAAACATTTATTTTTAACACTACATGTCTTATATCTTTAAAATTTATCATAAAATGGCATGCTTTTTAAACATATTCGCAAGAGAACAGTAGGCGTACGATTTTATCAAAATCAATTAACTGTGAAAGTAATTAGTTTCAAACTCTCATTCTGACATGGATGTCAGAATGAGAGTTTTGTTTGCCTCAAGAGCAATTCAGACATGGTTTCCTTGTCAACGACGTGAGGTGCGCTCGTATTGAACCGGGGACAGTTTCCAGGCCTTTGAAATGCCATTTAAATTGGTCTCGCTAACAAGTTGTTTGCTTTAGAAATTTAGAATGATTGACAAAAGGGAATGGAGTACTTGTGATGCTATACGATTGTGGGTAACAATATTTTGGGTGAGTATTTTAGATTGGTATGAGAGATAAAAACATAATGTACCTACATATCGTGTTTTTACATGACCACTTAATTTTAGTTAACATTCATTTCTAGCTCTTCATTAAACTCTATAGCATTAAAATAACATTTATTTGAATCTCATGAATAAGCTTTGCGTTATTTTGATACTTATAGTTATAATCTCAATAAGTATCTAAAACTAGCTTGATAGATGACTATCGTTACAAAGCCACTAATAAACTTGAACGTAAACTTAATAAATTAGTTTGACTTTCATGTCTGTGACTTTTAATAAACATAGACTATACAAATACAAGTTATGTTTTTGAATAAAATGAAACTGGTTATTTCGATTTTAGATAAAGGGGTCTATGAACTACATGTTTTTAATACTTTACGAGACATAAAATTCATAGTATTTTATATTTTGAATAATGTATCTATTTTGAGTGAGTAGAAAATTGATAAGAAATATTATAGTTTACGTTTCGTATTTTGTTTTTTATTGATTAAACTCTAATATTACCTACCAGACATACGAGCGATCAATATTAAACCACGAATCTAATTTAAAAATGTTTTTTTTTATCTCGTAACTTAAATACAATATCAATCTGAAAATTTTAGAAGTAATAATGTAAGATAGAAGACACTTTAGATCCATCAGTGGAAGAAATGCTCTTGATGAGACAAAGTAATTGTTTGGCTTGGCGCCAACTCGTAGAGCGTCTAGCATATGGATGGAGTCGTTGCAATGTATGGAAATCTGGACGCGGCAGTTGGAAAGTTCTTTTTTATTCTATAAAATAGATATGTCTTCCATTGAATTATCTCCAAGTTGTTTTTTGGTTTTCATAGTAAAATCTATTGAAATATAAGTTAAGTCAGCGTTGCCTATTTTTGTATTGTAGATAGAGTGACTTTGTTACTATACCACTAAAGTGGCAAATAAGCATACGGCCCGCCTGATGGTAAGCAGTTACCGTAGTTTATAGATGCTTGCAATGTTGTGTTGCCAATCCTGAAAGTGAGCGTGAAAGACTCTTCACATCCCCAGATAATAGAACCCAGTAAGTACTGTTTCTTCGGGAAAAACCAAGATGCGGAGCTGATTCCACAACCTGACACGGCTGACTTCGGACAACTGTTTTTACCATTCGGAATTCCAATTTTTCTAAATAGAAAATTTTATAAATAATTTATCCCTATCTTAGCCTATTATACCTTTAGAATTTAGCTGAAAACATCATTTAAACGTAATTTTGATTCTTGAAACACGGTGTTTGTTACTTATTCAATTTAAAAGTGAAAATATTGCAAAGGAACATTAAATATATCTCATTGTACTCACTGGTGGAGAGAGAGAGACATTAATAAATCTCACCTAAGTCCAGAAATAATAGATATGTGTATCTAGCTGGGATGAAACTTTGAATACAAAGATTTTGGATAGAGTTGATCTGGAAAGTAAAAATATGTCGGCTGCTTCAACAATTATACTATTACGTCAAGTCAAATTACTAATTGAGCCAGCAATTATCTACTGCAATGACGATTTCGACGGCAGGTACCTTTCACGAAATAGTCAAACAATATTAAGTGACAAAAAAGATAGGTATTTGAAAAAACTCTACTTATAAGGGTGTAAGGCATTAATACCGCAGTGGTAGTGCCGTCAAATATACCGCAGTGTTAGTGCCGTCAAATGTCGTGGATTTGAATCTAACAATGAACTTTGATTTAATTTGAATAAAACCATAGCATTGTGGCAAATACAACCTGGTTGGCAAACTCTTGAAAAACTGTCGCTTAACACAAAACAAAAGAGTGACGTCAATATTTATCATAAATTAATTGCTTATTTCAATAAAAATAATGTTTTATTTTTTACCTGCAAAATACCAAAAAGCTAGTAAGAAAATAAAGTACCTAGTAAATTTTACGTACTTTTGTTGTCCATTGGAATGGGTTAAAAATGTAAAACGTCTGCAGACTGCATAATATGGATGTAGAATAAGTGGTCTCTGGAATCTTTGCACAATCTATTCCAACTTAAATAGTTTTCGGATTGGGTCCAGATACTATCAAATGAGTCCTAGCTCGTGGCCTTAGTATTACTTGATGTCCTTCACGACTCTGTAAAGGTTACGAAACCTATTTCAACTGCTCCGACTGTTAATTTAACAAAATTATCAGACATTTATAACCCCTTACCCCAATTAATCCTTCGTAACTTTTTGTTGTAGTGTCATACCCAAAATAATTATTTTGGAAGGTTGCATTCAAACTTTCCACGGTTGTTAAATAAAGTTGGCAGCTCTGGTTTAGAGTTGAGTGGGTCGTTGCCACCACATATTTGTTTGTCGTTACTGCGCGAGCTTAACAAGCATAAATTAATTACATATTTGTTCGTCCCTGTAATTATGTAGTTCATATGCTGGCGATTCAACTTAATATGACCCAGTTTTTGCATTACTGAACTACCGGGTGCTAAAAGTAGAATAATTACCAAAAATTTCAATACATTTTCCGAAATGTTGACATTAAACTAAAATGTAGCGTGTTGTTCATTATAATTTCAGGTTTCGGCAGCGTGAGTGAAATATAACACGTAAATTAAATACAGCCTTAATTAAAATAAATTGCCCATTCAATTTAAAGTAAAATTGCTTAATTTGTCCTTGATTTCGAAGTTTCCCTGGGACATTTCATAGTAAAGGTATTTAATATATATTTAAAGATAACTATTTCTATTGTAACGTAATTAATATTACGTATATGTTAACGATCAATATCCGGATCACACGAGTTTCTTTGTACTTATCTCTATTTGCTTAAATAGTCTTGGATATAACCGGTCTTTTATTTTCCAACATATTATAGTATTTTTTGTGTATAATATAAGGATTATGTAAAAAGTTATGAATGTTACAGCTTAAAACCGAAATGCACCTGTGCTTAGGTTAAGCTGGCTAAAATTAGTTGTAGCCAATTGCAATCGGCTCGGTTTAATCCACGTGTAGCTAATTTTAGCTGGTTATATGTGGGTATTACTAGCTTAAACTAGTTACAGTCGGTCATATTCGGTTAGCCTTTATTGCGATTGCAATGGTAATTAAATGGTCTCATACGGCACAAATATTTTCTATGTCTTGGTAATTGAAGAATATTAGAAATATCATACCAATTAGACGTTTTAAATAATTTAAACTTAAAATCTTTTGACTTTTAGACCTTTGTCTACTTTATTGAGGATAATGTAATTAATATCAGGTATTTATTTTATATAAAAAGAAAATTTTCTTAAAGTAAATAATTTTATCGGTTGAATAGAATTCATTTTATACAAATCTGGCATAAAAGAAAATGTCTCTTTCATAAACGATCAAAAAGCTATAGAAATTATTATCCAAAGGCACGCTTGTGCGACGTTTAAATAATTAGTCGCTTTAAATAGTTCGAATTCATGGAACAGAAGCTGAGTAGAGGCGCTGGAGCCGAGAGGTGACATTTGAAAAACGTTGTGGCGCCACCGTAGGTCACCGCGCTTTGTTACACGTCAGACGTCACCCAGTAAGACCTATTCTGATAACCCGTTCCAATTTCAACGCTCTTCGTAAATACTAACAGCCGTATGTTTATGCCATAGACATACGGCTGCCATGCTATCACATATCATACCATAGACTCTATGATCAAGAATTATTATAGAGTATGGTCCAAAGAATTTAGAAGATACTAGCTTTCTGCACGCGGTTTCACCCGCGTTACCGAGGAATCTTATCTTTTACCGGGATTAAAAGTAGCCTATGTGCTATTCCAGACTATAACCTATCTCCATGCCAATCCATGCCATCCAGATCCATTTAGCCGTTCTGGTGTAAATGAGTAACAAACATACATCCATCCATCCAAATTTTCACATTTATAATATTAGTTGGATTAAATAACTACAATGTATAAAGCGTAGAATGTAGTCTAGTAATTCGCATGTGACAATGGTTATGTGTCACAGTAAAGATGCGATGCAAAAGTGTGTTTATTGGTTTGTTCCTTTTTCACAGAACAAACGGATCGACGTGATTTTTAGCAAAGATATTTTATGGAACAGAGAGTGACATAGGCTACTTTTTATATCCAGAAAGCGCGTAAAACGTTTAAAAATCTTTCCCTTTTGAAAATAAAGTAACAAAATAGCTTGAAACTATTTAATTATTGTGTCTTTTTTATTGGGGTAAGGTGAATCGTATCAACGTGAGTTTAACATAAAATCGTACGGGTCGACAGCGCTAGAGGTCAGTGGTAGCACGTAAGCTACGCTTCGATTGCTTTACTTTATTTGCTACTTTCATTGTACAGGTGCCTACAGATTTGATTCTCTTTTAAATCAATATTGCCTCTAGCTAGAAACTTTAAATAGAATTGAAAAGGTCTATCAATTGCATTCAAATAATTCGATGTATAGAAGTCAGTCTATGAGCGACTAAAAATATTACATTATAAAGTCGACATGTTCATGGATAAATTGTAAATAAGACATGAGTATCTTTATATTATAGAAAAATGATATCATCTGAATTTCTTTTCATTTTATTTCTAATATATCTTGCAGACTCATTAATGTGCACTTAAAAGGCCGCCTTTTCATATAATTACATCGCACGCCTCGGTAATTTTGAAATGTTCACCTTCTAGCTAGCCTAGTATTTCATGATCATCTATTAGGTTCTTATTTTTTATTGAATTAAAACTATTTGTATACCTACACGATATAAGGCAATTGTGGTATTGGTGTTAGAAGAATAATAATTTCCCTAATGAGTTATCTGATTCAAATGCAAAAAATTATGACCCGCTGGGCGCCTGTTAAACTAAAACGATATTATGAACGATTTCACATGTATTCAGTATTATCTATTTCAGCATAAACTCAAACAAAGTTAATAATAATATTTTATTTTCTTTCGAAATCAAAGATTGGTTTGAATCAATTAGGCTTCACAATTGCCCTACGAGCTACGAGTGTTTATCAAAACTTTGCTCAAAAGTAAAAATTACGAAAAATTACAAGAAACGTGTTTATCTCAGCATTGCAAATGGTTTATAATTAAGAGTATGCTCTTTCGACAGTAATTATTATTGAACGTGTATATACCTACCTTCTCAAAGTTTTAATACTGTAATATGCAATGCGTGTAATATTGCAATAGTTCGAGCACTATGTATAAGCAAATTAAAAAATGCAGGAGGTATCTTATTATAGAAGCATGCACATAGTTCTAAAATGCAACCTATTAGCCAAATAAAGGTCAAAAGTTTGTGCTTAGTTCTAGTATTGATAGATTTTCACTTTGTCACTTTTGTCATTATATCACTTTTTTTTAACAAAAGACTAATATTTTGATGTTAAACTAATATATTTGCATAAATATACTGGGATGCTACTGTGAGGATACTAATTTAGTTAAACTTGTCTCTGAGACAAGCTCGAGAATGAGAATAGACTTCACAACAGGGTGTTCTTATTATATTTTTCAAACACATTACCTAAAAGTCGGTCACTGTAAGTTTATAGTTATGAGATCTCTAATCTATAGCCATTCAGTTTCAAATCGCATTATACCATTTTGTAAAATAAAACCACATGAACGAGTATTTGATTTTCAGTTCGCATTTGCTATTTATATTCACGGCAACTAATTAATGCAACATAAACAACCAAATCACTGACAACGTAATTAAACTGTGAATATGGATTTACTTACTAACACCAGTACTTGGAAATAGGATATTTTGACGCAAAACGTGCCATTGTATTATAAGTTTTTGATCTATTAATAAAATAAGTTTCACAAAGAATTTACTGTTTTTAGGTGGAATTATTTTCACTTTCATATCGAATCTAGTGATTTCTCGATTTATTCCACTAGTCTTTCAGATCTAGTGGAATAAATCGAGTAATAAAATTGAGTTTTGAATTAATTCGTGTTTTAAAGTAAAATACATAATTACATCAGCCTCCATAAATATAACGAGAATTGAAAAGTAAAAATACAGTATCGTCAAATCCTACCTCTGTGGGTCAAACCAATATTAAAAAAATACAAACGGAATAATCTTTCAAATCGGTCTGAAAATTCTAGAGGTTAGCGCGTTCAAACATACAAACCTACTAATGAATATAGATATCGATTAGCTTTAATTACTTTACTTTCGATCTCTTTCAAAGCTCGGCTTTTGTTACCCTCTATCGCATTTTATTATGTCAGTGTAAATAGCGTGGACATATAGCGAAATATTGTACGTAGGTAGCATTTTTCATTAAATAAACATTAAAACTCACTCTATTATACTTTAATTCTTATCTTACCGTGCCAGTGGTTATTAAGTCGAAAATTGTTCAAAGTTTTAAGTGGCAAAAAATTTGAATAAGTAGTGGTCAATTACAGATTAAAGTTACCAAACTATAGAAGCGTATTGTTCTAAATATACATTTATTATGATTCTAAGTAAAAAAGGGTTTTCAACATTCATTAAAGTGCTTACATTTCAAGCGCTTTATTTGAATTTCGCCGCAATTCATATATCACGAAAAGTATTTTAGTCTATTGCTTAATCTTATATAATTCAGATACGAGTACCTAATTACTGTTGTTTAAACATTATATTGTATATAGATAAATTATTATCATTAGAGTTTACTACAAATAGAGTTATAACTAACAAAAACTAGCTAATCGTGTCATGATAATCATGAATAATGATTAAGCGACAAGATAAACTTATTAAATATAGACCAATTGTAGCTTGCCATAACGTTACTACCGTTACGGATGTAACATGTGCGTGCATAGCCATGATATATACCAAATGTATAAAGAATAACAATTTATTATTATTGAAACAAATGCACTTTTGTAAAGAACAATCAAGTTTGAACCACAAAATAAACAGCAAAGCATTGATTGTTCCATGCCATTTCACGTCTCTTCATAAGCATAAATCAAGTACACGTCACCTACTGTATTCCACGTGTAAACAACACGGATGGACACTGTGCGGCCTAAGAGAAATGGACCATTTACCGTAATTATCCATTCGCGAGCACATTCCACGGGCACAGTGTACACAAAATTATACAGTGCAGAGAGTGTTGCCCTCGTGTAGCTGTTATAAATTTTATCAGGGCTATTTGGGTACCCCGGCCTTTGGGAATTAATTTTTATTTACCACCCGTGTTTTAACGTTCTGTTACTCGCCGCCCACTTGTGTTTTTCTAATTAATAGTTAGAAGAATTATTTTCTATTTGTGCGACGTAAATCACATTCATAAAATTGTTTGCGACTTTTTAAGTGGTTTCAGGTCAGATCGCTTTTTATATATTTTTTTTAACACTTCACTAAAAATCTTAACTGTTGGTGACGGACTACTTTATGGTAAAAATATATTAAATAGTTTTTGATATAAGCAGCTAATTTAAAATTGTATTTAAGGCGCGATTTGAAAATTAATAATTAGCTGTACGAGAACTCTACATTAAATAATCCTGGAATAATGATTCAATTAATTAAGAACATTGTTTAACTGAACCGTGATTAACAAATAGGTAGCAATAATAAAGTAATATTAAGCAAAAGGTTATGTTGTTTCAGTATAATACTATGGAAGTAAATATAACAGGAAATCGAAACCGATGTAGAAACGAGCTTAATGTAAGATTAAACAAGAACTGGCTTGTGTAAATAAATCAGTTTATAATTAAGTATTTCACCGGATCCAGTTTCAACCAGATCAATCCTGTATTCGCAGCGTTCGATGATGGATCGACATCGCAGCAATATCGCGGGAATGAACTCTTATTAACGTCGGAACGTGATTAATGTGAATAAATGACGGTTTCACTCGCCACACAGTTATGTATGTACTAAATTAAATTAAGTATTAATTTACTATAAAAGCTCTCACACTCGGGATGCTCTGAATATGTTATTTGACATAAGTTCATTATATATCTTTGATATATTTTAAATTGTAATAACTACGTTTCACGTCACAGCGATTGTAAAACGTAACCGGCATCGAAATCGATTTAAAATCAACATCTGAAATAAAAAATAAAAATTAAATTGTCACTGCGGTGTGAGTATTATTAACACTAAATGAAGGACGGACGTGCAATCTTACTATATAATCTTGCCCTATTTTTAACATAATACTTATGTTATAATTTTTTTAACTTTTAATATAAAACCTTAGTTATTTTTTTACACAGCACATATTCTACTGTAAATAGGGTCCTTTTTATCTCAAATACGCAGTCGTATACTGTAAACTAGCGGAATAATCACTCAACATCGTAAAACCGGATATGAGAGCCAATGGTCTCAGTGTCGAGGATGCAAATGCCCGGACAAAGCGGAGATAGTCGCGTCGGAAAGCGGATACTCGCATGCAAAAGGATCACGCTACATAGGAAAAGGTTATATATTCCAAGACTCTATTAACATTTAACGTCATTTGAAACAAGTCTATCAAGTCATCCATATACCACATCAGATTTGTTTTGAGCATTATGACACTTATTTTAATTGAAAAAATGTTTTGTTAGTTGCTTTATTAAAAAAAGGCTAATGAGGTAATTAAATAAGATTTTAATTAAATTAAATTAAATTGACCCAATCGAAAAAGGCTCGTATCTGTTGCATTTAAGATGTCTCAGTATTAATTAAATGGTACTTAAAGTGAACTTGATACTGAAATAGAAACTTAATTGAATATGTAAATTCAGAATAGGGGTGCTTCTCGTTCGACTCGTCGACTCAGCTCATTAACTTCTTCTTGAAACGCTAATTAAGCACTCTTTGAAGTATTCACCAGGCGATTTCGTCGCCTCCATAACCAAACTGTCTGCATCTCAATTATGCAATACATTTTCAGTTAGATATTAAACTTGAAAACCAATTAAAACGCTGTTACTATTTATTGCTTTATTCGAGATATTAAAGTAAATGTCATTACCAGACATCGAAGTAGATTTTAATATAAATATCTTTCAAGTTTCCAGTGTCAAAGGTAGAATTGAAACAATTTCAGTAATTTAATAACAAAGTTGTACACAAATTTCTTAACGTTCGTTGGT
The DNA here is from genome assembly GCA_951361185.1 of Ochropacha duplaris. Taxonomy (NCBI): domain Eukaryota; kingdom Metazoa; phylum Arthropoda; class Insecta; order Lepidoptera; family Drepanidae; genus Ochropacha; species Ochropacha duplaris. The sequence goes on along the minus strand of OX592707.1, from coordinate 5,558,031 downwards.
CGCTTTGAATAATCAATGAAATATTTCATTAAGCGGAAATTACTTATAAATACTATTTAATGACAAATAGAAATATGCGTTATTAGAGACAAATTGTTTATTACTCTATTATTAAAGTTCTATATTGTAATCGACAGCTTGTTGGACTGTCGCATATAAACGTAGTAAACATAAACATATGATAACTTACTTTACATTTATGGTTCAAGTGTAGTCAATTGAATGTCATGATATATTCAATGCAAAGCATCAAACCCCTATCATTATTATTACTTCGAGTACTCTATTATTCAAATTACTTGAATTTGGTAAAAGGTCTAGAGTTAAATACTAACGCCGTATTTCAAATAGTCGCAAACAGAAATCTATTGTTGCTGTTCTGGACCCAAAAGTTTCAGGCCTTTACACAAGTTAGTAATATCTGGTGCGATACGGGTTTGGCGAGTAGACCAAGTTTTGATGGAAGCTCAGCAATTGAACTTGCGAGAGAAGATATCCAGTTAGACGCGCCTTGATAAACTACCTTTTGTGTCCTTTTGTGACTGCTGCAGATAATCCAGCCTACAATGGCGCCCAACGTGAGGTTAAAATACGACCCATTTCTTTGAGAAACAAACTTTCGAGCTAAATATTGTGAACGAAAACGTATATTGTGTAATATCGTAAAATTAAAGCGAATACTTTATGGTGTTTTATGTGTCATGTTTTATTACGATCGTAAAGTAAATTTGTTCGTAAACTTTTGGATCATTATAAGATTGATCTTATTTCTTGATAATATTACTTTTTGAAGACTTAAGATTTTATTTCAATTGCTATTAAGATAAGGTTAGCAAAATAATTTATAAAAACGTTACTCTAATGAAAAGGTAGGTTGGTCATATAAACCACTTAAGCAGTTCTTAAGCCCTTGGCTCGCTGATTGGAAGGTAGTCCGAAAACTACAAAAAAATTGAATTCCAGTAATCGCGATTCAAGTTATTAAGCAACACAATTATAATTGCATCAATTACTGCGCTCAATAATTTGCTTACCTAGGTTTTTACTGGTACCATAATGATGTACGAGTATAACGGAGGAATATATTTCCGACGCTGTTTAATATAATTAAGCCAGAAAGAACAGAGATTAGGTCAGAAAGCAGACGTTCCATCTGATCGTAGATAATCGATTACCATCGCCTGTGGACATTAGCGCGGTACCAGGTGATGGCCAACCCTCAAATGCTGCTACCGTGTGTGGCAACAGAAATTAATAATGTACCCGCTGTTACTATTTCCAATTTCGAACAATAGCTTCTTGTAATTTTAAACATATTACCAAATAATGTCTACCGGAAAATTTGGAAACAATAAAAGTCTCGACTATTGTTTAAACAGATAGCAAAAACCTTTCAGCTTCGTTGAAAGTTCCTATTTCAGAAAGAAGTCATTAGCGAAGTTAGGATCAACTTTCTTACTCGGGGGAAAATAAATATTTGCAGAGTCGGTGGATAACAATCGAGCTTTTGTTGTCTTTTTGACAAAATTGCTTAATTTAAAGACGCCTTATACAACACTTGTGTGACAACGATGGTTTATTGTCATATAGTTTGTAGTATCTTCACTATTCAATCAAATCATCAATGTTCATGTTACAATATCACGCAATAAAGAACCTAAAAGAAAACAAAAACCGTTATGTACTTAGCTCAAGGAATACATTGTACCAAGAGCTCCAAGAAACATATATTATCTCGCGAGTACGAAAGCTTCATTCAAACAAGCTCTCGGTAAAATTGAAGCCTACAAATAAAGCTGACTCGATTCCCGACGCACGCTATGAATTTTACGTGCCATAATTTCTCTCTACTAAATGCTCAATAAAAAAAGGAGGGCCATTTCTTGTGGCCCGGGAACTGTAACTGTGAGGAAGGAAGACATTGGAGTGACGTTAGTTTGATATACGAGCGTCGTCTTTTGTGCGTTCGTCGTTAATACGGGAACACAATGCGCTCCCGACAGCTCTCTGGAGTTACGCTCGACTTAAGAAAGCGATGTGTTACACCGACACGTAATATATCAGATACTTGGCAACTTGATTTATTCATATAATTGGATTACAAAAAAGGCGATGGAACAATTTGAATGAAGAATTTTTTATTTCTTTTTGAGATAACTGATCATTTTATGATCAATAACATTCGCAGAATTAAAAAGTCACTGAACAACCAGCTTTTGCGAATTAACTTTTATATTATCACAAAGATTACATGTTGGTGTAAGTAGTGGACTTGGCACTTACGAACCAGTGAAGATGAAGTGTGAGGATATAGTTAATTGTGGTCTATGTCAATGTCAAAAACGTGGGGTACACGTAGCCAACCGCTGATGTCACAGAACATATAGGTATAGGTACTTGTACTTTTATGTAGATGCGGCGTTTGAATCTAAGTTTGGGCCTTTTTTATTGAAATTATAAAATTTTGTATTCTCGTACTTACTATTCCTATTAATTCTCAACCATAGATTTTGTGATTTTTATATTTACATGATGCAACGTTGCCTGCTGTTTGGGCACGTTACCCAAAGACAGTGACTTCAATTCCGTGTTTTATTTAGTTTTAGGTATTTACATTCTAATCAATATTTCTCTGTCGGGCTAGAATTCAGGGACATACAAGAAACCAGAAGAATAGGGAAGAAAGGAGAAAAGCCCCGGCCGATTACCGTAACATTCGCTACACTGGGCACAAAAATAGAAATTTTTAAACAGAGAAGAGTATTAAAAGACACCACTTACTACATAAAAGAAGACTTTCCACAGCATGTTCTAGAAAAAAGAAAGGAACTGCAAGAACAAGTAAACATCGAAAGAGAAAAAGGAAACTTTGCCACTATCAAGTACGACAAACTGATAATACACAACAAAAATACAGATAGTCCAAGCAACAAAAAAAGGGCTCTACCAATATCACCAAACTACAATGATTTTACGCAAGCTGAACCAAAGGCACAAGCTCATAAAAAGAACAAAAGTCAAACAGGAATACAAAGATCGTCAAGTGTATCAGAGGGAGTTATCAAACCAGGAATACTCGGTTTCCTAACAACCAAAAACCAAACGACTAAAAGCCTACCAAACGCCCTACCAAACGCCCTAACAAACAAAAACAACAAACAATAGCAATTAATGCCCTCTCTCACAAAAAACGAATTACAAATAAAAACGAACACCAAATCACATCTTCCAAGCCGGCTGGTCCCCGCGGAAGATTACGACCAAAACCCTCCAGAGGAAACAACAGCAGTTATGTCAAACACTACAAAAAACAATTATCACAACATGTTACATATAGCGACTTACAATGTTAAAACCCTATCAACTTATTCACGTCTACTGGAAAGTCAGTCTAAAAAACGTAAAGTACGATATTATTGGTCTCTCAGAAGTCAGAAGACTCGGTAACAAAATAGAGGAACATGAGGATTTTATTTTCTACCACATCGGAAAAACGCCAGGATTATATGGAGTAGGCTTTATTGTCAAAAAATACCTAAAGAAATATATAACAAGTTTTAAGGGACTGTCAGAAAGAGTAGCGCTACTAAAGATACACACCAACAGTTTAGACCTAAGTATAATTCAAGTTTACGCCCCAACAGAGGCTGCGAAGGATGAAGAACTAGAGCTTTTCTACAGTACTGTCGACAACGCCATACAACTCTCGGGAAATAACATAATGGTCATGGGTGACTTCAACGCCAAAGTCGGGCAACCCAAACCAAGCGAAACCACCACTGGAAAATACGGTTACGGAACAAGAAACAGTAGAGGAAACCGACTCATTGATTTTGCGTATGAGAACAACCTAACCATTATGAACACTTTTTTCAAAAAGAACAATAAACAGAGATGGACTTGGAAGTCACCAGATGGTAAAACTAAAAATGAAATCGACTACATTCTAACAAACCAACCGAAAAACGTAGACAATATACAGGTCTTAAACATCACTTATCCTTCGGACCACAGGCCTGTTAGGGTGGCTTTCAATACACTTTCAAAGCCAAAAAACCGTAGCAAATTTGGTCAATGCTATAGATCCCAGTTAAAGAACGAGGAAGAAGTGCAAACCTACATCAAATCGCTGAACAGTTGCTCTGCAAATCTGCTCGAACACTGGGATGATGCAGACACCGTTCAGAATTGCTACGATAAAATAACAAACGCAATTGATACCAGCTTGAAAATAACACACGAACTAGCATCCAGCACCAACACAGTAAAAAAACAAATATTATCAGCCCGTACAAAGGCACTAATCAGCAGAAGACAAGATATACATAAAATAAAACCAAAATCAAGGGCTATGAAAAACGAACTAACAGCACTGTATAAGCTCATAAGTAAACGTATCAACCAAGACTATAAAGCTCACCGCACACAAACCATTGAAAAATGTCTTCATGCCACAGGAAGCGTCAAGAAAGCGTACAAGGAACTGAGAACACATAAGTCATGGATTGAAGAGTTGAAAAGCAAAACTAACAACACACAAAATAGAACGGAAATACTCAAAATAGCAACAGATTTCTACAGAAACCTTTATAGCTCGCCAAACCAACCAGCATACAAATTACCAAGTAGCATTACAGAAGAGGCGAAAGCAACCATTGATGAAGACGAAGTGGTGAAAGGAATTAAAACACTAAAAACAGATAAAAGCCCAGGACCCGACAGGATCACTAACGAAGCTATAAAATCAGGATGCATATATCTAGCCAAACCTCTAACCAGACTGTTCAATATGATACTGAGCTCCAAAAATACTCCACGTCAATGGTCAGAGTCGGAAATAATTTTGCTCTACAAAAAGGGAGACCCAAACGACATTAGTAACTATAGACCGATTAGCCTACTACCTTCATTATATAAACTTTTTTCCTCAATAATAGAGAAAAAAATAAAAGAAACCATTGAAAAATTCCAACCTGTAGAACAGGCAGGCTTCAGACGAGGTTTTTCTACGGTTGACCATATACACTCGTTAGAGATGGTGATTGAAAAATTCCTAGAGTTTAACAGACCACTCTATGTTGTTTTTATTGATTATCAGAAAGCCTTCGATACTCTACTTCACCCATCGATCTGGGAAGCTCTACTCTCCCAAGAAGTGGCATTGGATTACATACAAGTCCTAAAAAACATCTATGACAACAATACTAGCAGAGTGAAATTGGAGACCACTGGGCCACTAATACAAATAAAAAGAGGTGTGAGGCAGGGAGACCCAATCTCCCCAACAATCTTTATAGCGGTACTAGAGTCCATCATCCGCAACCTCAACTGGAAGAAAGTCGGCATAAATATAAACGTATGTTACCTGAGCCATCTCAGATTCGCGGACGACATAGTTCTGCTATCAGAAAACACAAACCAACTGCAATTGATGATAAGCTCTCTACATGAAGAAAGTCGTAAAGTAGGTTTGGAAATCAACTTAAATAAAACTAATGTCATGACAAACCATACTATAATACCTATATACCTTGAAAATCTGCCTCTTACCTATGTTGATACCTTCATTTACCTGGGAAAACAAATTTAATTCAACCAACACAACAACGAACGGGAAGTAGAGAGAAGAGTCAATATTACCTGGAAAAAATTCTGGAGTCTTAAAGAAATTTTAAAAAGCGACATGACCATAAAATTAAAAAGCAAAGTCATGAACACCTGCCTCCTCCCTTCACTAACATATGCCTGTCAAACCTGGAAATTTACTAGGAAAATAAAAAACAAGATTATAATAAGTCAAAGAAGTATGGAAAGGAGCATTCTGAAGGTTAGACAGATCGATAAAATCCGCCATACTGTCATAAGACAGAAAACTAAAGTCATCGACGCTCTCACTTATTCACAGAAACTAAAATAGCGATGGGCAGGACATGTAGCTAGACTTAATGACAATCCCTGGACCAAAAAGACAACATCATGGTTAGGACCACCAGGCCAAAGAAAAAGGGGTAGACCAAATACACGCTGGACAGACGACGTCATAAAAATAGCAGGTACCCACTGGATGCGAGTAGCAGAAGATAGGAAACAATGGCTATCTCTGGAGGAAGCCTTTACCTTCCACTGAGAGGGGTTCTTGCAACTGAAATATATGAAAGAAATTTAATTGCAATTATTTACTGGAAATGGAAAATTTATTACTTTATTTAAATAACTATCAAACTAATTACACTAAATCAATTAATTAATTATTATATTTATAAAAATAATCAACAATGTCTATTATCTAATTTTTATTATTTTATTTGTTTTAAATTGTAAATCTACTGTAAAAATCAAGAAATAAAAGGCTTTTTTATTTATTTTTATTTATTTACATTCTAATTTAGACTGTAGATAGAGTAGTAGTTTTTATATTTTTTTGTATTGTTTTAATATAAATAAATTTACTTATAGTAAAGTAATAATATTTAGATAAGTATAAGTATTTATTATAACTTACAAATAAATGACAGTACATACCTACCTAACGTAACGTCTCATCCATAATTTTACCCGCGAATTATAAATACATACACGATAAAAGGATGATGTTCGATGTTTAATTAATAAGTGCATCATCTGACAATAGACATAGTATAGACAAAACCGAGCTCACGAACAAACGCTTAGGAAATAATTGTATGCACATAATTATTTGTGCAGCGCTTGCTTTCTGTGGACACCCGAGAACAAAGCAACGCGAGACGCGAACCTCACTTGTGGAATGATAAACTTTTTCTAGCTATCTAGAAGGGACCACTAAAGTATAAGAATAAATTTGATACCTTCTGTCCACTGTAAAGTTATTGTTAACGTGGCTCCTAGTCCTTAAGTAAATAAGTGGAAGGTAAAAACGATGGTAGTTAAAAGAAATACTTTTGACGACACTGTAGTACTCGACTGGCTGGCTACCAATCTGTCGCCAAGTACCTACCTATCGGTGTGTTTTGGTCGTTGCACTTGATAGCATTCAAGGTATTGTAAAAAGTCGAAATTGGCAATGCCCCTGATATTAGGTACTAATTTTTATAGGCGACGATTACCAGGTGACCCACCTAACTGCTAGTCAGGCTTCCATCATAAAATAATTCTGTTTTTAGGGTTCCGAAAAAAAAACGGAACCCTTATAGATTCGTCATGTCTGTCTGTGCGATCCTGTCACAGCCACATTTTATCCGAAACTATAAGAACTATACTGTTGAAACTTGGTAAGTAGATGTATTCTGTAAACCGCATCAAGATTTTCACACAAAAAAAAAAACAATAAATTTTGGGGGTCCCCATACTTAGAACTGAAACTCAATTTTTTTATTTCAACAAACTTATACGGGGGTATCTATGGATAGGTCTTTAAAAATGATATCGAGGTTTCTATATAATTTTTTTCTAAACTGAATAGTTTGCGCGTGAGACACTTCCAAAGTGGTAAAATGTGTGTCCCCCCCCCTGTAACTTCTAAAATAAGAGAAAGATAAATCTCAAAAAAAATATGATGTACATTACCATGAAAACTTCCAACGAAAATTGGTTTGAACGAGATCTAGTAAGTAGTTTTTTTTAATACGTCATAAATCGTAAACCGCAATTTACATAGTTATCACTAATTAAGATAGACCTCTGATTTAGAGGTCTTGCTTAATTGGCACCACCTCAAATATGGAAATCGAAAACGTTATCGAAAAAAAAATGAAAAAAATCCTTGAGACTCCATTACGGAACCCTCGGTGCGCGAGTCCGACTCGCACTTGATCGGTTTTTTTAAATATTTATTACTAATATAAGTTGTTAAAGTTCATTTCCAGATATTTTAATGCCTTGGTTAGGAGCGACGAAAACCGCAGGTGTTTCATTATTCCATTTTAATGGCGTCAGCACCATCGGGTTACGCGTCAGACTACAAAATAACCCTTTCTGAATTGAACATACAATTCATTTACACATATGACTTGGAAGCGATTCACTTGAGATTTTGTTTCACTTGTATTCAATAGGTCTACGAAACTCGTAGCGCTCGTAGACATGCTACGATCGTTCAAATGTTACTGTCGTTGGCTGCCTCTTTTTCACAAAATATATAAGAATAGTACATAAAAAATTGTAAATAAGTAAACATTATTCACAAAAATAACAAGAAAAGTTATGATAAGCATCAGTAACTCTAAGTGAACAAATAACGAAAAAGTTAATTCAATTCTGTTGATAAAAGAAACTGGCTCGCTTTTCCCCCGGCACCGATAAATTTCTAAGGATAGATACTTGTAGTGACTGAAAATAGCATAGAGCCAAATATCATGGTAGAAGATGATAATATCATATTATGTAAATTGTTTATGCTCGCACGAGGCGGCGCGGCGCGAGAATGCGGCGCGGAGCTGGGGCGGTGGCGATGGCGAGACGCTCGCTCGGGGTGTTTGCAGCGTTCCCTAGTCATCGTCAATGTGAATCAATAAATTCAACCCTTTTTATGATTCAGTCATTCACTTTTATTAGCCTTGTACGTGCTTCTGAACGTGCATCATTCAGTGACAATAAAAAAATTGGAACGGCTCTTTATATCGCGTACGAAAAATAAAAAGTTGATGTTACATTTCTTGGCACCATGATAAATACGACACTTTACGTTGTTTTGATATCAAATTTTTGACAATATTTATGCACATACTAATATAAATATATTACTTGAAGCGTTAACTGGTGGTGTAAGTCTTTAAAATCCGAATAGTAATTTCTGTTAGTAATCAAATTGTGAAACATTAATTATATTTAGCATTTATTTTACACTAGCTTTTGCTCACGACTCCGTCCGCGTGGAATTAGTAATTTGCGTAGCTTATTTTTTATCCAATCTGCTTTTTAGGGTTCCGTACAAAAAAAACGGACCTTTATAGGACCACTCGTGCGTCTGTCTATCCGGACATGTCACAGACATTTACTCCGAATCTACTGGACCAAATCAGGTGAAATTTGGTAGGATGGTGTAATTCTATGACCCATGATAATTTTTGGGAGACAAATTAAGAAATTTATAAAAAAAAGTTTTTCAAACCTTACTGTGTATATCAAATGAAAGGGCTCGTTTTCTTACCCTTAATATATTTATCAAATATATTTTTGTTATTATTGTAAAAAATAGTTTTGATTTTATTCATGAAAGAATCACTGACTTTGGAATTGTACGAAACCTTGTCCACGCGAGTTCAACTCGCACTTGGCCGGTTTTTTCATAAATCTCCAGACAGACAGTCATAAATCAGTTCAGCGGTTATTGATTCCCCATACAAACCTTCATCCCCTTAAGGGGTGATTTCTGGGATAAAAACTATCCTATGTTCTATCTCGGGGCTTAAACTATCCCTATACCAAATTTCATCTAAATCGGTTCAGCGGTTTTAGCGTGAAGAGGTAACAGACAGACAAAAATAAATTAGTTCAGCGGTAATTGATTTCCCATACAAACTTCCACCCCCCTTTTCACCCCCTTAAAGGGTGATTTCTAGGATAAAAACTATCCTATGTTTTTTCCCGGGACTCAAACTATTCCTATACCAAATTTCATCTAAACCGGTTCGGCGGTTTAAGCGTGAAGAGGTAACAGACAGACAGACAGACAGACACACTTTCGCATTTATAATATTAAGTATGGATTGGAACACAAACATATATTATTCATAGTATACCGCTTTTATTATATATAAATTTCCAGAAATACAGCTTCATTCCTATGTTCGGTAAGATTACATTAACGACTCAACTGTAGAAAAATGATTTAGAATCCATTACTGACATCGCAGAATATTTACTTACCACGGAGTGAAGACAATTAAAACAAGGCGGGGTAAAAACTGACGGGGAAAAAGTGAAGGGCTCTGAAAAAAGTTCCATTAAACCCGGGGTTACAAATGAGAACAGAACGCGGCAGTGTTATCCTGGTTATCTTCCTGGGAAAATGGGCCTGCGCTGCCACTGCTACACAAACTCGTGAACATCATCATAAATTGTGTACAATTCGTGTGATGTCGCCTTTATGATTGATTTCTTGTGTTCCATTAACAGTGTTTTATGTTACCCGTAAATACATTTTTGTTGATGTATTTGTTCGTTTTAATACTTGATATTATACAGTGACTCGAGTGACAGCCAGTGCGGGTATGGTTGAAAAGATTAATGAAACGCAACACCGAATACGAGATAAAACTTAGATTAGGGAAGAGGGTGCTCTACCCTCGGTGGAAGCGATGCGTGAAAATATAATTGATTGATATCGCAAATGTAATATTGCGAGTTTTGTTATTGGAGCTGGGCTTATTTATACATCTCATTATATCTATTAATAAAATATTAAATAGAGTCGTGTTGTCGAAGAGTAGAAGATATGTATTATTAATATGTGCGTGTTTGAGTTTCATTATCACTTAAATTGATATTTCTTCAAAATTAAACAATTTTATTACTCCAGCAGTGAATTCGAACTACGTCAACGCTCAGTTACTAATACTAGAAATACTTTAACTACTTAAACAGCAACATGTTCCACATTCACGCTTTAACAGTTCCAAATGAAATTTTACAGACATGCGGTAACTTGCAGTCTCGAAGGAGAACTACAAGTTTGCACGAGTAAAGCCGCGGACATCAACTAGTTTAATCTAAGTTTACAGTGATGTATGGCTTCTTGAACTACTTAAAGGAAATAATCCACCTGTCTATTTCTATGTACGAACGTTCTTTAGAGACAACGTCAAAGTAATGAATAATCATAGGTAGCTATTAGAACTTGTGCCTTCTACACGTTGTATGCAAAGTAAAGTCTACCAACAATATATTGAATACATAAATACATAATAATATACTGTTTGCATTACCCTTAATAAGCATTATATGTGCAAAAGTTTCAATAAGTCATCAGTTGAAGGTTAATGCCTCTTTGACTTTCGAAGTTTCGAACTTATAAAACATGTCGCATAAATAAATTCTTTTGTTCAATTATAGACCATGTTCAACTTTTTCTTCCCTTTTTAACCAGTGAGTAAAATTATGATTCTAATAAAACTACTGTTCGTCCACCGATTGAAATACGACCATAAATTTTTTAGGAAAAACGTCTAACTGTTTCTAATTCTTTTATTGATGACACAAAATTTGTCAATAAAAATAAGACAATCGTTATGTGTGTGTCAAATGTGTGTATAATGGTTTTTTTATTTATTTCTAATGGATATTATATAAATAAAATATTAGCTTTCTGTACTGCTTCTCTATATAAACTTATCTGTGCCAAATTTCATACTCCTCCGTCCGTGTAATTTATATTTTTAAACATGATTAGAAATGTTCATTTCAATATATTTATTTACAACAAATTTACAAAATATACAAACAAATGTACAACTATAATATATAAAAACCTTCTTCGTGGCTGCCGCTGCATGATTTATAATTTCGTTACAATTGTCCCATAGAGATTCACCAGCGTTCCCGGATTAAGGTATCTTTATGTTGATCTTCGGGTCCAAGCTGCCAAATGTAAAATCGATTCTGTAGTTTAGGCATGTAGACTCATTTTAGCTTTCATATAGGTTTGTTAAACTACCTACTACAAAATTAGTGTAAGTGTCGGAAAAATGTGTGCCTTCGTTACTTTTGTCCACAATCACAAAAAGCGGTCTTGCGTTTTTGCGCCCCATTTTCCTAATGGAATTTGTAAGATTTTAATCTAAACTGGTTACGGTGAAAGTATTCAACCCCTAGTAACGCAATGGTGTCGCGTCATGGAGAAAATACTGGGAAAACACCCTGTGCCTTGTCACTGATTTCACATACTGATATAGTATATCTCATTATCTTTGATATTATTAATGAAACACTACTATCATGGGCCTACATTTAATACATTGTTAGACTTGCGCGTGATTTAAGTGCCACTGCTATTATTGTGAGATAGCTGAAGAATAAGATCACATTTTTTATTGTTGTCTTAATGCGATTCGATTGTCGTTTCTTAAGAAGTAAATTCTGGTCTGATACAAGTCTATCAAATAGTGAACTTAAATTGTAAGGGCTTAAAAAGAGTACTTGGAGGCTGACCTCGTAGCCCTTTATTGTTGAGAATTGACCTACTGAAAGTCATACACATTTTACAAATGACCATAAAATAAGGTCATTACAACTAATGATATAAAGTACTTTATGTAATGAGCGTGAATAAAATAACCTTCTGACTTTTACTGAAGTTATTATAAATGTGTATTTTTTTAGAACATTATTTCATTCAGTTTAATTTACCTGATGATAATGATATTTTACACAAATACATGGAGGTTGAGGGAAACCTACACAGGTATCAAAAAGTACAGCTGGAAATTTGCACCCACTGTCTATATATATCGTCCAGGCTGACTGACTGGCCTATCTATCAACGCACAGAAATGACTGAGGTAGTCGCACAGTGGTGTGGGTGATCGCACTGGTGTGCGGTTGCTGAGTGTTTATAAGCTTACTTTGGATTGATTACCATGATTTTTAATAACCTATTTCTTATCTATTTAGTAAGATTAAGACGAATGTGAGTATCCTGACAAATCTACATAGATGTATAAAAAGAAATAGAAAATTTTAATTTACTTTTAATTCTACACTTGTAGAAGTAAAGTAGACGACCGCGGCTGAAAACGCGGAACATAATGCTAGTAATATACCTATAAATATACGAAGGACTAATAAAAACTACCAACCCTTGCGTATGACTGATAATAATATGTATAATAAGTTTGGAGGAATCTTATATTATTATGATATATTCTGTAGTAGCTACTAATTCTGTGACCTGCGTGCCTACTGATTATTTATGACTTATAAATAATTTATTAGCTTATAAATTATAAGCTACCAATCATATCATTATGTTTTAGCAACATACATTAGCCATAACGTTGAGAAAAAAAAAGAAGGATTGTGAAGAAATAAAAATCTAACATCAAGTGGTGTATGCTACAACCATTACTGTATACTTTTAAAAGTTCACTTAATAACTTTATTTGAGCAAAAGTTTGTAAGAAGCCTAAGTATACTTAATACATTTACTAGATTTTCTGTAAAGCACTTAAACTAAAGTCTAACTAATGCCTTACATACTTGTAGTGAAACGTATCTCGCGCAAAATATGTGTGTAAGGGTTGTTGCCGAGTATCCAAGGACTATATACCCACCTACCTACATCCACATGATGATATATTATTATCCTCATACAACGTTTGATGTCGAAACCTATGGGGGAGTTTTATGTTTCGCAGTGACCAGCTCGGGCTAAATAATATGATTTATTCCAACGTTATTATCCAGTATCGTAAGCTTCCTTTTTTAATTTATTGATTCGAAAAAGTATGTATACTTACAACAAAAAAATAGCTTTTAAATCAACCACAAAAAATTCAAAAAGAAAATTATATTCAAAACCAACAATCTGTAAGATTCCGCCGCCGCGCCGTTAGCTTCGTTGGAAATAAATATTTTTTTAGGGAAGTGTATTTAACCGCAAAGGGAAATAACGCAGCGTAACATCACCGATTATGTTCACAGATAATACGGACGCCCGTTATTTATGGGTCTGATAACGAGGGCGATGATTTAAGTAACAGAGATAATGTGGATTTACAACCGTAAATAACCTGTTCACAATAATTTTCTTATTTAGAATTCTTTGGAGGGAAGAAGTTGTTTTGTTATGTGAATGAAACTGATTATATTCTTTGTTACGTGTTTATCTTCGTGTGGGTAGAAACTAAGGCGGCTTATACTCGTATAAAAATACAATAATCAGTAATACATGGAAGATAAGTTAATATTAAGTATAAAATACAATAACCAGTAATACAAAGAAGATAAGTTAATATTAAGTATAAAAATACAATAACCAGTAATACATAGAAGATAAGTTAATATTAAGCTGTTAACAAAGGCTACTGTTACATTTACTGTGATGTGTTTAGTAGTAGATTGTTTGATATAGATTATTTTTACAGTTAATGTAATGCATTGTAAGTTGTATGACTTTTTACAGATTTTTAAAAGTTTTAGTACTATCTTCTCAGAAGACAATTATAGCCCATCGTGATGTAAAGCATCGTACAAAAATGTTACAATGCAAATACCCTGAATTTGGCATTTATCTCGTAGCAGGCTCGGCGACAAAACCTTTGTGAAAAAAAATTACAGGCAAAATGAGTGAATGAACGTATATGGGTCTGACAAACGAGCGAACGCCCGCCTATCTTTTGTTCAAGTCGTTTTCATCATGAGTACTGCGAGGGTGTTTTTTTGGATCTCAGAAATTGACTATTATCTGATATTGGAAAAAACAAACAGTTAAATAACTTTATTTTTTGACGTATCGCTAATATGTATATGTTAGAGTGCATAGGGGACCGAGATTAGCTTAAGATAGAGGCGTGGGCATGTCTGATTTATTGCTTTTTGCGTGTGCGTCAAAACACGTATTGGACGCACACGCAAAAAGTAGTAGTTTTTTAGTACTATAAATATTTCTCGTGTAGGGTTTCCACCTTTATGATTTTATTTATTAGGATTAATGATAATTAGTTTGTTTTATTCACAATCCTATAGGCCATAATTTAAGTATCAATTTCTAACGTTGTTGACAAAAAGGTGCGGGCTCTCTAGAATACAAATAAATAACCGATAAGAACATAGTCACCAGTGTTAGTCAAAGCTCATAATCAAGTTTGGGCTCTAGGACTAAGGCACTTAAGAATGTCGAAGCTACCAGTCTGGAAGATCTCAACTGAAAAGAGCTTACAAGAAACCCAGCAGAGTAATTTTTCTCAAATATTCATCAATTTTAAAAAATAAAGAATATCAATAAAATAATTATTACCTAAGCTAGAGTGGTTCTTAAAAATATTCTAAAATGTCAAGGTTCAAATTCTCACTGAAGTTTCGGCAATTGGTCGAAAGCTTTCGACCGGCTTTTGAACATCATTATTCTAACTTTTAGCACTTGTTACTAAGTGATTGAAACAACTCGTGCGGATTTTATTTCTTCGTTTAGTCGAGGGTAAAGAGGGCAAAGGTAATAAGAGCCAATGGGATCGCAACGAAGGTCGCTTAGTACCGATTAGAAGGCATGCGGATGTTGGCACTGAAAGGCAATTAACTTGCTTATTGAAATGATCCTGCTGGTTAAATGCTTACGTTTTTATTTCAAGACTTTTTAAGTGTTTAATCCGTTTAAACTGTTTTTGTTTTAAGAAATAAGCTCTCTACCAATAGCTTTTCAAGCTTGTTTGTTTATATATTTTGTATAGTTTGTAATACCAGTGTTTTAAATGAAATTATAAAAAAATATCAACTGCTGCAATAGCAAACTGCTCTGTAGCAACTTTATTCTTATAGAGTTCCGTTAAAACCTGTCTCAAGTATGTTGTAAATCTGTCTCAGCGACATCTGTTGTCGTTCAAAAGAAGCACTGGAGCAGTCAGCATTTAAAAAAATACAATAAATATATACAAAATTCAGAGAACACAATTGCGGGTGGGTGACCCGTATCCGAATGCAGTGTAAAATAAACTGTAGTGAAATGAAAGCCCCTAAATCATTCCCCGCAGTTCTGTCCACATGCCACAAGCGTTCAGACACGTAACTGCGTGTTGGCCGGATCATAAAACATTTCAGTCCAATCCGACTGGCTGGGTGCCGGGGGTCCTCAAAAATATTGCCTCTATAACCAAAATATTAGTCTCCAACCTTGTAATTTGATTGTTAGTGAATTATCGACTATCTAGAAATAAGTTTTTTGACAATACTTTATTCTAGATAGTGCCTCGAACCAATTACTTTGAGTAAGAGCTATTGGGTCAAATTGAGGTAACATCATGTCTTGAGCTACAAACAAAAATGGCAGCATTATAAAATAAATATCTATAATAAGTACCTATACGTATGTTATTTTTATATTGTGATCGAGGTAGTGTGTAATGACCACGGTAGCCGATCAATTTACATGTCATTGTTCCAATTAAAAGGCTGTATTTGTAAACATGCAATTGGAATGTTTTATTTGGAGTATAGAAATACTTGTTACATATAATATGCATAATGTAATACAATAGGTAGTTAGCGGGGCTTTCACGGTTTAAACGAAAAGTAAATTAATTACTAATTCTGCTATTTATTTACAACCAAAAAACTCTTTAATTGTGAAAATCTTCTTTAAGTACAATTTTCTTTATGGCTTCCGTGTATAATATTTTAACCCTGATAATTTTATCATACCGCCAACATTTGGGTGTATTTTATTAAGGTTCCTCATTATAATTCGTACTATAAACATTAAATAATCTTTATTATCATCATCTCAGCTATATTTGGGAAAATACAAATGTGTAAAGTAAAGCCTAGAAAACTACCTATATTGAATGTGACACTCATACGTGGTTTGCAACAGCTGAGGTATGAATTTTATCAACAAATATAACTGTAAAAAACAATGTATTATTCAAAATTATTGTATAATCAGATAAGACGAGTCTGGAAAGGTACTTCAGCCCTTCATTCTTAGATACCCAAAGGCAGGATAGGTTGTCAGGACACTCTGTACCCACTTGCTTCTTCATTTAATAAGGGTCACGCAAGAAACCCGAGACGGCATAATGAGCTTCTTCTTTTACCTACGTATATTTCTTGTGTGTGTTTCTTTTAAATAAAATTCTATGTAGAAACCTAAACTTTGAAATAGATGCATAGCTATACCTATTATTACAATATAAAACTTTTACAATATAAATTTTCTTGTTCAAATTGAATTCAACTTTCAAATATCTTCATGAACATAGTTTAAAAATAGAATATTATTATTATTTATTCAAATTAATTACCATTGTAAAAATATTATAAATATTTGATAACCCAAATAGTTACTATCAATGTTTACTAAGTGAATAAAATCACACAAAATACAAAAAAAAAAACCTTACCACCAGCAATATTTATACAAAGTATCATATTAATATTTTGATCTTCTTGAAATTTTAAGTGTTATTTTATTTAATCTTGGTTGGATGTAAAATGCCTGTGCAGTTAAATAAGTTAAGATTTACCTACATAATTACGGAACAAATATTATTTTTGACTGACAAATAAGCATACGGCCACCCGCAACCGATGGTAAGCGGTTATAGCCACTAGACACCTCCAACACCAGGAGTATAACTCGTACGTTGCCGACCCCACGAAATCTTCACAGCCTTTTCGAAGAACCTAGAGAAAAGAACGGCGAAGAGCTCTTTCCCACTGAAGATTTAATAATTATTTAAATCCAAATAGACATAATAGGCTTGAAACTAAATAATGCTACAAAAGCTATGCGCTTTCCAGGAATTGCGATTCTACCTTATTATCGTTTGTTAAAGTTGATACATGAAATTGGTATTCCTAATTATTATGTCACGATCATTTAGTAAAATACCTTCCCTTAAATTCGTTATTCGAGTATTTAATGCTATCATAATAAAAAAATAACCAAGTCTTGTATCTTCTTCTAGCACTGTCACTCCCACGAAATTATTACCGTACTTAAACGTTTATTGATTTGATTTGATTTTAGGATTAATAAAAGGCCAATAAATTACCACAAATGTCTTCTATTGGTTATAAAAAGGTCAAGTAGAGTGTCATAGATCGCCGGGTGGACGCTGGCCGGGTAGTCGTACAGTTTCAGTGGTGCCGCCCACTAATACGTTTTTACAATCGTCCAACGGTAATAAAACAAGGATGGGGCTCGGATTAAGCTCGTTTATCATTCGTTTTGATGGCCTTTTTTGCTGTAATCATTCATTTTTCTTCCGTCGTTTTCTGCTTCCTTTGCGTTTAAATGCCTTTGTTGGTCCAATGGTAAACTCTTTTATCAAATTAACTTAAGTTTTTTAGGCCTTTATTATATTAAAGTCGTAACTTTCATGAATCAACCCAACGGTAGTATTTCGGGTCGCTGATTTTGTGACCTAATGATGGCAGTAGCGTGTGTCGTGGGCTTTAAATTCCCGTTTCGTGCTGTTAAATCAATTAATGGAAGGTTGTGGGCGTCTTAAAAGCTTCAATATACCAGAATTGAGTAATAAGTTTATTGTCGCGAAAGCAATATTTTTTATGTAAAACATCAAACAAACAACAAAATCAAGTATATCACATAAAAAAAACAATCGGCAGCAGCGGCAGCCTCGAAGAAGTTTTTTATGTATTGTAATTGTACATTTGCATGTATATTTTGTACATTTGTTGTAAATAATAAAATAGTTTAATAGTTAAAAAAACAAACAAATAATTAATTCACGATTAACGCTATTAATTATAATAAATATTGAATAACTTGATATAAAAATGACTATTTAAAAACAAGATAATCCAATAAATCAATCGATATTAGATAGATCAACTTCGAGTTCAGAGTGAATCCAACGGCCAATGCTTTTGGAAGTTTATAGTAAACAAAGAAAACGAACTGTCATGGGTGGCGAGAACTCTAAATCAATTAGAGGCAAGGCAAGGCGGTGCGTCCCCGACGGTTTAATAAGGAGTTACGACGACACTGCGTCCAGCCATAAAACGCTGACCACAGGATCCTAACAATGGACGCCCAGATAATGGAAAATTGTCTAAAGGGGATTTTTTTATTATAACCACAGTGTATCCACTCCAGTTTGTGACGAGAATTTGTGGTCATTTTCTCTTATTGTCCTTTATTGTGGACACTCACTGACTATGTAGTGTTTTATATTTTTATCAAAGAATTGTCTGGCTGTTTGTGTAGTGGATATACCACTGACACTGTTTATTAGAGCTTTCTTAAAAAATACTAGTGTAAAGTAGGATTCATGCACACAAATGTCAGTTCTAGATGGGATGATGACGATGAATAAAATAAGTTAGATGTTTATTTTATGATTTTAAGATACATTGTTGATCCAATTTTACGATCCATACGATGATGTAACATCACAGATAATTATATCAATTCCTAATGGTTAAATAAGAACCAAATAAATGTATTTTTCGGAGATAATCGTATCGCTGTTTGCAATAAAGCCTGTTAAATGTTCTGAATTTACCAATAAAATGTTATTAGGTAGCATATAATGTGAATGTCTGAATATTTAAAACCGTGAATGTTTGTTTTCGCACTCATTCATACATTTCAGTAGCTCGTGATTTCTTCATGACATCCATCCAGTACTTGATTGGAGTACTACATTATAATAAACAAATATTTTTTTACGTGAAGCTCTGAACGAGTGTTGAACTGTTTGCGCACAAACTTCTATCGTAATGAAAAGTAAATTCCCGTGGCGACGTTCACCAAGACATCAATAAAACTATTTCTCGAGGCTTTGGCGCAAAGGCTTCACTTTTGAAAATATTTACTTATTCTGTTGGCACGGTCTCGACTTTATGACGAGATCAATTGGATCGATGTCATAGTCATCATTAAGCTTAAATAGGTAGTGTAAATTAACAACACAACATTTTCAGTCATAAGAAAAATTATGTATTAAAAGTTGTACGTACTTCAAGATCGTGTTGTCGATTAATGACGGCTTTCACTTTAAGTTATATTACCTAACGGTGTAATATTGTTTAGCCTTTTGGCGGTAGCCAACGACGCTTAAGCGATTGGTGAATTCAAACTTACATTCAATAATTCGATTACTGTTTAGCAAAATGTTATATGAACGACGGAAATACATTTTCAGTAGATATCGTTAAAAATGTTTGTTATATTTTTATGGGTAGAGAAATAATACGATATCTAAGTTTTCAACGAAATTTACTATTTCAAAACGTAATTGAGGGATTTATTTAGAACTTGCTAGTATTCCTCAAAAACAACTGATGTTTAGATCTGTAAAAAATGTATTTAAAGCAGATACTTATCGGGCGTCCTAGTTCGTTGTGGAAACCTCTCAAGTCACGTGCTTACTCGTAGACTGAACCAAGATGTTGTATAACTATATACAATAACACTAAGCCAGTTACGTGTTTCCAAGAAAACAGTATTATCAGAAGTTGTAACGTCCTTTTAACTGTTGCTATGGACTTTAATGCATGGATTCACGTTGGAATGGTTGGCTTAAGAGCTTGACTTGAGATTTTTATATTACAGGACTAGCTGTTCCGCGCGGTTTCACTCGCGTTTCCGTGGGATCTTATCTTATCCCGGGATAAAATATAGCCTATGTTAATCTGCAATAATGTAGCATTCAAATGATGAAAGAATTTTTTAAATCGGTCCAGTACTTTTTGAGCCAATTCGTTACAAACATACTTACATACAAATCTTTCCTCTTTATAATTTTTATCTATTTAAGTATGTATTTCCAAAAAAAAAGTTGTATATGTAGTATATCAGTCATCTGGTTTCCATATTACAAGCTCTGCTTAGTTTGGGATCAGATAACCGTGTGTGAAAACGGTGTATGATCTGCACTTCTTTCTATTCCCTGTCAAATCCTCATTCATATCATACACTTAATTCGGCTTTTCCCTTTTTATATTTACGTTCAGATCTAAAGTTTTTAGTTAAGTGGACCTCTTTTCTACTCATCCCATGCCCGAACTACATTGGTTATGGTTTTGTATATTCGGTTATGGCACAGTAAATATATAGGCTAAAGCAGTATATGAAAACTTGTAACAAACTTTTCGAAACGGCGCGCTTACACAGATGCACGCATCGACGAGATCCTAAGCACCCCTCGCAGTGCTGTCAGTAACGAGTGCGCGCGCGTCGTGATGAGTGGACGCGTTAAACGTGTTGCGATTTGTACTACGGATCGTTTACAATATTTAAAAAAATGCCATGAGTATATTATAGTATATATACGCTTTTTTATATTGCTATGAAAAAAAAACTTTTTTTGATTTTAAATAACTTACGGGGACAACCCTAAATAAAGTTCAATAGAGCGTAGGTAATTATATCAACATTGGTCCTGTTTCTATACTGCTTTAGCGTATATAATTACCGTGGTTATGGGGACGATATTCATACTTCCTTTGATAAACTAATTTCTAATTCCATCAAACCTTGTCACAACACTCACCCATCTCAAAATTCTCAACTCAGATACATACATTCCATTGACGTACCTAATGTACCTTTGTAGTGAAAGTAAGCGTAAATAGGGTACTATATGATGTTTCATGCCTTTTGTTAGGATTCTTAATTAAATGGTCAGACATTCTTATTGCCATTACTTCCATGATGTCCATCACGACACTTAATAGACGCAGGTGTCTAGTAAGCATTATATTGTGAAGGCGGCTTGTCATCGTGTCTCGCCCTTTATAAGGGCTCTCGCGACCGCTTAAGTCCCTACCGTCGTCGCAGGTGGCGACCACTTAAGGGCCAGTAAGAACCTACTTAACGTATATTGTAACTCGGCATGTGTAATTAGATGACATACAATGTTTTCAACACAAATTATGTCTTTTTGTTTTTGTTAAAATAATTATTGAATAATATTTTAGAAATTTGAAACTGCATATCAAATTTGGGCTGACCATTAATTTATTCTAATGCAATCTGAACTAGTATTAACACAATTAATGTTGTTAGAAGAAAATCATTAAAATATTTTTACCTAAATATATTATTGTCGACCCTAGATTCGGATGGAGATTCGTAATTTATAGGTCGATATGTGCCCTATTATATCTCACTAGCTTTCCGCCCCGCCATCCCGTTTCTACATACAAACTTAGGGGCAACATTTTGGAAAATCCTTTCTTAGTGGATACCTACGTCATAATAACTATCTGCGTGCCGAATTTCAGCACAATCCGTTCAGTGGTTTGAGCTGTGTTGATAGATTAGTCAGTCAGTAACGATTGCCTATTATGTATATACAAATGATTGCATCTTTTGCCTACCTTACCAGGCGGGTAAGGTTTAGACAAACCTATTATATAAATCTATATTAGACAAATGGATTATATTTAACAGTTGTAAGATAGTTTAATTATCTAAAAACAAAATATTTACAGTTTATTTACAAGAAATATACAAAGTATAGAAAATATAAGAATCTTCTTCGAGGCTGCCGCTGCTGCCGATCGGCAAGGTTCCTAGCAGGCTGGCAGCGTTTCCTCTTTAATGTTATTCAAATGTAGGTATATTGTACCATGTTTATTTTTAGTAGTTACTTCATTTACACCTATGGCAAAAACAAACATAGTATTTGAAGTTCGATTTTTGATAGCAAAAAGGCTAATAAAAGGATTTATTGTTTCAGAATATTTTGGCAACATTCGCGTAGTGTAAATCAAACATTTATTTTCCACTTTGTATTAAAATAAATAACCGCTCTCAAACAACGCATTAAGCAATATATTTTCCAAGCTTTTGTATGGCGAAGTGAAGTATGTCGGTACGGTCAGTGACGAAAGCGTTAACAATTTTTTATTGGTATGATAAAAATTACATTGAAAACTAAGTTTTCATATAACTTTACACTAGACTTTCTAAAACAGCTCCACACGATATAAACTTAAATTTCCACAACGTGCTTGCATGTGCAAGGAGACTGGATATAAAGTTAACGTTACAACGTTGTTTGTGTTTTATTTAAAATTAATATAACTAAGAAATACTAATAATATGTAAGAAATACTCAATGATATTTTAAGTAATAATAATAACAACAACTAACTTGACCTGTGTCGCGTTACCGGCATCAACGGATGCACTTTACGTACACTCAGTACCTACGTGTAAACGTGCAACTAAAAGTAAGTGCCCCAAAATAACCAAAAATGCCATTGTGTGCTATCAGATATCGTAATGTTGTGTAGATATTGCAATTTTAAGCTATTTATGTGTGCGTTAGAGTTCCATTTCTCGGTAATTTTTTTAAATATCGAATTTTGTGTAGGTTACCTATCTACCCCTTTTTTTCAAACATAGTCATGCCTAGCAAAATGAAAATGGTAAGAAAAATAGACTATTTACTAGAAATACTAAGTTATTTAGATTAGAAATGCAAATATCATTTTTTTTTACACTCATCTGCTTTTGATGTTAACTGTACCAGCCGCTACTACAAACGCGGAAGCGATTGTGAAAGCTCCGCATACAATGGCTGACAGTATAATATTAAGTTTCACTTGTTTATATACGGTTTTTTTTATATTTGTACCTAAAACAAAAAATATAGAATCTACATTTATATAGTCTTCAGTTATGTTTTTTTAAACCTAATAAGTTTTGTATGTTTTTTTTTCTTTTTAAAGCCAATTAACTCAGCTCATATTTTGTAATGCCTTTTATTTGGTAATAAAAAAAAACTGGTATCACAGATTGACTTCTCTGAATGTGAAAAGGACGATAACTGTGACAACAAAGTTTCTCTATCTGATCAATTTCAATTTCCGTCGGCGATGTACAAACAATTCAATTGTACCCATTAACTTAACCGATGGTGTTTTCCTTGAGAATGTTTTCCTGTATGTGTTCACGATGCAAAAGCAAACACAATTTCACTTGGTTATCAAACAAAACCTAACATTTGTGTTGACAAAGGTTACATAATTTAACAATGTATGTATTTAATTGTTGACGCACCAGTTGGTTTATTCGTATGTATTTTCTTTGAGTCATTACGCTTTCCTTAGAGTCATTACCACGTGCGAGTCGCTCCTGTTTATTGCTTACTCAAACTAAAATAATTATTTTATAGATCTGTTGAAGCTTGAGTCAGGCTTTACATTTTAAAACTTTAAGCTTTGAACGTTAAATATTGAGTGCGGTTGCAGTAGGTCAACGACTTTCGAACTTTAAATAAAATGTTTAGATGAAAAATTCAAATTATTGCGTCCTTTGTGTGAATATTATTTTTCAAAAGACAAATTAAAAAAAATAAAAATATATACAAATTTAAGTTAATAAAAACATTTAGAGAAATTTTATTATTTTGGCTTAATCTCTAGTTATTTGCACTCATTATAAAAAGGCAAAAGCAAAGGTATTCACGGTCAGAATGATAACATAAATTACTATTTTTGAATAACATTGAGTGCCTAGTCAAAAAGGAACGTTGAAAATACTTTTTAAAAACTATAATTAAAGCTGGTGACAAGGTCTACACCGATGCGGAGGTGAATCAAAAATGCAAAGGCAGTTGCCAACCACCGTTGCAATGACTGCTGACCCTGCATAATAATTATAAGGAATAGCCCACACAAATGGACCACATGCGGCTGGTGATGCTGAGCATTTACTAACACAAAGAGGCGAGGGTATACAATATGCCAACATAACATTATACACAAATCAATAAACAGTATAACACTTGCCTTACAAATCAAAATTGCTTATCAATAATAAAACAAATAAAGTCCTAAATCCAATAAGGAAGGTCATAAAGTACATTTACCCTATATTCTTACATTTTCCTCGTCTACTTTCCCTTTGGGCAGGTTTTTTAGAACCGCCTTTGTCCGTTTGCTCGATTCTATGCGAACATTGGTAGGGTCTATCGTAACTCTTTGTTAAAATGACCGACCGTGCCCAACCTCCGTCGGTCTAATTGATTCATGAGGCATATGAGTCTGAGATAAGACCTTAATAACGACTGACACGGTACTTAATTAGTGACTATTTTACCCAGTATACGGGTTATGATAAGCCCGGATATATATTACAACATCCCTTTTATATTACTGCCCTTTTATGTTGGAATGCATTCCTATGAAGTGGTGATTTATGATTAATTTTAAGTAGGTACGTATGAAATTATTGAAGAAAGTCAAGGTAACTTTATAAAGTTATATACTCGTACATACCTATATAAATATTAAGAATAACTATGATAATTTCTGCCTAATATTTTCACCTTCTTTATCTAAACATGACGCTTTAATGTTTATTTTAATAAAACAAATGTCCATGTCCCTAAAGTCTAACTGATAACGCAACATGGCTCCAAGCGTGACGGTGCAGAAATTTCGCCCTCTCGGTTAGAATGTTTGTTTTTTTGGCAAGAAAATATTTTTATCTCACTCGGGGGAGATAAGTTCACAAGGAGTTTTATTAACGACACTTCGGAGTAGGGACCGCAAAGATTAGGCTTTTCTATCATGTACTTACCTACGAGTTTGTTCACTTATGTCATTCATGGGTGATTATTTTATGGTTGGATCGTTTACATTAACAAGGTACGAAAATTAAGATAGCTATTGTATTCAGATTTAGGTTTTAAATTGTAAATTGATACTTTCTTTCTTATAGCATTGTTTTGTTTCAGGTAAGTATCGCAATTATATATAAAAAAAACTACATTGATGATTTAATGTTCATTAATATATTTTAAATTCCAGGATTAGTTACAGAAAACTGGTGGTTATTGATAGACTTGAAAGCGTAGGTCTGAGCCCTGTATCTTTATAATTAAGATAGATAATTACGACTTTATTCGGTAACGACCTATGAGAAAATTAACTGTAGCCGGCACTAAATCTTACCTGGCAAGCTGTTACCCTTACGTAGGTATTTCCTACCCTCCAGGATATCCCTAAGGTCTATAGGTAATCACTACGAACCAGCATCGCCCCCGGCTCGTTTGTCACAAGCTCTAATAGAGGTTTTTGCCTAATGCCTCCATTCTTTTCGCGTCACTTTTTGCCCTCTCTTCACTTATTTGTCCCACTACGCGGAATTTTGCTTGAAATTTGGTGCCTTGACCTTAATTAGATTGCATGATGTGCATATACACAAGTAGCTATTTTGATCAAGATTATTTGGTGTTACCTACTTTATGTTTTATTTTGTTCATGGTTCTTTAATAACTGAAAGAGAGAATGAAATAATTTATTAGTGTGCGCGGGGTCGAAATGTACCTCCGTATATCAGAGCTTTAACATAACCTGAGATTAGCGTGAAGTTATGATTGTTATTACTAATTTACTGATATTTTGAAGATTATACTTATTTATCGATAGTTTATTTAATCCAACCTTGGTAATAATATCTGCCAAATTTTTCGTGTTAAAGTACGTGATGATGTCTATATTTTTGTATGTATAAATTTGATCTATTTGCAAAAAAAACTATTTTATTTAATAAAACAGTAGCCTTAACAGGAAATTGAACTACCGAAATCCAATATACGATATTGAATAACAGACATAACTACCTACTCTGTTTTTTATTACATGGTGTAGTGGGGTACCTATTATGTGGATAGGATAATTTTAAATTTAAAAGCTTATTTTTTTTGTAATAAAGCGCTGGATAAAGAGCTAAAACCTTTAGAATATGAGTGCAATGCTCCGTGGCCAGATTCCGCTTGCCTAGTAATAGCAACAAACACCGAAAATTACAACTGTTTACCTAATACTAGAGACTCAGGTGGCACAACACAGAGGTAGAGGCTTAAACGATTTTCCTTCCCTTAAAACCTCATCCCGCTCTGGTAATAAAGGCTAGTTTTATGTTAAAACGGTACACTTGCTAGGAATATTTTAGTGGTGTGCGCATTTTGTAATTACGTACCAACAATCATCAGTTAAATTGTAAATGGTCTTGTAAGACTAGTCATTAGTGAACCAAAGTAAAGTTTGTCACGAACTTGGCTCATGTTACTTCTCTATTAGTTAAGTTCCTTTTGATTATCAAGCCAAAGAAAATAGTTTTGTAAAATTTTGAATTTATTTGTCAAACTTGAACAATACAACATGTTAGGTGTTATAAAAAGATGAAACAATATTTTAAGAAAAGTAGAGTTCCAAATTCGTTTAAGATATTATAAAATTACCTATTATAAAGTATGATTTTTGTACAACCTTTTTTTATGTATGGAATTGTATTGAAGAGGAATGACACTTGAATATTTTAAAAAGTCGGTCAAGTGCGAGTGCGGAGTCACGCACCGATGGTTGCTATTTTGATATTGCTATTTGATATTAATTTCATCTTGATACCTCCACGCGTTACTGAGAAAAAAGGTCTTCACATACGTACAACGAAGTGATCCAATATAAGGGTAGCATTTTTTCTTTTGAGGTACGGAGCGCTAAAAAAGGAAAATAATGTTAAATTTTATTTTAAGTGATTGATTATTGTTATATCTATGTGACAGAATATACCCGAGACGGAAGACAAACGAAGGAGCGATTATAAAAGTTTCAGATGTGTAACTTGAATGTTGTTTTTCTGTGAATCTGTTGGGTTTCCGGCTATCATTTCATGGCTATAAAATTACACAAACCATACAGAATACAATTTTCTTTTATTATGCTAATGGTAACCTTTCTGTGAAGTCAAACCTATGAATAGTAGTAGAATTAAATTGTAGGCTGAATATGGTGCGAGCTCTGCAGATATAACCCGCTATTCCCGTACGTGAAAATTGACAATTAGACTGAAAATTGCGTAACAATCGTCAGATATGTGAAGTGCGCACTCAACCACGTCTGTCTGATGTTTACAGAGAAAATATCTTCAATGCAAATTCATGAGTCTTATTTATAAGACGGATCTGTTTTAATGGTACTTTCTTTAAGAACATTGGTTGTGATATTGAGTATGTATTATCAATTCAACTCTTGGTTTTAGTTTGAATAGTTTATTTGTAGTTATAGTTTGAATATTATATTTTCGTAGGTAGTTTTGAGACGGCAGTAGTTCTGGTTTAGTTTTGACGTTGAGCTATTTAACTTTTCAGTAATTTAAAAGCTAAAGTACCTATTAAAATGGTCAAATCAACATAAAAATCATATTTGCATTTAAAATATCATTCGATTTTCAGTTACTAGTTTTAAATAAAAGTATTAAGAGTTTTTTTTAATAAACCCCTCGCAATATACACTAGAATAACAAATTTCTAAAAATCTCACATGTGATTGGAGGTTAGGGGAGGGGGTTGAGCCAAATCTCACGACATCTCACCAGGGGGAGAGGGAGTAAAAAAATCGCCAAAAATGTTTCACGTAATTAATGGACGCCCCCTTATCCAAATAGTAATTGAGAACGTACATACCAAATCCCATAAAAGGACGTATG
Organism: Ochropacha duplaris; assembly: GCA_951361185.1. Taxonomy (NCBI): domain Eukaryota; kingdom Metazoa; phylum Arthropoda; class Insecta; order Lepidoptera; family Drepanidae; genus Ochropacha; species Ochropacha duplaris. The sequence continues at coordinate 5,529,923 of OX592707.1, read as the reverse complement.
TATTGTAAGCCATCGTTCACAGGTGTAGTTAAAGCACAGTATTACACACGAAGCCTTTACCGGGCCGGCAAGCTAGAGGTGCGTAATGCAATGAAGTCAGCTCGAGTCAATTCCATGCGGTCACACACGGGAAGCGCTGCTATTAGGTGTTAACTTGACGCTGGACAAAGACATGGACTGTAATGCGGTTTGTCTACCTACGTTCCGTAAATTGCAATAGATGCAACGGTTTGTTTTGTCTTTCCACTACGCTTAAAGCTTTGAAACACATACCTAAAAATATACTCTAAAACATGGAATTTTAAAGAAGGCAGTGCAGTGCCGAAATTAAGTTTTTCAAATAAATTACTATGATGATCTACAGGGCTATATTTATTTATGTTATTTCCCCCTCCGCCCTACGAGTATTTACATAAATGTTTTCTTCATCAGATAACCTTCAATAACGTCCCTGGTCATAATTATTACTGTTATTATTATTTCTATCATCCGTCATTCTTTTCAGCAACCAGTTCTTCCTTATTTAATCACATAATTAGCAAAAAACCGGTAAATTGTAGAAGAAAGTAGGACTCGCGCCTTGAGTGGGTTTCGTATACCATCACTTTATTTTTTATTTTGAATGCGCTGACGTACTCAATATGTGTAAATTTTACCGCAAATATAAAGTCTAAATCGTGATTTAAAATTAATCGTTTTAATATTTATCATTTACCAAAAGAAAGGCCATACCATCTTATTATGCTAATGTAATTTGAGCGTTAGTACAAATTAATTTCAACATGATAGGTACCGTCGTTTCTGAGAAAAATAACGTGATCAGACAACAAAGTGATCCTATAATGGTTCCATTTTTCGTTCCATCATCTCTACTTATTGTTTCGTAGCAGAAGCTACGGCGTAGCACCTAACATTTATTACAATGCCCACGATTGCTTATATTGACCGTGTAGTTGGAAAGAATAACTTTTGTGTCAATTATTTAGTACGAAGGAAAAGGTCCAGTAGAGATAGGGCCGGGTTTGGTTTTGTCATCGCCTAAATATAATCAACCAGATAATAATAGGTAATAATATTGGTAAATAATAAATAATCATTATATTAGTGGTAAATTGGAAGATATTTGTTGTTCTGTTAGTCTAGTGATCTTGAAAACTAACGAATATAATCAATTATATTATAACTAAAAAAGTGTACATACAGTACAGCATTCACTCTAAAAATTAGTACACAAACGCACATATAAATAACGTAATATTGCAATATCACACTATATTACGATATTTTATAACACACGATGGCATGTTTGGTTGTTTTTTGTCACTTTTACATTGAATTGCACTCGGTACGTCAAGTGCATCCGTTGACATGCGCAGTGCTTATAACCTATCTACTATTATAATATCATTGATTATAATAACATTATTTTCAACACCCATGTTACAATTTAGACTACTTACGACTACTTACTTAATTAAAACAGACACCTAGTCAATATCAAAATGAAAACATTGCATGCAGTTGCGGTATGTAGTAAACAGTTTCGTATTAACGTTTGGTGTTTACGCAAGTCTCTGGGCGTCTTATGGAAGTACATAGCGATTCGGTGAACATTCCCGCTATATTTCCCGGGTGTAATACCGAACTTATGAACAAAGCATCCCTTGTACCGTCTAATACCCAACATGGCTTCACACCGCTCGACCGCTGCCAATTCTCGTCGCCCGTACATTGCATATCCACCGTAATGGGTACCTGCCTACAGTTTTTGGTATTTATCTGGCAAATATTATGTTCTTTGAATGAAATGATTTTGTCCTACTTAAAATTTTGTAGAGTTACGTGTGGACTCGAAAGGAAAAATCCATTATTATGAGTATATGAAGTTGAGATTTTACTGTTACCGTTAACTTGTTGAGCTGCGACGCTACATCGTAACTTCATTCGTGAAGAGAAGCAAACTTCTTAAATTTATATTTAAGGCGCTACAAAGTTAAACCCGCCTCACAAACTCCACTGTTTTAGAGACAAGTGTAGGGAAAACGGGCAAAGAAAAGGCGAGACACTTTAGAATTTTAGAAATTTTGTCTCGGAAACTTGGTAATTTTGCAAGGAGGCGCATTTTGGACGCGAGTAAACATAAATAATTGGACTTGTTCTTTGTTTATACACAGCGAGGTCTATCAAACAAAATTAACGCATAATTACCGATCATTTTAATTTGACAAATATTATATCTACCTTACTCCTGCCTGCTATATCTGACGGATCAATAAAGTGTTCTCTCATAGATTCGTTCCAGGTAATGTCTTGTTCAAATAAGTCTAGGCTACTACTAGGAAACTATTTGCCGTAGGCTAGTATGTACTAGTCTACGGCAAATAGATTGTCAGTTTCACATTCATATGTATGTATGTGTTAGTCCGTAGAAGCATAATTTCAAGGGCTCAGGTGGTACGCGACGGTGTATTTTACTCGCGGAGCTATTCACTCGTAAACTAACGGATTTAATGCCTAGAGTACCCCTAAAACTTTTCCTACGCTATTAAGTAAACTGGCTTCATATTTTCAAGCTATAAAACAGTTATTCTTACATTGAATAAAATTTGGTTTTAAAAATAAACGAAAGGTCATTAGGTGAGGTCAGAACTTTCCGAGTAATAAACTCAGCAATAAAATGAGATCTCTGTAAATTCCCGTTCAGTTTTTTCACGGCAGACTCTGTCGAATATTTAATCCAATTACAACGAGTTCTTATTTTTTTTAAACTCATTTGATATTGTACCTACTCATATACTGTGAGTCCTAGCGAATTTATCGTATGTTTTGCTCGCACGCCGTATCCATCTCTGTCGCAATGTGGTTTGTATTTTTACATGACTTTAGTTTTTGTCCAATGCTTTTATCATCTTTGGGAAACTCAAACAATGTTTCACTAAGCATTTGTATCTTTTGATGTTATACAAATCGATTTATTGTAGACCGACAAATATAAGAAATATATTTTGTTGGGTCAAGGGTAGGCACTGTAATGTTCAAGGGTGCGAGAGAAGTGCACGGACGGCATAAACATAAAAATCTTTAAAGTTGTTTGATATAAAAATCAAAATTGTTAGGTATAATATATAATATACCTTGTAAACTGAATGGATCAAATCAAGCAAAATTATGATTTAATTCAAATATTTACATGTACCTACTTTATTTTATGAATTGCTTTTTTATATTTAATTATCTGCAACACATGTACAAAATATACAAACAAATGTACAACTATAGTATGTTTGTAAACAGTATTGCTTATATTATAAATAGTTTGCAAACATTGAATTAAATATAAAAATAATATCTTCATTATCCTTTACCGTTATAGAGCAATAAAAGTAGTAATTTAATACAGTACATTTGTACATACAAAGTTGGGTCAGACCTACAAGGAGGAGGGTAATAGGGCAAATTCATAGATTTCCGGATGATTGCAGGTCGTGCGTGACTGAACGACCGTCTGAACCTACCTATTCTATTATATACAAGTATAACTTACTTTCATAATACATATTCTGATTCATGTTGATATCAGTACAATTTATAGATATTAAAATAGGTTGTAACTGATATATGATTCCGATATCATGTATAATTTTCATTACTACATTCCTTTTACCGCATTAGGTAAGTCGACAAAAATATAAATAATTCTGGAGTTGGTTGGCTGCAATCAAAGATTTTATTTATAAATTATTAATTTTCTGTAGCCCGGAGTTAAAGAGACCATTTTATATTGGGACTTAAATAACTTTGGTGAAATGTGGATCTCAGTTCTAAGACCTGTGCATGTTTTTATGAGCGTGAAGATATGCATTCAAAATTCTATATATATATTTTTTTATTCTGGATAGGCTTGTGTTTGACTACAATCTTACTATGGTAAGTGATGATGTGGCCGAAAGTGGTAAGCACACAAAGCTTGGCGACAGATTTTCAACTTGAGGGTGGTAGCCAGCCAGTTGGGTACTACAAAGTACCCTACCACTGTGCTATGGTTTCCTCACGATGTTTTCCTTCACCGAAAGCTCAAGCTCATTGTAGGATTCGAACCCACGACCTTCGCCGCGGTATCCGACGTCACTTACCACTGAGCTATCATCGCCTTAACAAAGTGTTTTGTTATATATGCTAATTCTTATTCAAGGTAAATTAAAATCGCCTTTTCAGCTATATAACATTTTATAGCCCTTTGAGTTATATAACACGTTATGGCCTTTATAACTACTCGTTGTTAGGCTATTGACCCGATGAAAAGTTGGAGGTCTACAATGTTATTAAGTAGCAAGCAACATTGTAACGCAATTCATAAGTTTAATTTAAGGTTACATTGTAATATTAATCATATTCCGAATCATTTTATGTCTTATTAACTCTTTCGCAATTTTACTTAAAGCAACTTAAATTAATATATTCTCCTTTTTCATTGAGGGACTATTGTAATTATGTCAAGCATTTTGGGCGCGTTGGACTCACCCAGTTCACACGACCGTTCGTAATTTATCCAAGATTTTTTTTATATATATATATTTGAATGTTGATAATAATTTACAACGGGCCTGTTGGTGTAGTTGGTTAAACACACTGCCCAAGTATCACGCCACTGGACATATACTACATATTTGTGAGTATGAATATATCCTGTTTGTACTATCTCTCTCTGGGTGGTATTATCTTTTAAAAAAAGAGTAGGCTTTTTTAGATATACCTTGGATATACCTAATATCAGTTATCTGGTTGCTATAGCAAAAGCTCTGCTTAGTTTGAAATCAGATGACAGTATGTGAAGGATATACCTATATATCTCCCAGGATATTTTTTTTTATAATTTGTACTAAATTTTACAGTCCAAAGCCTGTTAAGTGTGATAGAAAGTTAGATTTTGCTGTTTCATAGACAGTAGCGACGGCTGCAGCGTGCAGGTAGTTATATAATGTAATAGTTTATTTTTTTCAATATAACTTTCGAATCTATTTATTTATTTTTAGGAAGATTAAATTTTGAGGTGATGATAGCTCAGTGGTAAGTGACGTCGGATAACGCGGCGAAGGTCGTGGGTTCGAATCCTACAATGAGCTTGAGCTTTCGGTGAAGGAAAACATCGTGAGGAAACCACAGCACGGTGGTAGGGTACTTTGTAGTACTCGACTGGCTGGCTACCACCCTCAAGTTGAAAATCTGTCGTCAAGCACCCGTTGGTGTGTTCCGGCAATTGCACTTGAGAGCCAGTTCGCCTTTAAGGCATTGTAATAAGGTGTGCAACACATTAGCAATCCCCTGGTATTGCCAATGTCTATAGGCGACGGTTGTCACTTACCATCAGGTGACCCGCCTGTCTCGTTGTCACTTGTGACATAAAAAAAATGACATATAAAAAAGAACAACTTAATGCTAATTACAAATCTCCATAAACTTTAACAGTTAGTAGTTTATGATCTACAACCAAATCATAAACATCGATATCATTGATGGAAAATCTAATAAGTACATCTTTTGAAATTGTGGTGACATTGACACATGTCTGTGCGAAGCGTTAAGTCTGAGTACCTACTGTAGCGTAAAAGCCGTTTTTGTACTGAGATGTAGAGATTGAGTGGCTGATCGATAGGCGACTGTGTTACGGGGAAACCTCTAGGGCAATCTGAATAGTAAATACTTAGTTTTAGAACTTAAATACACTATGTATAGTTTATTCATATCTATTATTTATGCAAAGAAATGATCTCATAATATATTAATATACTCGTATCTACACTAACACATTGTGACAGTATAATAGTATAATTTTCTTTTTAATTGCACAATAAACGTGCCTCCATAGTAACCTACGTGCAGGTAATTCAAACCCAAGCAAATGACAAGGCGTGGTTGACTAATAAATTGCTGATTTGAATTTTTACAATACCAGCTAAGATTTACACACTCAGTGTAAAATAAATGTGCTACATTAAGGCTTAAACTTATTTTAGTTACCCAGTGAATTTAAAATTACATTGCAGTCAATTTTGTTTAATACCTTTGGGGCTTTCTCTCTAGAGGTTAATTGGTTCTCCGGGAAACTTTACAAGCCATATGTGGTTTTCTGGATTTGCCTACTCGGAATGAATTTAGTGAGCAGGTGGGTCGGCCGCTGCCCCAATTTCAGTACCTCTATATCGCAATATGATATTACCTTCTATATTGGTACTCCTATTTAAGTACGTTGAGTTGGTTCACCCGCGTTGTGAAGTGAAGACCGAACTATTAGGCATATATTATTATGTTACCTTATAATCACGTGTCTATATGTAGATCTCTACAAAAATAATAGATATCATCTATGATGTCGGCAGTTAGTAACCAAAATCAAATTATCAGCTATGTACCTTCTTCGTCAGAGTACCTACGTAGATTTAATACTGCAAAATTTTCAAAATGGCGGCGGAACATGCGCTGCAATAAAGATCGGTCTTCAACACAGTATTTATACGAAATTTTAATAAGCTTTTCTAGACATTCTAAAGAATGACAAAAATGTTTTCGTGTTTCTTGTAGCTCTTTAGCAACAGCGAAAGCCCTACATATTTTTTCTGAATGTTAGGATGGACCTAATATTGGCGCTTTCATTCACCGTTTCTTTTTTATGATGGTTATATAAGAGTTTTTATTACGGTTATATAAAATAATGACTTCATGAAAACATCGTGTCAAATCTCGTCGACAAAGTGACTAAAATTACAATTATTTGAGTAGTATCGTGTGCAAACTGTGATTTAATTTAGTATTGGTTTAATTTCACTAACTGTGAGTTACTTACGTGTGATATACTTATAGAAATAGTACGTTAATGGTTATAAATTTCGATGTAGGTTTAAGAGCTATGCATAATATAAACTTAGTAATAGGGTCCCGTTTTTACCCTTTGGGTACGGAACCCTAAAAAAACGAGTGCATGGGTAATTGAGTATTTTTTTTAAAAAGACGCAACACACTCGTGCATTATGATAATAAACTATTCTATAATTGTTAAAAGATTATCATGCATTGCCATGAACGAGTGTATCGAAAAATAACAATGACATTCTAAAGTAGATATCGGCTCAATAAATATAATGTAGTCTGAAATATTTTAAATTAAAGTTTAATTTAGTTTTGTTTCAAAATGTTGGGTTCCAACAAAGTCATAATTTAATTAAGAGTTACGCAATAACTTGGTTTGGGGCCTGTTGTAACTATTCTCTGATGTTTTGATTACAATTAAAATGAAGCTCGTCTTCAGTGCGAGAGTTAATTGCTTCACGCAGGCAAACTTTCAAGCCACATGCGGCCAGTCTTCAGGATCATTTTATTTTAATTTGGCTGGCTAAATTGATTTAAAGTCAAGGATTATGATTCCTAAATCAAAAAGTTAACTTTTTGCCTTCTGGGAACCTTGCCGATCGGCGGCAGCGGCAGCCTCGAAGAAGTTTTATTTTTATTATAATTATTATTATTATAATTGTACATTTGCTTGTATATTTTGTACATTTGTTGTAAATAAAATGTTTTTGATCCACTTTTTTATCACTTATCAGTGATGTGTACCTAATTACTGCTGATAATTATACCTTATTATATGATACAGTGTACCTACCACATGAGAGAGACAGTACATGAGACAAAATGATTGAAGCTACTCTCGTATGTGTACATTTACCGCAAAATGATAAGACATAACACATTCCAGTCTAATATACAAAAGAGAAATTATCTTCGGGAATGCTGTCATGAATTTTGTGACCTGGTGCCACCTTTGTATCCTTAAGCTTCTTCAATCGTCTGCACAACGATTCAGTCAAACGTTCATATTAATTTATATATTGTTATATATATATTGACGATCATTGGTATATAGAATATGCCTCCCCATAAAAGTTTTCCCGCTACGAGTCTTTGAAAGGGGCGTATAAAGAGCTTGAGAAGGTTTGTTTATTTCTTAGGTTTAGGTTTGTAGGTCAGAAATACATCGGCAATCGCCCTGGTATGGCAAATGTCCATTGGCGTCAGTGAGCACATACCATCATATGAAGCGTTGCCAGATTGTCGACCTATTGACAATTATATTATAAGTAAAAAGGTGTAGAAGGGTTAGAAGCGCTCCGCGAGCATGTTAAAATATGGTTTTATAATGTTTATAAAGGTAGATATATAGGTAACACTGTCTTGTTACACCATACTGATCTGAGTGTGAATATCCAACTTACATTACGATGGGCAACCATATCATAAAATGGAACTACTACCAGGAAACTTTTTGTAGAAAAGCGGTTAAAAAACGATTGCTATATCTATACCTATTTCATTATTTAACAACATAAGAATGTTTGTTATTAGAATAGTTGTCTTTAGCAACCCTATCTACACCTAGGTACTGTTCCAAAGTTGAACGTTTGTACTGAAAACGAAAAGTGGATGCTCAAGGGCCAATTAGTACCGTTCCGTAATTTGATAGGATTAATAAATCGGACCAAATAGAAACATCAAATTTTTCATGTCGGCTTGTGTACCCGCGTTTTAATTTGTTTAAAAAATTTATGAGTTGAAATCTATTCGTATAATTTTCCGTCATCCCAATGGAGTCTTTGAGAAGCCACGCGCTCTAATGTGATGTGTATATGAATGAAGTAAAGTATACAATAAAGTCTGCCACTTTCTGGGGAGGAGGGGCGAGGGGGGGGGGAGAGGCAACGCACACATAAATAGTGTTAACACTAATGCATATTTTGATCACATCAATGGAGTAGCACAAGTTTTAAAACTCCAAGATTGCATTGAAGTGGGTACTAAGTACTATCTTAGGAGTTTAATCCAATAAATTAAAAATCAAGAAAATACCTTTTAACAAGTATTTCTGGAATTATCATTTAATTATATTTGTACCTCAAAACTTCAGCTTAATAATTAATATTGCGTGATGTAAGTAATAGAATTGTCTAGCATGTTGACAACTTAAATCGAAAATTTTATGAAATAAATTGTTGTTTGTTTTGAAAAGTTACTAGTGAGTTTTCGTCTCAAGTCTGCATTTAAGCCTAAACAAGAACGCTTTTCATTTTCACACTCCGTGTTCGAGTCGCTCCACTTTACTCCAACGAGTTGGCGTCAACTTCCACAAAGCTTTTGAATAAAGACTACGGCATTTGTGCTTTTTTAGGTAGAACTTTTTAACGTTGTTTTTTTGGATACGCTTTTGTTACAAATTATCACAGAACTTAGTGGGCTAATTTTTCAATTGTTTGGTCAAACAAGTTTTTGCTTTGTCGCTGTGTTGAGTTCAGTACGAAGCACTGCAATTATATACAGTAGAATATAGATTGATATTTATTAAGGAGACGAACCTACTTGTTAATAGAGCTCGAGTTTTTGGTGATGGAAAGCACGGTGGTAGGGAACTTTGTCCACCACTTTCAAGTCGTCCTGATTGTTACACTTCTGGGATAAAATTAAATATTTACCTCATATATTTCGTAGGTTTGTATATTTCTTATATATATTTGTTCACAATAAACTAAACCTCACTCTGACTTTTAATTAATTCGATGTTGGATAATTTGAACTTGGAGATTACTTGTGAACCTTAATTACTCTATCCCTTAATAGACGGTAACTTAAGCTGTGATGGATCCGATGTATCATGTAGACAAACTGAGTTTCATTTATGCTTAGTGAAGATAATTTATTATTTACTAACTTGGAATTCGTTCGGTTTGTCCATTCCTAGGTTCAAGGTATTCCCAAGAAAAAAAACCCTAGAATCCGATCAGTCGTTTAGCGTGTATACCGAAAAGTTAAAAAGAGTTTTGAATTTCTAATATTATATCAATATCGATTTGTTAATTGAGTGCTTTAATATCTAAAGCAATTTAAATAACCTAATTAAGTAATAATGTTGGTAACTATAATGTAATCTCTAAGAAAATAAAATATTCATAAATAAAAATAAGATCGCTGCACTGCGCAAATATACTTTAGAAGGCTGATGGTACTACTCGTATGAAAGCTACACGAATAGTTATTAATTAACGCAAGTCTAGAAATAAAAAAATATTATATTGTATCAAATTTTTCCAGTCAATTAAAGTAGGTACGTAAAGTTTGAGAGCAACATCATCACAAATGTAGGGAGCTAATCGAGTAATCCAACTGTTAAATACCCATGGGGGATTAAATCCCAATTTGTTTAAGGGCAGATGACATAACGCACCATGCGGCACGCGGCGCGCGGCTCGACTGTGTGACAGACGGGGGTCTACCAACATGTAACTAAATAATATTTTGCACAAGCACGTACCCTTCCGCAGGTCACTTTGTGAATTTTGTTATAATTTCACACTCGATTCTTACACGGGTTTAATTTAGCAACTCGTTTGGCGTTGACTCGTGGCATTTTACATGAGATTTCATCACGGGCTCGTTTTGATGTTACATTCAACGTTGTTTACACAGATTATTCTTTTAATTTTTTATTTAAAATTATACTCTCGCCCCACTTGAATCATGTTTTTAAAATGGATCTTCAGTACATAGGTAGTAGTTATCGTTGCGTAACTTGTAATTACTTATATTGCCAATTTTTTTTTAGTTTGTCAAACGTCTAATATTTTATTGAATATACCAGTTTCGATCACTATAATGGATACGAGTATGATGAGCAATGACTAAGGTCACATATTATACTATATAAAGAGTTAAATTGCTTTCGTCGGTTAATACGTATCAAAACTAAAATACGATCTTGTGAGAGTCGCGAGAAGGTACTGAATGCAGGTAGCGCAAGACCGGCCATCGTATAGAGTTCCTTGGGGGAGGCCTTTGTCTAGCAGTGGACGTTTTCAAGCTGAAACGATGATGATGATTGAATCCGATTTAATATAATAACGGCCATTGTATACTTTTCTTCTTAAAATATACTTTTAGTTAAAAGAAACTACTAAAATCAAAGTCAAAACCATTTATTCAGTTTAGTTAGTACAGTACTTATCGTATATACGCAAAACCACCAGCATATTTTTTCTGTTATTTAGGTTAATAAATTGTTGATAACGTTGAAACCTTCATGCTATTGAAATAGCTTTTTTTTTTCAAGTTTATTGCAATGAAAAGTTGAATTTAATTAAAATCATGCAAATGTACACCTTCAGTAAAAGCAAGCCAACTCCGCGAGTGTTTTTTCAAAAGTCTTTTTTATTAAAGCATTCAACTTTATAAAGCTTCAAAGTTTGAATGTGACAAACATTTGGTCATAATATCGTACCTAATATTGACTCAAGTTAAATGAGGATTTAACTAAGTTCACAACATTCAATTTGTTGAATAAGTAACTTGTTCACTTCAAGTAGGTAAGATAATTATAGTTTTGAAATTACTTTACAAGTTGTTACCTATGTCATTATTGATATTGTTCATTATATTATGATACCTGAGGTATTTTAGCTAATGTACACTACTTAATAACAATAATTCCTATGATTTACCACTTGTCGTAGGTTTGATTCTCACCCAGGACAAACATTTATGTGTATGAACATATTTGTTTATTCTGAGTTTGGGCGTAAATATGTAATTTATGTGTATATTTCAGGTAGATTTCTGCTCCGCGGTTTAAACCTAGACCCCCTATTTCACGCATTCAGGGGTTAACATTTTCAAAAACCTTTCTTACAGAATTTTACGTTGAGGAACTAGTTATTTTTTTGTCACATTTTAAATTTATATTTAGCCTAGTTTATTTTTAATTTTGGTTTAGTCTGTGCATTTGATAGGTCAGTCCGTCAGTCAGTCACCCAGGACAAGTCTTTTGGAAAGAAAGCAAGATAATACCTGTATATGCTTCACACCATAATAAAATATACATACTATTATAATATATGCCGATTCTATATAAAAATATTATCTAAAAAAAAACAGCATCAATCAAATATGGTGAGTATAGGTACAAGCTCTATTTAGTTTATAATTAGATGATAGTCTCTTAATAAGACCCCTAGTTGTTATTATTTTCTTGTTAATCTATTGCGGTAAGCTTTATGACACTATCTGCGAATTAAAGGTAGGCCCATGTAGGTTAAGGACATGATAGCTCAGTGGTAGTGACGTCGGATACCGCGTCGAAGGTCGTGGGTTCGAATCCTACAATGAGCTTGAGCTTTTGGTGAAGGAAAACATCGTGAGGAAACCATAGCACGGTGGTAGGGTACTTTGTAGTACCCGACTGGCTGGCTACCACCTTCAAGTTGAAAATCTTTCACCAAGCACCTATTGGTGTGTTCCGACAGCTGCACTTGGGAGCCAGTTCCCATCTAGGCTTTGTGTGCTTACCACCTTCGACCACATCATCACTTACCATGGTAAGATTGTGGTCAAACACAAGCTTACCCAGAATAACAAAAAAGATAAGTAACTGAAGTAGCCGCCTGTACGAGTACGTACAGAATAAATAAAATTAATTTCGTTATGCGTGTTACTTACCTCATTAACTTTTCACTTATTAATTTGCATCATTAGTGCAATTAGGACAACAGCTAAGGTATTATGTTTCATGTTTTATAATGGAGTCACGAATATTCTCGGAATAGGGATTGGCTACCGAATTAAATCACTTGTTCCGCATATTAATATTCCAGTCAAAGTAATAATGTTAGTTCTATTAATTTATATAAAGGTACCTAATAGATATCACTGGGATAATGTATGTGTACTCCAGTGAACGTTATTAAATATATACCTATATGAATTGTTTCCGTGTCATAACTTAATTTAATAAAATTACGACAAAAATTTGACACTAAATAATAATATATTTATTTACTGTTAAATAAAACATTAACGGTTAACTTTGCTATTTGGAATCACACAGTTTTATTTTTGTTATTTAGTGTTGTAAAGGAAATGATAAAATGAAAGTAAATTAAATTGAACGAACGGAACGGAAGTTGAAAAAGAAGTAAAAGACTTGAAAGTGGCATATGATTTGTAATTACACTGTGCACAATTTGCGAATAGTAATTTTATAGTTTAACTATATTTAGGGATTGAAATAAAAAACATTATGAATAAAAAAATGCAGCAAATAAATATCTTAAGACATTCACGACCTTCTGATCCCAAAATAAGCAGAGTATTGTTCTATGGAAACCAAATAGTTCTTATACTGGTAAGAAGGTAACGGAGTGTAAATATTATACCTATTTGTTCAAAACTGTGTATGACGACGCGTGATTCTTCTCAAATTATCTTCAATATACGATATTGTGTCACATAGGACAAAGGTAGGGAGGAAATAAAGTCTAGTCACGTACTTTCATACCGCAGGGAGTAGCGCTCCTTGCGGGCCAGCTGACCGATTTCGAATCTTCACGTGAGATGGATTCGAATTGAATAAATCGATTACAAACGCCAAACCGTATTCGATTTGAAAGCTTTATACTTGTATTCGATTTCTATCTAATTAGATGACAAACGTATTTGAAGCAGTCTGATCAAGTCTTGGACGAAGAAAAGTATCAAGTTGATAAAAATATTTTTTATTCATGAGAAACATTTTATCAACATCTAATTAATATTATAAAGAGAAAGGATTAGATTATTTTTTTATATTTATTTTTAATGGATAAATAAAAAAAATATTTTAACTGATTAAAAAGAAGATAATATATTTGTTTTTACATTTCGATCATCTTATCTATCTCCAAGTGGAAAAATTGATGTGGCCGAATGTGGCAAGCACAGAAAGCCTAGAAGGTTGAATGGTCTCTAGAGTATCAGCCGAATCATGCTGGTTGGTATTTGGCGACATATTTTACTTGACACTTTGCTGTGTTTTGTTAAGAAAGCTTTAAGTGACCGTCACCACGGCATTAAACGTCATTACCACAGAGCTATCTTCAACTTAACTCAGCATTTTCTGTAAATGATACAGTATTTTGTATTTCAAGGTGTTATGACTGTACCAACATTATGAACCGTTGGAAATTCGACAGGTATCGAATTGTGTTTCCGTATTTCGGACGTGAATCAAAATGATCGCGTGATCGAAGTCGTTTTTGAACCGGCTCATTCGATGCGGCAACTTACCCGTTATGTATATGTGCCTTACTTTGTGTAGGGTAGGTGCTACGTAATAAGCACCTTTGTTTTGCTTATGTTAGGTCAATAGTCGAGCGCTCTAAAATTTCAACAGTACCCACATAATGACAGCGATATTGTTCTATTTAACCAAAATATCTTAAAACAAAGAAATTTAAATATAGTATTAGTTTAAATTCTTTGTCTTAAAACAACTTTTTTTCAACCTAAAGTCTAAATAATTCCGTACGCAAGGAATATATTTATATTATAATGGTATCTTTGCTTGTCAAAGTCTAATCAAAAACATTTCGTGTAAAAGGTGTTTTAGTGACGTTATCGTTATTATATGTGTCGATGATGTATGATAGGTTTTAACTACAACACATTACACTTACTATTCGTGTTTCGAAACATATAAAATTCAACGGTACAGGTTTATTATAAAAATATTTGGGACGGCGCATAGCATCACGTGCCGTCGAGCATTTTGTGGAGCGTTGCCTCTTCCGACGGATACGGCACAAATTATCATAATGCATGCCTCGTCTTGGCAGTTTCAACGTTTTACGCAATAACGGATACCTGAGCGACGCGATTTGCAAGTACCTACGTAGGTCTACAAGACATGTTGATTGACGCGTCTCATTATACCATTATGTTCACACAATATTTTGAATTGTTAGTGTTAGCGAGTTCAATTTTACAACTGTAGGTAAGTCTGTCTAGCACATCACATGAGCGCCAGTTCCCTTCTAGGCTGTTGGGTTTGTGAGGTAGTAACCTCAAGCCACATCATCACTTCATCATATCTGGGTGTAATTATCAATTTAAGTATTTGTTTTAAAAAATAGTAGTATATGTAGTATATCAGTCATCTGGCTTCCATAGTACAAGCTCTGCTTAGTTTGGGATCAGATAGCCGTTTGTGAAAAATGCCTCAGGAAAATGCCTTTATTATCATATCAGCCGTCCACTGCTGGACAAACGCCTCCCTCAAGGATATCTACGACGACCGGTATTACGCTACCCGCATCCAGTGGATTCCCGCAACCCTCACAAGATCGTCGGTCCACCGTGTGGGAGGCCTGCCCACACTATGTCTTCCGGTTCGTGGTTGCCACTCAAGAACCTTTCTGCTCCATCGGCCATCGGTTCTACGATCTATGTGCCCCACTCACTGTCACTTCAGCTTTTAAATTCTTCAGGCTATGTCGGTTACTTTGATTCGCCTGCGGATTTCGTCATTCTTGATTCGATCTTGCAGGGAAACTTCGAAGAGACGTCATAGCACTCTAGCATAGTCCTCTCTATTGCTCTTTGGGTGACTTTGAGCCTTCTTAAGAGGCTCATAATCAGTTACCATGGAGGGATTTGGTGAAACAGTGGTGATACAAAGTTTGTCGGTCAGCTAGAAATAAAAAAAATATTGCAATAAAATGATGATCGTAACAATATATGTGTAGGTACTAATTGTCTGTAGTATCAGCAAGACAAAATTCATGGTGATCTCCAGAAGTACAGATTTAAACCCTAACATAACAATAGCAGGGAAACAACTTGAGCGGGTACGACAATACAAGTATCTCGGTGCTTGGGTTAATGAAGCATGGGAAACAGACCGCAAGAAATTAAACTCAAACTCAAATATATCTTTATTGAATAAACTCATTACAAGTATTTTTAATTGTCAATTTGATTCATGTAATATTCTAACGCTCAGTTCGGAAGGTTACTTTTGCTGAGAAGAGCCGGCAATAAACTCAGCAATTACTTGGATAGAATTTGCCCGAGCCTCTTTCAACAAAATGAAGAAAGTTCTGTGTTGTCGTCAACTAAACATAAAGCTCCGAGTGAGATGACTTCTGTGCTACATCTGGCCAGATGTCATGTACGGCAGCGCAACAAGGACCTTGAAAGTGGATACCACGAAACGTGTAGAAGCATTCGAAATGTGGTGGTATCGTCGCATGTTGCGCATAAGCTGGACCCAGAAGCTGGAGTTAGAAACGAGACCGTGATTCAACGTCTCCATATGCCCTGAAAACTGATGCTTACCATCAAAAAGCGCAAAATAGAATATCTCGGCCACGTGCTTAGGCACGCTAGATACAAGCTGCTCCAATTAATCATGATGGGTAAAGTGGAAGGGAAAAGACGCGTCGGGCGCAGGAAAAAATCGTGGCCTCGAAACATCCGGGAGTGGACCGGGATTACCTCCGTCGAACAACTGTTCCGTTTGGCCAAAGACAAGGAGAGATACAAAAAGTTGACGCCCGACATTCAGGCTTCTTTGAAAAGGCACCTGAAGAAGAAGAAGAAGAATTGTTTGTATTTTTTATACAACTTTAAATTTAGACGAACGTAATCGTTAAAATAAGAACTAGCTTCGAGATATTGTCAGCGAGTAGCATGGGCTATATTCTTTTTATTCCCTCGAATATAAGCGAGTGAAACTGTGGGGCGGAAAGCTAGTACTTACTAAGAGTGTCTGTTTGTCTATACGTGAGCTTAAATGTCGAGAAAAAAACGAAGAAAGGCCCAATTAACTTTGCAAAGATAAATGTTGGTCCTAAACTGTAGGCAGTTGAGCGAAAATGTTCTTAGTCGCGTTTTGTTTAGTGATCTTTTGGTACAATATTAAAACGTTATAGATTTCAATTTAATTGTTATTAATTAATTTTAATTTATTATTAAAATACCTATATATCACCGCTTTCATTAATTGAGTTTTAATTTATTTCATATTTTTTGATTTAGTTGGGTATTTTCATATTACTTTAATAATAGATAACACTAACATATAAAAAGTTTTCAATTGTACGGAAAACAATTGTTTGGAAAACCTCTCACACTTTCCTGACTTTTCATTATATTACTTTCGTAATGAATAAATGTATTACACCGGGGATTCCTTTCTTCACTTTTTTGTTTCCTTATTTTATTATGAACCGAAGAAAAGTGTCTTCTGCTCGAAGCATTTTTTATCAAGGGTGTAATAAATTTAATTTAAACGTTCTTTTTTGATAATTCTAAACGTAAATGGGCTGACCCCGTGACAACTTAGGGACCTAAGTTATTTAATGAGCGGATTATAATCAAAGCGAAGGAATATTTTAACAATGTCGTTGATATTACCTATTGGATAAATTAAAATAATAAAATATTTTTGTATCATTATTATTTTTTAAGCTTTTAGTCCCTTCAGAATAAATAAGAAAAAATGTATGTACCTAATAGAATATCTTGCTTTTGTAAAGGGTGGCAACTAAGCGAATAGCTTGAGAGGCACGCTATTTGATTATTGCTTAGTAATATAATAGGTATTTAAACATTAGTATGACCTCTGGTAAATTGTTTTACTCTTAAATGTGTACCAAATTACACTTGAAAATCTTAACTTTATTTACATCAAATGTACAAAATATACAAACAAATATACAACTATAATATATAAAAAACATCTTCGAGGCTGCCGCTGCAGTTACACTTAAATACAGTCAGAGAGCGATTGAGTATCGTCACAAGCGTTGTTATTTATAATATTCCTTATGTACCTATAGTTTCCAAGTTTAATATTTTGGTAACACATTACATCTGTTTATTTTTCTTTTGTTACAGTTTCTGCAGTAGATGTAGATGCAGTGCTAGGGCGGACAGCATCTTTACCATGTGACGTCACACCCGACGCTAACGAAGACCGTGTCTATATGGTGTTATGGTTTAGAAAAAGTGGAGGAAAGCCTATATACAGGTCAGTTACAAAACAATAATCCTAAACCGTTTTATGTTATTTTGCATGATCCATTCACAGCGCATAGGTACGTGAAATATACTCAGTGTTTATTTGCTCCTAATTCTGCTCCTATGTCGTGCCAACTAGGAAGTGAGCGTGCCCTCTTCGTCGAATAATGTAGTCAGACATCGAATAATTCACCAGCTACTTTATTCATATTATCATTACCACAAATTAAAAGAAGCGAGATACTTGCAGATGTGTAAATGCAGTACGTAAACACTTAGTTATCACTCTTATTTAAGTTTTCCTTTTTAGTCACATTACTTCACGGATAACGGTGCTGGTTGTACAATTGTTATCTTAGTTGTACCAATTACTTAATGTCAAGATGTATTGTACAATTTTGTTTGTTATCCCTAATAAATAAAAAGTTTTCAGTGTATCTATTTGGTAAATATGTGAAATTTTTCCTCAATTTTTATATGAATGAATGGAGAGTTTAATAAAATTATATGTAACCCAGTATAATGATAAAGAATGAACGAAAACGTATATCGTATATTAATATATGAAAACATTATTGCACAAATATTTACAAAGGAAACGTTCTTTTGAACAGCCCGGGATATTTGTTTTATTAAATATATTTTCGTCTTGTTAAAGAGCAGGTACCGCCATTTTCTATTTTTGAAAGCAAAATATTGTTTCATCTTCTACTTGGTAGGTAATTCGTATAATATTTGAGGTACTTAATCAAAAATAACCTTCTTTATTATCAATAAAATAGATTTTTACGAAATGGGCTAGGATGGATAACATAATCACGACTCCCTATCACATTTTTGCCCATTGTCGAACCTGCCTACCCCTGCAGCGTCGGAAAATTGATTATTAAATCATATATGAATATTTATCAATAAAAGAGTTTTCAAGAGTAAAAAATATTGTGAGTCGGTACCATATTATGAGTAAGATATTAAATATTTTGCGGCAAAAAATATAGGTCTTTAATCATGTACCTATACACATTTTTGCGATTCTCGGTCGGGGTACCTGTTTGCCTTGTTCCTAATCCATTTATTGTTTTATCTGTTTACTCTGAGTTCATACTTTCTGCTCATATCATCCAATAATATATACCCATACCTACTACAGTATAATCACCATCATCATCAGCCAATTAATAACAACTATAAATAACAACAACAAATGGGTGTATGTCTTCCTTACTTTCTATCTAACCACCTATTGATTTTTAGTAACTTATTTAAAATTAAAAGTAATAAAAATATTTATGTATCGAACACAGTCAAACAAATATTGGTAAAAATAAGAAATATAGTACCTTCAACAATTCATGTATATGCTGAAAAAAAGGACATTCAGCTCGACATAATGGTAATGGCTATTGTCAGCGGTGCTGATTTCCAGTTGACCCCTTATCAGTCAAAGAAAAATAAAGTAATGAAAGAAACAACGCATTGCTTAGCTATTCAAAGAAAGAATCCGCTCCATTACCTAAACAGCTTGCTTACCTAGATATAAAAAAATAAAAGCAATTAGATACGTAATACGAAAAAAATAAGAAATATTTAAAATATTTTAGTATGAAGAACTACCCATCAGGTATACTGGTTTATAACCTTGTGCTACTTTACGACCAAAGATAAATTCATGGAGCTAAAACCTCACCTCTCAGAGTCGCGACGGGAGTCCATGTACCTAATTTGAGACCATCCGTAACTTAACAAGCGACTACGTCATTAATTTGAGTCTCCGTGGCTCGCCGGATGACCTCGTAATTAATTATACTGTATCCGTAACAAAATACACAAGTATCCTGGTCACCGAAATAATTTATTCATAAAATTTGGATACGCTAGAAATACATGCCGCCAAAAATGTTGCTGTTGTGCAATCTGTTAATAAAATAAAAATGTATTATTTTAAATGAAAATTCTTATTTAATATTCGTTTGAAATTAATTTCAGTTACCTCCATATCAATTCCAAAACTTGGTTGTAAATGGTGTTCTTTCTTTCATTTGGTACACAAATTGTCGTTCTATTGTTATTTCACATTATGAAGTCATTATCACATTAATAATATAGTAGCGAGGTAAGTAATTAACGTAGTCTATGGTGACGAACGTATTGATTACATAGGTTTATATTGAAAACGGTAAAATGTTTGACCAATTAATGTGTTATGTTTAATAGTTTGATGGTCTGGTTAATGAAAAATAATATGGTGTTCGCAGTTATCACGTGTCATTTAATTACAAAGTTGATAAAGTGAAATTATTATTCGTGGCTATTTCGTTACAAGATGATAGAGGTCCCTATTTATGCCTTTAAAAAATGGATGGCCATCCATATTAGTGATATTTAATAATAATTTATTTATTCACATAAAATTTAGGTACACAGATTATATGAAGTCCCTGGCTTCTGAGCTAGGTGTGACCTGTGTTACAGAAGTCAGTACCCTCTCCTATGCAATAGGAACAGAATTATATTTTTTATACTTTTGGATGCAATGCACTAATGCGTAGATAAATAATGATGGAACATGATTGTTCTGCTCTGAAAAGAAATCGTAGGTACCTATGATATTAAGCCGAGATTTCAGCATGTAAAAATATTTTAGATTTTTTACATACGTTTTATTATTTGAGTCTGATTGCGCTGAAATTCGGCACGCAGATACTTATTATTACGTAGGTTTCCGCTAAGAAAGGATTTCCCAAAATACCTACAGATGAAACGGGCGTCCAAAATATATATGGAGAAATGGACAATGAACTTATCACATGATTTCATAGATAGCGAAAGAGTCAGAATAAACGAGATATTTATCTAGCAGATTTACAATCACCTCCAGAGCCAATTGCTCATTGGACAGTTTCTTATGAAAACTTCTCAATGAATGCGTATTTAATTAAGAGCATAAAGTCGAGACTAATGAACCGTTCGGCGCTACCTTAAACGGATGAACGGAAGCCGAGCACAGCCAATCCAATTAGCGTAGAAACACAACTACAACGAAACACACTTAAGATATCACGCGAGCTCGTTAAAGAAAATCACACATGTCGATTTGCGGAGGTCCGATGTGACTCCATCAACGTGGAGGATTATGATTTAAAGAATTGCTATTTATTCGCATTTTTCAAAAATATGTTTAATTTTAAATTAATGATTTTTTTTACTTTTGGATGAGCTTGTGTTTGACCACACTCTCACTATGGCAAGTGATTATGTGGCCGAAAGTGGTAGGCACATAAGCCTATAATTAAATGTTGTATGTTTGACTATTCTTCGACGCACTTTTATAGTTTATTTTAGGTAGTTTTTAGATTAGATTAGTTTTTTTAATTGTAGTTATAATAATGTAAATATCTGTATTAAGTAAGTATTGATAAAATTACTGCGCATTCAGTTTGACTATAGATTTTCAACTAGCCAGCCACTGGGTACTACAAAGTACCTTAGCACCGGGCTATGATTTCCTTACGATTTTTCCTTTACCGAGATGTTCTCAAGTTCCATTGTAGGATTCAACCCTATGACCTACGCCTCGGTATCCGACGTCACTACCACTGAGCCATCTTCGCCTTTAATAAAGGAAAAATAAAGAAGGATTTTTACATACATAATATGTTATCAGTTTTTTTTTTCATTTATTCATGAAAAAAAATTTGTACATAGGTGAAAAGTCATACACATAACATAACTATTTAATTAATGAGTTGGGTATAAATATGTATTCATATTTGTTTAGTAATATTAAAATTGTTAATAAATAAATTGATAGAGTTCATTATTTACTACTATATAAAATCAATAAAATATTTACATTGATAGATAATATAGATAATATTTTAGTCCAGTAAAATATAAGTCAAATCAGGTGGTAAGTCTGTTTACCGAGGCAAACGGTTTGGTACATAAAATTGCAATTATAAGTATCTCGAAGGCAATAACCGGGTGGAGCGAACGCTTTGCGTAGATAATACCGTCATAAAAAGCGTGCTTAAATTGTTAAATTTACCTGGGAACAGCAGGGTGTACAATCAAATCATCTCTCTCAAAGCTTCTTGCTGTATAAATTAGGACGGAGGTCGGGAGATTGAGAAAATGTAGCTTGTCCGGAAATTGAAAAACTTCACCGAGGTGGTCCGTTCTTTTATTCTAGAATTTGACAGTTTTTTTAGAAAAATAAATTTTGTCACGGACCATGTGGCAATTTACGCGTTTTTATTAAAATGTTTTTAAAACTTTGACTCCAACGCCTTTCTTTTGTAATTGTGTATTTCAGACGAAGTTTTGCAATGTGATCATTGCAAAATCTATCAAATCTTCATCAAAATCTTCAAAGATATTGATATCTTTGAAGTATCTTTGACATCAATTTATATATTTTAACTTGAGTGAAGAATCATATAAATAGAATAAAATTTTTGATGTTCTATTTGCTTTCAAAACATTAGGACAATCTTTGTTGCAGCTTTGATGTACGAGGACGATCTTTCAACAAGGCTCTTCAATGGTCTGATCCCGGTGCATTTGGACCAAGAGCATATTTCGCAACAGTTACTCGCCCCGCAGCACTCACACTCAGCTCTGTGCAACTAGATGATGAAGGTGTCTATAGATGCAGAGTTGACTTCAAAAACTCCCCCACGAGGAACTTTCAAATACGACTTACCGTCATAGGTAAGTCTAAATCAAGCTGTACTGTTAATAAACATAAATGTGGCATGAGATGGTAATTTTTTTTACTGAAATGAAACTTCCTTAATATCTTAATGGAAGTTTTATGAGGCGGCGAGAGGGAATCAATTTAGTCATTACGGATGAACCGCGGGAGGATCGCGGGTGGCGAGTGATGACTTCGCGCAGACATTTTAATTATGAACTGTCGAGCGGGGATTGCCGAGGTTGGAAGCCTCAGCCTCCCCGCTGATAAAAACGATGCCCGCCAACGATGACACAGATAAAATCTGCAGGAGACAGGTTAAATTTAAAAGGAAATTAGATTTGAATAGATCAAATTGTCTGAGAGTCATAAATTTTGTGCAAATTTGCCGGTTTTAATAAATTTTATTTAGGAAACGAAGAAGTTATTATTTGATTAGATTCAAAATGTTATTATTATTTTATTTGTATTATCAAATATTATTACGAAAAAATCCATCGTCGAGCTTCGTTAAAAAATATAAAAATGCGATTGAAATGTATTGTTTGTTCTTATTGTAATCTTAAAATGTTCAGGTTATAGTGTTAAACTTGGCCATTCTTTGTTGAGGCTTCGTCTGATATAAATTATTATTACTTCCTTAGTAAATAGCCATATAGTCATGGCCAAAACCATTTACCAAAATTTCATATCAACAAAAGTAGTTAATGTGCACTTACCAATTTATTCATGTAAAATATTGTTTCACAATTTCTGGAATACTTATGGTATTAAAATATTGAACTGTTCTGGTATTATCAATGAAACTTAGTTATAATAGGCATCAACTTGTATTATTAAAAACAAAAAAATAACTTATTAAGACTAAATATTAGTCGAAACTAACAATAATAAATTAATTAATATTATTCTTTTGCCAACAACTTATTTCGAGTACACAATCGGAAAGCTTCTATTATGTGATAAAAAAGTAATTATTTTGATGTTATATATTTTTATATAATAGAAAAAAATCTATAAAACAAAATAATACAGAAGAAGTGTTATAATCAACAGATTCCAAATATAATATTACCCTATGCCAATGGCAGTTATCATAATATTTTTCGAGAGCAGCGAAAATATTCACGTTGTTGCAACAAAGTGAATATTTTGTTAATTCGTGATGGAAACGTTTTCGTTTGAGGAGCGTAAAAATATAAACAGGGGCTTATAAAATGTCTTAGAAACTACCGGTAAGCCTTTGAAAGAAATTACCCTATTCAAGGCGACGAAAGACGCTGGCAAAGGAGATGAGGGAAGTAAATTTCTTTTGCTCAGAACAAAGAATTTAAAAGTAAGCCTACATCGCATATATGCAACTCCATTGAAATCCATTAGGCTGCTCGCGGCGAGAGGTAATTTGCAAGGAGCCTTTTGTTAGCAAAGGGACTGTTCATACAAAGAACGCTCTTACTTATATAATCACCCGTATTCATAACATCATAAAATATCCAATTACCATTGAGAACGGAGGCCTCCTATTAATGGCGTCAAATAATAATCAAATGATGCCGCACGTATCTGCTCCTACATATAATTATATAGTAGGTATAAGCGTACTATACAACTGGGGTTGCTATGAATGTTCACAATTCTCATTCTCAATTTGATACTCCTTTGGGGTGAAATTAAAAATAATCCAGTTGTCATTTATTCTTCAGTTAGATGCTTTACTAAGACTACATAATCGCTTTGTAATTACAAAGGCAGTTTTAGAAATGTGCTATTTTGAAGACATTACATTCTAAGTTTCCGAGGAAAACGTGCCGTTATGTGTGAGAATTGGCTAGATGTGAAGCCATTAGCTGCTAGAGTTTTTAAGCTAATCGACGAAAACGTGAGATAAAATTTTGTGTTGTCCCCTTATGCTATTTAAAAAGTTGTTATCATCATTAATTTTTCAAAAACCCATTATATATTGATCTGTGTATGTTTTTTTAATTCTGGATAAGCTTGTCACCATGTTAAGTGATGATGTGGCTGAAGGTGGTAAGCACACAAAGCCTAGATGGGAACTGGCTCTCAAGTGTAGCTGTCGGAACACACCGATAGGTGCTTGGCGACAGATTTTCAACTTGAGGGTAGCCAGCCAGTCGGGTACTACAAAGTACCCTACCACCGTGCTGTGGTTTCCTCACGATGTTTTCCTTCACCGAAAGCTCAAGCTCATTGTAGGATTCGAACCCACGACCTTCGCCGCGGTATCCGAAGTCACTGAGCTTTCATCGCCTTGAATATTACTCACTTGTTCCAGTACCTCCACATCAAATGTTACTTTACGACAAGTCTGGGGCAGACGTTTCTGGGATAGTTGGTCCACTGGAGGAAGGCTCAGCATTAGTATTGGTTTGCGAAGTACGAGGTGGTGAGTATAAATAAGCTTTACTAAAATAATAACGACTCGATTTTTCAGCTAAATCTTGAAATTAAACACGACTTTAAACATTTTAACGTCAATTTACAATGAGAGCAAATTCAGCTAACCGCAGAAGCTAGGGCTAATGTGAGTTTATAAACTGTCACACACTAAAAATCCCATGAACTAATTAACAGTAACATAATTACAGTATTGAACGAAAAGTAGTTACAGGATCACCATTTTATGAGTCCTTTTTAATTACACTCTTATAGATATTGTAATAAAGATAAAACTTCTAGTTTTTATATTTTCAATACAAGACTCTCCCAGATTTCTCAATACTTCCATACTCTATTTATTATTGAATATTACAAACCATTATTTGTATTGAGAATTCAATTAAAGCTGCCTAGTAATATTAAATTCAACTGTAATTAATTATAAATTCAATAGTTTGATTTCGAGTCCAACTCCGCTGCAATTGAAATGTGCAATACTAAAACAGACTACATATATCTAGATACGACAAGTCTCTAAAAAGACTTATGCCTTTTTTTACATACCTAAATGTAATTTTTTTTCTTTTCATAATTCCGAACACAATATTTAAACGTGTCAGCAAATGGATTTCAGGAATAGTAATTACACATTCTAGTAGGTACTTTTTCGAAAGCATATCAAAAACTTTCAGCAGTCAGTAAAGTCTTCTATTGCTTGATTTCTTTTATGGAAACATTGGAAGAGATATTCCATCTGAATGGTTTCATTGAAAAGTCCGCAGTATGGCCGGCTGGCGACGAGCCAGTACGCCGCACGGATTATCTTCGCCTGTGTGCCCACCAATTGTGATGATGCAGCGGGGCGGACACCGGGGAGTTTAGGCTTTGACCCTGTTATCAAGCCCATACTTAATTATGTGGCTTAAAAATATCTGCACTGACGTTTTGTTTAAAATCAATATCAAATGGTTATAAACCTAAAATCAACAAATATAAAATGTATCTAAACAGAAATAGGAGGAAAAACATCCATTTTCAATATCATGTTGTTTGATACAATCAAAACTGGTTCGTCTGAATTCTTGGATAATAAACTATTATTTTGTTGTTACTACAGCGTTCCCAGGCAGTTTTGATAATGCAAATAACAAAAATTGGAACAATCTTGTACTGCTTTATGGGAACCTTCATTTGTTTTTGGGATTTATTACTATTTACTCGCCGTTGTTCGTGATAAAAGTACCGACAGAACATCAGTGTTATTGATAACTCTGACAACTTTATGCTGAGACGGGGCCTTGTTTTTACTCCACATTACACATGTTCATTTTAATTTTTATTTGCTGTTTACCCGTTGCCTTACCTTACCCATAGGTTTATTTACACAGATTACATGCCTATATTTTTGGGTAAATAATGATAGAAATTTAAATATCAATAGCTACCATAGCTCAGAGGCATCATGTCATCGATTATCGATACAGTCACTGGTTGGAATCGTATAATAGGTACTCTTGAGGTTTTGGTGAAGTAAAACGTTGTGATAATCTCAGAGCCAGTTCTCTAATGAAGTACCACGTAGATCGCTGTCATTTTCTTATTTAACCAGGTCGACCAGAACCAGTAGTTTCATGGTGGATAGATGGCACATCAGCTCCACAATACATTGGTGTTAAGACAGACACGCATGTGATGGTGAACCGATTAGAATTGCAACATTTGAAGAGAGAAGATCTCAATACCACTTTCAAGTGTCGGGCTGCTAACACCAACCTAGTGCCACCGCAAGACAAGTCTGTTAGACTAGAAATGAACCGTGAGTGATATTTTAAATAACATTTATTTATATGTAATAAGATTCATAACTGTACGACAGTGTTATTATTTTTTATCATCGCAAAAAAGATACGTTTCTATAAATCAAATTTCGGTTATCATAATTATGTTCTAAGAAATGATCTTAGCAAACTAGAACATTTAATTTATTTTCATAATATCTAAGCTTATTGTAGGTAATACTTTTATAAGACCAACAGCCCGAACTGTATAATTTACAGTTGAAATAAAGCATCGGTTGGAATTTCTAATATTATTTAAGTAATTAGTATTTAGTGTATCTATCAGTGTATTTATATCAGCTTCAAAAAGCTACAGAAAGTTTAAATTTAGACCTTGATTTTAAAAGTAAAATATTAAATCGATTACGATTTCGAGGAGGTTTCTCAATCACCCTACTGGTTACATTTCGACTAACTGTAATTTCACTTAGCGTTTTTTACCCTTTCGAGGTGAAAATAAATATTTGAAAATTAAGTATACCTCAGTTCTCCCTGGAAAAGATTTTATTAATCCTTTTATGCCAGATGGTAATTTGAATGAATTTTACTTCGTCTGAAGGGTAAAGATAGTAGTCTAATTAAGTACCGTTAAGATGCTCTCTTCTGAGACTTATACCTAATTGAGATTCATACGAACAAGGCTTTCAGAAGTGGTTTTAAAAGCTGTCGACGTTCGAGCGCGTTTTTATACAAATTCAAATAACCTTTATCGATAATTTTCGGTTAAATTTTTGTCGGTATGCTTAATAATTAATATGTTATTCGTTTGTTTCTACGTTGTCAAGTACTGAACCAGGTACCTTCGTTGACTTACATACATTTTAATAAGACACCCTGTTGGCAACAAGTTACTACTTGAAACATACATCAACTTGCCGTTTTGTTTATTTTAACTGGGCTGTTTCCGTCAAAATCATCTGATTTTAAGCCTACCTAGGGAGAGCTGGCATTAAAGGGATACTTGTATTTCCGGCAACAATAAAAATCGTTTCAAAACAAGAATATTTGTGTTGTTTGGCAGCCCCGATGTCCCCTTAAACATTTGCTGGAAATTTGAAGTGTCCCTTTCATGCCACCTCTTCCCTATATACGGATTCAAACATAGCTTTTCGGTGATGTCTATAAATTGGCACTGGGAGTCTGCGTAGTCGACGTTGATTCTCGTATGTATGTAGCTACTAGCTGTCCCCCGCGGTTTTACCCGGAACTCTTATATTTTTCCGGCATAAAAAGTATTTAGTTTGTTCTATTCCAGGATATGATCTATTTCTGTACTAAGTTTCATTCAAATCCGTTGAGCGAAATTCGAAACTGAATGGTATTACCATTCAGCTTCGAATACAGAGGTAATAACCATACACAGAGTTCTGCATTTATAATAATAATAGGACTGATGATAAATCTGCTAGTGGTATTTTTGTCACAGTAAAAATATATACCCAAACAGTTGCTCCCCTCTCCGTGTCTCTGGTGAATCGGCCACAGCAATTAATTGCAAGCGTTGCGGCAACATTACGGTGTATTGCTGAGGGCAGTAGACCACCGGCGCAGATCACCTGGTATAATAACAACAGAATTTTTAACCGGGATATGGTAAGCTTTTTATTATCATTTGGTTTATTTATTAAGTACATCAAAATAGAAATAAACAGCGTTTAAAAAAGATATTTATAATATCTGTTGATTCTTTCTTCACTTTTGAGACTAAATTTTTTTGTTTATTTATTTATTTATTTTCAAAAAGGACACATATTAAAACAATATATATATTTATTATCATATGATATTTATTATCAATAATTTAGAAGAACTTTGCAACTGATGCATCTGTCGTATCATATTTTTCATGAAAAAGATAGATAGTTTTAAGTATTTCATAAAAACAAAGCACGGATAATGCTTCTATTGGCCGCACTAGTCGGGACTGGAGTTTGATCACCGCGCGGTTAATTGGTCTGCGAACGGTTCCATTTACTATTATAAATATACGTATAGGTCAGCATTTGAAACGTGTCAATTTGCACTTTTATTAAAGTTGCAGATTTTACAAAATATTCACTGGAAAATATCTAACAGAAAAAAGTTAACATTACTACCCAATCACAACTGTCATGTAGCAAAATTGAATTAGGTATATTCTCTATATACCTATTACAATTTTTTTTTATAATAAAATGCCGAATAATAGGATATTTGAATAGCCTCGTATAAGTGCGACCATGGAAGGTATGGTACCTTCCATGGACGCATTTATACATACAAACCCAAACATCGGAAAAATTCAGGCTCAGCAAGCATAGGATATTTTCCATTGATGAGATTTTTTTGATAAGCCTTATAAAGCATCCGGTAAATTTTCGATACCCCGTGGAGTTGATTTATTTTCGGATATGACTGTGATTTCAATTTCTTGTTGTTAAAAAGGTATTTTTAACCAATCACTGGATGATTGCTTATTTGAGATTCACGAATAAGCAAAAACAACAGGACGTATATTATGTATTGAACATAATAATCCAGATCGACTTAATTTTCCCTGTGCACGACTTTATGTTGAGAAAAGAGATACGTTTCTGTTGTAAAGTCAATCACAATATTGTATAGAATTAATAATTTTAGGTGACTGACCACTCTAACGAGACATGGTCGGTGAGCACCCTTGTCTACAGCCCTAGTCCTGCAGATAATGGTGCTGCGGTGAAATGTGTAGCTGCCAACCCCAGTCTGCCGACGAAAACTATCGATGATCAGTTGATACTCAATGTTGTATGTTAGTATTGTTGTTCGTAAAACTACTGACAAATATTTATTTTAATGCGAAAATACTACCTAATTGTAATGTTTTTAGGTAATTTAATCAGGTTTCTTAAATGTTTTTCGCATGGTCAAGAGTTAAGATTTCAGTCATCTCCTACTTAGATAATTGCATAAGGAAACAGAGATTTTAGAAATGTCAAATGAATCAGCTACACGTAATTACACAGATAGTCCACAAGTGTCGCTGAGTCTAGGCAGCACACTCAACCCACACGACATCAAAGAGGGCGACGACGTGTACTTCGAGTGCATAGTACGAGCCAACCCCAGGGAACATCGGATATCTTGGTATCATAACGTAAGTTTCAAATAACCAAAGTTTATGTGATAATTTAGACTAAGGATCAAGGCGCTTGGGAACTGTATGTGTGTTCAATTTATTGTATTCACCGTGGGGTAATTTCAAATCCATATTTATGATTATTGTTGTACCCTTTTACGTAGGTTACATCTTAGTTTAAAAACTCATAAATATCACAATACTATTTTCTGATGTTAAGGTCTCACACCGATTCATAAACTTATTTAAAAAAAGGATTTTTTTTTTTAATAGAAAATCTCATTGGTTAAATTGAATTCACGCTGATTGGTTAATGTAGCCCATTGCAGCATTAACAGTAAATTAACAGTAAATACAAAACACTCCAATTTGTTTTTGATACTTGTAATATGATGTGTTCGATTCACAAACTAATTCATTATCTTGATGTATTGCTCTTTTCATAATACATATTATATGAGGGGTGAATAATTAATGAATAACGTAGATCTTTTCATGTTTGACATCTGATATAATAATGACCAAGACCAAATAAAAAAGTCCCAAGGGTGATAACATTTTGACAAGGCTGTATCATTTTCTAATTCCTATTTCAAAGCTGTTACTGCTTTACATACCTATAAGAACGAGTTTTTTTAATACCACATATGACAGCCAGGGAAGTGGGTCACTTGATGGTTTTCCTTCACCGAAAGCTCAAGCTCATTGGAGGATTCGAATCTATCACCTTCGCCGCGGTATCCGACGTCACTACCACTAAGCTATCATCGACTAACATTTACCTAGAAAGAAACAATAATGTATGGGATATTTTCAACTCAATTTTATCATTTACTCTTTTTTAAGGCAAATTAGGGTTCGAATCCTACAATGAACTTGAGCTTTCAGTGAAGGAAAACATCGTAAGAAAACCATAGCACGGTGGAAGGGTACTTTGTAGGACCACCTACCGACAAATTTTTAACTTGTGGCTGGCTACCACCCTCAAGTTAAAAATTTGTCGCCAAGCACCTATCGGTGTGTTCCGACAGCTGCACTTGAGAGCCAGTTCTAATCTAAGCTTTGTGTGCTTACCACCTTCGGCCAAATCACTTACCATGGTGAGATGGTGGTCAAACACAAGCTTCAAGTCCAGAATAAAAAAAAAACTTTTTTTAGTTTTTTTTTTAAATGTAAAAATTTAGTACAATTTGTCATTTATACTAAAGTTAGGTTGGATTATTTAGTGTACCATGTAATTAAATCAAACAAACCACACACCTGTTAGTAGTTTCATGTTTCGTGTTATACGATGAATAATTATTCCTTGTTAGGGTGAGCCCAAATGACACAATGCCATTCTGATAAACATTATAATCTAGGACAGGGCGGTGACACAGAACATGACGTCAGGCATAATAGTTAGCACGCGGTCCCTGGTGCTGCAGAAGGTGACAAGGAAAGAAGCCGGGGGTTACTCCTGTAGGGCTACTAATGCCAGGGGAGAGACTTCCAGCGATGTGGTCACTTTAAGAGTACAATGTGAGTATTGAAAATTGTTATTGGGATTTGAGTAATGAATTTATTTATAAATTTTAACATCTCCTGAGTTCAAACGATCTTATGGAGTGTTTCAATTAGACTATACCATTTTTAGACTACTACTTATTCCGTCGTTAGAGCAGGTTTGTTTATTTCTATGATACTCCACACATCTTTCGATAAATGTAATACTAAAATTTGTGTAGCGTAAGCGTGTGTGTGTTTTCCAGCCTTCAGAAATTTCGCCTTTTGGCATAAAACAAAACAGTGGATTTATAGCTTGCGAACCGCAAATTATAAAGGTGCCTACTACACATAACATTAGCATACCCCTAAACCGCCTTAATAAATGTACTCGTACCTACATCGAACAAACAGGACACAGGCATCCCATAAAACGTCACCGAGCACAGTATGAATTACTGGCCTATAAATACCGATGTGTCTACGAATAGTATTCAAATGATTGCGGTTGGGATCGACGTACCAACTTCCTTCCGTGGTCGACCGTCCGCATAGTAATTGCCACTGAGGGAAGGCGGCACCGACGGTAAATCATCAAAATTATTGCCTAATATTACTGCGATTCCCCGGGAACCTTCGCAATCTGTTGTTTCGTGGCTTCACTTTAATTCATAGAGCTTTGTTTTAGTTTCCCCGCGCTGAATAAATTTTGTTTCAAATCCTGTGGATACATTTGTTCATGCTAAACTGGTTGGTAGCCTTACCTATAATTACAATAGAACGAAAACAAACAAATATAAATCTTATTGCATGATATCCCCGATTTCAAAATCTGTTCAAAGTTTACCAATACTGTACAGCGCTAAAGGGACGTTATGCGAATTAATTTATTCACAGATTCATAAAATAAATTATAGACCTTTTTTTGGTTAGATTTTAGTTTGAAATTGGTAGATAATAAAAATAAACATGATTTAAAAATAGTTTCTCCTAATCTAAGTTAATTTAATGTAGGTAATACACTAAACCTCGTGACTCTACATAACCATGTTATATTACAAGTTAATTATATTATTAATTTATTACATAAGTAATCATAATCGCACACATTAATTTACTGGCAGCTTTGTATCAATTAACATACACACTGTTTCTGTAAATAATATCGAGATTACCTATATGTTTAATATATTAAAATCATTAATTACGTCCAGCGTCCAAATAAACTTGACTGATAAATAGTTTATATTAAAAATATCAAAATAGATCTTTTAATTTGAATTACATAAACGATACATTTAAATACGTTTTGATTTTGTATGTACTTAGTAATTTCAATTAGGTTGATTCGTCGAAGTTTATGATAAAAAGGCAAACACTTCAGACTAAAAGCTTTATGTTTTTTTTTATTAAAATAAGGTTTCAATATGATTTTAGAATATAAATATTTTTTACATTCATAATGTAACGTAATCTTACAGAACACTTTTATTAAAACTTTAATGTGAAAAATAAACATTTTCATCTTGATAGAAGATTAGTTTGAAACAAAATAATTGAAAGATAAATGGTATCACAGTATGTATGTAGGTATACATGACCGTAACCATGAAACACAGCAGGACTATGTAAATCAACAATGTCCGGTATTTGATTTATTGTACAATTCTATATTGGCGCATTGAGGTGCTTCCTTCCGCGCCCAACTGGCCGAACGTTTAATTGCCGACGTGAGAGGGAAGACGAAATAATTCCGAACTGCCAAAATAATTGCTCGTTTGATTTATATTTATCGTTTTATGACAGGAAACCTTGGTGTTGGTGTTTTTAAAATGGATATTTTACTGTTGGTGTATATCATTACAGATAAATTCGAAATGCCCGTGTAAGAACTTGTGTATAAAATATTTTATGTATGTAATATCGTAACGTAACGTATACCTACTGCGCAATTCGATAAAATAACATATTCTGTAGAAACAGGTTGTAATATTTATTTTATTGGATACATTTTATATAGAAAGATTAACAATAAATGATTGCTCATTAGGAAAATCACATTTAACCTATGATGATAATATTTTATTTTGATTGTTTACAAAAAACATAAATAATAATAAATAAGCTGAATTAGGTCATTATTATTTTTAACGTGATTCATGAGGATATAACTAACAAACGACATATTTTTTTACCTTTATCACTAAATAGTTGTACAAATACTTTTAAATGGGTCACAGATTGCAATAATATCAGTCTGAAAGTTTTGTGACCTATTAATTACATCCTACGTAAGTGATGTTTCTTTAAATATGGTATAGATGCACCAGTATGCGGAGAAAACTCGCCACAAGTAGTTGGAGCAGCACTAGATGAGGCTCTACGCGTGCGCTGCGCAGTGCACTCAGACCCTGCTGACGTCACGTTCCTCTGGCAATTCAACAACAGTGGAGAGAGCTTTAATGTCTCGCCCGCTAGATACGGTAAGCGACAATATCATTTCTATGACCATTTTAATTTTCAAACTACGCACTTAATATCTAATTTTATACCATCAAAAAATAAGTTTCAACATAAATATTTAACGAAAAACCGATAATAAATGAATACGTAGATCATAATTTGAAAGTTCAGTGTTGTGAAGAATTTAATTTTTTACTCAATTTAAAAAGGTAAAAATAATACAACAATCGTTCACTGAAATCGTTTTCCCAGCACCTATATGTGTAAAAAAGGATTGTCGTAGAGACATGTTCGTGTTAAAAGTTTAACTCGAGCAAGAGACTCAATTTATGTAAATGTTCCGCTTCGTTACATATTCAGGACAGTGTCCGTAGACATGAGGTGCTGATTGAACAATCTCAAGCGCTTCAGTGCTGTAAATACCCAACAATCAAGATACATTGACATTGGAAGCTATTTTTGCATTTAAAATTAAGGATTTATTGCGTCCAATATTTATTTCCCTAATGTATTTTTCTTTCGTTGTTATTTTTAGGGTTCCGTACCCAAAGGGTAAAACGGGACCCTATTACTAAGACTTCGCTGTAAGTCTGTCTGTCCGTCTGTCTGTCCGTCTGTCTGTCATCAGGCTATATCGCACCGCGATATTTTTATTTATTTATAACAAAATCCACAGCTCTTAAAAAAATAACATTTCTTATTAAATATAAATCATAAAACCAAATAAGGATTTACAGGTATTATTTTTAATGTCAAAAATGTTTTCTTAACCTAGGAACAATAAACGGCAGTACAAGTGAATTGCGTTATACACCAGCCAGTGAGAGGGACTATGGAGCGTTAACATGTCGAGGAAGCAATACTGTTGGTCGTCAAGCCCAGCCTTGTGTCTTTCAAATTGTTCCTGCTGGTACGTTACCTTACACTCTACTTTAATTACTTTCTTTGTTTTTATTATGTTCTAGTTTGTTTGAAGTACCTACTATTTGAAATAATATCAAAGCTAAATAAAATCAAAGAAATGAAGAGAATCTTTGTTTTACTTCCAAAATTGTTTTTGTCTAGAGCCGAAATTATCCGCTTAGTTTCCAAAATTAGTTAACAAGGACTTGAAGTTTGTTTTCTATTGAGAAACTAGCAAATTTCTCGATCGTATTTAAATCAACATTTGGATAGGCCGGCGAAGCTCCTTTATAGAATCAATATTTATATGGCAAAGGTTTGATCAAATTTACAAATATGATTTGAACAGCACGACCCTCTCCACCGCGAAATTGTACTTTGTCTGCGGGGAACGGTTCCAATTGGATTGAAGACTCTGGGAAAGAAGATATTGGAGATGCTCTGGTGATTCGTTGTGTCGCTGGCTACGATGGTGGTCTACCGCAACTTGTTGTTTTAGAAGCCTTAGATTCTATTAGTGGAAGAATCAGATTCAATGTAACTTCAAACGAGACTGGTAAGTAAAACTATTGAACCTTTAAGATTTTAGATTAAATGTTAGTTTTAAATTAAGCTTAAATTATTTTATGTATTCAGATGGTGTGGCTCTATTTTTGGTGCCTGCGAGTGTGTTGTGGTCTAGCGGCGGCGCTCTTCGACTTTCGGTTCATTCTAGAAATGATAAAGGAAAGTCAGATCGTATTATGCTACACCCTCTTGCTTACCAAGATCCTGAGAGAAGAACTGGTAAAATTTTAAATTATTTTAGTACTTGAACAAAATGTTAAGGTTATTGAAGCGATTTGTGATAAGGAATCAATAATTGAACGGAGATAATTTGTTACATTGTTCGACGATTTAGACTAAACGCGGCAATATTCTATACCATTTACGCAAACCAATTTGCAGTATCCTCAGACAAGATGAGAGTTTGTGTAATAATGCTAATTTCCGGTGTATTAAATACCGTAAATCTATATGCTGGGTATTTCAGGTAATTAATTAATAAGGATAATAAACAATACACTTTTTATTTAAAATGCTTTTCTTTTTAAAACAGGGTTCTTATTTATAATTAACTTATAAATTGGTTCATTAAACTTCAAATACTTTAATGATTAAATTGATAGTTTAATTGTGTCACGATAGTCAAGTTAGTTATATTTATTGTTTTATTTACTCTAGATGGAGGGAACAGTCTCATGGCTGGAGTGTCAAAAGGTGTTTTTTGGGCGGTTGTCCTCACAGTCGTTGCTTGTTCGTTTGCAGCAATATTTACTGGCTTTTTTCTACGAAAAAAAAGGTAACTAGCTAAACCCAGCCACTTTGCTGTGGCTCCGTCTTATATAAATTATTAAGAAAGTAAATATAACGGTTATATTTATCTCAACCTCACAAAACGCATTCATATTCCCGTTTTCTTAGGATATTTGAAATAAAATTAAAGTAAATATGTAGGTATACTAAAATGCAACGTTGTAAAATTTTAATTTCAAGTCAATCCATGGCCTAATTTCTGAGTTTTGCAGATAAAAGGTGAATTTTTATTTATAAAAGATTTTAGTTAATACTTAAATTAATTTACCACTATAAATACAAATATTAACAGACAATCAAAGGATAAATAAATCTAAATAAAAAAGTCGTTGTCAGTAGGCAACGTACCCAGAATGCTGGCAGCATTGCCACGTTGGATGGCAATGCTGATTCGTTAATTGAGTTTATTTTAACATAAAATATTCATCACGTCAAAAGTTGCATTCAATAAAAAGTTTCAACCATCGCCAGTTTCACTGTCATCAAAAAATGGTACAGAAATATGCATAGGAGTGCTACGTTATAACCAACGTCATAAGTGCTATGAAATATTCGTAGCATAGTTTGGAAAGGCTACGAATAGCAGAAAAGGAATACTAGCTTTGGCTACCTGTCAACGCGTATTTTTTTCCTGTTTCCATGTTATTCATTTCGTGCAGTTAAATGAAATAGCTGTCATTTCAATTGATCAGTTTTTTTGTACTTTATTATTTTATGTGAATTAGTAGTAGTAAAAAAGTTTAATCTAATTATGCTTTTCTACTATATAAAATAGTATAACTAACATTATACTGAAGCAGGGGAAAGCCGCAGGCAAAACAACAATCATCAGAATTGCAATTGAACGCTGGCGACGGACAATACGTGGTAGCCTACACCTTGAAGCCTCCAAAACAAGCCCAACCAGACATCTTAAATCCACCGCCAGGTACGATTTGAAAATTAAAATATTAATCCAGACCGCAACTTATAGAGAGAGACAGAAGCTATCGAGGTGTATATTTTACTATTGATAGATAAACAAAAGAAAATCTATGTCATAGTACAATTTACTTTGTTTCAGTATGATTTTCAATAATCTATTACATTTAACTAAATATAGACAATGTTTTTGAAGGTAATGAAACAGTTTCATGAGCAAAAAATATGTGGAATCAAATTGCAAAATATCAAATTGATGCTATAGATGGGGGCCCTCCAAACGAGAAGTGTGGCGCGGAGGCGGCTGTCAAAAACGGCACTCTCCATGTGAGTGACGAGTGGGGCCCGAGTGAGCGCGGGTCGGCGCACACGGGCCACCAAGAGTCCCGCACTGTGAGTATATCTATACCTACTTTGGATATATAATTGCCTATAATCATAGATGTTAATTTTAAAAGTGAAAGGTTTAATATTAGTTCAAAAACAACAGCACATCTGAACTACATAATATTACCTAGGTATAAGATATACGAGTATTTAACTAAGTCCTTTCCACGCGGTTAAACTACTTGGGTTTTATTAAAACTGCCTTCACTGCAGATTGATTGTGTATATACAAGGTGTAGATTCCAAACTATAGATCCGTTGTGTCCTTAACTTTGGGTTTTATGCACATTGTTAGCATATCAATAACACAATTAAATAAATATAAATCAAATAAAATAAAATTAAATATTCATTAGTCTTGAGCTTAGCCATTTTACTTTCTATACCATACAGCAATATATAACAAAATATGAAAGTATGAAACTGTTGTTAACAAAAGGCCGCGACTTGTACAAGATAAATTTTATTAGATAAGACCATTTCCTATATCTTTTATTTTCCCTTTATTTTTGTTTTATTGGGGATTCCGAGTAAGCGATACCTTTTCCTGTCTTGTTTCATTGCTGGTGATGAATTAATGGGCAATGTGTTGGCGTGGTTAAGGCTGAAAATCCTATAACACATGGCAAAATTAATCTACAGTACTACCGAAGTTTGTTTCATCGCAAAGATATATTTAAAAGGGGCTGCATTCTTTCACGAGGGGCTTTTATTTCTTTTGAAAGGTGTTACTACTTACGGAGATTTCTGTAATGATAACTAATTGTGTACCTTAATTGGATATAAAATAATCATTTAATCTTTTAAAAACTCATTGATATTTTTGAGTTAGATATGAATTGTTTCATTATTTTTACTCATAATGTCCTATTTGTATATTATAAACTAATTATTTACATTAGATTCATAACAAAATATAAAATTAAACTTATTCACGGCAAGAAGAAAATCCGAGATATTACAAGAACCGTCCATCTCATTAAATTGTACATAATATAAGAAAACTAGCGGTCCCCTGCGGTTTTACCCGCGTTCCCGTGTAATAAAAAGTATACTATCTTTTATAAATAAATAAATATCCTCGGACATTTTTCACACACGGCTATCTGATCCCAAACTAAGCAAAGCTTGTAATATGGAAACCAGATGACTGATATACTACATATACAACTTATTTTTTGTAAATACATACTTAAATAGATAATTACACCCAGACTCAGGACAAACAGACATGTTCATGCACACAAATGTGTGTCCTGGATGGGAATCGAACCCACGACCTGCGACGTGATAGGCAGTGTGTTAACCAACCACGCCAACCGGCCCGTTATTCCAAGATATAATCTATTTATGTGTCATGTTTAATCAAGATCGGTTTATTAGTTTCGGAGTTCATCGCAGACGAACATCGTGACACGGGAGTTTTATATATTGAAATATTATAACGTCAGTACACTAGACACTTCACATAATAAAGGGATTTCCCGGTACTAAACGAATATTTAGTCGAGTACGTCAATCGTACAATTCAATAATAATTATTCTTGTTATTCAACTACACATTTCTCTGTTGTTATAATAATAATTGAAGGGTTGTTATTCTAAAGGGTCTAAGAGCCAAAAACAAACTATATTATTACAAATGGTGTGTCTGTATCTTTGAATTTTTTACTCACACACAGATGAAGTTTCGAATTAGTTCATAAATTTGTCTATTTCACAACCTTTTTTTGTTATATCTCTAAAACATAAAATTGGTACTTAGTCCTTCTTCAGAATTACAACCCTCCAATTATAATATCTATCAAGAATGGTTGTACGGAGATGGACCGTGTCTTTTGCCGTACCGTACAAGTCCCCTTCTAATGGTGATAAAGCCATCCATTGTGACTCTCATTGTTGTTACTGTTATTGTTCTCTTTTTCCTAATGGTAATTGTGGTATACTGTGGTATCCCATCATCTGTCTGTCATGTCAACCGTCTGAGTGTAATTATCTATTAAAATAAAATTTATTTAAAAAGTTGTAGTAGTTCCATGTACAAGCCTTGAAAATTGTGAAGAATGTCCAGGATATTATATTTACCTATAAATTCATCTCTTAAAATTCTAACTCAAATCTAAGTACTTTAATACTATCTGCTAGCTCAGTGGTAGTGGCGAAGAAAAACATCGTGAGGAAACCATAGCACGGTGGTAGGGTATTTTGTAGTACCCGACTGGCCGGCTACCACCCTCAAGTTGAAAGTCTGTCGCCAAGCACCTACTGTTGTGTTCCGACAGCTGCACTTCAGAGCCAGTTCCCATCTAGGCTTTGTGTGCTTACCACCTTCATCATTTAACATGGTGAGATTGTGGTCAAACACAAGCTTATCCAGAATTAAAAAAAAGTGGTATGCTAAGTCAGTAATCCTATCAAAGTTATCCTTAACATAAGTATCCAATCGAACTGGTGTGTTTCTACTACAGCTTTATTTTTGTTTTACAGCTATTGTCCCCACCGAGGACTTCAGTGTCAAGTAAACAGCCCATAACATCTGGCACTATGTCGTTAAGTAGAAGAGAGCATCTTATAGCTGAGGAGATACCCGGCCCTGAGAGTTGTGTATAAAAAAATGTAATATAGCTAACTTCAATTCAACTAGACAAATATTTGTAATATAAACGTTTTGTACATAATGTATTGACTGTGAAATTGTGATAAAAACAATTGTAAATAATAAACTGAGGGATAAATATGAAAATAAAGTCTGTTATGTAACTGTTGTTTTATTTTATCCTTGATAGATAGAGTACTTACAATTTAAAATAAGAAATGACATATATCTTTAGTTTTATAGCAAAGTATATTTGATGGTTAAAAAATATGAAGTGTAAAAGATTCTATAAAAAAACAAAATACTAGGTAATAAATTAAAATAAATAATTACGTATTGATACGAGATGTCATGAGGAGGGATGAAAAACATATAACGAAAAGAGTATTGAGCCTGAGTGTGGAAGGATATAGAGGTAGAGGAAGGCCAAAGAAGGTGAAGACTGCGTGAAGAATTATGTTTATGAAAGGCGTGAGTAATGAGACGACTAGTGGTAGAGCGGAGTGGAAGAGGAAAACATATTGTGCTAACCCCAACTAGCGTGGTAACTAAGTACAAGAAGAAGAAGAAGAATTACGTATGATACCTACATTAGATACTATTCTATACTGCAACATTATGATAATGTAATAAAACGTACATAGATTTATTATCTAAACGTACCTTTTGTCACCAATTACTTTACGTAAAACTCATAAATCACAAGACTGGTATCAGCAAATCAAATCACGTTAATGGAACATCAAATATCTTAATAAATTGAGGTATAGTAAAACGTGTTCAACTCTTACATCTATACTAATTACAGCACATAAGGTTAGTTTAATCAAGTCGATTTCTTTCAGTAAGTACCTACAGTTCACCTCCAAGCGTCGGATAGTCCGTGGTTTTTAATTAAAATGTCTGCAGGTTGTCATCGTAGATGCATCCAGAACTTGATTGCGACTTAACTGAATTTTTTATCTTCGTTTCTAGAATTAACCGGTTTGTAATTGGGATTTGCCAAACAATAATTTTGTTTGGTTATAAACTTTTCTGGCAGTCACGGATCGATGTTGCATAAAGATAGTTTAGAAAACGCGGACGACACCACGGAACGTAAGCTAAATTATAATAACGCCGTGTATTTAATTACTATTAGGTAGGTACTTCAAAATGCTGTTAACCATATTACCAATATTGCAGTAGGTATGTGCCTAATGCATCCGGGTTAATCGCAGTCACGTGAATTATGCACCCGCCTCTAAGGGAAATCCCGAAAGCGCAATAATGAACATCCAACATAATCCGCCATCGGGGTTGGTAAACCAATTAGGACCGGTCTTTATCT
This sequence comes from Ochropacha duplaris, assembly GCA_951361185.1. Taxonomy (NCBI): domain Eukaryota; kingdom Metazoa; phylum Arthropoda; class Insecta; order Lepidoptera; family Drepanidae; genus Ochropacha; species Ochropacha duplaris. Next base: position 5,488,580 of record OX592707.1, on the reverse strand, counting down.
TACTGCTTACGAGTACTTAGTTGTATTTTGTTTCAAGATTTTTAGTTAATTATTTTTTCAAAAATAATACCATTCATTGGGCTTTTAATTAAATTCCCTCTCGTATATTTTCTTTAAATAACTATCTCAAACTAACTAAACAAGAAGATAAACAAATCGTAATGATTTTTATACCATTATTCAATATATTCTTTCATAATTAGAAACGTCGACACGAATTCTACGAATTAAATAAGAGAAAGTGAGTTTATCTGTTACGTTTTCACGGCTAAAGTACCAAATAAATTTTGCTGAAAATTGGCGGATGGAGATTTTTATACTCCTAGGTAGGTAGCAAACATGCTTACGGCCCACCTGTTGGTCAGCGGTTACCATAGCCTATATATGGACAACTGAAACACCAAACATAGGCCAAGGAGATTGAAACATTGAAATGATTGAAACATTGCTCACTCTTTATTAGAATATCAAGTAAGAAACACGTCGACAAAACTCATAAAAAGCATGCACGGCAAAACACGAATCCTCAAACAATTTGCTAAATGAGCTGAATTAAATTAACTCTTCTAATGAGCAGTATATTTCATTGAAATTACGTTCGTCAGCTTACATTTATCTAAGTTTAAGGAGGACTTGCGTAAAGACGCAGCATTTCTTTCTACGTACAGAATGAGCGCAAAATTCCCAAGCGTGTGCTCGTTTAGCTCGTAATTTTTCATTGAGCCAGCGGAGTCGGCGGAAAAGCCTCCAATTAAGTTTCTCTTTACCGTTTGGCCCCGGAAAAGGGGAAGAAAAATGAACAACAGAGGCAAGGGACAGTTGCGCGGCCTGACTACCGCCACCATATGATGTCAAATGACCTTTTTCCGAGCGTTCAAATACTTTGCTAGTTACTTTTACGGTATCTTTTATGAAGTATCCCTATGATGAACTTGTTACTTGAAACAGCGTGATTTTTTGTATCAGCTTTTGTAAATCTAATTTGATATAAACATATTATTTTTATAATATAATTAATATAAATATAATCTTTATAAATTATATATTGATATCTTTATAAAATATAATTGTATAGATATCAATATATATTTTATAAAGAAAACTATGATGACCAATGTAAAACGGTGTATTTGTGATAAAAATATGTTATTCAGTGTACCTACCTAATATAAAATTGGCATTAAATTCTCAAAACATTGATGTACCCCTTTAGTATTAATTATGGCTTAGTAGATTCTTACGTTAAGGTGTAAATAAAATATGTCTTTATTAATGTTTGGACAATAAATCCACTCACCTATAAAGCTCGTAAAATTCGGTAGGTTGATTGAGTCAGTATTTTTATTGTTTCGGGCCGTGAATCAATGGCGAATGTTTGAGTAATAAAAGCGTTTTACGATTGTTTTCACGGGGAAATTTGTGGCCCGTGAAATGCTCTTCCGCAGTCATTTTCTTACTGAACGTTTCACTCTGGAGGAACACTTGACATTCTTTGTTCAGAAACCAATTTAATTGTTCACACCTTTGTGAGTCACCTTTATGAAGCGATTTGAAGCAGCCCACGCTTCGCTGGAAGTGAATTCTTCGTAAGTATTAAATAACTTTATTTCATTTATTTTGTTAGTGAACATTTTTTAAAATATTTTAGTATATTAGATTCCTTTTAATTAGTATAAAAAAACAATAGTTTTAATAGGTATATTACTACAATTAATAACAATTAAGAGGACGTTACTGAAACTCTCGCGCTTGGCTTCCCCGCGGCCCCTACGAGCGGCGACAATAGGTACTTTAGCGCGTTATTTTCATGTTTATATTTTTGTATTTCGGAGTCTATGTTTAATTCATTAACGTGACGAATAACTTAAATAAAATTTATTGAGTTATCATAATAAATATATTTCTTAGACCAGGCAGTTGGATTAGATGAGGCATTAGGCATAGTGTTGTCATATTTTGACTTACAAAGACAGCATCAACATGTATTCTTTTTGCTCGAAACAAGGAAATATTTAATGTATTAATTAGATTTAGATTGTGTTTCCTAAATTTCATCCAAGTTGATAAGATGTCTAAATTAGAAGCATAGCTACTTCATTTTGCATGGAAATGTCCTCATAAAAGCGGCAATTCAGTTGTTACATACGTTTTGGATAAACAATGATTCAGTGCGAGCGACCGGGCGTTTGTTCATCGACCAGCAAATAATCCTTCACTATAATTGCCAAAAAACCAGCTGCAATTTGTACCCTGTTTAGAAGTAATGTTTATTTCCTTCATTATAACAAGTTTTGTGGTCGATTGGATGTCGACCTTGGAAGTAGAGTGAAGTAGTTCTTGATCTTAAAGGTTAATTAGATCTTAGAAGTTATAGACAACCTAAAAGGTCGAGTGTTAGTATGGTATTTGATCTGTATTCGAAGGCATGAACGCCGAATCCTTATTATAACTTATCATATATTATTAGATTTGTGATCAAACGCTTATCAGTAAGAAGTACCTATATATCTTTGTCGAATTGAACGTTTCGACAGCCGTTTCGTATTGTAAATCTATTTGACTAGATTATATCACTATTACTGGAGAAATTTTCCTTCTAGTTCATGCTATAGTGACATACCCAACGTAGATATTTGCTGTCCATATTACAATATGTACCTACTTATACTTTTTTTTTATGTCACAAGTGACAACGAGCCAGGCGGGTCACCTGATGGTAAGTGACAACCGTCACCTATAGACATTGGCACTAACAGGGGATTGCTAATATGTGTTGTACACCTTATTACAATGCCTTAAAGGCGAAGTAGCCCTCAAGTGCAGCTGTCGGAACACATCGATAGGTGCTTGGCGACAGATTTTCAACTTGAGGGTGGTAGCCGGCCAGTCGGGTACTACAAAGTACCCTACCACCGTGCTATGGTTTCCTCACGATGTTTTCCTTCACCGAAAACTCAAGTTCATTGTAGGATTCGTACCCACGACCTTCGCCGCGGTATCCGACGTCACTTACCACTAAGCTATAAAATTAAAACTTCTTTGAACTGTTATTGTAATATCTATTCCACTAGTTCTACTTTTAAATTTGTTGGTACGGACGCTAGTTTCAATATAAATCTTACTTTCTCATAAAATACTTCTTTATAAGATATTTTATTACATTAAAAATTAGCACTAATAACAAATTACACGTCACAGATTAAAGTTTGATAGAATTAAGGTTTTCTTGGCTCGACAATCGATTTCTTTGAAAATATTTTTATTTAAGTAAAAGAAAGAGATTTATTACCTTCTAACGTCATGCATAAACCGTAACAAAGGTCTAGAAATGACAACGGGATTGGGTATTCTTTGCTACAAAGAAAAAGTCTACGATCTTGATAGACAGCCGTTTAGAAGACCTTTACTCATTTTTTTTTAATACATTATCTATTCATACGAGAGTATCGTGAAGATGAATTTCTTATTGTAAGTAATAAGAAAGGATAAGATAAATATATTTTATTGAACAACACCACATGACAATATATGTACAAAATCCTACTGTTTTTGTTAACTTAATTGAATACTTTTGGTAAGCACCTATCGGTGTGTTCCAGTAGTTATATTTGAGAGCCAGTTGCATTTTACGCAGTGTTAAAAGGTCGGCAATTCATCGGCAATCCCCGGCATCGCCAGGACTAACTGCTTGTCAGTCTTCTGATATGGTTAAACTGTGCTAATACTACAGTGTTTTGTTTTTTCAGACACTTTTAATAAATTATTATGCACAAGTGTACCTAGTGATAACCAGTAAGCCGGCGCGGCGGCATTGTCGGTGCCCGAAGGACCCGGCGGATGATAAATCTTCATTTGCCTTGTTCGCACATCCGACCCGCCCTTCCCAATTAGCTAACCCTCCGCTGGTGGCTGGTGGTGTTGCGACCGCTGCACGCTGCGTACCTACACGCTCGGATTTCCGCTGTGGTCACCTTTATCTGTTAGCATTAACTTGGGATTGAACCGTGGTTTGACTTTCGAGGAAGTGTTCAATGTATGTTTAAGGAAATTGGAAATAAGCCATTTCGGATTCAAAATTCTATAAAAATATTAACAAACAAAATATTCAGCTTTATACATTTGTAGATATAGATATATGTTTATATTTAACTATATATTTATATTCTAGAGTTGCTCACATATACTCGTAGTATAGAATAATATAGATATTGTTTTAACATTACGTTCTTCAAATGTGGGACTACCCAGACTGGATAAAAACAAAATGAAATTATTGATAACAGGTGCGCTTACGTGTACCTAAGCTGTATGTGCGAATAAAAACACCCCACAAGTATATAGGCACTTACGTAACCCAATAAAAGTCCTCATCTTCGTAGAACAAATAGGTATAACGTTATCGAAATATTAAAGGATTTTGGACAGGTCCGTGAAAATTGGCAATACAATCTACAACACAATACGTTATATCAATACAACCCACAATCGATTTCACTTAAGCTAACAATATGTTGCTGTGTGTATATAATATGAAGTACGTAACTATTGGTTGATTTAGTACCTACTAGATGCCAATCTAGGCCGTTAGATTTGCTAATTTTGAGTCTGACAGCGATTACAGTCTATCAACGAGTGATTTATCGACCGATTATATGATTGAGTGACCCAGTCTCGGTAAATGACGATTTGCATTATGAATTTATAGTATGGCAATTTCACGGGCTACACTAGCTAGATTTATAATATTTTTACAGATATAACTGTAACTGAAATAATACAGACTGATAAATATGTTTACAATCCACAATCGGTTTCACTTAACTTAATATGTTCTGCTGTGTGTATAGTATAATATGGAGTACATATTGTAACTGTCAACATTTTTAGATTTATAAATTGATAGCAGTTTATCTTCTACATAGGTATCTATTGGCAGTATCACAAAAACCATTTTATTCCAATGAAAAATAAATCTTAAGATATGTAGGTGATACTTGTTGGTTAATAAAAAATAACCGTGAAAATTATGTGGACCGAACAACATACCAAATTTCTATACAAATTTGGCTTAATTAAAAACAAAAAGATACAAATAAATTTTATGAACCACCTTCATTTTTGGAAGTTCATAATAAACAAAGTAATGTAATAGTAATACAGAACCAGTCTTAAAGCGTATTAAATAAATGTAATGTAAAAACATATAAACATAACATCTTCGGCTATCTCAAATCTCGTTGGTCATATTGCTAAGTAACCAAGAAACGGATACAGTTATGGCCAAAGAGCTATGTTTTCCATTTCTATGCTAATAAGACTTGCCCAATAAACGGATTGGTACGGACCACATCCCGCGAAGCGGCTTAAATACCTACTGTGTTTCATTTTTACATTGGGTACCTTCTTTTTAATTCTGTTATGTATATTTTAGTTGATCTTATGTTTGTTTTATGAACTAGTTTCGCGCCCCGCGGTTTCACCCGCGTTATGAGGGATTTTACCTTTTCCCGGGATAAAAAGTATCCTATGTTTTATTTCAGGATATGATCTACCTGTGTACATACCAAGTTTCATAAAAATCCGTGTAGCAGTTTTTACGTGATTGAGCAACAAACATCCAAACATACAAACTTTCACATTTATAATATTAAGTAAAAAACTCATTTATTCAGTTCAGGCCCTGTAAGGCACTTATGAACGTTACAATTGACTCTACCACCGGTTCGGAATACATTAAACTGAGAAGACTCCAGCAAGACACTCAGCAGAGTATGAAGTATAGTAGGATTGTGTGTATACCTTAATGTAAAGATAAACCATTAATATTTTTGTTTTATTGTGAGTTCATTATGTGTATACTGTTGGTGTAACTTTTACATTAAATAAATTAAGTGCAAGAAATTAGCGATGTGGCTTTTAATGCTTTGTTATTTATTACCCGGGTGACATAATCGCAAGGCGATAACGCCCATCAAAATTGATTTAAAAAAAGAAATTGGCAAAAATATATGATAGGAGTATAATAAAAAAAATACACAGTGCGATGTTTGATAGGGGTTTTTAATTTGGATAGACTTGTATTTAATTAGGTACGTTATAAATGATGATGTACTCTTAACTTTACAAGGAACTGGTTCTCAAGTAAAGCTGTCAGAACACACACATACCTACATACATAGGTGTTTGACAAAGGGAATCTACTACTGTTCGAAATTAATCATTTCGAATGTAAACATTTCAGCGAAACTTAACACTCAATTAGTGCATTAATGGCCAGGTATACCGAAACAAACAAATAATTATTAACATATCAATTAATAAAGTGTAACGTTAGTGTTGGGGATAGAAATGATTAAATTAAAATAATTAAATAGGAATTTTACGGAAAAATAACAAAACCAAATCAAAATCTAACACTAAAAAATAATCATAAAATTGCTTCAATCCACCACAGTTAGTATTTTATACTTTTTACAGTAAATTGATCCATGACTTTGCAATATTTAAGTCGTTTATAAAATTAAAGTTAAAAAGAATATTAAGAAGACGAACAATCAATCTTAGCTCTCTCTTGAAGTTTGGATCCTACGAAAGGTCATTAGAACCTGTATACTGTTTTTTCTGTATGTACCTACACATAAAGCTATTCAACATGAAAAATATACGATGTGAAAACATAATCCTTCATAATATTTCTTTAAAAGAAATCCAAAACACGAAGGTAAAAGATATATTTCGTCAGTCATTGCTTTCTTCTTTTGTATACATTAATCTGTACTTTTCTAAACATCTGCTTTGAAACGTAATAAAAATCGGCTTAGTAAGACACGTAGGTATGGGCGTTGAACGCGAAAAATACCAAGCTGCCACGATATGTTGCCGATAAGAAACAGGCTTTTATGTTAAATTTTCAACCTTATCGCATGTTTTTTGAAATTGCCAAACTGAAAATATATGTTTGTCAAGACATATTCAGAGTCACGTCGAGTAAACACGTTTTGAACATGCCCACAGTTTTATTTCACGTCGAGGTAAACACTTTCAAAGATGAATTTCTCGCTTGACAAACAAAATGAAATATTTTAATATTTTTTTCCTTTTCATCCCGAGTGTACCTGTCTTCATATTCATGCAGGATTATAAAATATCACACCTGTTTAAATATAGACCCACACACACTTGAGTGAAAAATATATTATTAAAACTACTTTGACATCGCATTTGAGGTTTTCCCTTAATACCTATAAATAAATATAAAAATAATTATTAAGTCTGATATAAGCAAACAGATATTGACTTAGTATTTTTTTGTAAGGATCCATAGGTAAGGAAAGCAATCGATTAGCTATATCAAAGTGCAACTTCAACCAGCAATATAAAATGACATAAAGCCAAACTTTCCGTTCTAAGGCATTTAGCAGCCTTAATAACATTTATCTTGTTGGCAGTGGAGTGTGAAGAAAATAGCACGTCACGAGGACATCACAAGACATACGAGCAAGCTACGTGACGACACGCGACGGTCCGCGTCATCACTCAAGACACTGTGTCTCCCAGCCGGATATTATTCGCTGACCGATTTGATACATAAATAACTATAACGAGTAAGCTGACAATATTTATAAATGGATCAAACAATGTAGTCTGTAAACTTTTAAAATAAAACTATTTCAATTGTTTTGTTCCTGTTTTTAAGATCCCCATGAAATAAATAGCTCAAATAAAAACCTGTCACCTGATGATAAGTGACTACCGTCGCCTATATACATTAGCAATACCAGGGGGATTGCCAATGTGTTGTTCACCTTATAAAAATGCCTTATTGAGCTTTTAAGTGCAATTTCCGGAATACACCAACAGTTGGCTGGCGATAGATTTTCAACTTGAGGGTGGTAGCCATCCAGTTGAGTACTAAAGTACTCTACCACCGTGCTGTAGTTTACTCAGGCGATGTTTTCCTTTAACGAAGGATAAAAGCTCGCTTCTTCCTCAAGCTCATTGTAGGATTCGAACCCATGTCCTTCGCAGCGGTAAAGTAGCTTATTTTTAATCCAGTTTTTAGTTTAGGATTTTATATCCCTGTAAACTATCTCAATTGTTGTAGAAGCAAATAAATAATCACCGATGTAAAATAAATATTAATAATTTGCCCTAAAATATTTATTAAAATCCTTGAAGCACGCACCCAATTTTACAAAATACATATTATTTAGTTCAGTTATTGTGCATGGCAACATATAGGTAACATGTAAGTCTACGATGTTCACTCAAATAATAATAACCTCTTAAAAAAAGATCACAGAATCGTTAGTAACGAAGGCAGTCATGACGATACAGGGTTCATATCCGGGACCGGAAGCGACCTGGCTGAATGATGGAACATTTTCAACGTACTTCCGGTCTCTGCACCTTGTATGTGAACGCTGTTTGCCGATGATTCATGATTTCCTTTTAGTTGTCTTGCTGAGAAATATCACATTTTTTTTGTGTGGTGGGGTAGTTTCTTATGGTTTCTTTTAATACTAGCTGTACCCCGCGGTTTCACCCGCGTTCCCGAGTGATCTTATATTTACCTCGAAATAAAAAGTATGCTATGTTTTATTCCAGGGTACGAACTATATGTGTGCCAAGTTTCATCAAAATCCATTTAGCCGTACTGGAGTTTTTTGAAAAGATTTTCAAAGTTTCTATGGGTCCTTGGATTTTGACATAATCTCACGGATAGACGGACAGATCTTAAACCTCGGCCCATTCTTGAAATAGAAGATTTATGGTTAATTCTAATTTAATTAACCTATAAGAATAATAATAATTATTCAAATACAAGAATTACCAGACGAAAAATGGTTAGTATTTTATCAAGTACCTAGATTTCTACACAACAATGGTTTAAATAAAGTTTGTCTGTGTTTCATCGAATTATACTTTTACATCTGTTTTTTTAAAGTTAAAAATAAATCCGACCACGTTCCATTTTTGCTAAGCTTCAAAATTTTTGTAATTGTTAATTAACGTAATGGGTTTGTGGAAGTTATAAATGTCAGAATGAGTAGACACTCTTGGAATTGTAGTTTTGTATGTGTTTCTTTAATGATTATTTTATAGCTTATTCGTTGCTTTAGTTTGAATAAAATGGAATTGCTGAAACGTGAAAGTTCTTCTAATAGTTCAAAGAATTTAGATACAACATAGCACATACATTTATATCCGGATATCCATGGTGGAAGCTAATAAGAAATTTTATAATTTAAATTACAATATTTATAGAATTTGTAATAAACACTAGCTATTATGGTAATATTTAGACAGTGCCAATACTGAACTATATAATACAAGACTAATTCAATACATAATAGCATGCATGGAATCGCCGAGGTAGACATAATGAATTGGATCGTGCGAATAGTTGGAATGCGGAGTTACTACGGAAGTTCTATTATCCAACGCTCATATTCCCATAGATAATCATAGCGCATGCTTTCTCACTTAATTGTCGCCAGACTATCGGCCACCGGTAGATACCTAAACGGCTCTATTGAAAACTACGCTTACCTACATATTGTGAACTGGCTCAAAGCCAGGGGATTATCCGTGGCTCCACTGCAATATTTGTGTCTCACGTACCAGGCACTATTCAGGGGATCGAAAAACTTTTCTAATATTCTGGTTTGAGACGAAAATACTTCGTGAAGATTTGACTGGCTATCAACATGACTGCAGTGGAGCAAAATAGCCTTTGATAACAGCTGCCAACAATATTTTGAATGTGATTTAGCAACACTGGGTATTAAATTTGATGTAGTGGGTAGAATCCTAATGGAGATATGATATATTTTACCTTTCCTATTTTTTAAATAATGTAGCTAACATATAAAGCTCGACAAGTAAAAAGGGTTGTTCTGACTGATTGATCTGTAATCGTATCTATAGCCTTAATCTAACTGTTTTTTAGCAGGTTCCTTTTGTATCCTATGTATCTATAACAAAAAAGCTTCCTAAAATTCATCCCCTAAAGATTAAAATAGGGGGAACACAAGTGAAATCACTGAGCAGAACAGTATAAAGTAAAAGTTTCACAGAATATATGTTTATAATGAAATACCTAAATCTACTAGAAAATATTTTATCATCAAATCACAGAAAAGGTAATATGTATTTATGATCTTCAAAATCCTACTTCGTATTCTAGTAGTTTGAGAGCCAAGCAACTGACTGACAGGTCAAACATGGCTTTGTAAGCACATACGCTCAGCAAATTCAGGTAGGCACCTTGTAGAGATTGCGGTCTCTAAATTGCTCATTTCTTGTCGACAAGATTTTCTGGCTACAAAAGGTGAAAACGAATCTCAAAGACAATCGTTTTGTTGTAGGTTTAACACAGGTACTTTCTTCCATGGAAATGTATTGTTTAAAAAAACAACCTTAAAGAGTCTCCTTAACTGAATAGGGTAATATCATTATAATCTACATAACTATAGTTATAGCTACTAATAATAATCACCAACAAAGTTATGTCATATAAATTAATTAAGTACCCGTCAGTTTACAACTACGAATGCAGTCGATGTTTCAAGCTCAACTTTTATTGTTTTGTATCTGTGAAAAACAAGCTACTATAGCATTAAATATAAAACACGGTAAGGAATTGCTTCCTGTAATCTAATATTTATGCAGATTAAATTATATTGTGAGACTGGATTAAAATACAAATGTAGAGACGTTACCTTGATAATAACACTGTAAAATGATGGAGTTAAAGTTACATCGCACCGAAAATTGCGAACATCCAATAGCCTGTATAATAAAAATATACGAATGTAAATTCTGTGGTTTTAATTCCAGCTTAAAATTTCGTCATTGTGGACAACAGGAAAACCAAATGGTGTATTTTGCTAATTTATACAGAGAAAAGAGAATTCACTATGAAAATTGGCTGTTACAGAGTGGTCATAGTGCATAATGCCTTGTTAGTATTATGTTCAATAAATTATTGTTTTAAGGGCTAGCTAGCAAGAAATGGTAAAGTTGACTATGGGTAGGTATAAAAAATATACAAACAAGATGAACTTAATAAATAAAACGGTACGTAAAAAAGGTTAGATCAATTGTCAAAAAAAAACTCGTAAAATATGCACCGCATTTCACAAAGCAATATAGCCAAAATTGGTCTTAAAAGCGTCAATGCAATTTAAGATCTAACGAGAACTTTGTTTGCAGTTTTTAAAAATACATTGAAATATTGTCTATGAGAGGGCATCATATGTATTGTAATGTACCAAGCACCTTTAGTCCAGGTGCCTAGGGCAGTAGACGTGACCTCACTACGTTATGAGTATGTTTCTGTACCCCTCAGACATGATCTATTGAATCATTTCGAACGATTGTGTGGAACATACATACCACAGAGTAAACATAATGCAGTGGTTCACTTTATTTAACTGATTCGTTAATTTATGGTATAAATTATAATTATAGATAAGTCAAGTGTGTCTCTCAGTCTAGCTATACATATGAAACTGAATTAAAGATGTCTACATCAACTTAATTTTAAGATTTTATATTTAAACGAATATATAATTTAACATCCGAATATTGTTTACATAAACTATATACCTAATTATAATTATCTGCCCTGCAGTTTTACACATCATCATACAAGGCCATCAGAGCCCAAAGCAAAGCAACAAAAGCAGTGCACTATGTACAAGTACTCCACTCGATCCCACACAACTTGATATCTCGATATTCCTAAACATCCAAAAAATCCAGTTACAACTTCAAAATCCAGTAACTTTTTGCCAGTTTTTTTCTTAAATTTTACTTTTAATTGCACTCAGTACGTGAAGTGCATCCACTGATGCCGGTGATGCGACACAGGTCAAAGAAGGCTAATTAGCCTCCTCTTTCGGAGCGTTTATAACCTGTCTACACATTTTTACTTATAATATCATTGCTTAGATAATAGCACCCAGACTATGGACAAGCAGACATGTTCGTTCATGCACACAAATATAATATAATGGAAAACATAGTATAAAACATATGATATTTTTCATTCCAACAAAACATTACATCTCTCCAGAAATTGGGTAGAACTAAAGGGCGGGATCTATTTGGGAATGACGTAGTGGTGATGTTGACGAGTAAGCACAGTGACTGGTTGTTGTATAGATTCTCTGTTATACTAAGTACTCTATGACATATTTGTGGGACGTCTATTATGTCTCTCGTTTGTACAATTGTTTGCCGACTATTGAGGTGTGGCTGTGTTGAAAACGGTTTTAGATACCTATACGTAAGCTGTGTTTGTATCTGATTGATAAGGGTCGTATTTGGTCACATTCTTTTGTAGTATTGTAAAGTTGTGTGTTTGTTGCTAATGTCACTATGCCCACGGAGTATACCCAGCTCAAACAATTTCAATATCAAAGAAATTGATCAATATTTGAGTATTATGTTGGGATTGAAATAGTATTTCAGTTTATACTTATACTCTTATCTCTATTTGATATAACGATGATCTATTGAGTTAAGCTCGATGATGACTTTTATAATAAAAACTAGTGAAACATGCATGAGTTTAGGTATCCCGAAAATTGAACGAGTCCTTACTTATAATACGCTATTGAACTTATAAGACTGTTTAAATGGTTACGTAAATAACTTTACATTGTTAGACAGCAACAGGAAGATGGTCGATAAATATGTGACAAGATTTTTAGTTAAATAAGGTTTTATGAGAAAGGGTGTTAATGTACAAATTTTATACCCGTACATTAAATGTAAGTGGGCGCGGTCAAAAGCTGAAATTGTTCAGTGCATTTCAAATTAACCAGATCGACCTTTTGAAAAGCGATTACAATTTTTCAGCGGACACAGTAAAAACGTTCGTGAAACAGCTAACCTCTTTGCAGCCCGGGACGTTCCGTTTATTGGGACAATGAAATTAGCATATTAATGAAAAATATTGGTCGTCCCTCCGCCGCCGTCGCTCTTTCTCCACACCCAATTTATCAGTGGTAGAAAATAAAATAAAATAACATACCTACTATGTATGTATCACGAGTAAAAAGAACAGACAGAGTCAGTAAATTAAGTGGTCGCTGTCACCGTGGTCACATATCAGTGTGCTGGTTAATTGCAAAAAATAAAGATTTATCTTTTGCGTGATATTTATTGTAATAATGTTACTTTTAACGTTATTTTATTTCAGTTGTGTATAGAATAGATTTTGTAATTGGCTCTTGAAAGCCAATGTGTAATAATAAAGATTTTAATATACCTATTTATGATATGGTACTTATGGTAGGAGGTTTTCAATTCGATAGTATGTTTTTTTGTGTATGTTACCCATTATTGTGAATTGATGAAATAGAGTTTCTAGTTGGTCCCCTTAAAAAAATCATAATCTGACCATGGAATTTCAAGATATGAGGAATTCATCGACAGAATAGACCGATATTGTCGATAATTATTTATCAATGAACATAAATGTCTTAGGTCACTTTCATGTATGACTGGCTGTTGCCAAAATAAATAAAATATCTTAACTCCAATAAAAATAAAACAAAATTACCTACTTTGGTTACATTTTTGGTTAAAAGTTGGTTTCATTTTCTAGTTAAAAATTAAGAAGGTCAAACTATGAGAAAAAGAGTAGGTACGGGTAGGTGTTTTACGAGATAATTGCACTTAACATTTTATTCAACAAAGCTCTTTAGTTGTCCGAAGTCAGCAGAATGGCCCGGAGCTATGAATAATGTAGAGCTACGGTAAAATTTTAATGTATTCCGGATTTATCTATTCGTGTAAAGCACAAAGGTCTGCCTTTGAGTGTCCATAGCAAAATTTGTTGTCTACATTATTATGGTGTTATAAAATTATTTAAATTATAATTTATTTATTTACAGTATCATAGTTAACTTTTCTAAAATAAATAAGTGATATATTCATAGTGTGATAAAAAATTATTTTTAAAATTAACTAAGTTTTGCTGCAGTAAATTTAAAACCAAGCTATCAGCAAAACCACAATAATGTTACTATATTAACCGACTAAAGTGTAATAAGTAGTTATGTCTATTACGTATGTTTATATCTTTACGTATATTTATTGCTAGTATTTCATATGAACCTCCATATAAACTATCGTTTTGACATTTTATTAAAAGGATACTGATTTGATATATCAGTCACCATCCCTATTAAAAACACTACCGTGATTCGTAGCGAGTGCTACGAGGTCTCGTAGCGCTACGGATACCAGCACAGTCAAGTTATAATACATAAAATGGGACTGTGTATACTAAATAAACGCATTATATATAATAATTACTCATTTTTAAGGTTAATTTATATAATATAATAAGGTTTCAGGTTAATTTTACAGCTTGCATATAGACTTACTCATAACTCAGCAGAAGCGGCACAGCGTCATGTATTTTTTATGTAATTCAACAAATAGTTAATTTCCAAACTTCTCGCCCCGCTTAGGTAGACAGGCAGCCTTAGGCGGGAGTTTAGATAAGGTACTCTTGACAGTGGCCGACGCGACCAGATTACCCAACAAACAGCATGCCGCAGGCGACTGCACCGGTACTGCACCTCGGGCCTCACTGCAAACTCGGACAAATTTATCGTATTATTAAACACGCTTTATTACAGCAAAATAAAACGTTATTTTATATTGTTTTTAGGGTTCCGTACCCAAAGGGTAAAAACGGGACCCTATTACTAAGACTTCGCTGTCTGTCCATCCATCCGTCCATCTGTCTGTCACCAAGCTGTATCTCAAGAACTTCGATAGCTAGACAGTTGAAATTTTCACAGATGATGTATTTCTGTTGCCGCTATAACAATTACTAAGAACAACTAACTGAATTAAAACTAAAAACCTAAATAACTTAAAAATAAATAACAACTAAACTACAAATAAAAAACTGAATTTAAATTGCTGCCCGGGGAAATCGTGCCGAGGACGCTAGCGGCGTTACCTCGTTGAATAGCCAGACTGAGGCGTTGGCCGAGGTAACTACCAGCCCTCCGGTCACCAGTGGTGTCCACCAGCCTGGAGGAAAGGTCTTTATAGATTTTTTTGGCACAAGGTCCCCATGAGCCCATGGTCTCTACCCCAAACGGCACAAATATATAATTGTCACCAATAGATGAATATTTGAGCCGCTTGAGGTCCTCCGCGGCGGTGGCTGCTATGCCCGCCTCACGAGATGAGCCCACCACGTGAGAAGGAGCAACAGTAATGAAATGAAATTGAAATGAAATGAAATTGTTTATTCATCCAAATAGGCCTTCACAGGCACTTATGAATAGTCAGACTCTAAATGCTCGGTTCGGAAGGTTGTTTTTGCTGAGAAGAGCCGGCAATAAACTCAGCAATTACTCTTTTCAAAAACAACTTACACCTATTACATTCAATAATTATTATTTATCTAGTCTCACTGACAATATTTGCGTGTTATGGCGGCAAAAATAGTAATCTATAGAATTTAATTATGACTGACTTAATAAACAACAAACTCAAGCAGACCAGCCCCCACAAGCAGCACCTGTTCACAAGTATGACGCGCGTGGCAGCCATCGCCCTCCTCGCACATTTTATAGGGAAGTGAGCGACCCGCCACACGACGCCGCCGCAAGCAAAGGCCTTAAAGCGAGCATGACTAACTTAAGCTTGCTCCAAACAAAAAGAAACAAAACGAATTAAAACACACAATATGTTATCACTGTTACTACTAACACGGTTTGTAAAATTAGGTAATATAATAGTGTATCTAACATTCCGCGACATAACAATATTCAAACGCACAAATGTTACAAATTTACCAAGCATTATCATCATTAAAATATTCATTTATATTATAGTAAGCCTTTTTTACCAAAACAGTTTTAATACAATCCTTAAATTTTTGCAAAGGCATATCTAAAATTGCAGTTGGGATTTTGTTATAGAAGCGTGCACCCAGTCCTAAAAATGATCCTTGCACTTTCTGAAGTCTATAAGCAGAGGTCACAAGTTGGTGCTTATTTCTAGTATTGATCGAGTGCATATCACTTTTTTTTACAAAAAGATTAATATTTTGATGCACAAATAATATATTTGCATAAATATATTGAGATGCAACCGTGAGTATGCCAGTTTCTTTAAACTTATCTCTGAGAGATGTTCGAGCCCCCAAGTTATAAATAGCTCGCACAGCCCTCTTTTGCAAAACAAAAATTGTTTCTATATCAGCAGCTTTACCCCAAAGCAAGATGCCATAAGACATAACACTATGAAAATAACTAAAATATACAATTCTAGCTGTATCTACATCAGTAAGCTGTCTAATTTTCCAAACTGCATAAGCCGCCGAACTGAGTTTCCCTGCTACAGATGATATTTGGGTCCCCCATTGAAGTTTCGAGTCTAAAGTGATCCCTAGAAATTTGGTTGATTCGACAAGATTGAGAACTTCATTATTTAACATTAAATTACTACCTACTTTTTTTACATTTGGTAATGCAAATTTAATACACTTAGTTTTCTTTGCATTTAAAACTAAATTATTTACTGTAAACCAATTTAATACCTTAGCTAATGCACCATTTACGTCGTCATAATTGGATTTCAGTCTATCAACACCAAAAATCAGTGAGGTATCGTCAGCAAATAGTACAATTCCACAGGTATTGTTAACATAATAGGGGAGGTCGTTTATATAAATTAAAAAAAGAAAAGGACCCAGAATAGAGCCCTGCGGTACACCCATATGCACAGGAGAACCAGACGATTTGACCCTGTTTACATCGACACTTTGAATTCTCTGTCCAAGGTATGATTTCATGAGATCAAGTGCCATACCTTTTACCCCATAATAATTTAGTTTACAAATAAGAGTCCCATGATCGACACAATCAAAAGCCTTGGAAAGGTCACAGAACACACCAATAACGTTCTGCGACTTCTCCCAAGCGCTATAGATATTTTTTAATAGTGCTACCCCAGCGTCAATTGTAGAACGACCCTTTGTAAACCCATACTGCTCACTATGTAAAAGCTTATTTAAATTAAAATGAGCCAGTAGTTGCGATAAAATATTTTTTTCAAATACTTTACTAAGAGCTGGCAAAATAGAAACAGGCCTATAATTAGATGGATCCTTAGGATCGCCGGTTTTGAATAATGGAATTATTTTACTGTGTTTCATTAGATCGGGAAATTTACCTAAATCTACACACCTGTTAAATATTAGTATCCACGCAGGTCGCATCCCAAACCAACGACATGCCTCTCTTCCACGGTATAAGTGTCATACCATCGGGCCGCTTACCGTCGTCACGCAAGACACCGCTCGGCTCTAAGATGGCCGGTACGTTGACGGAAGCAAGCGCCCGACGGATGATATCGTTTAGGGCAGCGTGGCGTGACAGACGACCTGCACTGCGACGACAAGCGAGACCGTGGTGTCCAAGCTGGTGAACATCACTTCCACACAGGCAGCGATGAGGTGTATTAACTGCACAGCCAATACGTAAATTAATCGCTATGGAAAAAGAAGAATTATCCATTAGGGTGCCCAAATTTGGTGATGGTAGAGCATTCAGCCAATACCCTGACTCCCGTTGAGCAGTAGCAATGAGGCGAGCCCGCTCTGCCAGGTCGGAACTAGTTTCCAGCAAATGCTGTTTAACCTGGTTACAAAGTGGCTCGTCCCATTGCTTCTGCGAGAACGGTAAAGTCGGAAGGTTACCACTCGGACAGGCCTCCTCCCATGCAGTTTTGGCCTCATCACGGTATAAAACTGTACAGTCTCCATGGACGTTACTCATAATTATTTTAAAAAGATTGTCAGCGAAGAAGAACATAATAATACTAAAACATAATAAAATAAATATTTAAATAATCATCAGTTGGAAGGTAAATTATCATCGTTAATTTAGAGGAAAGGCTGCCAGCCTTTTAGGAAACTTGCCGATTGGCAGCAGCGGCAGCCTCGAGGAAGTTTTTTTATAGGTATATAGTTGTACATTTGTTGTAAATAAATCATAGTAAACTCATTTAATTTTAATCAATTAATAAAAAAAACCTGCTGTGCATACACATGAGTATGTTCTATTATTTTTAAACGGTGTTGTCACCAACTGAAAATTCGTAGATGGATTAGATACATAAATAATGTAATGTGAATGTATGTATAAGATACATTGCATAAAAAATAGCAGGCATCACTAAAACTTGAGAACCTTGCGCTGAAAGAAGTGTTATATAGTGTTGTATTCTATTTTTAGACCGCGATTTATAGGGACGCATACCTAATGCTGACGTAAAATGAGCAGTTCTAGATATTATGTTACGTTATTATTCTTAGTAGAAAACTTTATTTGCTTCTCAATATCAATATAACCAAACTTTTTACACAATTAAATACCTTCCTGGTTTTATGTATTAGTGAACTACTAAGTCAATTCTGTTCATAAATACTAAACCCAGACTTAAATATACATAATAATTTAAGACCATTTTTTAAAACTACTTTATTACGTGATATTTGGAATCTGTGTTATTGTTAATGGTGTCTGTGGTGTGGTAGCCGTATTCAATAGCTCGTTCTTGCTCTGCGTCACTGCGCTATTCTTCATACTGGCCATCTGATCCCAAATTACGCGGAGTTTGTGCTATGGACATCGAAATGACCGTATATACTGCAGACATTAATATATTACATTTACTACTTCTTAAAAACATACCAGTACTTCTGTCAAAAAATTTATAATGATTACCACAATGGCACTGGATGTCCAGTGCCAGTTTGAACATTAATTGCCATCCAAAACGAAACATATTAAAAACTTATAAAAAAATATTTTAATTAAAATCCGTTAATTATTGCAAATCCTAGATATGTAAATGTAATATAAAAAGTATCTTTTGACGCTCAATTCCACTTTTAATTTGCCAGTTGGCCAATCCGACCCTTCACCTTTAAAAGCGACGTATTTATCTACAACGTTTATAATCTCTCTTCAGGAAACACTAGCTTGCTAACGAAGTTAGTTCTAAGGTAAAGTTTTAATTGCTCTCCAGCAAATCTCAGTTTATCTTTTCGTGGTCTCTAGGAGACAGCTTTGTTGACTATAAATTCAATTTGAGCGAGGCGGAAAAGATTACTTGTTTATTTATGTGCACAGGTTTGAGGAAACAATTGTTGGAATAGTTTCCAAATAATTTGCATTGTGATACTGCAGCGTAAATAAAATACAAGTACGTGACTTTATCTCAACCGTAAATTAAAATAAATACTTTAAAACATGCATAAAATAGGTATACCATTTATGAAAGCAACTAATATCACTGCGACATTAAATTTATAATATTTGAAAAGCGTTTTATCAAAGTTTTCAAGCATAGATTGAACACGATAGTCAAGATGGCGGATTTCGTTTAATAATTTAAAGCTGCGACAGGTCTTTAAACACCGCGTTCCCGTTTTATCACCTGAGAGTCACGTACAAGAGCCCTGCCGTTGCTTCACACTGTTTAATGAATTCTTACTTTGTTTACAATAAACCAAAAAGCTTTTATGAAGCCCATTCATTAAACGAATCTGTGGATTATGCGTGAAGTCGCACTAAGAACGTGACTTTTAAGATTTTTAGCATAATTTGATATTCTTTTGATAAAGTAAAGCAAAGGGTTATAGTATATTACATATTGTGGCTCAAAACTTTGTAAATATAAATGGGAATATTTTTTTGAAATAAATTATAATCAGTTCTATCTGAAAATATTAGGTATTATAAAAGATATGCAAAATACTATTATGCCTGACTGTAGGTAGGTACTGTTATGTATTAACTTCGCGACCTATTAAGTTGCACAAAAACATTTGAAACATTTTGAAAATTTTAAATAACGAATACGTCTAACTTTTAACAAGGTTATCAATATACTTGGATTGAAATTAATAAAGCTACGAAGATACTCTCTTAGCTATTGTAGCAAATTAATGGTTTGCTGTTGAATGGGTATTTTTTCAAAGGCGAAAGGCTTTATTCAATCCTAAACATCTTTCACTAGAACTGATGGGCTTAGGGATCGGCGAGACCACTTTATCTTAAGGGTGTTAATCCTGAACTCCATTCGCTTTGCTCTTATCTATTGGTTTCATAGTGAAACGTGCGATATAAAAGCCTTTATACGGAGATTTTCACGGACACAGTGGAATCTAATAAAAATTTCTGCGTAACAATGTTCTATTGAAGTAAAAATGAGAGCATAATAATAAATTGAGTTCGTTTAGAATAACAAATTTACTCTTCTTTTTTGATATTCGTAGCTTGATAAATTATATTATTTGGTACGTAAAAGAACTCGTGTCTGTAATAATAATATTTGAGGACCTATCGGTATATTTCGGCAGCTGCACTCGAAAGTTTGTAAACAATGTTTGATTGAGTCTTTAATTAAATATTAGCTATGAAATGAATAATTTCTACGGCACTAAAAAATTAAAGTTATATAATACTAATATAATATTATAAAGAGGAAAGATTTGTTTGTTTGTTTGCATTGAATAGGCTCCGAAACTACTGGACCGATTTCAAAAATTCTTTCACCGTTGGAAAGCTACACTATCCCTGATGAACATAGGCTATATTTTATCCCGGGATATAAAAAAATAAAGTTATATAATACTAATATAATATTATAAAGAGGAAAGATTTGTGTGTTTGTTTGCATTGAATAGGCTCCGAAACTACTGGACCGATTTCAAAAATTCTTTCACCGTTGGAAAGCTTCACTATCCCTGATGAACATAGGCTATATTTTATCCCGGGATAAGATAAGATCCCACGGGAACGCGGGTGAAACTGCGCGGAAAAGCTAGTATTCTATATTTTGAATTCTTCATACTAGAATATAGTATAGTTTTTACAATGCTAAGTTATATAGTGAAGTGAAAAAGTATAGAAAAAGTGTTTCAACTAGAGCTAACTACGCTGTCTTGATTTGCTGGGAGCTAATTCAACAGATTTTTGGTTGTGTTTCTATTGCAAGCGATACGGAGTGGGAAATATTTTTGAAACAACAATAGAGTTGTTATCGACTTCAAGCGCCACGGCAAAGAGACAAATTTTTCTAATTGACTTCAGCTTCCCCCCAAAACGCTTAGAAATAAGTTTTTAATACTCAATCTTATTTTTAAAATCTTTCTGGCACATGATCATGGGCTCTCAAATTGACAAAAACAATCAAAAACCTTTGTACAGGTAGTTAATTTTTTTTTATCACTAAATTTTTTGACTGAATATTAATCAAATGCATAATCAGGGTTTCTAGCATACCTAAACCTTAACCACCTTATTTTTTTAATTTATTTAATAGCATGATACCTATATTAAGTTATGACAGTTCAGCCCTTCCATTACCGCTACTGCAGTACAGCATTACTGTGGCCTATTATTATTAGGAATGGAAACTGTGACGATAGGAGCTAATTCTGTTGGTACAAAGTTCACAACCTAGTTCTTAACTAAATATAGTAGAGTTCTGTCAAACTGTTTCCGTTATTCAGTTATCGTAAGGTTATGCCTAAACTTCAATTCGACAGGACTAAGATCGGTTGCGTCGTAAGGCGCCCATAAATAAAATATTTTTCTTTCTTTCTTTTTGGTATTACTTACTCGTCAAACTAACTTAGTCGTCAAACATATTTCATCAGAAATTTCAAACGTACACTATTAATTTCGACGCTATCAGAATGACCCTTACTTCATTGGGTTGTATGTATCAAGTTATATAATATCAAGGTAAGATTATATAAAGCTATATAAGATTCACGAATCGATCTTGAATCTTTTGCAGTGCGCTAAAGATTGTAAATAGCTTGACAACTTTCTTCAAATAAAAGCTGGTGTTGCTCCACGTTGGTAGTTCTGTACGGCAATTATTGGCACGTGTTGGTAGTTTCTCAATACCTTATTTGTACTATTAGTGAACTGACGGTTTATTCGGACAAAGAACTAGAAGGCTTTGAGTTAATGACGACTTACATCAGATGATATGACCAAGACCAAAAGGACGCAGGTAGGCACTAAGTAAGGTACCGATATTTTGAATGGGGTTTATTAGTAGGTATGATAGCATGTGGTACACTAAACACTTACTTTCGATCATAATGGTGTAGGTGCAAGTATGGCTCATTGGTGAAAGAAAATATTGCAAAAAAAAACTTATAAAGGTTTACTTTCCAATAAGTATCTGGGATTTATATCATAATTTAGTTATGCCAATAAAGTTGAGTAAAGAACAAAATGTTTGATACTTTAATACCTCAGTAGTTATATTTAATATTTTTCTATCATTTGTAATTTTAAATAAACGTAAAGTTAATCTTATTATTCCCCAGAACTTATTTTAATACCTATAGACATGAATAACTCTAGAGTTAATTCTTATTTGTCTATATTTACGTGTGGAAAACGATACACAGAAAGAGAAGGTAAGAGCTATATGTGGCACGTGTTGGCCACCATATTTAGTACCTACTAGTGCCTGAGAGCAACTTACAAACCTCCTCTTACAAAAGATGACGTTTGTAATTTATGTAAAATGTTCCATTTCGTAGGTTATTTTAGGTACGCATTCAGCACTCTTTGTATGTCGCTGGTTTTTATGAATATTTAGATAATGAGATTCTAGTTTTATTGTTATACTTTTATCGCACATCAATGTTATTTACTGCATTGAAACAAGCCGGAAACTAAATCTAAAATTAAATAAATTCCATATGCCTTGGCCTGTCCATCGACTGTAAATATATTTATTTTCGTATAAGTAGATATAACAAAATTCATTGTTCACTTATAATTTAGATTTTTACTAAAAAAGACAAGAAACGTAGATAATATATCATTTTTACGAACAATGATAATTTAATTATAAGGATAGGTACCTAGATACGTGTCTAAAAATAAAATTAAGATTTAAAAAGTTTTATTTTCTTAACTTCCCAAGACTGCAAGTAAATCGCATAATTCAAAGGAAAATTCGGAATTAAAATCGCCAGAAGAGAGTACTGGAATTTATTTTACGCGACAAAATTGCTGGCGGTTGGCCTTCCTTCCATGGTCTTCGTAGAGATATAAATAGCATGAAATACCTCGGAGCCACGTCGATTTCATGAATTTTTGTAGCTCCATATTTTGTGACAAATAGTTAACGACACCGGTAGTCGGATGTGGATGTTTGAAATTGGTTTATTATAGAGTAACAAAGTGTGAAAATTTTATTGAAGTTTTGTAATTGGGTAAATACTCGTACACACACGCGTCATACTTGTGAACAGGTGCTGCTTGTGGGGGCTGGTCTGCTGGAGTTTGTTGTTTATTATGTCAGTCATAATTACATTCTATAGGTTACTATTTTTGCCGCCATAACACGCAAATATTGTCAGTGAGACTGGATGAATAATTCTTGAATGTAATAGGTGTAAGTTGTTTTTGAAAAGAGTAATTGCTGAGTTTATTGTCGGCTCTTTTCAGCAAAAGCAACCTTCCGAACCGAGCATCAGAGTCTGACTATTCATAAGTGCCTGTGAAGGCCTTTTTGGATGAATAAACATTTCATTTCATTACATAATATTATTGTATATTTTACGGGTAAAATATATATCATTTTGTTATTTTAATCGTTTTTGAAATGCAAGATAAAAATATTAATATTGATTTATATTATGATCACGAACACGTAATTTTGGAATAACGCCCACACAATTTGTATGAAATTTATTTAATTGTATTTCATGAAACGGCCGAATTTAGCCTGGTAATGACGTACACGATAACAGGTTACGAATACCAATGATTAATGGTCAGCGGTCGTAATTGTACGGTGCGGAACCATCGTGATGAGCGTTGTTGATTATTGATGAGCAATATTGTACTGTCATAACAGATATCATTGTTTTAATTGAGGTATACGCGTTCGAATACATGCGCAATAGGGCTCAATCAATTCCAAAGTGGTGCCAATTGATGGTATGCGTATTTAACCAACACAGAAGATTCTACATTCAAGTTCCTGTCCATTAGATTAATATTTTACTCAAAATACATACCTACCTATTTATCTAAAGGAATCGAAATTAATGTATACTTACTCGTACATAATATTTATTGACTTCGGTTATGAAAGTTCTGCAAATTCTATGATATTACTTTAAAATAACTTGTTATCATTGCAAGATAACAAGTTATTGTAACAGGCATTGCATAGTTATAAAAAAGCATTATTATATAACGTTTGAATGAAAATTATTCAGTATGATACGTTTTGTCTTAAAAAGATGTATTAAAGGTTAACGTTGATCAGATCTTTGTTTGTCTTAATGTATTTAGTGAAAAAACATTCAATTTAAGGGAATCTCCTTTCATTGAGACAACTAAGCCTAAATAAACACATTAGAAAAGTGGACGGAAGAAAAATCCCACTTAGTTAGGTATTTATGTACCGGTCACTCACTAAAAACCACACAAATAAGTAAGGACTTCAACTACTTTTAAAGGACCCGAGGCCAGCAATAAAATTAAGTGAAGAAAAACTTTATTACGAATCTCGTCTTGGTAAAAGAAGTGGTTCGTGGTTATAAGCAAACATTAGAGTCACCCTCGCTCCTGAATACTAGAATCCTCCATGAATTTATAGTGCCACAAGAAACTTCAGGAAGGAACTGTAGCTTGGATTTTTACAGTTTATAAAACGAAATATATAAGCCGAGAGCCTTAAAACGGTGACAGCGTCAGGTGACTTGCCTTTTGCTATTCAGTTTATTTTTAGTAAAAATATTGCTAAAAAATATAAAATATGGCGAGACTGCAGGTTATTGAAATGTATTTTTTTTTATTAAACATTAAGTTGAATTTAATATCAGTGAGTAAACTAAACTGTATTAAAGAGTTGTATCAAAAACGGAATGTTTTTATAGATAACTAGTCCCCCGTGGTTTCACCCGCGTTCCCGTGAATTTTTTTATTTTATACAAACCTTGTCCTAACAAAATCGAATACATAAAACAAATAATCATCCCATTTGGTGCAGTCATTCAAAAGTTATGTATGAGCGTACATACAGTTCGAAGATCCATTTATATATTTACACATTTTTGATTGACCCTCGCAGCTGACTTGGTGCTAGGGATATGCTCATTTCGGTATGGAATGTTTGGTTTTTAGGTTTCTAGTATTTGTATTTCTCATTATCTTCCTAACGCGTAGAGATAAAATAAAAAAAAACCATACCGCGTAGTTTAATTGTTATGATCCTATGAAGCCGTGTAATCGATATGAGTATACCCTTTCCGCACCACTGATTTTGGGACCATTTAATCATAATATTAAATACCTCACAATTTTACCACATTTACAATTTTATAACTTTAAGCTATAAACAGATAAATCTTTACTCCGGTAATTTTGCTGTTAATTCGGAGGGGTGTGGCGGTACAGTCAAATAGCATTAGAGTATTTAAGTCGATGCGCGGCGAAGCGTGCCGACGACGGAAAACGTGACTCAAATATCACCACAGCTATTCCACAATATGCATTTACCTGTACTGTGTTCTTTACAACACCATTATTAACAATAATATTTACTTTACTGAAATAAATTATATAAGTAATATATATAAGTAAGCCTATAGGTTTTTATCTTGTTTTATTGAGGTCAATGATATAAAAAAGTGCGAGAATTGTAAAAAAATGCTACACGTGGAAGACGTCATTCAGTGTTCAGTCTTATTTCGTAATTTAGAGAGAAGCCTCTGAAAGTCAAGTCAAATAAACGGAACCTAGATTTTTTGCAAAAAAAGATTCGCACTACGCAAAAATTACTGCGTGATGCTAAAAGTAAATCCTGGCAAACTTTCTGTTCCTTCATAGATCAAATGACATCCCAAAGCGATGTGTGGCACAAAATGAGGTGGTTCAACGGATACAAATTTCGAAGACATTATGTTGATAAACAAAGAGCCACTGAACTACTTCATAGTTTAACACCGCACTTTGTGTCTCCTGCTGATCCAACCTTTTCATCACAAAACTCGAAACTTGAAACGCTAATAGCTCCACATGAGTTAGAAAAATGTATCCGTAATAAAGACACTTCCCCAGGTAGTGATAATATATTATATTCTATGATAAAATATCTCCCCCATAATGGTAAGTTATTATTGTGCGCATTGTTCAATATTTTTTTAACAAAGGGTTTTGTACCAAAACAGTGGCGAGATATAACGGTCATACCTATCCCAAAACCCGGACGGAATCCTATTCTAGTTTTTTTTTTTTATACCACTAGGTGGCAAACAAGCTTACGGCCCACCTGATGGTAAGCGGTTACCGTAGCCTATGGACGCTTGCAACACCAGAGGCGTCTCGAGCGCGTTGCCGACCTTGCATAAACCTTCTTACTCCTCTTTTGAAGAACCCCATACTGTAGTCTTTAGGGAACACCTCTACAGGGAGCTCATTCCACAACCTGATCGTGCGCGGGAGAAAATGTCTCTCAAACCGCACTGTACGCGACCAATTTGGTTCTAAGGTGTGAGGATGAACTCCCTGTCGACGGCGGGCGGTGCGATGGTAGAAAGTTGCCGTGGGCATCATATCGAACAATTCCTCTGAACACAACCCATTGTACAAGCGGTAGAACACACATAAGGAGGCAAAGTCTCTCCTTAGTTTCATCCCTTCGACCAATTTCAATGATCTCTTGCGTGTGTAAAGTTTTTCATAGCATTTTAATGCACAGATTAGAATGGTTTATTGAGAAAAATAACGTGTTATCGAATAGTAGGTACTACTGGTTTTAGGAAAGGCCGATCAACTTTAGATAATCTCTCCAGTTTAATTTCTTCTATAAAATTAGGATTTTCTAAAAGAAGGACAACAATAGGATGCTTCATTGATATTGATAATGCATACAATAACGTCAACGTCACAAGTTTAGTGCTTATTATGGATCAGTTGGGAGTAGGATTTAAAATATGCGAATATATTTGGAATTTCTTAAAAGAAAGAAATCTTAAAATAAATATAGACAACTCTTTTATATATCGTAGTACAGGCCGCGGTTTAGCACAAGGGGACACTCTGTCCCCACTGTTATTTAACATAGCCACTATACATATTTGTAAAAGCATATATAACGTATCCATCTCCCAATACGCGGACGACTTTGTCTTATACGCTTCATGCGATAGTATAACTACAACGGAACAATCACTTCTAGGTTCATTAGACACATTTTCAAAATTACTTTTTAATATTGGTCTAGAAATTTCAGCTACCAAGAGCAAGATTTGTATTTTTAAAACAGGTTTCAGCAGAGAATCAATTGATCTAAAAGTTAATAATTTGCAACTTCAAGTCGTTGAGAACATACGATATTCAGGGTCTATAGCTCGACAAATCTTTACGTTGGGCCAAACATATTAATGAAATAAGGGATAAGACTTACAAGTTTTTGAATATTTTGAAGATCTTGGCAGGCCCGGGATGGAGTGTGCACCCTACACACTTGAGACGTCTGTATATCGCTCTAATAAGAATAAGAAATAAGAAGCTAGAATGGACTATGCTAGCTTTTTGTATCATAACAGTTGTCAAACACACTTGAAAAAACTCCAACTACTTCAAAATCAATCTTTACACCTTATTGGCGGCTTTGTTAGAAGCACTCCTATTCACGTGATGGAAACTGAATTACATCTCCCACCATTACATGTTCGTCGTCAGTATCTAGCAGGAAAATACTGGTTTAAACTAATTTCTTTTAAAAGGTACGACATGATTTTAAAGATAATCGATGCCTTGTTTTGTGATTGCCAAAATCGATTCTGGAGGAGAAAAACTAAACCTTTGTTAGTCATTCAAGTGATCAATTGGAGTTATTTACGCTAGACACCTGGGTCGGCAATGTGGATCTTTCGAATGTAATTAAATTAGACACTTTGTTGGTATAGCTCAAGCTAAACGTCTATTTAACGTTAATCATTTAGGAATTATATGTAACCAATTCATTGATAATTATTACTCCACTTTTTATAATTTTTTTACGGATGGGTCGATACAGGATGCGAATATAGGAGCAGCTATTTGGGACCCTCAAGAAAACGTATCTATTAAATTAAATATTTCCAACAAAATATCAATTATGTACACAGAACTGATAGCCATTGCTGAAGCTTTATGTTATATTGAATCTAACGTAAATACCAAATTTGTCATTTTAACAGATTTGAAGAGTGTTCTCCAACACTTAGCTCGATGTATCTCGACTATTCGAGGGACACCAATAGCCTACTGTATCTTGCAGTCCATTTGGAAACTTTTAGATAAAAAAATAAATGTTGTTATACAGTGGGTTCCTGCTCATATTGGCATTAGAGGAAATGAAGAGGTAGACCTTCTAGCAAAGGAGGCCTCAACTGAAGGTATTCCTTTCACGTGCTTATCCCACTTTACGGATCTCATATATTTAATAAAAGAACACTGTACGACACTGTGGAAGGAGTATTTTGATGAGAGGTCTCTTCACAAAGGTATTTGGTACAGGACTATCCAACCTAATATTCGCCGTTGCCCGTAGTTTGATGGTGCAGATATGAGCAGATCCGATATAATTACAACATTGAGGCTTCGCTCCGGACACATTCCATTGAATTGTTTTGCACATCTTATGGGAAAGACATCTTCACCTAAATGTTCCGAGTGTGACGTAGTGGAAGATGTGTACCACGTTTTAGTGGAGCGTGTTCGGACAGAGGCTGAAAGAACAACTTTCATAACTAAAAATAATATTTTATTAAATAACATAGGCTGTTAATAGTTTACTGGCATTTCCTTTGTGTAGCGAAACCAGGTTATATATTAAAATTATTAATTTATGTTTAAAACGCAGAAATTTTCAAAATTAAATATAATAATACTATTAGGTTCAGAATTTCCTATGGGGGTGACATGATCACTGCGTGATCAAACCCCTTTTAAATAAAGAGAAAAAAAAACTGTATAAATAATGAGTTTGGAGATAAACTTTTCGTAAGACTAAAAATAACTACGTAATTGGTGTAACATTTAGAGTAAACAGTAAACACAGTCAACAGTAAACATGCAAGAGCATTTGTGTCTATGGGCTAATTTTGAAAACGGTAAAATATGTAAAACTAAAAATAATATTGTTATTAAAATCCAATAAGACACTTATTTTAATCGTGCATTATTTAAACAGAATTATGATAATATTTAAAGGAAAATTCACCGATTATACGTTTAACGAGGGACACGGAAGCGTGCGTGGACACAGATAATCGTGTCACGTGGGCAATCACTCGGTCGCGACATGACGCATTTTGGGATTTTTGGGCGCTCTTTTTTATTTTGCGCCGGGGGAACTTGATACCTGAATATTTACGCGTATTTTCGTAACACAGCAATATCATTATGTGTATGATATTTTTTATCTTGTTATATAATATGTTTTAACCCCTTCTCTTTAAATTAATAATTAATTGTAATATCAGGTACATTTGTTTCTTAGTAGGTACTTAGCTATGTAGCTATCTACTAAGGATTATTATTGCTGTCCAGATAATCTTAACACTAATTGAAATAAATAAATCAAAACAAACAAAATCAGAAAAAAGATTAATGTGCTGTTAGTAATGTTACAAAATCATTTTTTTTGGATAAATAATTGCAACAACTGAACTCAATAAAGAGACAAAGTGAGAGAAAATGACATAGAGGAATTTCAAATCCAACGATATTTTGTAAAGCCTTGATAACAATGAAGTTTCATTAAGTTACTGGCTGCAGTACACTTTACAATTATTGTAAAGCTATACTTATATTTAACCCCGACTAAGTTTCACTTACTGATGGTAAGTGAAACTTAGTCGGGTAGTGGATGGTTAGTGATTTCAGTCACCTATAAACTTTATCAATACCAACTATGGTGTTGTCGACCATTTTACAATGCCTTAAAAGCTTTTTTTTATTTCTAATAAGCTAAGCAGGGCAAAAATTTGAATAACAAAAAAATACAAAACCAGCACAATATTTTGTTAACGTAATATAACGATAACACCTACGGACTTTTCCGTGGAGCGGTTTTTTTTTCAACAAACGGAACACAATCGGATGTCATTAGCGTTATTTATGTGTGCGTCGTGCCGTGGACGCGTCTGCCTACGTGACTCCAATTCACAACGCGCGTTATCTCGGACACTTACTTTTTTCATTGATTGCCTTTTTTAGTTTTCCACTGGAACAGATGTGTTGTCATTCGTTCGATGCTGTAGTATGTTTGCAAGTTTACGTGATATTATTCCAACTAGTTCTATTTTTGATCGAGTGATAATACTTACTTTGCCTTTAAAGCATTGCAATAAGGTGTACAACCATGGGGTTAAGAATAAAATGCAACTTTTCGTAAAATGTTTAACCTAATCCATTGACTCCTTTTTGAGTTTTGTGGACACAAACATACGGACGCTGTTTTTTTACCAGAAGTGACAACCAGTCAGGCGGTTCACCTAATGGTGAGTGACTACCGTCGCCTATTAGCTATACCAAGTGGAATTCTATTGTGCTGTACAATAAACTCAAAAAAAAATAATTAAATCACATTCACTATGATTGCTCCCAATAGACATTTAATATTATTTTTATGTTCAAGTATAACAATATTGAAACACAGAATATCAACTAGACTAAGCTTTGTAAGGCGATCTTTTATCCGCTAAAATCATCAATCTTGCGGCATTAACATGGTGTCTAGATAGAGTCTCGCCGCTCGCCCGCCGTGGCGCTATCCCCGGTGACCTGTACAAATGCACGTGCCTCCTAATTACCGAGGCGTGGGAAAGAGACAAATATTTACTGATTTACGTATTAGAATGGGATGGCATGCAAAGTGAAGTCAATCTGTCACTGTCGTATTGGGTAATCTTGTAAAGCGAGAGTGATAAATCCGACGACGGAGGCGTCGACTGAGGCATGATTTTTGCGTTTGCTCTTATTAAGGGGTTGACATACGTCCTATCTAATTTATAAAGTTATGTTCATGCAAAATTTCCTTTGTTTTTATTGGATAGATAGTCGTTGATAAATTGAATAACAACATGTACTAGATATTAAAAGATTTTTATTAACTTGTGTAGATGTCTATTTTGATGCAATAGTTAAAACACAAAAGATCATTTAAAGATGACATACCTATAGCGGGTACTTATAAAATTAGGATACACATTGGTTTGTTTTTACCTTTTTTAGAGTTCCGTACCGCAAAAGGAAAAAACGTAACCATCAACATCCATCCGTCCGTCCGTCTGTCTGTCAAGACCCTTTATCTCGGTAATGCTTGGAGGTAACGAGTTGAAATTAAAACGATATACTCAAGTCTACAGTCCCTTGAAGCTGTGAAAACTCTAACTTTAAAATTAACGTAAAAAAAACTTATATATTTCGACGCTCTCAAGGGAATCAAAATTTATAGGGACTTTCCGTTGACCTAGAATCATGAAATTTGGTAAGAAGCAATGTCATATAGCACAAGTAAAGGAATAAATAAGTAGTAAATTTGCAATTATCCTATCCCAAAAAAACAACAACCTAATCGACAAAAAATAGAAAAAAATCCTCGAGACTCCATTACCGTGATGAACGAACTACTCGCAATTGATCGGTTTTTCTTCTATGATATGTAGCTAGAACCGGCAACTATAATTTAACAGTTGCAACTAGAGTTAGTATTTCAATAATGTTATTGAATTCGATGACACACATTCAAGCGATATTATTTATTAGAAAACTTGGTTCGACTTCAGCAACTATCCGAACAAGATGTATAGTTACACGAGCCACGACTGTTCGGTACAATTCACTAACTATTGGGAAACCACTCCCGGCTCACGGTTA
Organism: Ochropacha duplaris; assembly: GCA_951361185.1. NCBI lineage: Eukaryota > Metazoa > Arthropoda > Insecta > Lepidoptera > Drepanidae > Ochropacha > Ochropacha duplaris. The sequence continues at coordinate 5,456,604 of OX592707.1, read as the reverse complement.
CAAACTGGAGGTTGTTCTTAGAGTCATTATTATTTTTATTGAATTAAATTTAGGTACAATAAAACGAAGCAGTAAAAAATTATGATAAATTTTTCCTCAATGGACTTTATAAAATAACAGATGCATTAAGTATTCATTTGCTAATTGGAAGAAGGGCAGGAAGTACCTAAGTACTTCAATATTCATACGTTTCTTTTAAAATTTACTTCTTATTTTGACGAAGAAAAATATTACATTATTATTTAATAGCTTTTAGAATGGTTTTATGCTCATATAATAAATAGGCATGCACATAGAAATCTCATTTCATTAGTAAACAATAAGATAACATACTAATGAGGGCATTGATGGCAAAAACGTTTATTCAATTTGAAGGGCTTTTGTAACTTTTAAAACAGATTATTTGTAATAAAGGGACTATAAATTAAGCGGTTCATTTGAGCGAATGAATAGCTCGGTAATAGACTGCGAACTGTCGTCGGTTCTCCCCACAAAAGAATAGTAGGCGAAAACGGTTTCTTTGTTCTTAGTAAATCGAGTAGTGAAGTCGTTTGTCGGCCTTATATCACGCTGATTCGACGTTTATGGCCCGACCTGCAGCGTCCTACTGTTACTCTTGATTTGGAAAGCTCTTACGATGTTATTATTATCACTGAGGAGCCTACATGAAATAACTCGATGATAAATCCATAAAAATATTTTATGGGCAGGGTAAATGTAATTGTTTTCATATAATTATGTCATGATAAAACCATTATTGGAATGATGGAATTCTTTATTGGAGTGTTAGAAAGCAGTCAACGTATACTAACAGAGTATTAATCAAATTTACTACATCTTCTAGTTGAAACTAGAGTGTGATTTATGAAGTGTTTATATTTATTTATGAAAAATCGATCCGCATAGCTGGACCGAGCGTGTCAAAACAACCATTTATCATAGTTATCTCACTCACCCACCCGTATTGTCCGCTGCATCAAACTCACATGTTCTATATTTAAAATGGGAATATTGTATAATTTAAACAATAAAACATCGCTTGCAAGTATGTATATGCTCATCTCTAAAATAGTAGTTTGCAACGCGGTAACAATGTTTGTTTTATGTCTATGGTTTTCAGCCACTAAATTTCCGAATTGTTTTTATGATTGTTTAATATTATTTTAGTTTTATTTTTTAATTTTATTACATTTTAAAAGTATTCTGCAATTTAATTGTATTCATTTTTATCATTTCATACAAACATTACGGTATTATGTACCTACATAATGTAAACGATGGGTGCATAGGAGCAAAGGTTGTGGCAAATAACTGGATTTAAACTGCAAGGAACTGTTAATTGGCGTCAACTGAAGAAGGCTACCCTATATCCATTATGAAAAGAAAAATATCGACGAAAATATTTATTTTCAAAAATGTAGATAATCACGTTATTTTTTATATTGTTCCGTTATTAATGATGTTTATTTATGATTTGCATATTTAATTAAAGGTTAAAGAAGAAGAAGTTTTTTTATATAATATTATAGTTGTACATTTGTTTGTATATTTTGTACATTTGTTGTAAATAAATTAATAAATGGTTTAACAATAATAATAATTAAGGAAATCAATAATATTTGAAATTACTTTTACGTCATAAAGTATCTACCTAATATAATAAAATAAACGATCATAACAAATAAACTTGCAGGTATTTTTATAAGTTAAACAACTTTTAAATTCGACATATTTACAAAAAAATATCAATATTTTTAAGAAAACGCTGTCTTGTCGTCACAAAGAACAATTTTAAAGCTAACGGGATCTGGTAGGTTTGAAAGAGGATTAGTAGGCAAGCGGATCCTGTCTGTCGCTTTGACAACAGGAAAAGGAAGTAAAGTATCAAGACATTGCAGAAAAATTGGGAAAATGACAAAGTAAACCGAATATTATCGACGCCTTTTTGACAAAGTAGGTAATTGGTTTGACATCAATAAGCAGGGGAATAAGTCAAGTCGCAGTAAATTTTATGTTGCTAATGCAAATGTATAAAAACATATTACGTTCTGAGTAGGTAATATCTATTATGTAAAAATGTAAAAGCGAAATACCACTCGCTGATTAATCACGTAATTCTCTGAAAGTACAGATGCTATAAACTTGAAATTTGGCAGGTAGATTCCTCATAGGAAGTGTTTGCTAAAAAAAGGTTTTTTGAACATTTTACCCCTAAAAGGTTCCCTCGGTAATGCGGGTGAAACCATGGGGGATAACTAGTGTCTAATATATAGAATATATAGGTATTGAAGATTCCTCTGCTCTATGTTATGTATAAAGCCCAACGCGGTATAAACAGTTACCCGAAAAACTAATTTAAGAGGAAAACCTCATTTACCCCGCGGCCAATGACAATGACTTTATTTCGCCAACAAGAACTAATAAACGTAAGAAAGGGAACATTCCCTTTCGGACATGCTCAGAGTTGCCAACTATAGTGAGGCCGATCACGTTTTCCCTTTGTATTTCTTTTACATCATATCAAATTAATTAGCGGTATTAAAACTATTTTATCATTATTATTTAGACAACAAATAACAATATTCATTATAAGTTTTTAGTTTACCATATTTTTGGTCACATGATCACACTCCTCTGAGATCACAATTCCATACATAATAGAGTTTAAAAAACATTTTTTAGAAAGTAAATACCACCGATATACTTTTATTATCATAACTCACATTTCCGTACATATTAAAACCGTTCGAAGTTTGAAAGTATCAAAGTAGACACCCGCACTTTTCCGACTAGGTTTTCATTCGTCTTGCTAACAAAGCTCAAATCCTGGCGACTGAGATTTCTCCAACTGTAAATTCTTTCACCCGTAAACTACGAAGATAGACGTTACTAAGTGATATAAAGTTTGAAGACAACATACCATTCAAACTTGGTTTTACTGGTGAATGTATCAAAATGATAACAATGTTTACTTAGCTGTATAGTCGTTGTTTAGTTATCTGTGTATATGACTGACGGACTGACTGATTGCTCAAAACACTGAACTGATTGCGCTTAAATTGGCACGCAGATAATTATTATGACGTAGGTATCCGCTAAGAAAAGATTTTCCAAAATTCACCTCCTAAGGGAATGAAACGGGGTGGAAAGCTAGTTAATGTATAAAATGTTATATTTAATAGGTACCTATAAGGGATAGCTACAGTAAAAAAGCCTGTCTTCATTAAAATGATTAGGGTATTATAAATCAAACAAATTTGAGGATAAACTAGATTGAAAACAAATCAATTTTCTGTCTGAAATAAATACGCTCGTATTAAAAAATCAATTTTACGTTTGATTACACCCAATCGATTGAGATAAAATATTCTCGTAAAATGAAGATAATAAATACGCAATTCCTCAGTAGTAATTCGCATAAAACTAATGGTTTGAAAATGTAACAACTGAAGCGAAAACTTGCGATAAAAGTAATCAAAGTGTCGTTAAAATTATTTTAGTGTCCCCAGCAATTTAGAGGGCGATCGGTATTATAGTAAGTTCTGTGTACTTACTTATTGCACGATAAATGCTAATCACTTCAAATAGTTTTGATGAAGTTTACCATATAACAATGAAAACTATATAGTTAATATATGAAATAAATAAAGAACATAAGTATAATATAGTTAAATATTTAATAGATACAAAAAAAACACATTTTTATCTGGGTTTATAACACATATACCTATGTAGGCTGGTTCAACGCATGTAAAAGAGATAATAGTTAAGTTAAATTGGATTACGTAAACATAAATATTATTTTATCATTACAAATTACGGCCAACACAAGTTCCTGCAAATCATTATGATAAACAAGATCGCAGGCAAAGATGTGTAGGCCGCAATCAGATTTGCATCATCAGTGACCTCGCCAAGGACCTTTATACGACTTGGAGATGCACCTATGTGGTATGGATAGGTAGTGTGTTAGCCAACCGGCCCGTCAAAGAGAATAAGATCTTTACAATATAATTAAATATGTTGCAGCTTATCTAGAAGTTTTAAAAAGAAAATTATTATTTCGTATATTTATAAAACTATTTAAATAAAACTGTCTGTAAAAGTTTAATTCTAAATCATTTATGAATATAATTTAACTTTACGAAAAGTGAAAAATATACATACCTATGTGTTTATTTTTTTCATAAATTCGCACATCATATTCACTTGCGTATCTTTATTACCCGGTGCTCATAGTGATAGACAATTTCCTAGTTTTATGCCCACGTTTAAGTCGACTCGCAGTAAACAGTCGTAAATTCATGGTAGGCGGTGTCGGGAGTCGGGGCCCGCCGAGCCTATATCGAAGATCGGCTCAGAGTGAACGTCAAATATTTGTTTCATTTTTTCGCTTTCACGAAACAGTTTTCAAATTTATGACACTCGACTCGTCTAGTGCTCTGGCCCAAGGGGTTTAACCTGAAATGGACGCACGGCCGCCGGGCGAGGAAAATATATTTCCAAGTTTACTGGTCCATAAATAACTGTGGAGTGACAGGGCGATGATAAACTCTCGAGCGAGAGTTCATCTCACGTCGCTTACTGAATATTGAACGAATTTGAGCCTCTAATGTTCTAATGTAATTTTCCGGTTTATAAATTACGCGGTTTGTCGAGATATTTACCACCATTATGTTAAAAACTTTATGGTTGAACTGTTAATGTTAACGCTCTTATATACTCGATACTCAATACTCAAATTTTATTGCATAATGTACCTACATATAAATTACTCACATACATGACTATCCATATATAATATAATAAATCACTGAGGAATTCTATTACGACCATTGTATCTCATAATAAGCAAGCAGAGCTTGTAATAAAAGATATATTACTGCTGACAATGCTTCTATCGGATATCAATACACATAGTTAATTGAGAAACATCAAAAAGCAGACTAAAAATGAAATACATAGTAACTAAATAGAATCACCACTAAGTTAGGTATAAATTATAATTCTGAAAACTTATAACAAAATAAGTTTGTTTCTAGACAAGAAAAATAAGACCATAGTGAAAGTCAAATAGTACAAATACTGTAGCTGGATAAAACAGAAGTTTCCAATAAAACTATTTCGTTTCAAGTTACTTTTTATTCAGCGCAACGGATATATTTTACAGTACTCCAAAGAAACGTAGTCCAATGAAAATCTGCACTAAATACTGTTTTCAAGGAAGGCTCCTTTGTCTCGGCACTCTTTGTTTACTTTACAATTGTGAGCAGAACAATACAAAAAGGTCCGAAATTCGCTAACAACCTAAGCTTGGGTAGAAGTTTTAATTGCTTCGGAATAAGTCCCACACCTAACCCACGAGTAAGGCGAGATCCACTAAGTTTATGGAAGAACCTAGATTGACTCCACTCATTTACCTAAAAGGATGGAGGGTTTAAATACATTATGAACCTAAAATAAGAGACAGTATCATATTTGTTACCATTTTAAGCCGTAAGAGTTCCAGACGTTTATAAAGCTTCTAGGCTGGTTTTTAGATTTATTTAACTTGCATTATGATGAGCAGTAGGTATTAACTACTCAAATAATAGGTAAAGATACACTTAATAAAGTCTATCACAAAACTAAGGGTCTGTTTTTTGGATCCAGCATTTTTTTTTTTTAAGAAGATTTTTGGCCTGGTATCGAGACCTTTAAGCCATTTCTTTATTTTAAATATTCATATTTTATGTTTAGTCACGTTTTATTGTCACTTTCACTGTAAAGTTTAGTCCTCGTCCGCACAAGTCCGGTCTAATTTTAGTGAAATTGGAGGCTATTCCACTAAAACATTTCATGGACTTTTTGGGACATCCTGGAAAGTCACGATACACGCTTTCATTTCATTTCACTTCACTTGTACACTTGGATTGATCTTTATTGGACAAAACACCACCGAAATTATTCAATAAAACTCAAAATACATGAATTTAATGAAAATAAAACGAAAACACAACGTCACTTCGCAAGTTCCCGCCAAAAAGTCGGATCCAGCATACCTACTGGCCAGTGCTTAGTGATGTTATCAACTAAAAGTCACCAGTACAGTATGTGTCAGTTGATTACGTCACACCCTACTGGCCAGAATAATTTTAATAATGTTTATTCATGAACATAGATACAAAGTCATTCAGTCGCATATATTTTCAGTTTTAATATTCTTATTTTATGTTACAGTCACGTTATATCAAATTCACTGTAAAGTCCGTACAAGTCTGTCAGGTTTTAGTGAAATTGGCGGCTGTTCCACTAAAACTTTTTATAAACTTTTTGGGACTATCTGAAAAGTGACACGCTTTCATTTCATTTCACTTCACTTGTGCACTTAGATTGATCTTTATTGGACAAAACACCACCGATATTATTCAATAAAACAAAATACACGAATTTAATGAAAATGAAATTAAAATGCAACACTTCTCAAGTTCCCGCCAAAAAGTCCGTACTGGCCAGTATGATGGATCGAATAAAAGAACACACGCTAACTTAAACCAGGCAGTTAAATTGGCTGTCAACGCTGTCACTAATGTCTTTTCGTCTTCCGGAAAATTGACGGCGGCTCTACAAAAAGCAGTCATTTCCTTAACTTTGTCTAAGTATTCTTTTTTTATTCATTAATTGAGTTTTTATACGGATTAATACAGTACTGAAAGCCATGAAAGTAATTAACGTAAAAAGATTTATCTAGTGTGCATCAATTTGTTGACACACCTGGCAAAATATTTGATAAACGTTTTTGTTTAGGCTTTGACTTATAGATATTATTTTAATAAACGTTTTTATTTAGTCTTTGAGTATGAAGTATAGTTAAAGACGTAGATTGGTTGGTCAATAAGAACCTTGTCGACAAAAATGGCGAAATGTAGCAAAGTTTATGATGCTTGTCTCAGGTGTGCGGTGCGCAATAAATTTCTAAGTAAATAACGGGTGCATTTATTAACACTTTGTTTGTAACAGTTTTACCGCTGTATGCACGTTACGACCCAATGTTGCTTGAGTTTTGCGATAGAACTCAAAAATTACACTCGTTCCTTCCAATATTGACTTTGTATATTGAAGATTTTGCACATGTTTGCACGAGTGTACCTATGTGTACCACAAGTAAGAGATAAAAAAGTATCGATGCTTTGAAACCGATGGATTTCATACATTTATATGCATGTAGGAACGCTTCAAAGATACCGATATTTTTAATAATGTACAAACTATTTGCTTCTCAAAGTTCGTTGAAAATACCATATTTATTTACATACCTACTTAGATTCATTCAATATATCTCATAGTAGGTAAGTTTGGTTGAGAGTAAACATATACTTTTCACAAGGATACAAACGGTCTTAGAGCACTTGCATCTAGTTCGGCGGTACTTAGTCACCATTCGAGAGTCTTTCTTCCCCATCAAATAATGCTATGGATATAGCTTGTAATAGCCTAAATAGCCGGGCCATATGGCTCAAAAAGCCGCTAACACTATGAGCCGTATCAATCAATATCAATCTTTTGGGCACCTTACTTATAGACAGCGACCTAAATTCCATGTTTTGTTTCATAAAAGCGACTGTCAATATAGTTGAATTTATTATCTAATTAAGTCTGTAGAAGTTTTTGTTTGTTTAGCAATTTAGATTTATTTTATTTAAAATATCAATATGTATATAAGTATTAAATGCAGTGATTTATTACATAAATACAGTCAGCAAGTTGCAGAGCTGACAGTTCGCAGACCACAGGTACAGATATTATTTATCTTCTGTATTGTGTACATATAGGTAAGTAGATGGGTACGTCATGTGTTTTAGTTCAAACTACGAATATTAACGTACTACATCTTCTACTAATAACGAGTTTGAAAGCGCAAATCTCAGGATGGTACGAATATGATTTTTTTTGTGTTGGATAGCCCATTTATTGAGGTAAGCTATATATTAGGCTATAACATCACGCTATATTGCAAAAATCCTTAAGGAACGCGGGTGAAACCGCGGGGAGATAGCTAGTATTATATAAAACTGGCACTCATTTTTCATCTAGCATCATATTCTGCGATATTGATTATCTTCATATTAAAATCTTCCAGAAAATCTGTTAAATTGCTTAAAATCTTATACCTGTCTTGTAGAATTTCGAGCAGTTTATCGTCTAGAAAACAAGAGAAAAGTCAGCGTTCACAGTTGTTGTCGTTAACAGCGCCAGGTTATGAGCACAAAACAGCTGCGCCGAATTCTCACATTCACCGAGAAATACTGCCAGACTTATTAGTCCATGTATTGCTTACATTTTATTTGACTTCACTAAATAGCTAGATTATTTCAAACATGTTTATGTTATAAATGTGATTCACTTTGTAACTCACCTTTTTTTTTTTTTTTTGAGAACATTTTTGGCCTGGTATCGAGACCTTTAAGCCATTTCTTTATTTTAAATATTCATCTTTTATGTTTAGTCACGTTTTATTGTCACTTTCACTGTAAAGTCTAGTCCTCGTCCGTACAAGTCCGGTCTAATTTTAGTGAAATTGGCGGCTATTCCACTAAAACATTTCATGGACTTTTTGGGACAACCTGGAAAGTCACGATACACGCTTTCATTTCATTTCACTTCACTTGTGCACTTAGATTGACCTTTATTGGATAAAACGCCACCGAAATTATTCAATAAAACTCAAAATACACGAATTTAATGAATATAAAACGAAAACACAACGTCACTCCGCAAGTTCCCGCCAAAAAGTCCTGTAACTCACCTGATAACTGAAATCCACAGAACAAATAAAAAGGTAGAAGGAGCGTAACAATAGTCTCCAATGAAGTGAAGCAACGTACATGAAGTTGTGTGCGTGACCTGCACGTACCCGCGTGACTCGCGTCACACAGGAAAGCGATCAGCTTCCTTTTTCAAATTCGGCTTCCTTTACTGTGCTTTATTTTAAGTGCGCGGGGCTCTGTCTACCTTTTATTTGGTCTGAGCCTACATCAAAAGATCTAAGCAGATACGTACAAGTTTCTTACTAGGTCAATAGACCGCCGTGACGAGGTTGTGGTGTATACGCTAGTAAACACACCTACTTTAGGATCTACAATAACGCACCAAGTTGCACCGTTTCAGTTCCCGTGAAAGTTCTGTGAGTTACGAGTGTCGGAATAACCCACCTTGTATTTCTGGCTTTAGATTGGAATACGTGGATTGAGGTGGTATTACTTTTTTACTTGAGGGCGGAATTAAAAGCAGTAAAGTAGGTGCCTTAGAATTAATAAGTGTCGCTTGGTAATACTATTTTATGGCGCTTTGACTCGCACCGTCTATTTGTAGTGGTTGATTTCAGCAACTTTGTCACCGTTTCAGTTAAAGCAGGAAGTTGGAAACGTTTCCATCGTGTTTTTTTCTTTTTTTACACACATTGTATGTAGCAACTTTTGTTCTACGAATTTGAGTTTGAGTTACTTTTATTTTCGTTTTATTTAGAAAAAAACAAAAGTAGTATATCAGCTTTCTGGTTTCTATTGTAGGTACAAGATCTACTTAGTTTGGGATGAGATAGCATGTGTGAGGAATGTCCTAGAATTTTATTAGTTACTGAAATTATAGCTGTAAAAATAGGTAAAGACTCTATAAGTATAATTATTCAACCTTCAATAAAGTTATTTGAGAAGTTGTATGGCCTTTTCTCTGATCAGCGAACTTTATCCGATGATAATACATATCACAGTTTGATGTAGACACTTATTTTTCCCGTGGTAGGTATTAGTAACATAGCTGAACGCTGACCTAAACTATTTTGTATGCACTTGTAACTGACTATTCCTGTAAAAAAATACATTATTTGATATACAATTAATCTATATATGATAGACATCTTTGTTTTTAGTTAAGACTAAATATATAGGAAGATAATAATTTTATATTTTATTTTAGTTATGTTTTTTAATTTAGTGTGTATATATTTAGTGTATTTTTTATTATTTTCCTTTTAGTTCTAGTTTTAAGTATGTAATTAAGTATACTGTATGAATAATATAAAATAAACAACGTGACTATAACATAAAATACATCTTAATAAAAAACCCTAAATACAACTAATTAAACAAGTATTTGCCATTTGTTTATTTGTGATTTTGACATTGATATCAACTTTTATAATGATTCTGTCAAACCTTCGATCAACAATACATAGATTTAGGGTCGGCGCAAAAAATACGTCTAGGTAAATAAGAGCGCATTTGAAAAATGAGCTCTTATTTTGTTTAGATCGCTTGAACACAGCCAATATAAACACGTCTCACAATGCCGCAGTGTGTATTCAAAAGTTGCAAAAATAATGCTCGAAAAAGCAATTTAACGGTCGGAGTATCTTACTTTCGGTAAGAACATAAAGAATAAGAGATATTTTAAGCTTTAAAGTAACAAATAATATAAAATTTTGAACAAAATTACATATTTTAAACCACGCTACCAACGCTACAAATGTTTGGCCAAACTCGCCAACACACGCACAAACTTCGAAGAAGAAAAAATAAACGAAACAAAACGATGTAGCTCTCAAGGCGAGAACGGGAAAACATACTTTGCATGTTAAGGTTGATTTCACACTAAATATTCTTTAACTTATGTCTATTTCTTTTAAGCGACAGGAGTAGTTTATTGCTTTGCTCGTTTTATGTGACTAATGATCGTAAGTATTAGATAATATTTTGAAGATTTGTGACTTTATTACTGGGTGCTATGGTTGTAATTAGGTTGAACTTAAAACTGTTTTAAAACATTTCTCTCCGTTTGTTAGTAAACAAATGTAGCTGTAAAAGTATATACTCACGCGGATAGCATTTAGCTTGGATTTTGTACGTGACCCTTTATCTATGGCTATACCTATATCTATGTGTCAAACAGCAAAGGCATTATCTCTCTATTCATTCATTTCTAAAAAGAAGCCAACTAAATATATTATTTAGAACTGAATAAAATAAAAATATATATATTTCTATAATTTAGAAAAAATAAAAAATAGCTTATTTTTAAACCTTGTTTCGTATAAAATTATAATATATGTAATATATACATGTTAAAAACATGACATGTTGTCAATTTAAACATATAGAATATTCTATAACTCGTGCATACCAAATTTCTTTATTTAATTTTGTAAACACTTAACGGTAAATTAGTTTAAAGTCCATTTCAAAGTTATCACAAAAACATATACATATTTTTGCACAAGTTGTCTTATTTTCTCTGTTTTTTTTTCTGATTAACATTACAAGTAGGTTATATTATAATAATATGTATTTTACGATGTCAATATCAATTACTTAGGTACTTAATATAATTCATTCATATGAATTTGGTGTACGAAAACACTTGACATTCACACAAATTAATGGCGAATCTAATAATAGTATAGCTGTTAATCTTTACTTAGCGGTAACAATCAAGTGGCTTGTCATGTGATTAAATAGTGATATGGGTGGGAGCAATGATATTATAAGTAAAATGGTGAAGATAGGTTACCTATACAACACATACGATCTTCAACAAAGGCTCAAATATTACACACTAACGCACATATAAATAACGTAATATTGCAATATCACAACTACATCATGATATTTGATATCTCATAACAAACGACGGTATATGTCTTGTTTTGGGTCTATTTTTTTTATTCTGGATAAACTTGTGTTTGACCACAATCTCACCATGGTAAGTGATGATGTGGCCGAAGGTGGTAAGCACACAAAGCCTAGATGGAAACTGGCTCTCAAGTGCAGCTGTCGGAACACACCGATGCTTGGCGACAGATTTTCAACTTGAGGGTAGCCAGCCAGTCGGGTACTACAAAGTACCCTACCACCGTGCTATGGTTTCCTCACGATGTTTTCCTTCACCGAAAGCTCAAGCTCATTGTAGGATTCGAACCCACGACCTTCGTCGCGGTATCCGACGTCACTTACCACTGAGCTATCATCGCCTCATTTTACTTTAAATTGCAATCGGTACGCGAAGTGCATCCGTTGATGACGGGCGACGCGACTCAGGACAAATTAGCCAGATATTGTCCTAGAGTCTCACGAAAGAATTCCCGCAGACGCGGTGCTTCAGTCAGGTGACAGAATGTTGCTATTGGCTAGCCCCTACTGTTACATAATTAGTTCCACTTTTTGCTGCGGGACTTCTTTCGTAAGACGGACTTTACCGCTCGCGGAGCGCTTATAACCTATCTACACTTTTTTACTTATTATATTCTTGGGTGACTCGACACTATTACGTCCTATTCATGCAGGTTGAGAGACGCTTAGTCTAACACAAACTAACGCATTCTTTTCTAACTTTCTATAGTGATTCTCAACTTGGCTGCGCAATTAGCAACATTTTTAACAGGATGGTATTGGATACTTGTGGAGTTATAGCTAAATGTACTTTTTTGTACTTAGTTGTTTAATTAAAAATAACATGTTCGCATTGACGGCTAACTCGAGTAGGCACCTACTTATATTCACTACTACGAGTAGCTGTCCCCCGCGGTTTCTGGGATCTTTTCCTGGGATAAAAGTACAATACAAATACTCTTTATTGTTTACACATAAAAAGGACACAAGTTAAATTCACAAAAGAAAAATTAATAAAAGTGATAAACAATTCAGGCGGGCTTATCGCTGAAGCGATCTCTTCCAAGCAACCTAGTAGTATCCTATGTTTTATTCCAAGATAATAATATGATCTACCTGTATGCCAAGTTTCATTCAAATTCGTTTGAGGAACAAACATCCAAACATACAAATTTACAGTACATTTATAATACTTACTACCAAGATTGTGCCCCATCACTACGATTCTAAGTATGAGAGGACCGGAGGTTTTACATAACTGCGTAATGGTAATAGGTACTCAGGCTCTTGTAGGATTATTGATAATGATGTACACTTCGGTTTAACATATCCAACCAAAATCACACTTCACTTACATATAACGAGAGGCTTATGCTTGTAATTTTAAACATCAAATTATTATGTAAACCCTTTAGATCGCCATTGGTACGATCGTCCCAAAAGTACCTACAAAAACAAAACAGTCAATCCAGGAATCGCGATTTAAATTCTATGGTTCACACTTTTCATAGAACTTAGAGAAAACTTTATGGAGGATATTATTAATTATGATTTATAACTTTCAAATAAATCATAGAATGTCTTATTTAATATTGACCTGAGTTTGAAGAAAATTATGTACCTATTACGTATGTCGATAGGAAAAAAAATACCAATAAATTCCCATCACTAAGTTACCTACTGCAAGTCATAGCGATTCGTGATGTAGTCACTTTGTTCGTTAGCGACGTTTGAGTAGGTACCTACATCTACGTGACTCAGCTTCAAGATTAAAATCTTCAGAAGTTGTGGAAAAACAAAGGGAGAGACATGGCCTTGATAGTAGGTTGGTGTGGATATAACAATTTTATTCAGTTTAGGCCCTTTTTTACATACGGCTATCTGATCCCAACCAAAGTAAGCAGAGCTTGTAATATGTAAATATTTTTGTAAATACATATGTACTTTAATAGATAATTACATCCAGACTCAAGACAAACAGACATGTTCAAGCACACAAATGTCTGTCCTGGATGGGAATCGAACCTACGCCAACCGGCCCGTCAAGAAACCTTATAAAGCACTTATGAATGTAATAATTGATTCTACCACTGGTTCATAATACACTTAAACCATATATTCAATATTCTGTATTTAAACTGAGAAGACTCTGGCAAGAAACTCATCTAATAAAGCATTAATTAGAAAAGTTCACAACAATGACTTGTCACTTATGTTTAAAATAATAACAACGTTTTATGAAATATCATTACATAGATTATGAATTGGTCCTCGCTCCGGCGCGACAATTTATTCATCTATGAATCATTATATCGATAACTACGCCGCGTTCTTCTATTTAATTCTAGTTCACCCTTCGGTAATAAAAAAGTCCCACCCTGTACAAACAAAGTGTATCTCCTCACTAGACTGACTGATTAGTTCTAACAAATTCCATACAAACATTACACTCCCTTCCACACACTAGAGATTGAGTTTTATATCACTACTAGCTTTTGCCCGCGACTTCGTCCGCGTGGAATTAGTAATTTGCGTAGCTTATTTTTAATCCAATCTGCTTTTTGGGTTCCGTACAAAATAACGGACCCTTATAGGACCACTCGTGCGTCTTTCTGTCCGGACATGTCACAGACATTTGCTCCGAATCTACTGGACCAAATCAGGTGAAATTTGGTAGGATGGAGTAATTCTATGACCCCAAACCCAGATGTACTAAGTTTTTTTTTTTTAAATAAGGTTAGTTTTCTGGGGACAAATTAGGAAATTAAAAAAGAAGTTTTGCAAACCTTACTGTGTCATATATCAAATGAAAGGGCTCGTTAAGAAGGTCTCAAATATATTTTTGTTATTATTATAAAATAAATAGTTTTGATTTTATTCATGAAAGAAGATGAAAATTGATCATTCCCCCCTGATCTCCGAAACTACTGAGCCAAAAAAATTGAAAATAATAAAAAATATAGTTCATTGCTTGTAGATTACAGGAAAACCTATGAGAATTCTATCAATTAAAAAATAAAGTGGTAAACTCAATATAATACTTTCACTGACTTAGGCATTGTACGGAACCTGTCCACGCGAGTTCAACTCGCACTTGGCCGGTTTTTTCATAAATCTCCAGACAGACAGTCATAAATCAGTTCAGCGGATATTGATTCCCCATACAAATATCCCCCTTTTCACCCCCTTATAGGGTGATTTCTGGGAATAAAAACTATCCTATGTTTTTTTCCGGGACTCAAACTATCCCTATACCAAATTTCATCTAAATCGGTTCGGCGGTTTAAGCGTGAAGAGGTAACAGACAGATATAAATCAGTTCAGCGGTTATTGATTCCCCATACAAACTTCCACCCCCCTATTCACCGCCTTAAACGGTGATTTCTGGAATAAAAACTATCTTATGTTCTTTCCCGGGACTCGAACTATCCCTATACCAAATTTCACCTAAATCATTTCGGCGGTTTAAGCGTAAAGAGGTAACAGACAGACAGACATCAGTTCAGCGGTTATTGATTCCACATACAAACTTCCACCCCCCTTTTCACCACCTCAAAGGGTCATTTCTGGGATAAAATCCATCCTGTGTTCTTTCCTGGGACTCAAACTATCCCTATACCAAATTTCATCTAAATCAGTTCGGCGGTTTAAGCGTGAAGAGGTAACAGACAGACAGACAGACAGACACACTTTCGCATTTATAATATTATATTAGTATGGATGGATAAATATGTTTAATTTAACTATCTATCTAATATCTAAATAAATATCTTTGTATAAACTAAATCACTCCTAGAATTCCCAAAAACCATTTGTGTTAGTGCTTGCCTACGTTATAAAATGACGCTTTAAATAAAAAAATGACGCATTTTTAATCCCAGTATTTTGTGCTGTGCACTGTTATATGCAATGTTTTTAGAAAAAGATTTATATAAGATACATTGAGCCGTAACAAGGTAATGCAATAAGCTCATAATTAATTCATGCCCATAATATCGAGAATAGTAGGTAATACCTACGAATTAGGTCGGCCTTATTTTATTTGGACGCGATGTCCTCCGAAACTACTAAGCCGATCGTGACGAAATTTGGCACACAAATAGTTTACATCCTGGAATTAGGATACTTTTATCCCGGGAAAAGATTAAAATCCCACGGGAACGCGGGTGAACCCGCGGGGAACATCTAGTATTTTAATAAAATGAGTTTTTTTATGTCAATAGGTTGACAAACAGGCAGACGGTCCCATGATGGTAAGTGGTCACCGCCGCCTATGGACATTTGCAATACTGTGATATAGTATTTAATGTCCAGTAGGTACTCCCCATTTGTCGACATTTGGGACAATGTCATGAAAATTATTAATTCATTCAATATAAAATACTTAGGTATATCGGCACTCGCTTCGCCTGATGTCTGAACATGCAGCCAATAAATATTGACGCCGCTAACTGATAAACTTTACGTCATTTCAGTAATAAAATATTTTCAAATAACGTTTGTAGCTGTCAAATGTTATAATATTTTTATTGCGTTCTCGTAAAATGTGACTCAAATAACTATGTGAAAATTCAGTTAAGGTCGCTGTTGGCCGATATAATGCTGTGGAATACATTTTATACTTATTGTTAATTGAATATGTTTCGTGCAAGTCATTTAAGGTGAAAGTTAGTCGAAATACCTTCGGGATGTCCCTTTAATAATATCTTGACTAAGTCAAAGATATGGTTATAATTGGATGAGAGGGATTTTCTATAAAACGTTACTATGAATGAATAATATTTAAATTGCTACAAAATGTAGATAGGAACTTAAATAAACGCAAGTGGAATATAAAAATCCGTGCATGTTATCTAAAGCAATAACGTAAAATATCTATTAATTAAGAAACGTAAACACATAAATAAATAAGCTAAATAAATTTGATAAATAAATAAGAGAAAATACATGAATAAACCATAAAATCACAACAAATATATGTATTGTTAGAACATTTACATTATATAAGTACATATAATGTATGTCTTATAGGATTTAAATATCACCTAATCGCAAACGTGCTTAACGAGCTGTTATTTCCTTGTCTAGAGCAATATGAAGAAAATTGAATACCTTTACTTTTGTACTATTTTCTTGTATGTAACTGTTTCCATGTATAGAATAACGACGGCACGCTATATGGATGTAAATTTATGTCTCCGGAAACTCGATATTCCCGATTGAGGTAATTGAAAGCTTATAGGAATTTATTTTCAATTTCCTATCATATGAGGTTTTTCCGTCTATGAAATACATCGCTGCCAACGTTGTTAAATTTATAACCTGTCCGTTGTTAATTCCGATATTTAACTTTGTACAATAGCTGCAATAATGAAAATACGCTTTTCCTGATAATAAAGATTACAGATTAAAATCCAGTCATTAAATTAAAGTACATCAATCGGAAAGCATCCAACATTCATTTATTTTCACAAAGATTTATTTAATGCCATTTTACTTGTACATTCCCGATTAAAGGTATTTTATTTTTTATTCCAAGAAATGATCTACCTTTTATTTATTACAGCATAACTGAGTAACGAACAAAAATACAAATATTTCCTAAATAACGTGAAAAATGTAGATAATAATTGAAAAAAAAAACAACTCTTTTTTTTTATTAATGCAAAATGGTAAAATTTATTTGAAAATTAAATAAACCATTGACAGTACTTAAAGTGTAGGTATCTGCAACGGAAAATCAAACGAAGGAGGATTTTTGTAGAAAAGTGAGTTTACTAATGTTTTATGAAATATGGCTCTGAAGGGTAAATATGAAACTGCAAATGCGGTTAAATTTGCCCCCCCCCCCCCCCCCCCTCTCATGTAACCAATACTAACCTATGCTTCATTAATTATAATCTTAGTATTAGTAAACTATTTGCGGAACATCTAATGACATAGGAACTAGGAAGGTGACTTAATACAGGAATAATTAATGACATGTAGGAAATATCACGCATTCATTAGCCCACCTTAGAGCTACCATTCAAAGTTAGCAACTAAAAGGACGGACAGGGTCTTACGTGTTAAGGAGTCACGACCTGCGGTGGAGGCAGACCCGCCTCAAAGGGTCACTAAGCAAGGAAATGTCAAAACCACACATCAATATTAAGCCATTAACTTGGGTTTGTTTGCTCAAGGAACAACAAGTTTGGCAAGGTTCAAGTGAGACGTTGACTTCATATGTTTAAGTTGTCGATTAATGATGCCTTACTATTAAATTAGTGTGTTTCTGAAATAGCGAATTCGGCTTTAACACGTATGTAGGGAGTAATCGATATCATAATGGTATTTCACGCGGACTTCAACCTTAGAACTGAGTACACCCTATATACCTATTTACAGTGGTAGTAAGGTTCACGATCATTTTCTTTTATAAGTAGTAATAATACCTAATTATAGTTTTCTTTGGAATTTCTTCACAGATGGACGTAAATGACGATGTTTTTAACGCTTTTTCGCTTCCGTCCGTTACCCCAGGAGACCTCTCTTGTTATTTTGTAAGATAAAAACGCAAATTTAAGCAAACTGGTTGAATACAAAAGTCTTATTAGACAATTTGATCCTTGTAAATGTTTAACCTACTCCAAAATGAAAAATTATTTTTTTATATAACACTTTTTGAACAATTTGCTTTAAAGAGGTCAACAAACTTAATGTAACACTTTTCGAAACCCATAGGTTTGAACTTTCTCGTTTTGGAACATTTTAAGAATGTTAACTAATTTTGAATATTAGCTCTTCATATTCTCTGTCAAAAATGAAAAATACAAGTGAAAGAATTACTTAGATACGTCAATTAGTTTCCAATTTATAGAAGTAAACTTGCGATGCGGACTCGTACTCGATGTGATGTACACGTGTGATGGTGTGACGTCATAGCGTCGGAGCGTCGTAAATTGACGTCACATGCGGTCACTTGACTGTTAGCGGGTCTCGATATTTATCGTAAGTTTAAATGCCTGTAAAATCAAAACTAATAGGTATTTTTGACTACAACAAAATCTAGTGTATTTGTATACATACAAACTTTACTGCAAAAAACTGTCAATCGATTTGGCATACCTATTAACATTCTCAATTATGACAATATTCGCAAAACCTGCGTTAAACAGCTTAATTTAGAGAAGCCTCCTAATTATTATTAATAAGGCTATTCAATTAAACTGTATCATCAACGATAAATTCAAATTTTCTCTTTCTGGAAGTTTTACTTCGTATCCTTACAAATAACCTCTTAAACAGTTTCTTGTTGGCAACGAAGCTAGCCCGTAGGATTAACTTAATTTGCTCCATAATAAAGTTAGAGATACCGGGTAACTCATTACTCCCGGAGGTAATTTGTTATCACAAATCAATCAGTGACAGCAGGGCCGCGGGCGCCCCTGAGGTTATCGGAGATTTATCATTTTATTTTATTTTATTAGATGAATTTGATTCAATGAACCTTGATCTTTTATAATTAAGGTTTTGAAAAATGCTTCTTTTGGAGAGACGAAAATGATTAAAATTCATAATGCTAATATTATAATTCATAATGGTTATAAGGTTATCATATAAGGCCTCGGACCAAATAAAAAAATAAACAGAGCCCCGCGCACTTAAAAGTGAAGCACAGTAAAGGAAGCCGATCGCGTTCCTGTGCGACGCGGGTCACGTGGGTTAACGTACGTGCAGGTCACGCACACAACTTCGTGTACGTTGCTTCACTTAATTGGAGACTGTTGTTCACGTACGCTCCTTCTACCTTTTTTATTTGTTCTGTGTATAAGGCATAATGTTTAAAACCATAAAATATTAAACATAGGTACCTAATAGGTTTCTACTCTAAAGTAAATATACTATCAGACTGTAAAAAATGTATATTAAAAATTCTATCATCTCAATTTTTAACCGACTTCAAAAAAGAAGGAAATTCTCAATTCGGTTGTATTTTTTTTGTTAAAAGTCTGACAAGCGGAAAGGCGGGTCACCTAATGGTGACAACCGTTACCTATAAATAGACATTAACAATGCTTCACATTCATATCTAATAATAATAAGGGCGTAACAGAAACCAAGTCTAAACCCATTTAAGTCGGTTCTTAATAGCACAAAAAAGACGTTATGATAAGAGAACTGTATCTAATATACATGATTGTAGCTGTCTGCAAAAAAGAAGCCGTTGGATTAAGAAATAGTAGAAATAGAAATATGATCACGATGAAAAATTATTCACAATGATGGAGTTTTCGTGTAATTGTACTACTTTAATTCGTCGTCCATTATGTTGATTATTTGCCAGTGAGAAGCAAAGGCATACAAAGTTCACAAAGCTGTGATTAATCTAGTAAAAGGCAACTGTGAGCTACCTACCTTAATGAATATCCTTATTATCAGACCTGCAATGTTCACTCCAATGTATAAATCTTCAAAGGCTTTGACTAACATAGCCTGCTGCCCAGAAATGTAGGTAACATAAATAAAGGAGACGGGAAGTTTTGGGCCCAGAAGTTAACTAGTTCAAATGTGTATCAAAAAATCCGTTATATTTTTCTAAAGGAAATCACAAAATACAGTATCATTTTTCTATCCAGAAAGCGAGAAAGGTTAAAATAAGTCGTGAAACCAAATAATCGATTAAATGCATACCCCTATCGTAATAATCGAGTTAAAATAAATCGCTAAAATCTCAGAATATGTATGGAAATCGAGTGACAAGTGCATAACAATCGATTATTTATATCAAATCGAGTCACTTTAAATTATTTTACAGTTGGGAACTTGAGAACACTGATCAGATCACTGACAAGTTGACAACCGTCCGTCAGTCATAACAGGTTAAGTAAAAAACCGGCACTCGTTCGTTTTCTTTCATTTTCGCACGTATTTTCCGTTGTTTATTGCAAAGAGTATAATATGTTTATTGCATACCACGACTGATTACGCTTATCAATCGAATATTGACGACATGGATCGCTGTGTAAATTGTACCATTGCGACTGGTCGCAGTAACTATTGGGAGAAGAGTCTTGGACGATGAGGCGATTTTATCAGATAATAGCTGTTGAATTATTCGTCAGTGGCATGCATCGCAGCCTGTAAGTACCTAATAGAATTATTTTAATCATATCTTAAATCTTTTTGTTAAATGGTATAAGTACCTAAATCTATCCTACCTATTAGTTGATTGATGGTGAACATATTTATGTTTTTGTGATAGTCATCTCATATTCACTCATTAGGATTATGTAATGAAGTTTGTATAAGATTGAACATGATTTAAATAGTTGACATTTTTCAGGTAACCAGTGAGAACTATGTATATCAAGTATGTTGGAACTTGGCCCAAGTTGTGGTTCTTGGGAGATGTCAAATTGAAGCATCACACTAAAGTTGGCCATTCAAGTGTTTGTGTCCGCCGTGGACGTTCACTGTTAGCACAGCGATTCACACACCTTTTTTGTAATGATTCTGCTTATGAATCTGTGATATATAAAGTAACCAGAGATTGGATTCTGCCATAAACAGTAAGTAACTTCAGTTAAATATATTATATAAATACTTAGGATTTTTTGGATTAAAAGAATCTGGGGGAAGCTGCCAGGTTATCTCAGACTCATCCTGCATGCTTATTTTATTTACAATATAGGGATGGGTATGCTTTTTTATATAATTAGATATTCATTTTTGAAAAATTAAACACCGAAAAAGATTTAAATAAATATATTATAATTGATTTTCATTAATCTACATATAAACACTTTTGTTACAGGTGGATGAAGCAGATTGTATATGTCACTCATGCTGAGTATTAGCAGACAAAGCTGCTATTCAACATATATTATCCCGACATATAAGTTTAAACACATTTTGTCTAAAAGGATGTGATTCAATATTAGCATACTATTGTAACTGTATTGTAGGTAGAAGGACTGTAGGCTGCTGTGCCCTGTGCCATGTAATAAAATATCATACCTCCAGCACAAATCTTTGATGACATAAGTACTCATCATTATTGAAAATGAATAAATAGTTATTGTATGTATTCATGTTTTATTTTACTTCCGCACCCTGGACATTGGATTAATCAATGTCCAGGGAGCACCATATATGTCAGATATTCGACACAACACACATAGAGTCTCTCTACTAGCACCCCATGCCTAACAATCATTACATAACGAAGCCATTCAATATTATTCAGCAAATAACATAAAAAAAACTGCTACGTTGTGACATAACCTCAATTTTACTATATTTCATATAACTTGATTCCTGGATAGCCAAATATCACCAAATTTTCAGTGAAGGCTTGTTATAATATCCTCTTTCAAATAAGGCTACTTTGATTGAGTTAACACCTGGGCCCAGAAATGTATAGAGTCTCTGCTTTCTCCTTTAATTTGTAGGTGGGCGTCAATTTGATTATATTTAGTTAATTTCTTAAAATAACTTGGGATTATCCTTCTGTTACATTAAGCCTTTTGATTTAATCCAATTTAATCTGTTTTACAATAATACTGTGGAAGAATATTAATTTAATATTCAAATTGCATTATGAATAAACAATCGATGATAGCTCAGTGGTAAGTGACGTCGAATACCGCGGCGAAGGTCGTGGGTTCGAATCCTACAATGAGCTTGAGCTTTCGGTGAAGGAAAACATCGTGAGGAAACCACAGCACGGTGGTAGGGTACTATGTGGTTACTCGACTGGCTGGCTACCACCCTCAAGTTGAAAATCTGTCGCCAAGCACCTGTTGGTGTGTTCCGGCAGTTGCACTTGAGAGCCAGTTGCCCTTGCCCTTAAGGCATTGCAAATCAAGTCTCGGACAACATGCCCCTATCTATAGAATGTGTTCCTCTAGTAACACAATTCGATCGGATGTCGATATCTTTGTTGCTTCTGAGACCTCAAATAAATTTAAGAAGGATGTGTTAAAATGTTTACTTCAAACCATAACTGTTTAGATACATTTTGTTTTATTTTAAGTACTAAATACTTTGGAAATAGTTTTACTGTAATAATTTTTAAGTTCTAACTTGTACCTACTATCTTTATCTATAAGTATTATGCATGCGGTGTCTACGCCTTGAAGGGTTGAATCGATCTGTGTAAACATTTTGTATCTTCTTTTTTTTTAAAGCATTTTTATGATTGAACCTAGTTGTGTAGACCAAATAAAAAAAAAAAAAAAAAAAAAAGGTACAACACGTTGGCAGTCCCCCTGGTATTGCTAATGTCTATAGGCGACGGTAGACACTTACCATCAGGTGACCCGCCTGCCTCGTTGTGACTAGTGACATAAAAAAAAAAAAAAAAAATCGAAATGTGTAAATAAAAGAAAATCGACGTCAGCAAGCATGTTCGTTATGTTAAAATATGTAGGTACATATTATGTATTACATGTTTAACAAAGCATTGAAGCGTCATGTAAGTATTTTATAATCTTACTAAATCATATCATTATTTTATTGCCTGTTTTTTAAATTGTCTCAATAATAGTT
The DNA here is from genome assembly GCA_951361185.1 of Ochropacha duplaris. NCBI lineage: Eukaryota > Metazoa > Arthropoda > Insecta > Lepidoptera > Drepanidae > Ochropacha > Ochropacha duplaris. Next base: position 5,433,430 of record OX592707.1, on the reverse strand, counting down.
AAAACCATATAAAAACTGTTAATGCGTAAATTAGTACCTAACTTAGCCATCGTTACATAAAGTCTTATATGCAGCAAAAATAAATGAGAGAAACATTAAACATTATAATGTAACGTTTAAAAAAAACAACTTCCATTAAAAGATCACTCACTTTTTCAACTTCCAACTTTTTGCTGCAAATAAACAACGTGGGTACCGAACCCATTGTTGTTGCAAATATGCCAGTTACAACATGTAGGTACTGTGAATTTGGCACTAGTTACGAGGAATTGTCTCTAATTAAACCGGGATCAGATGTAGCGGTATCGTAGGCCACTCGATGCTGCCAGGTTTTTGGTTTCTAGCCAACAAGCTTCTTGCCTAAATGATTCGCTTGTTAAGTTTTATGTTTTTATTCGCCGCGGCTCAAACGGCTAATTATGCAGTTCAACTTTTCCGTTTGCAGTTTTTTAATCTTTTTGATCTTTAGCGGAATTCTGCTAATGTAATGAATGCATCAAAAATTAAAAAATATATAATTTCTAAATTATAATAAAAAAATTTTCGTTACCCTTTTCTTCATTGGGTAATTTCTAAGAATCAATGAAAGCAATTAGGTATCACCTATAGTATTAGGTATCAAAGTAAGTCAATTCACTCAAACTCTAACCAAATCAACGCAAATATATGTAGTTAATGTTTTACACAATAATTGATTAACTATATTGTAATAAGCGATAACTATCAAATAAACAGAGTTCAGAGAATAACGGTCTTACAATAAATTTTACGATTGCAATATGGACTAGGTATGCTGAATGGACTATTTTCGGAAAATTGTATTTAAAAAAAATATACTTAGTTACCATTCATTGCAAAATTACATATCTATATTTTTGCTAGAACAACTTACACATATGCCACCGCCATGTTTTTGACCTCGTTCTAGCTTTTAACTAGGACCTAAAAGTGCGGCGGTGCTATTAAAACTTGGAACCAAGCAACGATCGTTAGAGCTCTGTACCGAAGTACTTTTGCTCCCGTACCGCGATACAATATTATACTTAGGTACTTATACTTCATACTATCATGAAGTTTCGCTTTTTTTGTTAGGTTAAGATCAATAACATAAAACGGTTTATAAGTCGTTTTATTAACATACTAGCTTCTGTCACGCAGTGTCACCTGCGTTCCCCAAGGAACAAAAATAAATTAAAGTTTATGGTAGTCATTAATAATGAGATGGATGAGAGAAGAGTGCATGTGGCTGAGATGCGAATGTGTGATATTACGAGAATGGATAGGATAAGGAATGAATATCAGAGGAAGTTTGAAAGTAGCACCAGTGACTGAGAAGTTGAAAGGCAATAGACTGGCTTGGTATGGGCATGTAATGAGGAGGGATGAAAAACATTTAACGAAAAGAGTACTGAGTACGAGTGTGGATAGATATAGAGGTAGAGGAAGGCCGAAGAAGGTATGGATGGACTGTGTGAAGAATGATATGTTTATGAAAGGTGTGAATATTGAGACGACTAGTGATAGAGCGGAGTGGAAGAGGAAAACATGTTGTGCCGACCCCACCTATCGTGGGATAAGGACAAGAGAAAGAATAAAGAAGAAGGTAGACATTAATAATGCAGCTTAGCCATTGGTGAAAGATTTTTTAGAATCGGTTAAGTAGCTCCAAAAATTGCCCACTAAAACAAATAAACAAAAAAACATACTATATGGTTTTGGAGTTGGATGAACTTTCCAAATATAGCCGTAGATCTAAAAATGTTGCCTAAACCGGTGAATGAACAACCCCGGACCGGATCAAGTTTTATTGGCAAACTGTTACTGAACTACGCTTTAAAGTGTACTGAATAATATTGCAGCTTATAATTTGGCCGTTGTCTCAATATGTTTTCTCACTCGTACCGCACTCAAAAACATCTTTCGCATCAAGAATGTGGAAGAAACTCCTAAGAAAATAATATAATAGATTTTCATATAATTTTCCAATAATAAGGTGCATTTGAAAAAATAACATTCAGAAAAAATATGTCTTCGTTGACAACCGCATTTTGTCCATATTTTGACAACTAAAATATAAAATAATATTCTATACCGCTTAAAACCCGCTCCGCAAATTAACGAGGATCCTCAGAACCCTAAAATAACTACTGGTGCATGCAAGAAGAGGAATCTACCCAGACGACCCGGACTGTGAATCCCTCTTGAAGAGGCTGCAGGAATACCAGGTACGTGGGCCTTCTTTTCATTGTCTGCGCGTCAGGATATTTGGGATTAAGAGGGTGTGTCGCTTAGTTTCGTACTATGTACAATTCTGGTGTTGGCTATTTACACGCCATCTCGCCATAGTTTTGGTCCTTCGAGCCGGATCTTCTGTCCAGTTTTAATAGATTTTACGTAATTATTGGTAAAATTCTAATAAGTTCATATACCGCATTTTAATTTGAAGATAGATTTTACGTAATTCTTGGTAAAATTCTAATTCATTTTCCGCCATTAATAAAAAAGATTTTACGTAATTCTTGGTAAAATTCTAATTCATTTTCCGCCATTAATAAAAAAGATTTTACGTAATTATTGGTAAAATTCTTATTCTTTTTCCGCCATTAATAAAAATATTTTATAACAATGACGCAAGTTACGCAAGAAAATTTGTTGATTGTGTTAGAAAGAAAGAAAGAGTTATTATTTGCTCGTATCAATCGTTTATATAATGCATCAAAAAATATAATTTCTTTCGAGTCAACTACAAAATCGAATGAAAATTTTATGATTGAGTCAGAAACAATTGATGATATTCGAGACAAGTTTGAGTCTATTGTTGATCAAATAAACCATATAGGATTCATTTTAAAGCCTGATTTACCTCCTGATTACGCATGTCTGGAGTCATTTGAGGATTTGTATATCCGTGTAAAATACACACGGAATAAAATAATTAGTTCGACCACAGTTTTACCATCAAAGGGGAAAGCCCGATTTGGGCCCACCGTGGACATTACCTACCGAGAAAACAATTATATGCATTAATTTTGTAATTTTTTAACATTAATTTTGCATATACTTAAACAGGCGCCACTATATGAAACAATATTTTGTTTATTAAAAGTATTTTTATTCATTTCATTTAAAAATCGTCGAATGATAAGTGGGTAAATGTTGCCAGCATTATAAACAAGTTATTTGTGATTTGTTTTATCGATATGAATAATCGATTTTAATAAAAATTCTACATTCAACTAAAGTACAAATATCACTTTGCTTATTATAACATATATATAACAGTAACATAACTTACAAGCTATGTCATAATTAATAGGTACGTAGTTTAAAAACATTTTTTTGAATCTAAAGATTTTTTTACCTACGAAAAAAAAAATCGATTTATCGAATGTATTGATATATTTTTTTCCTGAGTGACAACACTTCTAATGATAATGAATGAAATGTCATTTTGTTACTTCACTCAATTCTTCCAGTAGTGTTTATTTATTATTCTATTTGACTTCTTCACTTGTTGCTTACGCTCAATGTGGATGTGTTTTGATTTCGATTCCGGTTTATTTTACTACCTACGACCTTTGGCATTGTTTTACGGACGCAGTACTCACAATCAACGACGACTTTGGTTTTGGAATCACGGATCCTTGCTGCATTCATTTTTGGACTTTGAACAAGTGTTTCATTCTAATATGCCTGAAGAACATTGTGTTATTGTGGTTTTAACCTGGTGGGGATTCAATGACATGCTTGGAGCCCCAGGAAAACCTAACTATAGTACAGCAATGGGTTGCACCACGACAGGTAAATAAATAATTAAAAGACACAATAATAAATGTTTGGTATTACCTACAATGTACAAGAAGTTACAGGTTCTGTTATTATTTACAGGTATCAAGGGATAATCTTGTTTGCTACAACTGCTGGGAGGAAGTTAGTGCAAGCCTTGTTGAATCTCAACAAGAACTAGGAAGATCTAGCCATCAAAATCTTTGTGTTAATTGTGGTCGCTTAATTAGACGACTAATAAGCCATTTATTATGTACAAATAGAGAGAATATCATTAGAAATGTGGCAATGGAATGGATTAGACCTCGAGAGGTGAGTATCAAATCACATTTTGTTAATTAAGTGTCAATAAGTATGCTAGGTATGCTTATTCTATTAAGTAGCTCCCACGGATTTGAAAACAAAATAATGTCTATAGTGTCTTGTTTCCATTGCATACTGGACTAAACAAATAAAACAAGTGAAGATTAAAACATGTTACAAAAGATACCCTGATTATGTAAAGTAATAAAGTATACTTTTCAGGTATCATCTTCCAGTCGAATCTGTCATCCTTACTGGCAGAGAGGTGACAGGTCAGGTGTACATTTTGTGCAAGAATCTGCATCCACATCGTTAGCTGCCACTAATGAAGCAGGAATAATTCTACCCAACTATACAAGAGCTGTTACTACGGAATGTCATTGTGTTTTTCTTGACTGCCATGGAGGTGAAAGAATATGTATCCCTACTTCATTATAATGTGTGAGATTGTTTTGTGATTTATCATTTTATGTTCAACAAAACTGCCATATTTGTAACATCCTTTTAAGAAGCAATACATGGGATGGTTTAGTAAATGTAGAAAATGGAAACCATACCTTCTCTGCTGACTTCATTGAAGATTTTGCAATGCTGTTAAAAAACCAGTTAGGCAATAATATTGATTTTGAAAATATTGAAGATATTGATGACCATTTAGTCTATTACTGGCTTGGAATGGCTAAGCATCAGTTTAGACAAACACTGCAAGAGGTTCCTCGACTAAATAATAGCCGCAAAGGTTATTTTATAATATATAATATAATATATTTTGTTTATATTTTAATAAATAATGATAGTCATGAGAGGGATGCAATCCAACAATATTATTGTAACTGTATAGTTGGAAAACACATGGTAGGTTGTTGCTCCCACATAATGACTGTACTTTGGTATATTGGTTGGGCTAGGTATGAGCCTAATATATTACCTCCTGCACCATTTTTAGATGACATATTAGTCATATATGAAAATAAAGAGGATATTGATACAGAATGAAAATATAGCATAGTATATATATGAAAAAACTTGTATTTTTTTATGTACCTACCCCAATAACTACAAATCGGTAAGTAAAATATAATGAGAGTTATATTTTATACATCAGGCATACCTAGGTATACAGAAAGACGTATTCTCATACTGTAAAATAACCTCAAAATGTTCATTGTTTTCTTCTATTTCAAAACAATGGCGGCCATTTTTATATATTTTTTAGATATCTGATATACATGTGATTTTAAAACTCTCAATTAAGATACAAATTTTTGCTGTCCATGCTGGGCCCAAGACACTATGAAGCTTGGGCATTCCCCTTTAATTAATAAGAATAGTAGTGCCGCGCATGTTATTAAATTGCCACCGATTAAACTACCGAGTTTTGATGGCAGAACTGAGAATTGGCCCGTCTTCTACGAGTCATTCAAATCGAACATTCATAACAATACTCAGCTGACTGACTCGCAGCGCGTGCAATATCTTGTGGGTACACTTACTCACAATGCTTTGAAGGTGACCGCTGGCATAGTTCCAACAGGCGATACTTACAAAATTATATGGGATAGTTTGGTAAAAAAGTACCAGGATAAACGCTCTTTGGGTGCTCATTACTTAAATAACATTATTGATATAAAGGCATGTTCACATAACGCGAATAGCTTAGACTCGTTTATTGATAGATTTTCTGCCTCAGTTTCTGCTTTAAAACAATTAGATATTCCCGATCTGACTGATTTTATTCTTTTACATTGTGCATTAAGGCGAATGGATTCGCAAACTGCACAAGCTTTCGAACTCTCAGTGCGAGATGTCGAAATACCGAACATAAAAGAGTTGATCTGTTTTGTTCAAGATCAGGCGAAAATATTAGAACGCTCGAATCCGTCCAATTCGTATTCGAACCCACGAATGGGGAACGCAATTAAGTCACCCGCTTCTATGCCGCGCGATGTTCGCGCGCATCAGACTTCCAAGTCTTTCGTCGTCAGGGAGGTACCTATACGTACACCGGTTGCTACCTCTTCTGCTCTACCGCCCGCGCCCGCGCCCGCGCCCGCGCCCGCACCCGTGCCAGTTGCATCGCGTTGTGCGTATTGTAATGATACCGCTCACGTACATTTGTATAATTGTACACAATTTAAATCTTTACATGATTCAAAATTACGATTTGATTTTATAAAATCCAAACGTGGATGCGTGAATTGCTTGAGTATCACTCATAATTCAAGCAATTGTAACTCGTCATCTGTTTGTCGGTTGTGTGAGAAACGTCACCATACTTTATTACATTTTGACAGTAAATATGAAAATACAACGCATACGCTCACTGCTGAGACTCATATGCCCGCATCGCGTCCCGCTCCTTTCTCGCTACCCGCGCCTTCTCCGCTGACTGCAGTCGGGCCTTCTCCCGCTCCGATAGCCACTTCGTCGCATTTCCCTTACGCTTCTTGCAATAAGGACTATATTTGCACGGAAGTCGCGTCGCACAGTACTCCCAATACAATTTCCGCATCGCAGTCGCATAATGCCTCGGTACTGCTTTCGGCCGCAACGAAGTCAAAGTCGGTTGTCTTGTTGTCAACTGCACAAGTATATGCGCGACCTAAGGGTAGTACCGGGCGGAGATCGATAGTCAGGTGTTTAATTGACAACGGCTCGCAAAATAATTTAATTACATCGAATTGTTGTCGCAAATTAAATCTACCCATAATACCTTTGAGTAATTCCTTTGTCAAAGGTGTTGGTTCAATTTCACGTCCAATAATTGGATATGTATATATGGATATTGAATCCCGAGTTTACTTAAATCAGAAATTCACTATACACGCATTAGTAGTGGAGTGTATTTCTGATCAATTGCCGTCGCAACTTGTTGAATTAGATAATAGTTTAAATTATCATGAACTCCCGCTCGCCGATTTAAGTTGGAATATACCCGGAGACATTGATGTTGTGTTGGGTGCTCAACTTTTTCCGTATGTTTATATGGGTAATAAGGTCGATTTTGGTCCACGTCAACCGCCCGCTTTATTGACTTCTTTTGGATACGTTCTGATGGGAGATTTCCCACATAGTGACGTTATTCCCACTAGGTCTTTTACCGCGTTAGCTCTTAATGACATAGTTCAGAAATTTTGGGAACTAGAGGAACTACCTACAATGCGTCGATTATCACCCGAAGACACGGAATGTGAAAATATTTTCAGTTCTACAGTGTCCCGCGATGATGTAGGTCGGTATACAGTTTCATTACCTTTATGTAAAGATCCTTCTGAGCTTGGAAATTCACGCACCGTCGCTTATCGACGTTTTATGGCGTTGGAACGTAAATTTCGCCAAACTCCAATGTTACGCGAAAACTATAATAAGGTAATTCAGGAGTATATAGATAACGGTTATCTTAGTCAAGTGGATGATTCAGAGATATCGGATGTAGGATATTATATACCACATCACGCTGTCGTTCATCCTGAAAAACCGATGCCGCGAATAGTTCTAGACGCAAGCGCTAAGACACATACTGGGTTGTCATTAAATGACATTTTGTACCTTGGTCCCAATCTGCAGGCTGACCTGTTTTTATTATTATTAGGGTTTAGATTATTTCCCGTTGCTATGAACGCTGATATAAAACAAATGTATTTACGTATTCGTGTACAAGTTGACCAGCGTAAATATCTCCGCATTCCATTTCGTTTTAATGAGAACGAATTAGTACATACTTTCGCTTTTAATATTTTACCTTTTGGACTTAAGTCGAACGCTTTTTTAGCTATGCGCACTGTGCGACAGCTGGTTTGTGTTTCCGACAGTCCATTTTACCCTAAAGCTGCAAAGATAGCAGGAACTAGTCTCTATAATATGGATGACTTGGTTAATTCTGCACTAAATGAAGAACCCGCTATGCAGCTTTCTCAGGATTCTATAACAATGTTTAGTTCAGGTGGTTTTGACCTGGTTAAATGGTTAAGTAATGCCTCCAGTCTTTTGCGTAGTCTTCGTGATTCGCGACGCAAGTCGTTTGAATTTGATGTGGGGTGTAGCGCTTCCATCTTCCGTCTTTTTTGGAATCCTACAGAGGATAATTTCTTTTTCGCGTCTTTTTATATTCCCGAAAGATGCACGAAAAGGAGCATATTATCGGTAGTTGCGCGACTCTTTGATTTACTTGGCTTAGTCACTTCTGTAATTTTATATGCCAAAGTAGTGGTGCAAATAGAGTGCATTATGAACTCACGCCCGCTTTGTGTAATAACTTCGGATCCATATCCAAAGGTTATTACTCCCGCTCATTTTTTGATGTCCACTCCGTTGCAGTATTTTCCTGCTGCTGACTTGTCCGATCAGTCTGTTCATCCGATCAAGCGGAAACAGTTGTTGGATAGTATGATACAGTCACTTTGGAAGAAATTGCGCTTAGAGTATCTGCATACGCTGCAAGTCAGACATAAATGGGTTACTCCGGACAAACCGGTTGAATTCGGTACTGTCGTACATGTGGGACAGGACGATTCAACGCTTCTGTCTCGGCCTCTAGGCTTTATGACAGAGGTCTATAAAGGCACTGGTAATACAGTTCGCGTTGCCATGGTAAAACTAAATTTGGTACATTTAAACGCGCTGTTACAAAATTATTTCCTATTCCAACGCAATAATTACTTTACTTGTTTTATTTATTTTATTGAATTACTAATTAATTGTTTCTGATTAGTCATACGTTTAGGCTACTTAAATTTTTATATTAGTATAACTTTACTTTGCATCTATAGCTTCTTCTTTTGAAAGCTCTTGCGACCTTCCAAGGCGGGGTGCATGGTGAAGCGTCAATGTTAGAATTGTAACATCTAGGACTGACTGATATGCCCTCTTTTCTTAAATATCACGCAGAAAGGTTCACGTTGCCTTGGGTGGCCTAATGCTTTGGATAGAGGGAATTAGTAGCGTCGATCTGCGAGAAAAATAAGATTTCCTTCGTGACGCGCCTCCGTGGAGTTGTTTCTTTTCTGAACTGTCAACCGCATTTGAAAAAATAACATTCAGAAAAAATATGTCTTCGTTGACAACCGCATTTTGTCCATATTTTGACAACTAAAATATAAAATAATATTCTATACCGCTTAAAACCCGCTCCGCAAATTAACGAGGATCCTCAGAACCCTAAAATAACTACTGGTGCATGCAAGAAGAGGAATCTACCCAGACGACCCGGACTGTGAATCCCTCTTGAAGAGGCTGCAGGAATACCAGGTACGTGGGCCTTCTTTTCATTGTCTGCGCGTCAGGATATTTGGGATTAAGAGGGTGTGTCGCTTAGTTTCGTACTATGTACAATTCTGGTGTTGGCTATTTACACGCCATCTCGCCATAGTTTTGTGGAGTAAAACACTGTAAATCCAACTAATATTATAAATGTGAATGTTTGGATGTTTGTTGCTCGGATTTTGTTGAAACTTGGCATACAAGTAGATCATACCAATAAAAACAGGATTGTTTTCATCCCGGAGAAAAGTTAAGATCCTTCGGGAATGCGGGTGAAACCGCGGGACACAGCTAGTAAAATTAATAACTTTTAAGTGGTATGTTGATATAATAAGATTAATTGGTAAAATTAGTCAGTACATTAATTTGTACGTTGCCGCTAAACACCAAAATATGGTTTATAATGGGCTTGCATTTGTTACAATTAGCGAAAACTTTACCTACAAGGTACCTAATCAATTGCTAATAATAAGAACTTTTTAACCTTATCCTTCCATACTAATATTATTGAGTAAATGTGAGTCTATCTTTCTGTTTGATATGTTTTCAAGGTTTAACTACGATTCGATTTTGATGATCATATTAAAAAGGGTTTGCCCTATGGAATATAAAATACAATACTTTAGGTATATCCCGAGACAGCAGATAAAACCGCGGGGGCCAGCTAGTTTTGTATATTTCGTTCGTATAAAGTGACGCTACCTAAAAATGCATGAGACTTAAATGTCAAAGAAAAGGCAGATGGAAACTAATAGAGAAATTTGCGTCAAAAGTTTTTCCATGTTAGTTGAGTTTAAAGCTGGCTAAGAATGAAGAGACAATATTCAGGTTGCGAGTGAATTAAGTGGATCAACAGGCTTATAACTTGTATTTTTATATCATGTTTAAAATAAATAACGATGACAAAGGATGACAGCTCAGTGGTAGTGACGTCGGATGCCGCAGCGAAGGTTGTTTGGATCCTACAATAAGGTCGAGTTTTTGGAGAAGGAAAACATTGAGTAAAATAGGAGGGTATTTTTTATTATTTTATTACCTACTTGACTGGCTGGCTACCCTCTTGTTGAAAATCTGTCGCCAAGCATCTATCTGTGTGTTCCGGTTAAGACTTATTAAATCTTCAAGGCATTGTAAAATGGTCGACAACATATTGACAATGCCCCTAGTATTACTGATGTCTATAGGCGACGGTATTTACTCAGCATTACCCGCTTGTCTTTTTATCAGACTACTGATTACATGTGCTACATTACGTTGCTTTTTGCCAAATTTCAAGATTCTACGTCAAAGTGAAGTACGTAGGTAAGTACGTAAGTTTTGATTTCCTTGCGAGACTCAAAATATGCGGCATAAACCGAGCATAAACGGCCATATCTTTTGATTGCTTTGACTTATAAGTTTGATTTTTTCACTGCTCCTAGGGTTTGTAGACTTGTGTATTTGATATTAATTTCAATATGATACTTTCACGCATCCCTAAGAATGACGGACAACAAAGTGATCCTATAAGGGTTACGTTTTTCCTTTTGAGGTACGGCACCCTAAAAATAGGTATATAATTCCAATAAATCCAGGTATCAATAATAACCACCAACTTTGACGTACCTCTGAAAACATATTACAGAACATAAATAAATATAAAACACGATGAGGTAAATAGCAAAACATTTTAACTTGACAACAATGGAAGTTTTAATACGTTCGCGGTGGATGCAGCTGCATTTTAATAATAGATTAACCCCCGTTCAAACACAGACCGGCGCATGTAATCTTTAGTGTACACACAAATTTAATTAATTCTGGTATGACATAAGCTTGCAAAGTACATGTCACGTTTGACTGGAACGAAACAGTAAACTACATCTACTTTGCACAAGTTACTAACTTGTACTATTATTGTATGCCAAACTGTAAAAGTATTTGCATTTTACTAGTATATTTTAAGATATACTTAGCGTGCTTTCGAAAGGCAAACTTTACTGGGTCAAAACAACCAACGAAATTATAGTAGGTTATACAGGAACAAACTCCTTATACTTCGAAATAAACAACCGATTATATAAGTAAAATTTCACTACTCAAAAAGGTCGCTACAACAGCTCTTTAAGTTCAACAGCAAATTCAGCACATTGGGAAGTATTGCAATTGTAGGTATGTATTTAGGTGGCGGTGTCCATTTACCATAAGGTGGACCATTTGCCTGCCAGCCTGTCAATGTGTTGACAAGTGGAGAAAATGTACTAGTATGATTTAATTCGATACGATATTTATTATTATTTATAGGCTTTATTTTGTTTGAGTTGATCAAAAACAATCATGAAACTTAATTTCGTCTCATATTATGTAGAAGTAAATTTCAATTTTCATTCATGATTATTTCCATCTTTAACGGTCGCTTGGTTCGGTCTCATTCTACTCATAAATTAGAGTGACCTGAACAAACAAAAATATTAATTGTGTGTGTATTAAACAATCCACTGGTATCTCTTTGCTTGGATATAAATTGGCTAGAAAAGATTTTTAAGTGTCATAACTTATAAAGTTCTGAACTTTTTATTAAACTTTAACCGTAAACTTTATTTATAACTTGTAAAAGTCATAAATACGTAAGGGACAGACGACGCAGGTGAAAATTGAGGACTGCGGAGTGTGCGTGCAATTGAGGTGATGGTGAATATCTTTACCAAAAATACGAAGTGTATTTCTCATTTGGTTATGGTTGTTTTTGTAAATTGTATTAAATTAATGTACTAAAATGGTGAAAAGTTTTGAGCAACATTCGTTCATGTAAAGTGTTAAAGAAGGCCTTCTGTCAATTTGTAGACTGGGTTTAAGATTTTACTTTTTTTTTTCAGTTTTACTCAGTCATTAAAGGCTGGTTTATTTCATAAACTTAAAATATCGCATTAGTAACTGCCGTAAAAAAATTTACGTTTTGAATTCTTCCAAACTGATATGAAAAGCATTTCTAGTCGAGCTGAAGTTCCATGTGAAGCACCCTCGTTGGTTAAGTGTGGCAAGTCTGGGCAAGTACACAAAAGAGCTAATTGTTTGCAACGAGACGGGCATCAGTAAACAGAGACAAAACACCGTGAAACCACGCGTTGTGTTTGTTTTTTATTAACAAAATTTATGTTCATTCAGTAACGAATCACGTTACTTGATATTTTGAACAATATTTAATTAATGTTGAGTTATTTACGAGATTTTATTACGTCGCATATGGGAGCGCTGCTTAATTTAATTAATGAGTTACTCGTACAATGCGTATGTAAAAATATAATGTGTTTATAAGTACATAATATATTGTATATATAGGTAAGTATCTCAAGCACTTCCCCAATTCTCATTAAGTACTTTATTTGTTTACCGCTTTTGTTCGAACCGCATTAAAATATTTAACAGTAACGACAAATCTTTTTAGGCACTAGACGACCTAAAAAGCAATGAAAAAGCATACGAGGTGCACGCAGTATTTTTAAAATAAAATATAAACTAATTTTCCGCTGGGCTGTTGTTATTTCAAACTTCAAAGCCTTGACAAAACTGGTTCGTTCAGATTCCAAATAAAAAGTTTCACGTGTTTAAAATACATTATTTTCACGTAAGGGGTTTCTTAATTAAAACATCAAACGCACTCTGTTTTCATACCTACTTTGATTTTAGATTTTCACCTGTTTTCAATATTGTTTCTTTTTCATCCTGTTAGCTCGTTAGATGAAAAAATTGCTTTCCCGTTAAATGGGTTTTTGATTATGTACCCTACATTGAATTATGTAACCTTTGTAAAAAAACGTTACGCTAGTGGGTTAGTGTAAGCACTTTCTTCTGTGAGTGTGAGGATGAGCAAAATGTGGAGAGAGCATAAAGGTGAATACTCACGGCATGTGACTTGACGGCGCCCGAAACATCTCGGCTTGCTTGTGACATATAGTTTTACTAGAATAATAATATTGCCCATAAAAACGTTTGTACCCTTTGGGTTAACAAACATTTATTCGTTAAGGGGTTTAATTTTAAAAATCGTTGTATAGGTACGTATTTTATTATTGTCGATAGAGGTAGGAACCTCTATGTGTTTTATTTAGAGTATTATTAGCAAGTTTTAGCTGGATATTTTTTTCGAAGATCGTGGATTCGAATCATACAATAAGTTTGAACTTTCAGTGAAGGAAAACATCGTGAGAAAACCATAGCACGGCGGTAGAGTAGTTTACCTACCAACTAGCCAGGTAAGATGGCTACACCAACCTCAAGATGAAAATCTGTCGCCAAGCACCTATATGTGTGTTCCGGCCTTTAGTTCTAAAATCTGTGGATCCGGCAGTTGCAATTTAGAACTAGTTGATTATTTGTAAAAAGGTTTGGTCTACATGTTTGTGTAATTTCTGACATAAAAAATGTATTAGTGGTTTCTGACTGCACAGAGTGTGTGTGTGACACTCTAGTGGTGAACTTGGAGGCCTAGAACCTCATTGGCCGAAGTATCTGGCAACCTGATTACTCACTTCGCGCTCAGGTTCTACTTTAAATTGTGTAATGATATAAGTTTAAATAACGTATATGTTTATATGCATAATATATTATTTATTATACGGTATTTTTGTCAAAATATAATAAATAAGTAATATTCATTGTATATTCTCAAACATTTTCATAGTATATTCTCACACATTATTAGGTATATCATAGATTGTAGCCGAACATTCACCTTTAGAAGTTGTGGTCCAGCGACTCCCATTCATTTTCATCACAATAAATTAAGGTAGGAAAAGACAAATTACTCTCTTGGTCACCTTCCATGTTATTTCTATCTACTTATGATGCATTATATTAATGATCAGATAATATTTGTGTAAATAGTAGGTGTACCTATACGTACGTAGGTACTACGGCAATAATCAATTATGCAAAACCGAAGCTAAAGATAAACATTACAAAACAAAATACACTATAAATAAAATAGGTAAATAGCCAAGCTAGCGGATATAACATTAAATAAAATTTTGAAAAAAACCCACGACGGACGGTTAAAATGTAGTTGAAAAAGGATAAAATTCCGTTTTGGAGATAAATGGCAACATTGATTTGCACAAAAAATGTTTACTGCAGCGCCCCCTGGTGAGTTGTCACCATAATACCTATCTAAGAATATGCAACAATCAAATCCTAACCCATCACTGAAAACCGCATCAAAATCGGACTAGTAGTTTTGGGGATAAATGGCAACATTGATTTGCACAAACAAACGTCCACTCACCCCAAACGCATATACCGTCTCCGTTCCGTCGTCGGTAAAATAGGTAAACGAAACAATTTATTTTAAGGCTTTTCAAATTCATATAAAATTCTATATTTTGTTTCATTATTTAATATTCACTGCACAATTCCACGATAAATATGAATTAAATCTTTAAACCTAACCTTGACAAATTTAGAAAATAAAATATCCTGGTACACATTCTTTACATTGCCATCTAAAACCCAAACTAAACAGAGTTACTATGGAAACCAGCTGATATACTTCTCATACAACTTTTTCTTTAGTACATCAACAAACATTTTCATGCACACAAATTTTATATCTGTCGTGGGAATCGAACCCATGACCTGTGGTGTGATAGGCAGTGTTTTTACCAAGCACGTCAAACGGGACGTCACAAGTGATAAGTCTAATAATAATAAAGTAAAAGTGTCTCTTCTCAGTGAATCACATCGTAACACGTAACCTCTATGTAATATAAGATCTGTGAAGCCTCTGGTAGTTACAGGTTTTTTGTTTTATCGTGTAGTAAAACCTATAACAACAACATGAGGAAATAGAAATTTTATTAGTAGACCTCCAAATAACCAAACAGTAGTCAAAAACTGGAAGATTGAGCTGATGCTATTTTAGAAGTGTGAGTATAATGAAAAGGCCGCTGACGCAATTAATTTGTGGCAATAGGCTAAGTAATCAATGTGGGATCTAAACAAAAAAAATAGGGATATCTGGTTAGATAACACACCAACTTCTCCATAAAATTGACAATACGCAGAACTCTTCAGATCGTTAAGGTTTTATAATGACAAGTTATTTTATTTTACAAAGTCAAAGTCAAAGTCAAAACCATTTATTCAGTTTAGGCCCTAGAAGGGCACTTATGAAGGTCGAATTACAGAAGTTACCACCGGTTCGGAAGTCAGCCTTCAACTGAGAAGAACCGGCAAGAAACTCAGCAAGGTTACATTTCATAAATATTTTTGGACCATCTGACTATATTGGCTTTTTTTTTCAAATGTTTAACAATTTTATTCTTAAAGTAATACAAAAATACATAAAAAATTATAACCCGCATTAGTTACCTACATAGTAAACTAAAACAAAAAATACCAAGCTAATAACAGCGTATTAAAAAAAAAAATGGTAATTAACAGTAAAAAAAAAAAAACAATGTGTAGGTACTTGTACAGAGTGCAGCTACCTCCAGACATCTTTATCCTCAATATATTGGGCTACCTTGTAATAAGCTTTTTCTTTCAAAACTTTTTTTATGTACGATTTGAATCTAGAATCAGTCATCTTGGTAACAGATGCTGGTAATTTATTATAAAAGCGAACACTATTCCCAAGAAATGACTTTTTAACTCTAGCTAATCTAAAATACGGAACAACTAATTTATCTTTTTGTCTTGTATTGAAATTATGAATCTCTACATTTGATTTATACAAATCTACATTTTTTCGAATGAACATAATATTTTCATATATATACAGTGAAGGTAAAGTCATTACGTTTATTTCCTTAAATATTTCCTTTAATGATTCACGTGGACCCATATTGTAGATTGCACGAATGGCTCTTTTTTGTAATACAAAAATTGTTTCAATATCTGCAGCAGCTCCCCACAGTAAAACGCAATATGATAAAAGACTATGGAAATATGCAAAATAAACTAATCTGGCCGTCTCAACATTCGTCAATTGTCTAATTTTTTTAACAGCAAATACAGCAGAACTCAATTTACTAGCTAAAGATTGTACATGAGAACCCCACTGTAGTTTAATATCAAGTGTTATACCCAAAAATACAGTTTTATCAACTAGTCCCAGGCTGCTGTCATCTATTAATACCCTACTGTCTACTTGCGGTACGTTTGGAAGAGCGAATCTTAAACATTTTGTTTTCTTTGAGTTTAATAAAAGATTATTTACAGCAAACCATTTAGAAACTATTGACAAAGTATCATTTACTCTAGTAAGTTCTTTGTCTTTTCTATCTACTTTAAAAATGAATGAAGTATCGTCAGCAAACAAGACTACATCTGAGAGACCATTTACGACCGACGGTAAGTCATTAATATATACTAGAAATAGAAATGGCCCAAGTATGGAACCTTGAGGTACCCCCATTTTGACTACAGAACCATTGGACGTTGTACCTTCAACTCGTACCTTTTGTTGGCGATTAGTTAAATAAGACAAAACAAGTTCATGAGCAGTTCCACGAATACCATAATAATTAAGCTTTAGGAGCAGAGTACGGTGGTCAACGCAGTCAAACGCCTTTGATAGATCACAAAAAATGCCTATGGCATCCTGTGAGTTTTCCCAGGCTTCATAGATGTGCTTCAATAATTACAAAAATTACAAAAATCGTAACAAAACTCTAAACTTTACTTCCTTAAGTTCATACTTATACGGGGTCAGGGCACATTTCAGTAACGCCTCAAGTTAAAAATCTACACTACCTATCACGGTATAGGTCATGGGTTCGAATCTCGTCCATGGTCATGAAGATGTCTGTTTGTTCCGAGTATAGTAATTACCTATTTTTAAAGAATCTATTTAAACATATTATATATATAGTACATCGGTTATCTGGTTTCCATAGTATTGAAAAGAGTAAGCCGAGTTTATTGCCGACTCTTCTCAGAAAAAGCAACCTTCCTAACCGTGTGTTAGAGCGTGACAATTCACAAGTGCCTGTGAAGTGCATGTAGCTAAATAAATATTTCATTTCATTAACATAAGCTCTGCTTACTTTGAGAACAGGGCATGAGCGAAGAATTTCCTATAGGTTATTATTATTATTCTCTGTAGGTATGCCTACCTTAGTACCAGAGTAGAAACGATATTGAGAGCACGCGGAGGAAATATAACTACGTCTAAAAAACCTCTATTTTCCAACATTTTAGTAACTATCAAGAAAAGGTTTCCTTGTTTTTGGTTTTTTATTTTCAGATAATATGGTCACAAGAGGTATTTCAAATTATAATTGCCGCTTTGTGAATTTTTATACACAATATCACAAAATGTAATATCTCGTTTGGATCTACCTTCTCTGTCATACTACAAAGAAGATTTCAGACATTATTCAGTAATCCGTAATACGCAATGTAGATACCCCACTTGAATTTACTCAAGCATGTAAGCTGGGAACGTTGACGAGTACATTTGGGGCAATAATTCCAAATATTTACAACGTCGCCTAAAACGACTTACCTTAAGTGTGTTGCATTATTAATAAGAGAAAATACAGACGGGTTTGTTACGGCCCTTTAAAATAAATTAATAATATACTTATAGACCGCTACTATAATGTTATAAGTAATGGCAACTACTTAGTCTTGCTACAAACCAAAGAGGATTATGTTTTGTAGGTCTATATTATATTTTATTACCTATTTTTGCGGCTGTGCCTTAATTTAGCCAGAGTTTGGACTTTGTTATTTCTGACGTATCTCGTTTTTTTCTCCATCTGTACCATTCAAAGGAATAGAATAAACGATCCAATAGGTAAGAATGGGCTCGATGGCATAGGTTGCTTACGAGCAACTGCTGGCATGAACGCGAAACCTCAGCGAGCTCACAACCGTGCCCTTTGTATTCATGGCGCAGCGCGGCGCACACGACGGATCGGGATAAGCCGGCCTAAATGGAAGCACTGCGTACACTGCTGTAGTCTCTTTGATTTCATACAGAACCTATTCTTTTATCATTCAACAAGTCATTATTGGGCTGAGGATGTTGTAGGGTGGGACAAAATTTAGAAGGGAGCTGGATTATATTGCTTTATTGGGATTGCCAATGTGTTGCAGAAACTGATTCAAAAAAATAATCACAAATAATAGCAAAGTACAGAATTAAGTACTGAAATGAATGAGTACATATTGTGTAACCAAATAAATATTTTGTTGGACAATTTATAAAAGTAATTTCATAACAATATTCCCAAGTAATAGTTAGTCAGTTACAGAAGCACAGAAGTTGCCGGAACTCACCGAGAGCGAGTGATAGCATTCAAATAAAATAGTTTTATATAATTTGTGACTCTATCACTAGTATAGTATAGTAAAGATAGACGATCGCTTTTACTAGTAAGTCGGAAATTCTTCTGGGTCTATAAAGTGAATACCTACACAGTGTACGCATACCGGAATACGTTCACGTGGGAACCGATACTGTGACGCATGCTTATCCTTAGATTCCAATGCGATTGCTCGCCAACAATATGGTATTATTTGAATGCTTTAGGTCCATCCATAGGGACAAGTAAGATGAATAGCAAAACAGTGGTAGATAGTAGCGTATTTAAAATTATAATAATTTACCGTAATACCTACGGTATTAAGAATCTGCGAAAGTTTGAATATTGCATTGCACCAACAACATGTTTAATTAAGTGTTCCACAATGAATATTGGCCTCATTTTAACCGTTGGTCAAATCATATTTAATGGGCTCTTATTATTATTCCTTAGGAATTAAGAATTAATAGGGATGTTACTGAACTTTAATAATTAGTTATATACTTACTTTTAACTTATCGAAACACATGAATTGATTAACAAATTACTTTGATAATACAGGACATAATAAAACGTCTAAAGCAACGATCTCAGTAACCTTGTATTCAAATAAACCTCAAAATGTTGTCGGTGTTAAGGAAAATGTTCATAAAACGTATCTCGCTAAAGGGTATGACGTAATTCAATAGTGTTGTCATTTCTCAAAGCCACGGTTTGTTGGTCTCTTCAGACGGTGTTATCTTAACGAGTAATTCAACCCCGACTAAAGTATGAGTTGCCGAGTTTTAATCGGATAGTTCCTACTTCCTACAAGGTTATATTGGAAATATGCATAACATTGAAATTTTTAAGCGACCAACCTATTTTACTATCCTAATATGAAAATGTGTGTGGATGTTTGTTCCTCAATAACGAGGATATTAGAGTAGTGAGTGAGTTTTTGAAAATATTTTATTACTTTTTGGACTCGAAACTTGACTTCATTCTACCCTTTCATCTAATTAAAAACTTTATACTTAATAGTGAAGACAAATAACATAGACGATGTTCTAAATCACATTATACAGCTGATACATCAATCCTATTAGTGTTGTTTGGATTATTTCTGCTAAATAAGTCCATATATAAATATTGATAGTGCCATCAACTAAGACGCGCCCCACTCTTTCTTCAACAATTTTACAGTGCAAGTATACCTAGTGCTTGTATCCTATATTTTATTCCAGGATATGATCTACCTGTGTGCCACATTGCATCAAGATCGGAGTAGTAGTTTCGAAAATTAGCCCGGACAAACATCGTGACACGAGAGTTTTATATATAAAGATATCTATTTGCAGCACTACAACACTAGTGAAAGGATGCACACTTATAAGGGATTAGGAAAAAGAGTGGGGCGCGTCTTCGTGAATGGCACTATCAATACTAACTTTCCGCCCCGCGGTTTCACCTGCGATCCCATTTCTCCATACAAACTTTGGACCCCCGTTTCAACCCTTAGGGCAGGGGTCGGCAAACCGCGGCTCGCGAGCCGCATACGGCTCTTTGAAGGGTCAGTTGCGGCTCTTCAAGTTCCCCTCAAATCATTTTTTTTGTATATATATGTAAATATTTATCTCATATACACCATGAGATAAATATTTCGTAAATAACGCGAACCAAATAATTGTCTTTATTTCGAACAGTTTACTACATTTTACTAAAGTCCTATAAAAATTTGGAATACAGTGAAAAACCTAAAACAGAAATCTGCGGCTCTTTGAGCTTCCGAAAAGTCGATATTTTTCTGGAATCTGGCTCTTTGTCTAAAAAGTTTGCCGACCCCTGCCTTAGGGGATGAATTTTGGAAAATCCTTTCTTAGCGGATACCTACGTCAGAATAACAATCTGCGTGACGAATTTGATAGATGAAAGTTGATAGATCAGTCAGATAGTCAGTCAGTCAGTAACGATTGCCTACACAACATTAAATAAGAAGAAATCAAATAACACTAATTGGTAAGTCCCACGTTTCCGATTTGTCACCGTAATAATATTTTCTTTATGGAAACTGGAGTAGTTCCAGCGATCCGTTTCAAATATCTAACGGAATATTCTACATATTCTATTATACATTTTCTTATGTAATGTTCGTACACATAATTATGTAGTCGTTCAGTTTATATCCATAAAGTTAAATATTCATTGAGATTCATTGAGATTATAATCGGTTCTATAGCTCAATTAGGGGTCCTATAATCTTTTTTAGGCTACAGGAAGTTTAAATCATGCTTATAAATTCCTGTGCCAATAATAACTCTCGATTGTGCAAGAAGCGAGCTCTTGACAATTCGCAACATGAAAGGGGACTACAATAAAAGTATCCACATACAGGTTTCCATGGGCAACTATTTTCTATCATCAGTGGTACTACTATTGGAAAACTTTTTCGATCTACTGAATAGTGCGCGCTACGTGGGACATAAACGGTGCAGATGGGCGCTCTTTTATTATTCTACACACAAAGCTTAGGAGAGCCAAACTATTGTATTGTCTCACCATCATACATTTCCATTGATTACCTACGTGGTACTTATTTTTTTTATATTGTTTTGTCGACTTAACAGTTAACTATATAACATATTCAACATCAACTTGCGCCGCAATTAAGAAAGACCAAACAATATTTGTATGTAAATTCAGATAAATCATTTTATTAGTGACAGGTGGATCAGTTCATTGCGGAATAGTTCGTTTATGTCCATACACGTTTCAATAACACAGGACGTTAGTTGTATAACGTAATAATGTAGAGTATTTGTATTATGGTTCACATAGATGAGTAGGTTCATTGACAACATAGTTAGTGTCAATATAAATCAATTTATTAATCCAATCTGTTATTGTTTGAGTCTTCATTATTTCATTCATATCTATTCTATTATATTTAAGCCTCATTTCAGATTATAATGTAAGTAACTCTTATTTCATTTCCTTATCTATCTAAAATCTAATCTGTGTGCCCTTTGGCAAAGGCCTCCTCCAACCGTTTCCATTTATCTATTATTTCATATAAAGACTTAAAAATCATTAAATCAAATCAAAACAAAAATAGATAGGTTAACCTTTTGATATACTTATGAAGGTATCATATTTCACAAAAGTGAACAAATTATCGTAAGTATTTTGTGAAAAATCAAATCTCTTCACAATACGGCGTCATAGGCCATAAAGTAAGATGTTTCATTCAAAAACCTTACCTTTAGGGAGTTCTGTGTTCTTCGGAATGCGCAAGTTAGTGGATGCCGCCGTTTTCAAACCCACTGGCGCAAATAACATTAGCATAGTTATCGAACGCGTCGGGATGAGACCTCCGTAAAGGTCCCGCTGGGGCTGGGACGGCTCTTAAACCCGCTTTTCCGATAATGACTATCGATGATTCTACCCCGAATGCGAGCCCGAGCACAATATTATTACGTAGTTTGGCCGTTGTGGGGAATTGCGAAATATAACATGCCTCCGGTATTCAGTTATTTGCGCTGAGGAATTCAACGGGTGTAGGTACCAGACAAAACGCCGCCGCCGTGTTCTATCCCACGGAAAGGTAAATAGTTTCGCTATCTCATGTCTTCATTTTACCCTTTTTTATAAATAATTGAGAGATATGTTCGCCCGTTGCGTACGACATATTGGGTTTAAAGCTTTAAATCAAAAACGCTCATAAATCCTAATTGTTGTATTTGGTTTCATGTATTTGTTACAGATAGGACCCTCGGGCTATGGATTTTGTTTGTTAATTTAAATCACTCGCACTCCTGTCAAACTTGCATATTATTGGAAGGTATTATTCGTTATAGAATGTAATACTATTTCATTATGAAATATTGGCGCTGTAATTGTTATTGCTGAATTAATTACGTTGAATAAAATACACTTTCAAATCAAATAAAGTCATTAAAAAAGGGGTTCGTTTACTTGACAAATCCAGACAGATGGCTCTAAACACTTCCACTTAGATGGAAAATTTTCGATTAATAATCTTTTCTTTGCATTAAAGGAAGGCGATGAAATAAAGGATTGAGCGGGCGTGAGATTCAATTTGTTACAATCTTTCAGGAAACGCTTTCAAATGAAACATTTTGTGTTCGCGACGAAGTTAAATTGTATTTCTTACAAGAACCTCGTTGGTTGAGCTTGTTTGTGTCACAAAAACTTAACGTAAACTCTTTTTATACCCCGTAAATAATCACCATATTTTTCTTATATTTCAGTTCAATGTAATTTCACAACTTATACTACATTTTTATTGTTATTATTAAAAATATGCTTCAACGATTTAAGAAGAAGTGATGGCAATTTAAAAAATAAACCGGAGGAAAATAATTGCAAGATAAATGATATAGAAAGAGATATAAAATTATATAGTATGTAAACAAAATTATATGGTATAATACTAACATTAAATTCTTCTAAAATCATTATACGAGTAGCTCCCAAATGTCACTTGGGAATGAATTTAAAAAGAAATGCATTCTCCTTTAAAACTAAACTAAATTAAGGGTAAAAATATTTAAATATAATAAGATAAATCTGAGTAAGCATTCGACTGCTGTTTGATTAAAATGCGAACACATTTGTGATTCAAATCTTTCTTTTACTGATCATAAAGTATTCAAATGTTCAAGTTAATATTTCTGACACGTCGGAAAGCGCTGTGGTGGCATTTTTTTGTTCCTACCAACCCCTACCTACCTCCCGTGGAGTGTGATTTATTTTCATATACCGTTTTTGTATATTACAAGTGTAAAGTGACAATAATTATCGTGTTAATTTGTTTAAGAGAAAATGATTTTGTATTCTAATAAAACCATTATTTCTCTATCTATCAATTCATAAAAAAAGCTTTTAAAAACGAGCAAGCCTTACAGTAGTCGCATCTGATGTGTAACATCTGTCTGACATTATAACTTTGGTAATACCATATATGTACTTACTAACCTCTTGGAAAATAGGTTAGTACCATGGACAGCCAACTCTACCACCGCCTGCGCTCATTGGTCAATAAATGAGTTTTGAGTTTGAGTTTGATGCTGTATTGGCTAAAACCCTTTGCCTACACTACAATAGAGGAATTCACGGAATATCAAATTAGTGAAGTCTTGCAGCATGAATAAAATTGCACACAAGGCTTCTTTTTTTATCACACACAAGATTACGTTTGACCACCAACTCGCCTGTTGGTAAGCGACGTTGTGGCCGAAGGTGAAGCACACAAACTTAGAAGATACCTACTCTGACCTTGAAAAGATCCAGATTATATCTCTTAGGAAACAAGGAAGCCGGCAGTTTGTTCCATTTCTTGGCAGTACGGATCAGGAACGTGGAGTCGAACCGTTTAGTACGTATCCAAGGAAAATTCACAATGTATGGGTGGTAGTGGCCCATCTTTCTACATGTCCTGAAGTAAAAAGGGGACGACACACACATGCGTTCCTTTTCACGAAATCACTCCCACAGATTTCAGACGAAAGCCAAAGCGAGAGGAAAGATGTTATACATAAAAAATAAAGATAAAAAAACCTTAGTAGGCAGTTCATTCGTCAGCCGAAATTACAATAAAAACTCAATACAGCTTCTAAAATTATTTTACGTAACTGTCAATGAAGGCAACATGCGCGTGCCATATAACCCTTGTATTGAGAGAAACAAATGCAATACCTCTCAAGTAAGCACGCACTCAGAGGTTATTGCCGTCCCCTCCTCCTTCTCTAGGACGTTTCCTCCCCTCCACCCTTAGTTCTATCGGATGAATATGGCCCGAAGGAAATGATGAGAGTGGCGGTCCGCTATCAGCGGGGTTGTCGCGAGGTAATGTCATCCTAACATCATCGTAAGGGTGTGGCTATGAAAGTAACGAATTAATATAAGGAATCATATTAATGTGACAAAATGACATGTCAATTTGAGTTCATATTCAGGGTGATTTTGATTGAATATTATTTGGCTACATGCTGCGGATACTGGTTTTTTTTTTTTTTATACAACAAGTGACAACGAAGCTGACGGGTCACCTGGTGGTAAGTGACTACCGTCGCCTATAGACATTAGCAAGGGGATTGCCAATGTGCTGTACACCTTATTACAAAGCCTTAAAGGCAACTGGCTCTCAAGTGCAACTGCCGGAACACACCAACAGGTGCTTGACGACAGATTTTCAACTTGAGGGTGGTAGCCAGCCAGTCGAGTACTACAAACTACCCTACCACCGTGCAAATGATACACTATTATCAATGAACGTACTAAATATCAGGAGCCTAAGCACTGCAAGATACAATATCATTGTAATAAAAATAGCGATGTCCTGTCAGGAATTACGTTATAGAAAATGCGATTCTTTCCGCATGTCAAAAAGTTGAAAATCTGTCGCCAAGCACCTATCGGTGTTTTCCGACAACTGTACTTGAGAGCCAGTTCCCATCTAGGCTTTTTGTGCCTACCACCTTTGGCCACATTATCACTTTACATTGTGATCTTAAATATTCTTAAAGATTCTTAAATATTTATTTTATTTTGTTTTTAGTATTTGTTGTTATAGCGGACACAGAAATACATAATTTGTGAAAATTTCAACTATCTAGCTATGCTAGCAGTATCTCAATACAGCCTGGTGACAGACAGACGAACAGACGGATGGACAGACAGCGAAGTCTTAGTAATAGGGTCCCGTTTTTACCCTTTGGGTACGGAACCCTAAAAATGAAATGATACGTAAAAATAATTGACTTATTTAGATTACTAAAAACTACTAGAAACCATATTCATTTAGCGTGGTAATCATTTATCTTTACGTATCGTACTTCTATGTAAATTCGTCTATTTAATGGCTCCTACTGATACGTTGAAAATATACCGCCTGTTGGATATGTATTTTATTTATTACTGTTTTACTCATTTTTCGTGGAAGTGTAACCGTATAATAATTGTTATATCATAAAATATTAATGTAATGTAAACATTCAAAGTGATTAATCCACATTGAATCTAATACTTATGCTATTTTTGGGAAATATTCTAATGGCTACTATAGACATTTTATGTAGGTACCGAGTTTCTAGCAGTAAGTAAATTAATAAGTAAACACGAATTCAAATTACAATGCTAAACTGGTGTGTGATTTTTAAAACTTGGATAATATTTTCACTGCAATTTTCCCGCATTGCTGCAGATATATCCTAAGTTTTGTCTTCACGTCTTGTTTAATTGGCATCAGATGTGATTTTCACACAATATCACCAGTGTAAGACGCTTAATTGACTAAAATAATAATAAATATTAAAAGCTCGCTAGAAGGTAGGTACTATGCACTCAAATAAAAATAAACTTAATAAAAAAGCAGTGAAAATTAAAATTAAACTAGAAACGAACGTAACATAAATATACGTACCTACAATATTATTAATTTACCAAAGCATTTCAGATAAATATTTAAGGAGCACACGGCGAGGCAGATAATTAAATAAGAGTTAAAACATATTGTATAACTTTAAATAAACTAATAAACGTATATACGTTACCCCGTCAAATATGTGCATTAATTTACAGTTCGCCGAACACAATATAGAGATGCCTCATAGTATCAAATTAGCGAAGTCTTGCAGTAATAATTAAACGTTGGCTTGGTGAGCTAAAGCGAGGAAACTGCGTTTGATTAGTTAAAATTAAACTAAGCTAAAGGGAATGAATTAAGTTGTACATACTTCTCTATCCTTGATAACTTTCTTCTTCGATGTGTGATGTGATGTGTGGGTACTTGTATTGTGTTTTTTTAGCATAAAAAACTTAAATACAAAATTTATTTTATATTGGTATGCGGTAGGTACTTTAAAAAAAATTACTATTTCTTTTATGTAGTTAAGATATTTAATAGGCTCAACAACGCTTTACTTAATAATTTGATAAAGAGTAAAAAAAGTTTAATGCAATCAAGAGATATAGAAAAATTGAGACTGTAATTTACCCAACTCCAGTTTAAATTCGAATTTTAAAAAAAAATATTTTACCATGTCAATTTTATTGTTTATCTAATTATTTGTTTAATTATTTATATTTTTCCTTATTTTTTGCTTTTTATACAGCTTTTGTTGGTAGGATTTTAATTACAAGTAGCACCTATTGTTTTTATAACTAGCACTAAATAGCTTATATGTATAAACCTTTGTAGTTAAAAATATTAAATCGATAAATAAATAAAAAAAAAATTGAAATCAAATATTTAATTACAGTAAACAAGACGTGATATCTAAAATTTCATTAATTAAAAATGAAAATAACCCAGTAACCAAAATAATCACATTATATAAAATCAACAAATAACAATCAAACAGCATAAATTGAACAAACAGTCATGTCAGGGCGACTGCCAATTGTTTCCGATCCAATATTTAGCAAAGTAAATAAATCGACCTTTGTAATTTAATCCATAAGTTTGAGCGATTCAGTTTAGCATGATTTTATTAAGGTATCATAAGAACTCGATATTTCGATAGCAACTACGATACCCTTGCCAAATAGTTCGTAATACCAACAAAAATGTCAAGCGTCAGAAAAGTCAGTTCATTTGGTTCTACTAAGGCTTCAAATAGTTTGTCTTTTGAATAAATAACTATACGCCATCTAAAATGTCAATTACCCAACCCATTAATAACTTATTCTAATCCTTAATCAATACCTTTTGCCATTTCTAGAAACACACTTCATTAAAACCGCTGTCGTAGAAAGATCTTACGTTATTATGGTAAACAATGTAATATTTCAAACATTTTGACTAATTAAGCTACTAAATTAAACGATTTTCCTTACATTTGAGTCCCACGTTAACATTTGAAAGATAGCATCGGTATGCATTATTTGATTAATATACCGCACAAGGTTATTACAGTGTGATTATGTACATTAATTAGAACATACAAGCATTGAATTCGAATACAGGAATATTTTTGTATTATTGTTATCAAACAGCTTATTTTCATGTAAGAAGTCTGCACGCAGGGTCTACTGATGGAAAGTGACTACCAATTCTTATGGACTTATTGGAGAATTGCCAATATGTTGCTGACTTCAGTTGGCTGATTTATTTATTGCTCTTTGGCGAAGATTGCTCAGCCATGTGTTTATAGTAAGTAGCCAACGTCACCTAACTCTAAGGAGATTAACAATATCTTACCGACCTTTTAAAAAACCAGGACGCATCTAGATTCTCAATCATAAACAAAATTTGTTTTATGAATTTCATGGAATGTTCTATCTACGAAATCACGAATCGAGTGATTAACCATCGACCAAAAAAAATTATATTGGTACCTATATATTACAATCGAGTTCACATACAAGTGGTAAGGGCCTAGGTAATTTCGGGCCTATG
Source organism: Ochropacha duplaris (assembly GCA_951361185.1). Classification (NCBI taxonomy): domain Eukaryota; kingdom Metazoa; phylum Arthropoda; class Insecta; order Lepidoptera; family Drepanidae; genus Ochropacha; species Ochropacha duplaris. The sequence continues at coordinate 5,405,392 of OX592707.1, read as the reverse complement.
TCGTACAAATTACAAGGTCACTGTAAAAGTCAACGGAATGGAAACAGTTTCGGAAGTTCTCATCAAATCTCGAGCGAAGTCGGGCGGTTGACCTAGTCAAAGAGACGCTTTGATAACATTTGCTGCCGACGAACCGTGAGCTTAATTTGAATAAATCAAATTCAGTGTAATTTAAACTATATCCAGGCGAAAATATACGTATATTTGGTACAGGATGAAGCGATAGATAACTTGATTGGTAGGTATTTTGGAGTAGGTATATAATGTATATTAAAACGAGGTTAGATATGGAATAAACGCACATATAAAAACGTTTCCTTATAATCGTGTGTAGTATGTTAATCAAACAGTAGTTTGTATGATATAAGTATTTAAAATCCATGATCTCTAGTAATTTACCACGATTTACAAAATAACGTCATTGGAAATAAATACCTATGAAATAAGTAAAAAAAAATTCATGCATTATTATTGAATTACTAACAATATACCAACATACTAAATAATTGTATTTACAATAAACTATCTATGCAACGACTCTAGGTATTTAGTCCACATAATGCCAAAATAAATATTCTTCTTTTGTTTTTGAGGTCGTCGAAACTTAGTTCGTAGAACACCTACGCCGTAGCATCATGTCGTAGCATTATCGTAGAATAGAATCACGTAAAATATGATTTTGTCGAACGTGTCTCGGAACGTAGCAGAATACACTGGCCCGTGTAACGGAACACCTGCAAGTGAAATGCGCTTTGCCACAGTCACGTTTATTCAATCCCCGCACCAAGGACGGCCAACTAAAAAAAAATTATATACCTACAGGTATATAATTTATTTTAGTTGGCCGAGTGAAAACCTTGTTATATGATTTCTGTAAGTTTTCTTATAAATTAGTATCATTATGTTTCTTAAATATTATAAAACAATACATATTTTCTAGTATATTATACTTAGTAGGTATAAATAAAACAATTATTAATTACCTTTTTGCGTACGCTCTAATCAAAATATTATTGGAATTAATCTTCAAAACTAATAATACAAGTATTTTTTTGAAATATAATTATAATATCTCAACACCGAGCTCAGCATATTATTACTATGATAGTTATTAAGCATTAATTGAAACAGAATCTGACTACATTCAGGCAACTCAACTCAGTTTGAATTTATCTTAACGCTATGAAGAAATTGAAAGCTAATTATAAATAAATAAATGGCAATTGAATCAATCTTTCGTACTACCTAGAAACGCCTTTAGGAATTTAACAATTATATCAGATAACTTTGCTATAACTTAAGAATTAATTAAATTGTCTATTTAACATCCTAGTATATCCCACTAATATTATAAATGTGAAAGTTTGGATGGATGGATGTTTGTTACTCTTTAACGCAAAAACGGCTGAATGGATTTTGATGAAACTGGGCACTACTCGTATTGTAGATCATATCCTGGAATAACACATAGAATACTTTTTATCCCGGAAAAAGATAAGATCCCTCGGGAACGTGGGTGAACCCGGGGGCCGGATAACTAGTCTTGTATAAAAAAACGTAACTCTTTGATTGATAATACTGTTTCAAGTGTTTACAAAAAAATTGGTATTCGACAAAAACATCGTGTCTGACAGGTGTTAAAAGAATTGACAACATTAACCAACTTTTACGACGCGTAAAGAAAACACTGGGAGGGAGATAAAAAAACAAAAGACTTCGTCCTGATTGAATTGTACAGCTGTTGGAGTCCTTGACGAAATTATTTCTATTGGAACATTTTGTTCGGCGACAAAGTTAAATTGGATTTCTTATGGTGGAAGTGTCTCGTGAAAGTGGCAACGGAGCGGTTGGCTTTATTCAGCCGGAGGTGTTTTAGGTGTAGTATAATATTAGACACTTTACCGTTCGGACGTTGACGCCGAAATAAATATTCTTCTTTTGTTTTTGAGGTCGTCGAAACTTAGTTCGTAGAACACCTACGCCGTAGCATCATGTCGTAGCATTATCGTAGAATAGAATCACGTAAAATATGATTTTGTCGAACGTGTCTCGGAACGTAGCAGAATACACTGGCCCGTGTAACGGAACACCTGCAAGTGAAATGCGCTTTGCCACAGTCACGTTTATTCAATCCCCGCACCAAGGACGGCCAACTAAAAAAAAATTATATACCTACAGGTATATAATTTATTTTAGTTGGCCGAGTGAAAACCTTGTTATATGATTTCTGTAAGTTTTCTTATAAATTAGTATCATTATGTTTCTTAAATATTATAAAACAATACATATTTTCTAGTATATTATACTTAGTAGGTATAAATAAAACAATTATTAATTACCTTTTTGCGTACGCTCTAATCAAAATATTATTGGAATTAATCTTCAAAACTAATAATACAAGTATTTTTTTGAAATATAATTATAATATCTCAACACCGAGCTCAGCATATTATTACTATGATAGTTATTAAGCATTAATTGAAACAGAATCTGACTACATTCAGGCAACTCAACTCAGTTTGAATTTATCTTAACGCTATGAAGAAATTGAAAGCTAATTATAAATAAATAAATGGCAATTGAATCAATCTTTCGTACTACCTAGAAACGCCTTTAGGAATTTAACAATTATATCAGATAACTTTGCTATAACTTAAGAATTAATTAAATTGTCTATTTAACATCCTAGTATATCCCACTAATATTATAAATGTGAAAGTTTGGATGGATGGATGTTTGTTACTCTTTAACGCAAAAACGGCTGAATGGATTTTGATGAAACTGGGCACTACTCGTATTGTAGATCATATCCTGGAATAACACATAGAATACTTTTTATCCCGGAAAAAGATAAGATCCCTCGGGAACGTGGGTGAACCCGGGGGCCGGATAACTAGTCTTGTATAAAAAAACGTAACTCTTTGATTGATAATACTGTTTCAAGTGTTTACAAAAAAATTGGTATTCGACAAAAACATCGTGTCTGACAGGTGTTAAAAGAATTGACAACATTAACCAACTTTTACGACGCGTAAAGAAAACACTGGGAGGGAGATAAAAAAACAAAAGACTTCGTCCTGATTGAATTGTACAGCTGTTGGAGTCCTTGACGAAATTATTTCTATTGGAACATTTTGTTCGGCGACAAAGTTAAATTGGATTTCTTATGGTGGAAGTGTCTCGTGAAAGTGGCAACGGAGCGGTTGGCTTTATTCAGCCGGAGGTGTTTTAGGTGTAGTATAATATTAGACACTTTACCGTTCGGACGTTGACGCCGAAAGTTTGATTTATTCCTTTTTGGCCTCTATTGAGCTTACCAGAGAATAAAAATTATGAGGTGTACACAATTGTTGACTGAGAATATAAAGAGCGCACAATAGTAATATATTGTACGTACATAATAATATGTTCATGTTACTTTAATGTTAAATTCTAGAAATGTCGAAGTATTTCCATCTGACTACAATTATTTATTTTCGTAGGATAGTATATTTCATTCAAGCCCCTACTCTACAGGGTTCTTAAGGCAGATATCACGTAAAGTATGAATTCACTAAGGTACGCGCCGAGTCTTGGTCTATTCACTATTTTTATGACTTCAATTCACGTGCCACCCTCAAGCCATTTTATACGTTTAGAGAGTTGTAGTCTCTCGCATCTCTGCCTACGATTTTAATAAGTTTTTTATTAGATTTAATTACATACTTTGACTTGAAGTATTTAATGTATGCGATTTTGAAGAAGGTACTAAGAATGTTTTTAAACAATTGTCTTGCGTAATGCATTTGAATTTTTTTAATCACTTCAGAATATGTAAAAAAAACGAGGCCTCGGGTGACCGGCGGGCGGGGAGCTTTTTCCGCCAACGCTTCAGCTTGGCCATCCAAAGAGGAAACGCTGCCAGCCTGCTGGGAACCTTGCCGATCGGCAGCAGCGGCAGCCTCGAAGAAGTTATTTATATATTATAATTGTACATTTGTTTGTATTTTTTGTACATGTTGTAAATAACTAAATAATATATTTGAGTCTTTAATAAAAAAAATATGTCAACCGCAAATAGTGGATAAAAAAGACATCAAGCCTTCAATTTGTGTAACAGTTATAAAAAATGATTTGTAAATAAATATTATTATTACTCATTAAAAGTATTTTAATCGTCAATTGTTTCATATTTAGCTAATATTACTATCTTATATGCGGCTTGACTTCGGTCCTCAGTGGCTTGACATTTGAAAATCTAGACTCTAACGTAAGGTTCGAAGAATTGCAAAAATTCTTCTAACGAAATCTGATTAAAAATAAATATTATCATTATACAACAAATGTACAAAATATACATGCAAATGTACAATTACAATACATAAAAAACATCTTCGAGGCTGCCGCTGCTGCCGATCGGCAAGGTTCCCAGAAGGCTGGCAGCGTTTCCTCTTTGGATGGCCAAGCTGATGCGTTGGCGGAAAAAGCTCCCCGCCCGCCGGTCACCCGAGGCCTCGATTAATTAAAATAAATTAAAATTATTACCCATTACTAAAAACAGTAGATATTTTATTATACTATAATATTGAGTAAAAGTAGTAAGGGGCATACCCCCTTTGGCTGTTATGGCTGATTCATAGGCCAAAGTTCAGCGGCGATCACCTTTGGACTGAAAATGACGATGATGATTGAAAAACAATTTCAAATTTAAAATTGAAACATACTAAAATAGACGGAGAAGTAATTAAAAGTTGAAACGTTTTGCTGACGTTTATTTAATTTTCCTCAATAGCTGAACAATTATAAAGTACAGGGTCAGCGCACATGTAGGCCAAAGGGTATGAAGCGTTCAATAAATTGTTTTAGCCGGCAAAGTTCCCACAAAGCGCGCGATTTAGACATTTCGTTACTTGCTTTACGTAAAGAGTAAATACATCTGTAACAGAAGTCATTCATGAAATTCCACTTTGGAAATTCTAATTAAATTACGAGCTCTGATATAGCTAACTGCAGCCTCCCTTTATCTAAATTTGTAAAGTTATTTCGACAAATCTGAAGTATTTGTCGGAAAGTCAACCGTATTGTATTAATGCCGGGACATGCGCCGAATTTAAACGGATTAAATTGTACATATTTCGGTCTAAATCTGCGACAACGGTTCGCGTGTTATTTGGTAATTTACACACTGAGCATTAACTAAATTAGCCAGTAGGTATGAAATAATGAAACGACCGTTTAGATTCAAGTGACAAAAGCCATCATCATTTTTAACACCGACACACAGAAATTAAAATTAAATCTGTTACTAAAAAAATAACTCACAAATTTACAAAAAAATAACCAATGTTTAATAAAATTGCCGGCTAAGTGCATCTTAGATCATACATACCACTTAAGTACTTTTGCTTTATTAGTTTTCGATAGTAAAGTTGATAGAATATTATAGCTCGTGAACTAAAAGACTCACGTTGAACGAGATAGTTTGCCTTGTAATTTCAGTCGTTGATCTAGTGCTAGCTAGTGTTGAATTTTGTCATACCTTTACAAAACTATAATTTTAGTTATAGGGAATAGGTAAGACCCCTTTTAACCCAAAAAACAACGAAAATAGTAAATGATATCGAAATAATGAAAAATTCATAAGGTCAAAATGTAACCTTGCTGTTTTTTTTTCGTTCTTATTATTTAGATCTTATCTTTTCCCGGGACAAAATATAGCCTATGTTCATCAGGGATAATGTAGCTTTCTAATGGTGAAATATTTTTTTAAAATCGGTCGAGTAGTTTTTGAGTTAAATCGCAACGCAAAAACAATCAAAAAATCAAATCATTCCTCTTTATAATATTATATTCGTTTAGACAAGTAAAGCTGTGGAATACAGGCGGACGGACAGAAGCTGTCTGTCTATTAAAAGCCATAGTCCTCCATGCGGACCTAGTGCGAATTGGCGGGCATACAGATTTCCTTACGACGCTTTACTTTACCGAAAAACCAATATCGAATTCATACGTCTAAACCTGTATTCTTATATTGTAGCGTTCACAATGAGCCAGCTAAAAAGATATGCACCCTTTAAAACGAACGTAATATTCAAATTTCCTCCCCATCCGTGTAACAGTAATGTTAGGACAGACAACCGTTAACACGCTCCATAGTCGTTGATTCCGCACAATCGAAGCGGCCCTTAGTCACTCGTCCGAGGCGGCCACTCTGCTGGGTCAGATGTCGCCATGATACGGCACGACCCCTCCACTGCTCTATGACACTACGTAGATGCTGGTGACTAACGTTCTATGGAAGGTGATTTATTTCTCGAAATTTGAATAACTATTTATCATCTTTAGACAATTTAGAACACGTAAAATTCGTTAAACGTATCCTATCACATATTAGTAGAAATTATTCTATTTGTATTCAGTTTTGTATTATAGTCGTGAAAAGAAATAAAGATGAATATTAAATACTTAATTGATGTAAAAACTTCATATAAATTCACTGAATATATTTTAGTGAATTAAAACATATCAGAAGACCGCAATTTTCAAGCCTGTCCTAACCACTATAGTATCTTTGTCTCAAGATTATTTCTAAGGCGATACGTAAATATTTGAAAAAAAACGGCTTGGAAAATGGCGATAAATTATTTATCTTTCCTGTGCCCGTGACAAGGAAACTTCAAGATACAGAGTCGTATTTAAGTATTTAACTTATGCTGCCAATTAGTTATGTTGGCAATTAGTGAAAGTTTCTTCAGCCTTGGAAACAGACTAAATACATTAATGAGACAGGAAATACGAGGAGTTGCTCATTTTGAATTTTTAATAATCTCTCCTGCTGTGCAAATTAAATGCGAATCGAGGAAGATACTATCGTAACTCTCATTTAAAACTAATTAATTATAAATTGCGCTTGAATGCTGGGTTAGAGTCTTACTTTGAATTATTATTTTTGTAAAGAAACTTTTTATTTATATTATACTTAACTTATATTATATACTTTTCATTATTTCAGGTATGCGACGTTATTAATCGTGGTTTTTTAAAGATTTTTTTTTGCTATGTTAGATATTCAGCTATTATAATTACCTATTAAAAAAATATATTAAATTTTTACAATTCTATAGGCTACTGATACTTAGAATTATGTATAATATAATCAATAAAATAAAAATATTTACAAATTATACATACCTTGCTTATTCTATTATACATTTTAAACTCGATATAATATTATAAATAGAATATCCAGTTCAAATCACTGCCCGTAGGTAAAGTGCCCAGAAGGCTGGCAGCGTTACCTCGTTGGATAATAAGGCTTATCCTTTGTCCGAGGTAAGAACCTGCCCTCTGGTCACCAGACAGATCTATGAGGCGCGTCGACAGTTCCTTAAAAAACTGTCGTGCTTCAGACCCCCACGGTCCCATAGTTTCTACTCCAAAAGGTACAAATATGTAGCCGTTGCTGAGAGCTGCATATTTGCGCCTTTTGGAACTCTCCGCTGTTGAAGCCGCTGCACCTGATGCCCTGGAGGTGGACTGAAGATGCGACGGAGCTAGTATATCTACACACGTTGCATCCCAGACCAAAGGTTTTCCTCTTCTCCAGGGTATCCAAGTCATCCCGTCGGGCCTCTTGCCATCGTCACGTGCGATACCGTTCGGCTCAAGTAAAGCCGGCACGTTGGCGGTGGCAAGGGCCCTGCGGATAATGTCATTAATGGCAGCGTGTCGTGACAGCCGACCAGCGCTACGGTGACAAGAAAGACCGTGATGGCCGAAAACATCGACGCTCTCCCCACACGGGCAGCGGTGGGGCTCATTGATGGACGAGCCCAGTCGCAGACCTACAGAAAGTGAAAAAGTTGAATTTGTTAATAAGGTGCCGACGTTGGCAGATGGCAAAGCCTGGCCTGAAGCCAGTAACTTGATTCTCTCTCGGAGACAGCAAGAAGACGAGCTCGCTCTGCAAGACTCGCAGAGTTATTTAAAAGGCTCAAATGAACCTGTTTGCAGAGTGGCTCGTCTTGTCCCACTGTCTTTGAATTTTGGGGTTTTCGGGAAGGCTTTCACCCGGACAAGCTGTAATCCAAGCAGATTTAGCTTCCGCACAGTATGAAATTTCAATGTCGCCTAAAGAATTTTGTAAAATTTTTTTGAAGAGTTTAGTCGTACTGTGGCTGGAAGATAAAAATGCTGGTAGTGATATGCTAGAAATTTTTCTAATGCCAAGGCCGCCAAAACGTGTGGGTAATGAAGCCTGGCACCAAGATTTGTCATTAAGAGGACAATTTAGGATTTTGACCAGGATTTCGTGAATCGAATCGTCTAAAGTAGCCAAATAATTTCCAAATTTCCAAAAAGGGCAGCATCTCATGACATACATGAATTTAGGAACGAAAAGACAATAACGGATGATGTGAAAAGCCATGTGTGAATTAATTTTAAGAAGGCGATCTGAAATATCTTTAAATTTTGACGTTTGTTCATCCAAAAAAGGTTTCATAGAGTCATTTAGAATAGGTGCACCCAGCAAGCGAAGTGATTTACCATCTAAAATTTTGATGTTTGGAGCCAAAATATTAAATTTATTGATTAAAATGTCTCTGTTTGCGGGAGTTATAGAGTCTGGAAGAAAAAGTTGGCATTTCGAAAAATTTAAAGAAAGAGCTATGGAAAAGAATGAATTTAAAATACAGTTTAGAAAAAAGTCTATAGAAAACTGTATATATTTTAGGATATATAAACTATAAATTTATAAACTTTTGTGACTACATTTGATACAACATTACATAATTCCAGCATAGGAATTACATTTTCTGCATTTAAAATTGATTCAACTATTCCAAATCAGAAACAAATTAAGGGTCAATCCACAAAAAAATATTGAAACCGCTGGTTTTTTTATTGAATGTAGTGAGGGTTAATCCGCAAAGAAAACTACCAGCAGAGTGGAAAAATAGGTTGAGAGTCCGGCCTGGTGACCAATTTAAATTCTAGAATGTTTCCACAGTAACTGTAGAGATTCACTGCACATTTCACTACACTAGAAAGTGTACTAAACTGGTTTCTGTTGGAACTTTTGCTATGAAGATACCACTGTATCGTGTTATTATACCTATCATTTAAAATACACAGCATAACAATATTTTTATTTCGACTGAAATTACATGAAAGAATAGTACTAAAAGTGTAAAAGTTCTTTTGATTTCATTTATTTTGATCTGAAGCATTTATTTTATACTAGCGTTCACCCAATGGTTGAAATTCGACCATATAAGTAGAACGTTTTTGTATTGATAACTTAAAGCTTTGAAATTGCTACAAGATTTAAAAAAAAATAGAAAAAGGGGTACATTATTTCAGGATATTTCTTCACGTATTAAAGTAAAATTAATATAGTGATAAGAATTTATTTAATATAATATTTTTTTAAATTGTATTTAATTCTATTAGGACCAGCGGCAGTGTCAAGGTTATTTTTATATTGGAGAAAAAGTTTCTTCGCATTTTTTAAGAAAATTCAAAACAATTTTTAATATAGTTTATTTACATTTAACTAAAGTATGTAGGTACTATTTTGTTCCATAACTTTATGCCATCTTGTAGGTAGCGACATGATACCATTGCTATATAAATTTTGGGACTTCTGATCAAAATACCGCGACAAGTGGTTTTGGCAGTCCTCTCGTGATGTTAACCTGACACTGCCATAATAATTCTGAAGAGACCGAAACAGATGGAAATCTGAAGGTACATGGTCAGGACTATACGGCGGATGCATTAACACCTCCCAGCCAAACTCTCTTAATTTTTGTTGAGTGGCTAAAGATGTGTGAGTTCTAGCGTTATCGTTAGGCTTTCCTATACCACCGGACGTGTTCCTTCTTCGTGGAAGACTGCCCTTATCCATCCGATCCCCAAAAAGGGGGACCGAACAGATCCGTCCAACTACAGGCTGATAGCGATAACCTCCCTTCTCTCTAAGGTGATGGAGCGAGTCATCAACACTCAGCTCCTCGGGTATCTAGAGGAGCACCAGCTGATTAGCGACCGCCAGTATGGCTTCCGTAATGGTCGTTCAGCTGGTGATCTTCTTGTATACCTGACGCATCGATGGGCTGAAGCCATAGAGAGTAAAGGCGAGGCATTGGCAGTTAGCCTAGATGTCGCTAAGGCCTTCGACCGGGTCTGGCATAGGGCACTTCTATCGAAGCTACCGTCATACGGACTTCCCGAGGGATTATGCACTTGGGTTTCCAGCTTTCTTGCTAATCGGAGCATCAAGGTCGTCGTTGACGGATGCTGCTCCGATATCAAGAACATTAATGCTGGTGTACCGCAAGGCTGCGTGCTATCACCCACACTGTTCATCCTGCATATCAATGATTTGTTGGACATTTCCAACATTCATTGCTATGCGGATGACAGTACCGGTGATGCTCATTATACCGGCCGTGCTAACATCCCTCGGTCCGTGGTGGAAGAAAGCCGAATACGACTTGTGTCTGAAGTCGAGACCTCTTTGGAGCGGGTCTCGGAATGGGGGAGTCGCAATTTAGTCCGATTCAACCCCTCGAAGACACAGGTCTGCGCGTTCTCCACGAAAAAAACCCCATTCATAGCAGCACCAAAGTTTGAAGACACTCCTCTCACCATCTCTAAGAGTATCGGGATCCTCGGTGTTGACATTGCGAGTGATGTCTAGTTCCGAGGCCATCTGGAAAGCAAAGCCAAACTGGCTTCAAAAAAGCTGGGTGTGCTAAATAGGTCCAAGCAGTACTTCTCACCACTCCAGCGGCTGCAGCTTTATAAAGCGCAGGTTAGGCCACATATGGAGTACTGCTCACATCTCTGGGCTGGCGCACCCGCTTACCAGCTTGATCCACTTGCCTCGGTGCAAAGGCGGGCAACTCGTATCGTTGACGATCCCGAACTCACCAGCGGTATAGAACCTCTCAGCCTTCGGAGAGATATTGGCTCTCTCTGTGTGTTCTACCGTCTGTATAATGGGGAGTGTTCTCAAGAACTTTTCGACTCGGTGCCAACGTCACCATTTTACCATCGCACCGCTCGCCGGCGATGTGGAGCTCATCCTCACATCCTCGAGCCGCCTCGATCGTCCACCGAACGATTCCGTCGGACGTTCCTTCTGCGGACCTCCCTATGTGGAATGAGCTCCCTATTACGGTATTCCCTCCGCGCTATGATATGGGGTTCTTCAAAAAGGGCATTAAACGAGCTCTTCAAGGTCGGCAACACATCGGCAATCAACCTGGTATTGCAAATGTCTATAGGCGGCGGTGACCACTTACCATCATGTGGACCGTCTGCCTGTTTGTCAACCTATTGACATAAAAAAAAAAAAAAAATCATGATGAAAAACCACCCCCTTCTGTTGATTAATTCCGGCTGCTTTCTCTCAACATCTTGCTTTAATCTCATCAGTTGTTCTCAGTAGAGTTCAGAATCGATGGTCCTGCCTGGTGGTAATAGCTCATAATTAATAATGCCCTTCCAATCCCACCAAACACACAGCATCACCTTGTTGCGAGTTAACCCGGGTTTCGCCACAGTCTGTGAAGCCTGATCGGCCTTTGACCATGACTTTATTCGCACGTTCTTGTCGTACGTGATCCACTTTTCATCACCAGTTATCAGCTTCTTCAAAAATGTTTCGGTTTCATTACGTCGTAATAAAGAATCACAAATGAGTACACGGTTCATTAAGTTTCTTTGAGTGAGCTCGTGAGGCACCCAAATATCGAGCTTTTTTGTGTACCCAGTTTTTTTCAAATGCGCCAAATCAGTTTTTTGGTCAATTCCCAGTTCTTCAGCTACGTTGTAACTACTGATATGCCGATCTTGCTCCACTTTTTCAAAATTGGCATCCATTTTATCCGTAATAGGGCGACCAGAGCGACGTGCATCTTTGACATCAAAATTTCCGGATTGAAAACGCTTAAACTAAATTTGTGCTACTCTCACAGACACTACACTAGGTCCATAAACATCGCAATTTTTTTTCGCGGCTTGCGTTGCATTTTTACCTTTTTTGTAGTAAAATTTTAAAATGTATCGAATTTCTTCATAAGATTCACTCATCTTGACTGTACGAAAAACAAATGAAAATCACACATTTTCCTAATTTGAATTTGGAATTATGTTCTTTAAAATTTAAACTTTTAATAATACCAAATTTTCCCCAACCTAATATGTACATACATTATATTGTTTATTTTGTAAATAAATAGTAAATATAAAAAAAAATGGGTATGAGGTTTGAAAATAATAAAAAAATAGAGCAGTGAAATTAATAATGAAGTTACATTACTGTGGATTCAAATTAATTTTAACTCGAATGAAAAACCGATAACGAACTGTCGCGTGAAGTAAGAAAAAGTTAGTCTTACATTTGGATTCGATTTAAAAGTTAATTTGATCGGCAATTAATTTGAATGGACGCCTCTTTTAGACGGCTATGAAAGTAAGTGCACCCGATGTTCAGAACTGCTCGTACAGCAAGAATGCGCTTATTACACCCAATGCACAGTTATTGGTGACTGGTGATTAAAAATAATCGTTATATATTTTATTTTACTGATGTGAGGGTCAGGAATATACTGGTGAGTCATGTTAGTGAGCTTGGTCATCACTCGTTCATAACATGTGATACTGTGATTAAGAGGGAAAAGCTTAAGCCGAAACTGATTGTATATCGACCTTTAAAAGATATTCTTATGGATTACTTTGTAGTGGATCTTGCAGCGATACCATGGCCGGGAATAAGTTGCTTGACGGATGTTAATAATATGACGCATCAGTTCACTTTTTACACATCTCAACTGTTTGACCTAAATGCACCCATAAAAAGTAACATTTTCAGGAATCAGCCCACACCTTGGATTACAGATAATATACGACTTATGTTTAAATTACGTGATGAAGCAAGAGAAAGATATCACAAATTGAAAATAAATAAAAAAGAACAAAATAAAGTAATTTCTTCAAAGAACTATTATTTAGATCTAAAAAAACAAGCTATCTTTGCTCTAAAACAAGAAAAAGTCGCATATTTCACGAGACATATTAACAATAATATACAGAATCCCAAATTATTGTGGAAGAATTTAAAATCAGATGTTATCCCCAATCATGGTGATGGTGTTATTCCAGCTCATTTTGACAACCCTAATGATATAAACAAGGCATTTCTCAACGTGCCAGGTGAGAGTAGCTTGAGCATATCACTACTGACATACTTTGAGTTTGAAAGGTTTAATTGTTCCCAGTTTGTACTCAAAAATGTCAACCAGGAGGAAATACATAAGGTCTTAAAGAGCCTGAGTTCAAATGCAAAGGGAGTTGATGGAATAAGTCTGGATATGCTTATGCTCACTCTGCCCACATCCCTCGAAACTATCACATCATTGGTGAACCGGTCAATGGACACTCATACTTTCCCTGAAGCATGGAAGTGTGCTATTGTGCACCCTATTCCTAAAACTAACAACCCAATTACGGTCAAGGATCTTCGCCCTGTAAGCATACTGCCCTGCTTGTCTAAGGTTCTGGAGAGAGTGGTATACAATCAGATGTTGGAGTACTTGGAGAAAAATGATATCCTACCAGATCTCCAATCTGGGTTTAGGAGGGGACGTGGGACCGCTACTGCTTTATCAGATGTGGTAGGCAATATCCTTGAGGCCCGTGACCTGGGAGAGGGATCATTGCTAACTCTTCTAGATTTTTCTCGAGCATTCGATGCAATCAATTCGTCGCTATTGCTTTCTAAGTTAGCGTATTATGGTTTTGCAGCAGAAACAGTAAAATGGTTTCAGAGTTACTTGACGGGCAGGACACAATATGTTGAGATCCGAAGGGAGGATGGATCAACTTTATCATCCCCTCCACAACTGGTATCACGGGGCGTGCCTCAAGGATCAATTATAGGGCCCCTTTTATACATCTTATATAGTGCAGACATTACCAAGTCATTCCATTTTTGCAAATATCACATGTATGCAGATGATATTCAATTATACATAACTTGTAAACCTGGTGACACTTTGGAAGCGGTGCGAAAAATGAATGCAGATCTAAAAAAAGTGGATGAGTGGTCTGGACAAAATTCACTAGTTTTAAATCCAAAAAAATCTAAATTTTTGGTGCTAGGTAGTAGGAAGATGATCAGTGCAATGTTGTCAGTTAAGCCAGAAGTAACAATCAAGGGCCAAAACATTGAAAGAGTGGAGACAGCATTAAATCTGGGTCTAACAATGGATCCAGAACTACACTTTGAAAAACACATCAGCAACTGTATGAGGAATTGCTTTAACAGATTAAAAGTATTATATTCTATCAGAGGTTACCTAAGTGTACCAATAAGAAAGCAACTAGTAGATGCTCTGATTCTGTCTAAACTCAATTATTGTGATACTGTTTATGGTCCATGTCTGCTATCTAAAACGGAAAATCTAATACAGCGTATACAAAATGCATGTATCCGTTTTTGTGTAGATATTCCACGAAGAGGTCATATTACTCCCTTTGCCAATACTAACAGCATACTTAAAATGGCTGCAAGAAGGAAGCTGCATATGGCTGGGTTGCTCTTTGGTGTCATTACTACACAAAAACCTTGGTATCTATATGCTAAACTGAGCTGGAGACAAAATCAACATGAGAACCAAATACGTTGTGCAACTAATCCATTTTCCATCCCAAAACATAGATCCATGGCTTTCAGGGGGAGTTTTAAGTTTGCTGCCACGCAGTGTTGGAACAGCCTTTTACCACCAATACGCAGCCTGAAATCAAAAAAATCTTTTTTAACACACTTAAAGAAACATTATATGCAGATCCAGCAAGCCTAATAAGTAATAACCTTTGGCAAAAAAAATAATAATATTCATTTACATAATATATATATAATGATGCTTACCTAAACTATAATAGCTTTCTTGCAATGGTGGGATACCAACAGGGGGTGTGTCTTGCCCTGTGAGTCTGTATTTGTTGGTATTTTCATGTGAAAAACAATGTTTATTTTTTGCTTTGCTTATTAGAATCAAGCACTAGCATTCTGTAAATAAATAAGTTTATGTTCAATAACTGGATGCTATATATAATTCGATAGTTTTAATATGTGGTACTTACTGGATATCGAATTTCCACTGGTGGGAATCGTCACTCATCGGTTATTGCTGAAAATCAGCGCTGCAGACATTAGGTTCGTCCTAAGTCTCAGTAATATGCTGAGCAATGACCCTATTTTTGCGCACATACGACGCACAAACTTCAAAAACTAGTGTTTAATTTCTTCCTTTATTTAAAGACAATGGAAAATTGTATATCCATTTAATTATAACCTTAATTAAGTATTTTTATTATCATAGTTAAATGAAAGGTATAAAGCAGTGTTGCCCTTATATTACTTCTCTCTATGGCGGTAGCTATAAAAAAAGGGAAATCTTTGTTTTTTGTAGTTTGTGTTGCTATTTGGTTTGCGTCGGATGGCGCGCATAAATAAAATATTTTTCTTTCTTTCTTTCTTTCTATTCAATAGGTATTCGTTGATTCATACAAAGCTTTATTTAAAAGTAAAATACAGTATTCTAATTATTTCTTTCTAACTAGGAACACTATATAAAATCAATAAAATATTTACATTATTATAACTATATTAAAACTAATCTAATCTAAAAACTACCTAAAATAAACTATAAAAGTGCGTCGAAGAATTCCTCCGCATCGCCGTCGACTGGTAACGTTCCCAAAAGACTGGCAGCATTACCACGTTGAATGGCAATGCTTAATCTTTGGCCAAAGTAAAAGCCAGCCTTTTGGTCACGGGAAGCGTCAACCAATCTTTTGGAAATATCCTTAAATAGGAAATGAGCACTCGGGCTCCACGACCCGAGAGTTTCAACCCCAAATGGCTCGAAAATATAATTACCTATAAGGCTATTATATTTTCGCCGCTTGAGGTTCTCAGCAGATGCAGCGGCACCGCCGGCAAGACACGCTGTGCTAGGAAGATGGGATGGCGCAAGAGTGTCGACACACGTTGCGTCCCACACTAGAGGCCTACCCATCTTCCATGGAAACAATGACATTCCGTCAGGTCTCTTGCCATCGTCGCGTGCCAACCCATTTGGCTCTAATATGGCTGGAACGCCGACGGCAACAAGAGCACGACGGATAATGCATTTAAATTCGCATGTCTCGCTATACGGCCCGCACTCCGACTGCATGACAAGCCGTGGTGCCCGAGGCTGTTGACAGCTTCCCCGCAGTGACAGCGATGAGGAGAACAGCAGGGTGCTCCCAGACGCAGACAAGCAGCGAGGTGGAAAGTGGTGTCGTCCAACATAGTTCCTATGTTGAAAGACGGTAGTGCTAGAAGCCATAAACCCGACTCCCACTCACCCACAGCCAGTAGGCGCGCTCGCTCAGCATTACACGGTGACGTGTCGATAAGATTCTTTTGTATACCTTTGCTGAGCGGTTCGTCCCACTGCCTCTGGGAAGATGGGTTGGCGGGTAGGTCAATATTCGGACAAGTGGCTTTCCAAGCGCTTATAGCCTCAGTGAAGCACGGTACCTCAAAGTCAACCAGTGTGGAAGCTAGGATTTTCCTGGTTAACTTTTCAGTCCCATGGACCGAGGATATAAAAGCCGGTAAACTTATACTTGCAATTTTGCGGACGCCGAGACCTCCCATTCGGATAGGGAGGGTAGCTTGTGTCCAAGCTCGGTCGTCCAAGGCCACATTTAAAATGGATGTTAAAGTATGGCGGATAATTTTATCAATTTTTTCTAATAGGTGTGAATGTGATCAAAGATGAGATGCACGCAATATGTAGTTAAATTTAGGGCCAAAACAGCAGTACCTGATTATGGTGATAGCCGAATGCATGTTAATTTTTAGCAATCTTTCCGAAATATCACTAAAATTTTGAATTTTTTCCTCGATAAAATCGGGGAAAGAGTTCTCTAAGATTGGAGACCCTAAGAGGCGAAGAGAAGGTTTTTCAATCATTTTTAATTGGGGGGAAATACTATTAAATTTTGCGAGTGTCGTTTGGTAGTCGGTCGTGTCAGATAAATAAAGTTCACATTTTGAAAAATTAAGGTCAAGGCCAATATTGTGGAATTCGTTGATTAAAAATTGCAGGTCATTGAATACGGTATCTACATCGCCTCCCAAAGTTCCATCATCGAGATACCAAACATTAAACTTGGAATTTAACTGGCGAATAATTGGATGGATAGCTAGGCTGAAAATCACTGGTCCGAGGGGGTCACCCTGTTGACAGCCTACTGCTGATAACAAAAGATTGTCCTGATATAGTAATTTTGATGGTTGCCTATAACACTGCCAAAGAAAACTAAAAATTTGGGGTGTTTCTTTTTTAGCTTCTGCCAGCAAGGTTGACGGAGTTGAAGGCATTCTTTATGTCAACCTTCAGGATGATTTCTCCTTTTCCATGATTTAGGTAGGTCGACAAGGCGTGTACGGCAGCCTCACAGCCCCCCTTTGAGCCATAACCTAGCTGCAGGGGCTGAAATTTTTCCGAAAGGGCCTCACTATAAAATTTACAGCAAATCTTGGCTGCCATACGACGATAAGTAGTTCCCACGGCAATGGGACGAATACCACCATCCCTCTTGCGCAGAGCACATAAATTTGCTACGTACAAGACGTCGATGACGGCATCGTTCACACTGCCGGAGAGCATAAGATTGATCAGAGTCGTGAGCTCCTTCAAAAGCAGCTCACCAGCATCCCCGGCGCTGATATTAATATATTTATATATATATATTGATTGGAATCTGGTGGAAATATTTCAAATAACAACTGAATATATAGTAGGTAATCAAATGTTATTTGAAAAATTTGATTTTTTATTGCAAATGCAGATTTGGAAGCAGACAACGGACAAGCTTCCAGAATTAATAATGATAATAAAATTATTTATTTTCTCTCATAGCAGCCTATTTAACAATTTACACAATGAAAAGACCTGATTTGTGAGAGACTGGTGCCTGAGTTAGGTTTAAAATAACCTGTATTACAGGTCACCAGTGCCCCACCTCACAGATAGATTACAGATAGCAAATATATCAAAACAGACATCTAGCAAAATAGAAATGTAAGAAAAACAAAATAATAATGTGACATGACAACACTACGTGTGTGTGTGTGTGTGTGAGAGAGAGAGACAGAGAGACAGAGAGTGTGTGTGTGTGTGTGCGTGAAACAGATCATCTAAGTGGGCACAGTAAGTCCTCAGTCTCTTGGTAATTTAATTTTTTTAACCATTCTGTAACCTTCTTTTTGCAGGATGATTTTGGTAGAGGGTATATGGTCAGTATTTTATTTATTTGATTGTAGATGTAGGGGCCGAGGAAGATAAAATAATTTTGTGAGAGGCTTGAGTGCAGGGGTAAAGTACTACAGACGGTGCCCTTTCTGCGTTTGTCTTTGAGTAATTCCGGGTCATAATATAGTTGGGAGTGTTTACCTTCGCGCGCTTACCTTGAGAATGACTCGCTGTGCTCTCTCAACATTGATAATATTAGTCTCTGCTGCACCACCCCATGCGATGATGCAGTACTCTATAATAGACTAGCTTTCCGCCCCGCGGTTTCACTTCGCGTATCCCTTTTTTACCCATTTAGAGATGGAATTGCGAAAAATCCTATCTTATTCTTCGTCTACATCTTAAAAACAATACCTGTGAAAAAAAACAGCTTTATTTATTTTTAATTGTTAGTCTAAAATCACAGTTTCATGCTTCTAGCTTCAAAAATGGCGGACTTCCCTACAAACTTTCAACCCCTTTTTCACCCCCTTAAGGGTTGAATTTTAGAAAACGCTAAAATATGTGTTTCTTTATTTTTAATTGTTAGCCTAAAAACTAAGTTTTATGGTTTTAGCTTAAAAAAATCGCGGACTTCCATACAAACTTTCAACCCCCGTTTGACCCCCCCAGGGGTATAAATTTAAATAACACTGATACACTTGTTTCTTTATTAATAAATGTAGTTACTATTTGCACGCCATCATGGCAAAACATGCACGACCTGTTTATATATATTTTTTAAGACCAATGTATACCATGTTTTTAGCAAATAAATGATTATTATTATTATTATTATTTTTAATTGATAGTCTAAAAACAAAGTTTCATGATTCTAGCTTCAAAAATGACTGACTTTCATACAAATTTTCAATCCCTTTTTCACCCCCTTAAAGGTTGAATTTCGAAAAATTCGTTCTTATTCCTCGGTCAAGTTTTAAAAACAACACCTGGGAAAAAAAATCTGCTTTCTAGGTCTAAGGGTTTGGGCTGGGCGTTGATAGATCAGTCAGGACTTATCCTTTTATATATAAAGATTGGCACAGAGCAAAGTTTATAATATATTAATACTTTTAACAACGCCTTATTATAGGCCCAAGATGCGAAAATGCTCAATGCCTACTTTTATAATTTAGATGTATTTTTTATATTGTTATTTATACGTCACCAAATACTTGATCGATTGTCCCTTGATGATGGATACCTATAGGTAATATCAATTATTGCTTCTATTACGCAATGACGTCATAGTAAATAGATTTTTAGACAGTTTATACAGAATGAATAAATAAACCAATTTATCATTAAAATAAGTAGGTACTTGAATAAATAATACTTTAAGAATTTGAATTTTAAGAAAATAATATTATTAATTAATTTTGCGTTATCTGGATTTATGAAAGCACCCGTACTGTATTAAATCCAACTTTTTCAGTAAAAGGCTAAAATACTGAATAAATTCTAAGTAAAGAATATTTAGGCTTTTTCTTAAGTTATTCTGAATTCTGTCCTTTCTTATAAAGGCAATAAAGGCTTCTTTATTATTCAAAGAGGCCACAACGAGATAAATTGATATTTTGTCTCACTGCCACTCAGTGTTATTAAAGATCTGGCTAGATATTTAATAACTTAGCGTAATTTAAAATATGATTCTTAACTTTGATAATAATTATATAGTACTATCTGTCCCCCGCAGTTTCACCCACTATCCCGAAGGATCTTTATCTCTTTCTCGACTAAAAAGGTAACCTATGCCCTTTTTTAAGGTCCTATCCATCTCTATATCAAATTCCATAAAAATCGGTTCAGCCGTGTCAGCGTGACAAGAGACATACAGAGTTGCTTTCACATTCATAATATTAGTATGGATATTTTAAATCTACCATTATAATATAATACTAGCTGTCCCCCGCAGTTTCACCCGCATTCCCGAGGCATTTTTTGTTTTCCAAGATAAAAGTATCCTATGTTTGATTCCAAGATATGGACTACCTGTATGTCACGTTTCATCTAAATCCATTCAGCCATTTTTTCGTGAAAGAGTAACAAACATCCATACATACAAACTTTCGCGTTTATAATATCAGTAGGATGTTTCCTCTAACGCACTAAGTCATTTATAAACACTGTAAACAATAATGTACCCAAATGCGAACCTTGCGGAACGCCCGAAGTGACAAGAACTGGCAAGGATAAGTGTCCCTTAATAGCTACTAACTGACTTATTTTGTTAAGGTATGATTCGATCCATCTAAGTAGATTCCCGTGAATTCCATAAGAAGACAATTTATCACACAATGCGGAGTGGTTAACCTTATCAAATGCCTTAGAAAAGTCTGTGTAGATGGCATCAACTTGCATTCTTTTGGCAAATGCATTACATAGGTAGTTTTTGTAAACAAGGAGATTAGAGAGAGTCGATCTATCCTTTACGAAACCATGCTGCCTTGGAGAAATTAGAGGTTTGAAGTGATGATACATTGAATCATAAACTATAGCCTCAAATAGCTTTCCAAAGGTAGACAAGATACTGATAGGCCGATAATTCTCACACCTGGATTTGTCGCCAGACTTATGAATAGGCACAATATGGGCCGTTTTCTAAAGGGAAGGGAATACGCCCGAACGAACTGATAGGTTAAATATAATGCTAAGAGGACAGCACAACTCCTTTGCACACGTTTTAATGAAGAGAGGGGGTATACCATCTGGTCCTGCTCCTTTAGTTGGCTCCAGTTTCCTTATTTTATCGTATATATGACCTTCAGTGATAGAAACATTATATAAAGTACTATTATGGCTGATACAAGACTTGTGACCATTCGTAGTCACTATGTCGGGCTCGAAAACAGAGCTAAAATAACTTGAAAATAGTGCACAAATTTCATTGCAGTCGGAGGTTACAATATTGCCACACTTCAAGGTTTGTGGAATCACATTCGTTTTCTTCTGACTACCAACAAATTTCCAAAAGTCTTTAGGGCCATCAGTCAAAGACGATTCAACCGAGGATATAAATGAATTGTAGTTTTCATCTAGTAACTTTTTGCATCTGGAGCGTAGTAATGAAAAAGTGTCATAGTCGCGGGGGTTTCCATATTTTCGAAAACGCTTATAGTACTTAAGCTTCTCTTTGAGGCATTTTTTTAAGGCAGGAGTGAACCAATTTGGGTAATTGCTTGATTCGTTTTTAGTTAATGGCGTATATCGTGAAATAATTTTGTCAGTTTTATCATAAAAAGTTTGAACAGCAATGTTGACGTCCTCTGCAGATAAAACAGATGGCCAGTCAATTAGTGCAAGTTCCATCTTAATTTTAGCAAAGTTACATTTTTTTAAATTAAGACGCTTAAGGGAATTAGCTTTAAAAGAACCAAAGGTGGAGTTACAATTATCAACGTCTATAATGTTCGTGACGATACGAAGTAATGATCACGCAAAGGTAACCGTCGCGCTGTTGTTTCTTCTTCTGAACCAAGGAGCTGTATGCGATAGGTACTTGCAGCTAACATTTAGTTAATTATTTATTTTACTACTATAGCGACATCTATCTACAGCACAGATAAAGTTCGCACGACTCCTAGGTAGATGGCGCCACAATATTCTACATCATGCTTACGAAGTTTTCCAAGCAATTTGCATTATACAAGATTCCAACATCTACAGTTGGACCGCGGTCCTCAGACACGATGACCTAGCCTGGCGGAAGATCTTTCCTTTTAAATGGGGGATCGTACTTGTATCCATACCACAAGGTTGGGATTATTTTCATTATTGGGATTTCAAAGAAGATTAAATAATTCCACAAAACAAAAGATTTTTGGAATCAAAGTTATCTACCTCTTTAATGTCACTAATTATGTACATATACTTATATGGGAACATATTGTTATCTCTATCGGGTGAACAGCTGTCTCAGCATCCCTCGACGTTATCTCTGCATAGGGTCACCACATAGCACGACTGCTTCTGAGATTTGTCCTGTTTAACAACATCCCTTTTATAGCAAATTCCTGAACTCAATAAACAAAACAGCTTTTCTATTCATTGTTTTTCTAAGCATGTAAAATTTTCAAATAAGAGTTTCTAATCCTTCCTTCAGCCGTGTTATCCGAAAGCTCCGAAGTAACTTTAAGTTAGGTACCTAAAAATAATAATATTGGTTTAATATTGTGTCTGGTTTCTGAGCTTACTATAACTTGATTTAGGAATATCCTATTTTCCGCCAAACTTCTATGAAACTGAGCAATTTATAATTTTATCAAAGACTCGTTTATAATAATATATGTACGTTAGCAATTTCTATTACCTTCGATTAAATTTGTAAGTTTTTTTATTACCTACTGCAAATAAATTGATGATCATCAAAATTAATGTTTAAAATCCTTATTTGTATCAAAAATATGGTAACCTCACCTCTTAGTACCAACCCTCAAGATATACGAAGGCCTATCTCTAGAGAAAAATCGGTGGACCTGTCACAGAGACGCGGGGGGACCATTTCTCACTCCCGCGACTTCACTGCCTCACTGGGAATATTAGACATGTGTAGACATGCGCCGTACAACGAGCAACTTGATTATAGCTGTTAGCGAATTTTATTCATTTCTCTTACATACATAAAGTCGGAGTTCATAAAAATAGCCGTTGTTTTCTTGATACGATCGTAGAACTGGTACTAATGTAATTTTACTGTTAAAATTACATTTGTTTTTATTTAAGTTTTATTTTTCTATAAACTAAGTTTGTTCTGTGCTTTCGAGTTATATCATTACTCTTTTCAGTGCAATAAATATCCATGTGTACCTGTTATTCTACCTTCAAAAGTGTTTCGGTATATTCGTAAGGATAATTCCACAAACAAAGCACCATGCGCTATTTGAATAAATATCCATTAGTAAAACTGATAGAAAAAACAACATTTAAAAACAAGTACAATGTAAAAAAGAAACTATTTCTGTAGTAGATAATGTAATAATTTATAAATTGATTAGATACTTTCTTATTACCATAATCTTATTTTGATTTGAGTATCAAACATTGAAGATTTATTTATAAGTGAAGCGGTCTTTAGTTTGAAGGGCAAAGTTAATATCTGCCGAAGCGAGGACGACGTTCGTGCCTTATCTCTTCACACCGACACAAAGCTGGAATTCGCCTAATATTATATCTTGTAGGTAATTTATTACTGGCTTTAATAAATTTGTTAATTTTATAGTGAAAATTAAGCTAGTTGTAGGAATTTAAAGGTGATATAAAATTCAGATGTATATGTCGATATACAGGATGTCCGGTAAGTAGCACGATATACTTAAGGGCGAGATAGGTGGGAGGGTTACCTACCAAATATACAAATATTATCTCAGTAAAAAAAGGACACCATTTTCGAGATATTTCGATATATCTGATTTTTTTGTATTGTTTTTAGAATTTTAGATATTAAATATCTCAAAAATGGTGCAACTTAGACAAGTTAGTCTTACTACTTACCGGACACCCTATATATATATAGGCAGACGAGAGGGTGCACGCTAGCACTATAAGGGATCAGGAAAAAGAGTGGGCTCGTCTTCGTGGATGGCACGGCACTGTCTATACAAACTTTCACATTTATACTATTAGTGGGATTAGCAATTAATTATTTAATAATAGATGATTACATAATTATTTGAAATCTTAACATAATATAATTTAAATCATTGACAGCAAAAAATAATGTAGGTCCGAATGTACTTAGACGACAAAACAAAAATAAAAGGTAAATAAAACAAAATGCAACTGTAATAGCCATTGGTATTTCTGACGAGTGGCGACCTATTTGTATGCCCAACTGATGGGCACGAGCCACGAGGCTGACATGAGAGGAATTTTGTTGAACAATTTAAGCCGTTCGCTACGAATGCCGTAAGCCCGAAATCTCTTTGTGGTAGCAAAATTGGCCTTGCCCAGCACAAATATTGATAAATCCCATTGAAATTTATTATTTCTCGAAATTTTAAACTTTTAATCGCGCTAAACTTATATTCTTCTTAATCTTTATCTATTGTAGTGCTATTATCCACTACAAATATTTACCTACATGATGTATATTGTAATATTATTAGGATGTATTATTACATGTTTGAACTCTTTAATCTAGCGGAAATCGAAGAATCTGGGTAAACCCACCCTGTTTGGATCCTGAGCAGAGCAGTAACTAATCTTAAACTTTCAATAATACGCGGGTAAAACCGCGGGGCAAAGCTGATATATTTTTATATAGCAACATGCGAGTAATAATTCGTAACTGAAGACATTTTAAACTCTAATTACGTTATTATTTATTCAATTCTACCAAAACTTAGAACATTCCCAAAATAAGGGCAACATAATATTCCCAGGGTCATGATCCTTTGGTAGTGTTTTAAAAATAATGAATTGTAATAATAAAATATCAAAAAAAATAACATTTTGAGTGTGATAACAGCTTGACAGATAAATTTACTATCAATAAAAGCTTTTAAATCTGCCTTAAATTGAGTACCTATCGTTTAAACTACAACTATTCTCCATTAAGTGAATCATCTCGTACACCTTTCTCCCATTACTTATTCTGCAGCTTATATTGTTTGATTTTGAAGAAATAATAAAGTGAACTTTACTAGAAAGGTTCTCTCGATGTTTCAAACCAAGTTTTACCATACTTTGATTAAAATTTCATCAAACTTCATCTTGTTATATTTTCTGTACACACGGGGTGCTCAAAAATCACAAGCCCAACCATAAGCCGGCCGCAGTACCGTGTGCGTGCAAACAAACAAATTTAATTATACACCGAGGTAACTCCCTTGTGATGGAATTGGTATCATACTGTATTCTACCCGCATAACAATAACTGAACATTTCATTTTTCAATTATTTAAGTATTAATCAAAGTATAAGTGGGATTTATAAATTAAATGGTATTTATTTATGTTAGAATTTTGGCACAGTCTGTGACTGCCTCGGTATTTGACAGTAATCAAAAACATATAATGCTTGCTTTTTAGTCATGTTATTTTGTAGCCTTCATATGAATTTTAATTAACTCTGTAGTCACATACTTTTCAATACGTAGTTTCATATAGGTATTTTTCTATTTTCCAGTAGACTATAGTTAATATACAAACATCTCTTATTGGAAAAAGGTGTGAATTTCTCGTAGAATGATATTTCTTCTGGATTTTCTTCTTCTTTCTTAACTGTGAACCATTCATTTTTCAAATAACTCAATAGTAATATTTTTTCTTCAGATGTATAATATTTTATATTATCTCACTTTTTTTTTGTCTTTTTCTAATAAATATGTCTATTTCTACTTAACGCTAAGTTAAGTGTGCTTTTTTATCTTAACTAGCTGTCTCCCGCGGTTTTTCCTACGTTCCGGAGATATTTTATCTTTTCCCGGGCTAAAAAGTATCATATGTTTTATTACAGGTTATTATCTACCTGTGTGCCAAGTTTCATCAAAATCCGTTGTACAGTTTTTCAGTCAAAGAGTAAAAAACATCTTCACATCCAAACATACTTTCACATTTAATGTAGGTAAATTATAATTTAATGTAAATATTTTATTCAAGTATACTTTAATATTAATATAGGTAGAAAAGTCTTCTTATGTTTAAAAAAATATTATCTTAATCATAATTTATGATAGTTAGTTTCAATATGTGATATTTTCCATAGAAAATTATATTATTTAACACAGTCAGACGCCTGGCTTATTGTAGGGAACTGTAAAATTCTACCTTGCTCAGTGCTTTCTTTTATACCACTAGTGACAACGAAGCTGACGGGTCACTTTTTTTTTTTACTTATGGATAAGCTTGTGTTTGACCGAAATCTCACCATGGTTAGTGATGATGTGGCCGAAGGTGGTAAGCACACAAAGCCTAGATGGGTACTGGCTCTCAAGTGCAGCTGTCGGAACACACCCATAGGTGCTTGGCGACAGATTTTCAACTTGAGGGTGGTAGCCAGCCAGTCGGGTCACTTGGTGGTAAGTGACTACCGTCGCCTATAGACATTAGCAATAC
The DNA here is from genome assembly GCA_951361185.1 of Ochropacha duplaris. NCBI lineage: Eukaryota > Metazoa > Arthropoda > Insecta > Lepidoptera > Drepanidae > Ochropacha > Ochropacha duplaris. The sequence continues at coordinate 5,378,994 of OX592707.1, read as the reverse complement.
CAAGGGGATTGCCAATGTGTTGTACACCTTATTATAATGCTCTAAAGGCAACTGGCTCTAAAGTGCAACTGCCGGAACACATCAACAGGTGCTTAGCGACAGATTTTGAACTTGAGGGTGGTAGCCAGCCAGTCGAGTACTACAAAGTACCCTACCACCGTGCTATGGTTTCCTCACGATGTTTTCCTTCACCGAAAGCTCAAGCCTATTGTAGAATTCGAACCCACGACCTTCGCCGCGGTATCCGATGTCACTACCACTGAGCTATCATCACCTTGCTCTGATGGAATTCAAAATGAGACCCGACACAAGTGCTGAACGAACTCCTCGTAACTGTTTTTTATTTACTCTTTTATTTTATGAATTAATTAATATCATGAAATCAAAATTAAAACTCATTTATTCAGTTTAGGCCCTGGTAAGGCACTTATGAACGTTGACAATTGACTCTACCACCGGTTCGGAATACTCTTAAACTGAGAAGACTTTTTTTTATATTCTGGATTAGCTTGTGTTTGACCACAATCTCACCATGGTAAGTGATGATGTGGCCGAAGGTGGTAAGCACACAAAGCCTAGATGGGAACTGGCTCTTAAGTTCAGCTGTCGGAACACACCGATGGGTGCTTGGCGAAAGATTTTCAACTTGAGGGTGGCAGCCTGCCAGTCGAGAACCACAAAGTACCCTACCACCGTGCTATGGTTTCCTCACCATACTTCTTTTCCTTTACCGAAAGCTCAAGCTCAATTTAGGATTCGAACCCACGACCTATTATCGCCTTAGGACTCCGGCAAGAAACTCAGCAAAGCATTATTTTTTATGGTTTTTACAAATCAGATATATTTTATAAAAGCATTCCCTTATTTAACAGCACTTTAAAGATATATAGTTTGTTTAGATGAATACTTAGTTTGTTTATTTCTCGCAACTTAACTAACTTTTCCCATAAATCTTTACATCTGTCTATGTAGGCACTTTATAACTAGCTAGCTTCCAAAAACAGAAATATTTTAATTAGTGACATTTCTTTCTCAAATACTGAGATCTTAGTAAAGGTCAATTTCACCAAAACAAGATGGTACCTAAGTTCAAAGCCTTATCTTCCCTTTGATTCCAAGTATATAACCGGTTTCGTTGCTCACAGTTTTAAACATTTTCAATTAGAAATTTCAGTATTTATTCGCGAAAATATGAAATTCTTTCTTCATAATCGAATCCAGATGACTTACCCGAAGGTTGCCGAAAGCGGCCGAGGGTGCACGAAATCCTCACCTTTAGAAAACATCGTCCAATGCCGAATCAGTGCTCGCTCGCAGTTCGCCGCGAATGGCTGTCGACGAACAGACTGCCACCGGTACCCGCACGCGATCACCAAAGGACTAATAAAATGCCGAATATTGTGTTTTGTGACGTAAATCTATTTTCACCTGTTGAGTGATTTGGACTAATTCAAACGGAGTAATTCGAAAGGGTTTGTCAGTGTGCTTCTAGTCAATTAAATATTGTTGAATAGATTATTTAATAATTATTTTATTTTTTGATAAAAATGTATCTACTCTAATTGACTATTTAGATAGAATAAAGGGGTACGTACTTACATAACTAAAGAAAATGCATTTCATGAAAATTTTATCTTTTACCATTGGTGTGCTTATGTTTAGCTGCCAAATACTAACTAAATAAATATTGTTTTTAAATACATGAAATAAAAACCATCTATAATATCGAGTCTTGCTTAAAAATAAGTTACGTAACAAAAATCAACCTTAATTCTTATTAGGAAGATAACAGCGTTTAATGAAGACATTCATATATGTAAAGAAATACGCAATATATGTAGGTACTTAACCTGAAATCAAAAGCCTATTGTGTGATACGAAAAAGTGTCCCAAAAAAAGCAATCCATCGAATCTACGACCTTCTGGATGGCACTTGGCGAAGTTCTGAAGTTAATCTTATTAGATACTCTTTCTTACTACTCGTATATCCTATCCTAATAATATATAAATGTGAAAGTTTGGATGGATGGATGGATGTATGTTTGTCACTCATTTACGCCAGAACGGCTTAATGGATCTGGATAAAATTTTGCATGAAGATAGATTATAGTCTGGAATAGCACATAGGCTACTTTTTATCTCCGGAAAAGATAAGATCCCTCGGGAACGCGGGTGAAACCGCGCGGAATAGCTAGTAGATAAAATAAGACATAACTATTAATATTCTTATAGTTTTATATTTATTTTCAACACATAAATAGTAATATCTAATAGTAGTTTTGTTAGCCCTGCCAATAGTTAATTTTGTATCTTCTGCTAATGTCCATAGCAACGATAGTCGCACACCATCAGGTGACCGACCAGCCTATGTTTCTTTATAGAATTATGACATGAATAATTTTACCAAGATTTATAATAAGTATAAGTATGGAAGATATATAAATTACATATGACACGTAAGGACGTATTTATTCATTTTACTTTCTTAACTACGGCCTAGACCTCTATCTATACAAATAAATATACTTGAAGTAACTGTTTGTTATGTCAAAATAACAGTATTTTACTACATGCATATAAAATACCTACCGGTTGACTCTGTTTTAACATTAATTTCTTAATATTGTAAATTTAACTTAATCTTTTAAGCGTTTTGGATATGTTTCTGTTAGCTTATAAGATGTTTGTGTAAATAAATAAAAGTATATTATATAAATCCTAAACTAAAGGGAATATCGAAAAATGCTGAAAGGAGTCTCGAGGCCGATTTTGGTTAAAACTAAAACTGCATCATTAGATTTTCAAAAAACTTTTTCTCAAGCCAGGAATCGAACCTGATGAATTTGAAAAAAAAAATATTATCACACCTGTATTATTACACCATCCGATAATGTTGCTGATAAGGATCATCAAGGAAATATTTTTTCGAAAATCGAATTATGCAGTTTTAGTTTTAATCGAAATCGACCTCGAGACTCCTTTCAGCATTTTTCGATATTCCCGTTAGTTTAGGATTTGGCCATCCACGCCCACTTGAAAAATTCATCCTGTATATCCATATTAAAACAAAAAAAAACATTTCCCAATTTTTTGTATGTCTGTCTGTTTGTTTCGGTTAATCTCCGATGCAAGACTTTCACTGGTAGATATTTCATGTTTTAAGGAGTAACTTAGGCTACTTTTGTTTTAGAAAAAGAATGAGTCTCCCGCGCAAAAAAATTTAAAGCTATGAAATTGGGAACGCGAGCGAAACCACGGAGAACATCCATTTAATAATAAACTCATACGGACGATTTTTAAATTTTTGACGGAGTAGGTAACACATATAATAAGTACAATAATATATGTAATAAAATAAATAATAATCCTCGGACTAAAACATTTTTAATTACTTCTAAGCAATTTTCACTTTGTAATATTTAGTTAACCATTTTATAGAATTTGCTTTTCATGTAGCATGAGGTAATATTTGTAATTAGATGGAATCCAAGAAAGCATGTAGGTGTAACAGACTTCATACTAAATAAGCTTATGTACTCAGTTGTCTGACTAATAATTTCATCTTTTACCGTGATTGAAATTTTGCTATGAAAGGGGAAACTAAGCTCATTGCTGCGCATTTCAGATGCACCGCCTTTTGCGCGCTTCGCCCCTTCATAATTATAAAGGTTCGTTCACACCTACAGACAACGTGCGTGGTAGACTCGTAACAGCACATATATAATAAAATGAATTTTATTGTCAAAAAAAAGCGTGGGTTGCTTGATGGAAGTAGTTATTTTGAAAATATCTTAAATAGCACCCCACGCTTTCTTTTACAATAAAATTATTTTTTTTACTATACACACTATCCTTAATTTAAATTTATTGAAATTATTTTTTACTTTTTAGTTTCGTTATTTTCAAAAGTAGTTTTATGAAAGTAGGTTCAATTTGGCACATTCTCCCCTTGTAATATCAATATTTACACTCACTATTTACATGTCAATATATAATAGGTTTGTTATAACCTTGAAACCTGATCGTGGTCAAAGTTCATTACAAGACCTTTCTAACAAGTCCAAATACGGCTATGATACGATATTCCATCATGGAATGCCAGTGCCTATCTTCCGGCTTCATCATCAGGCCTTGAAACCTAATCGTGGTCAAATTTCATCACAAGACTTTTCCAACAAGCCCAAACAAAGCTATGATACGATGTTCCATCATGAAGTTCCAGTTCATATCTTCCGGCTCCATCATCAGATCAGTTCGACAGTACCATATTATTGCATTGTCATCAGAACTACATACAGCTGTCAATTTCCATGACGCTACGATCCTTGGAAGATGGTTAAATTAGTTATCTTAGATTCCATTACATAGTTACATACAATTGAACCTAATAAAAGCGTGTTAAAAAAATATTCTCACATACATTTTCTATGGGCGTATTCAATATACCGCGCATGAGTGAATCGTGTCCACACAGAAAATTTATGTAAAAATCTATGGTGAGTCTGCCACATACGGTGTCTGTAGGTGTGAACAAACCTTATCAGCTTTGTATACTAAACTATAATTATAATATACCTACATATTATGTCGGGATTATACGCACTAGAAATTCCATCGGTGTTAGAATTTAGCGACACGGTACGCTCTAAAATTATCCTCTATATTTAATATAAGGTATGTTACATTTAGAGGGTGGTACATAGATGTTACAAACAATAGCATGTAGGTTAAGAATATTTGACAGCTATCCTTAATAACATTTTTTAGGTCAAACATTTAGTTGGTTTTAGAATATTCGTAGGTATGCCATTTTGGCGGTGAAACTAAAACTTTAATTATACATGTAAAAAATATTGCTGGAAGGCTGACTTCGACCTTTATTGTGCCCCCTAGGGCCAGAACTGGATAAATGGCTTTGGCTTGAATTTATTATGTGCTGTTGTAATTTAGCTCCACGATTATGTTTCATTGATTAATAAATCCTACGAAATACAAACAGTATCCAGTACGTATTTTTACACTTTTTATGGAAATTTACTTGCAATGTTTGCAAGGGGAGTACCTACTCATCAAAATGAAAATACCTAAAACCGGAAAGAAAATACAACTGTATAATACATTACAAAATGTAATGTAATTCAGCACGCCATAGCTCTCGAAAATGGCTTTAACCATTTCGATGAAAATCTAATAAAAGACAATAAATTGATCTCTCAGCAAAAAAAGTTACCAGAGCTAATCACGGTTTCAAAAATAGCTGAAACGATTTAAAAAAGAGATTTAGAATTGATACTATATACAGGGTGGAAACTTTCAGCGGGGCAGTAAGGTGAAGTACCTTATCAGTTGCAGTTACACGAAAATGGTCTTAGGAGACTATCCATATTTTTTTTATGGAATTTAGATCCCATGCAAAGATTTCCAAAAAAAATTACAGTTAGCAAGAAAATAGCCATTTTACACAAAAACATTATTTGATGCCGATTGATCCTGTTTCTAATACTGACCAAAAACTTCTATGGGACCAACCATCGTTGGAGTACTCCAAAAGTCACAAATTGCAAAAAACTTTTCCCTTACATTTTGTATGAAAATTTTACGCATAAGTTTTGTTTTTGTAAAAAAAACAAATAAGTTATTATCAAACTATAAGAAGTTGAAATCGCGATTGACTACAGCTTACATTGAGACTAGATTGGATTTGTTATATTGGGTTTGACTCGAAGGACCAAATGTTTACGTAATTGCTATTAAGATAATGAAAATAGCTGGTATTGTTGTATATGGCTTAGTGAGTCATTATCTTGTATTAGATATTTAAATAAATCATAGAAGCTCGGCCAATCATTATAATAACTTCATCGAATACCCAAAAATATTACTTTATTTGTTTTTTGACGGGCCGGTTGGTGTTGTTGAGCGACACACTAACAATCATGCGACCGGTCGTGGGTTTGTTTCCCATTTAGCACAAATATTTGTGTGCCTAAATACTCGTATGTCTGTTTGTCCTGAGCCTGGGTGTAATTATCTAAATATGTTTTTTTTTAATGTTGTAGTACATCTGTTATGTGGGTTCCGTAGTTCAAGCTCTGCTTAGTTTGGGATCACATGGCCGAGTGTAAAGAATGCCCAAGGATAATTATTTATTTATTATTATTACAATAATTGTAAGTTACCCCATAGTTATATTATGTTGTATGAAACACTCTTCACAACTATTATGCAGAAATCAAACCACATAAGCTTATTTATTGAATATTGTAAACTTCGATGTACGTATTTTTATGTTTACTATAAGTATTCATAAATTATTTAAATAAGTAAGCAATGGTTAAACACATAATAATAAATACATATAATTAAATTAGATATGTTGCCTATTATTACCTACGTATTGATAAAATATTAAATTTCCAATCAAACCAAATGGCTTAACCTGGTTAATTTATGAGTATTTGTTAGTTACCTAACGTAAATATAATACGCACACGTATTTGATATTAATTAGTACGAGTACACGAGATAATGGAAATGTGAAAGCCACTTGTAAGTTGCGACTTCGGTTCTCAAGATATTACCTATATTATTACTCGTATAAAGTGATCATTACTGTTAATTGAATATTCTGAATAAATCTCTCATACAAGCACAATTTAAAGACTAAAGTGGAAATACAAATTTAATTGGGACATCGTGTCTTTGAAGTAATAACTACAATTACAACGAATTTCTTTATTTAAATATGAACATTACTTAGAAAAATTTTAAAAACCCCCGACGCAAAAAAGAAAAGCGGACATTTAAAAAGTCAAAAATAATACCTATCGTTGAGCCATCAAATTCGATTGAGTAATACCTATACATATTTTAATTATAGAAGTTGATGGATGGCACGATAAGGTTTGCTCATTGAAATGGCGCTATAATGTCGCGGCGGGGTACCGCATTTATAGATAGTCAATCAAGTGAAGGGTCTGACTTACTTACGTGCGGTACCCCGCCGTGACATTATAGCGCCATTTCAATGAGCAAACCTTATCGTGCCATCCATCAACTTCTATAATTAAAATATGTATAGGTATTACTCAATCGAATTTGATGGCTCAACGATAGGTATTATTTTTGACTTTTTAAATGTCCGCTTTTCTTTTTTGCGTCGGGGGTTTTTAAAATTTTTAATTTAATTTTTATTTTAAAATTTTTAAACTTAGTTACAAAAGAAGTTAAATATGATAAGTACAATTTTTAAATCATCTTTGATCTTATTTCAAGAGTGTTCTGGATATCCTGGCTGCAGCATCAGCTCCTCGTGTAGCCTCCGTTGCATTGTATGTAGAATCAAATACTGATCAAAACGAATCCAAACACGACATATCTGCTTTCATTTTTTCAAGAGTGTTCTAGTGTTCTGGATATCCTGGCTGCAGCATCAGCTCCTCGTGTAGCCTCCGTTGCATTGTATGTAGAATCAAATACTGATCAAAACGAATCCAAACACGACATATCTGCTTTAATTTTTTCAAGAGTGTTCTAGTGTTCTGGATATCCTGGCTGCAGCATCAGCTCATCGTGTTGCCACTGTTGCATTGTATGTAGAATCAAATACTGATCAAAACGAATCCAAACACGACATATCTGCTATTATTTTTTCAAGAGTGTTCTATTGTTCTGGATATCCTGGCTGCAGCATCAGCTCATCGTCTTGCCACCGTTGCATTGTATGTAGAATCAAATACTGATCAAAACGAATCCAAACACGACATACCTGCTATTATTTTTTCAAGAGTGTACTAGTGTGCTGGATTTTCTGGCTGCAGCATCAGACCAAAAATTCCATAATCTTGCATAGTTATATAGCATACATGGATGTTTCAAATTTTAGGTCACATCTAGGTTTGAAAGTAAAGTAAATACCCATTACGCGTCTAAGATCCCTACCACAGTTAACAAAAGAGCGGATAACTTTGAAACGGCTGAACCGATTTTGATAAAACATATCTAAGAACCATCGCTGGAAAACCTGCTTTTAAATAAAAAAAACCGCATCCAAATCGGTTCGCCCGTTTAAGAGCTACGGTGCCACAGACAGACACACATAGCGGTCAAACTTATAACACCCCTCTTTTTGCGTCGGGGGTTAATAAAATAACTTACAGTATGTAATTGTCGTTTCACAAGTATTTTATCTAAAAACAAAATCGAGACCTCATGAGATCAGCGGGCGGGGAGCATTTTCCGTCAACGCATTAAATCCTGGCCTGGCCATCCAAAGAGGAAACGCTGCCAGCCTGCTAGGAACCTTGTCGATCGGCAGCAGCGGCAGCCTCGAAGAAGTTTTTTATATATTATAGTTGTACATTTGTTTGTATATTTTGTACATTTGTTGTAAATTAATTAATTCTAAATTTATTTATAATATAATGTCATCGTCGGCTTTACCGAGTACGCAACTTTTTTCATAAAGTAAATATTTTGCCATTGTTTGTGAATATTTCAAAGTTATATAAAGGAAAGTTCATTTGAAACTAATGTAGACCGAGGCTTGACAAACCATCTGTGTAATATTTTGTTACCACCCAAAGTTACCATATAAAGAGAAAGGATAAGATTTTTTGTATGTTTGTTTTAGAGTCCGACCGAAACTGGTTTTCCGGCCGAAACCGAAACCGAATATTCGGCCGTGGCTTCAGTTTCGGCCGAAACCGAAACCGAAACTCACGTGGTCAAGTATAAGATTCCTTAAAATCTGAAATTTGGTGCGTTTTACCCATTATTCTGCATTAATTAGGACATGAAATGGAAACACAGTATATTAAGTTTGTTTGATTTTTTTCTCTTTGCGACATTTTACTCTGAAACAATTATAAATAAAAATAAAACTGTAATAATAAATAACCGTAATATAACAAAACTACATCAATAAGTCATCGGAATGAAAAACATATCTTGAAATAAGTTTTTTTTTTATGTCACAAGTGACAACGAGGCAGGCGCGTCACCTGATGGTAAGTGACAACCGTCGCCTATAGACATTGGCAATACCAGGGGATTGCTAATGTGTTGTACACCTTATTAAGGCGAACTGGCTCTCAAGTGCAATTGCCGGAACACACCAACAGGTGCTTGGCGACAGATTCTCAACTTGAGGGTGGTAGCCAGCCAGTCGAGTACTACAAAGTACCCTACCACCGTGCTGTGGTTTCCTCACGATGTTTTCCTTCACCGAAAGCTCAAGCTCATTGTAAGGATTCAAACCCACGACCTTCGCCGCGGTATCCGACGTCACTTACCACTGAGCTATCATCGCCTTAAACCTATACAACGTAATTTAACAAATTACCTATACCTATACAACGTAATTTAACAAATTACCTATACCTATACAACGTAATTTCACAAATTAAACACTTCACATTTTTCATTTACAATTTCTTTTTTACATGTGACTTGATTTGTTAATAACAACAACAAAACAAAGTTACTGACTCAATATTTAATTAAATATATAAATCATTCAAGTACAGAAACGAAACAAAAACTTACATGTAATCAGTTCCATCAAAACATAACCTGCAAAGAATGTTTGCGTCGGACGATAACGCACTGACTAAGTTTTGTTGCTACAGAGCTATCCGAATGGCGCACGACAATTCCCGAACAGGGCCGCCAGCGTCCACTACAGCGTTGCCGCGAGAAACGAAGTTAGGTGAGCGTGTATGACAACTTCCGAAATCAGTTTCGGTTTCGGAAAAAGGTTCGGCCAATTTTGACCGAAACCGAAACTGCCACGAAACTTGATCTTTGGCCGAAACTCGGCCGAAATCGGCTCGGCATAAATTTTTTTATTTCACCAAATTTTGCGACTTCATAAAATACAAAAATTCTTCAATTTTAACTCATAATTTTAATACTTCCTTGCCTAGTACGTAGGTATTATTTTCTCCCCAATCGATAGCTCAAGCTAATAATACAAAGATTATATTTAATTGTCTGCATATGCCAATAAAATTTTGCTACGATTCTATTCGCGAAACACGATATAAATTGATTCTGTTTGAAATTATTTCAAAACTGTACGTACATGGTGATGTGAATATGTTAGTTTCAGTTTTGTAGGTAACTGAATTTACTTGACGTGAAACACGTTTGTACACTGTCAATTGATTTTTGTGAATATGAAATGGACTTCAACACTTTTGTAACAAATTGGCGTACTGTCAATTTACTATATTAGTTACCACCCGTGATTTTTCCTGTATTCTAGAGCTTTCAAGTATAAAAAGTACCCTTTGTATATCTGTTAGTCAAAACTCTTAACTAGCAAAATCGACTGATTTGCTAGTTAAGAGTGGGTCACCTACCAAATATGCAAAAATGACCTTAGTAAAAGTATCACAATTTTTGAGATATTTCGATATTTCAGATTTTATGTATTGGTTTTGAAATTTTACCCGCCCACCTATCTCGTACTACTTACCGGACACTCTGTATAATAAGAATAGTTTAGAAGTATGGGTGTATTATATAATATATTTAGAAGATTAGATTATTAGAACGAGTTGAATCTATATACCCACTTATTGCATGAATACATACCTAAACACTAAGTCCCATTTCCCACGAAATTATATTTCACATCATCTTTAAGTAAATTGTTAATATTACTTCAAGAAATGTATTTGCTACATAACATTTCCCGCCCTTGCCAGTCACTTGGCGATAATCTTACCGTTCTCGGTGCCAAGACTGTCACAGCATTTTACATTTGAGTTTATTTAGATAAGCAACTCACAGACACGCTAGCCATGAGTACACTGTATGAGGAAGTTTCAACTTTTTCTAATTAGTTTATACTTACCTACTAGGTAATGATATTTACCTCACCTGCCCTCCTGATCAGTTAATAGTAAATAAATACCGTTGTACCGTAAACATGGTTTAGTTAATAAATAAATAAAGTCTAGTGCCTACTACGATTACTCGACATTAACTCAAGGAATAGCAAATGCTTGCATTTGAATGCTGAGAAGCATAATGTAAATCATAAAGAAGTGAATGTTCACTTTACATGTAAAGTAAAATAGTTTAGCTACGGTACGCCAGAATATTATTTATGAATATTAATGTAACATGTATGAGTTAATAAAGCATTTGCCTGTAATATACAAAAAAGAATGCTTCTAAGTTATTTTATCTATGAATCGATGAGTCTATCAATCAGTCTATAGTATTTTTTTTACTAAAAGGAATTGTGGTAGAATTTCCGAGACAATTACGCGTCGACTGAAGCGCACGCCACTGTTTGTTCATGTCGGAGCGGGCCGGTTGTACAGGGAATTTCTTTCAATCCGAATTTCCCGATACAGCCTTCGTGACTTACTCGACTTCAGCGTGTTGACTTATCACGGGATACAACAACCGTATATAGACAACCAACTTTTGCTTAATAAATTAATTATATATTTTAGAGGTAGGATAGAGGGTATTTTTACAGAGTTTACATATTCCTAGTTTACAATTGCTTTTGAGAATAAACAAACGAATAAGAACATAATATAAAAAAAACGAAACGAAAATCGGTTCAACCGTTTGGGAGCTACGATACTACAGACAGATACACAGACACGTTAAACTTATAACACCCCTCTCTTTTTAAGGTGTGTTAAGTAAAAAAATTCAAGTCTACTTTATTACATGTATGATTTCAGTCAGTTTCAAGGTAGCATGCTGTCATAAATATACTAAACAAAACAGAATTTATGCTCATGGATTTGGATTCAGCAAATAAAACAAAATCATAGAATGTAATTAATGAAAAAAACTTACAAAAATACCATAATCTACAATTAGTTCGATAATTCAAATTTATTAAAGCAAAATCTTCACTAGAGTCGTCTTAATAAGCCATGGTTTAAAATAAAATCCAGGGAGTTTTCCGTAAAATGAAATTAGCCGAAAATGGCGGCGCCATTAAAATTACATTAGCATAAATAAGAGGAATGCTAATCTAAGGAAAATAAATCTTGGGCAAGAAATAAAAATAATCCTCTCGGCCAACTGTTTAATGACGCCATGACAGATTTGCTTAGCGGCCTATTTCACAAATGTCAAAACATTATTTAATTTAATGAATTAAGAAATAATAAAATACTGGGAATCATGCCTATTAATACTATAATTAACTGACAGTTAATATACTGGTGACTTCTAGTTTATGATATAATGTGTTATATTTAATCGAGATAATGATGTTTTCTAGAAAAATCTTACATGGCTCAATCTGCCAGCATTTTTATAAGTAATGCGCTACATTTAATTTAAAATATTTTAATTAATAATAATGTGCATAATGGTTTATGCTAATTTTGCTGAACACTTCATAATAAAATATTCATGTCGTCATAGCAGTGCTAGAAAAGGTATTCTTCGGGGATTGGGCTGTAGCAAAAGCGCTGCCCAAAAGCGTCCATCAGTTAGAGGAAGTTTAACACTCTTTTATTCTAATTACTCCTCAGGGAGGAAACTCAGTGGGTCTCGACTGGAAGGTACCCACTGAATAGGAAACGGTGGATTTGTAGTCCTTGGAGACACTTCTTTAATTCTGAAAGCTGTGATATCCACGCAAAAATTTTGGGTTTAACAGTTCAAATAAATGTTCTCCTTTGGAGATGGATGATGATGAGAATATGATGAACCCATCATATTATATAACAATGCTTTTGATGATTGAATGAAGACAATTTAATAAAGTTGAATTTCTTTAATGAATTCATGTAATCAATCTTCATGTTCAATAAAATAAAATAGTAATAATCTCAACAATCTGCCTAAAACTACAAAAGTTCTAACGTAAATATACTACTACACACAATATGTCTTAGAGTTGTAAACTAAAGCTATAAAAATAATATTTGGACGAACCATTACGAATGAATTGATGACACCGGTGCGCTATAGATTCGCTGAGTCTGGTAGTTCTCTATCGTATACAAGCACCTACACATATTCAGCTGAATTCAATTCAGGCCTCTCACATATTCCACGTGCACAAAAATAGTCGATCCCACTCCGGGACAGAGTTTGGGACGGGGATCGATGGAACTACGCCCTGGAAAAGATGGCGTAATATCACAACAGATGTCGACGACGGTTATGTCAACTGCCCGTCCATTCACGAAACTAATAAAAGATTCAGCATTGTCGTTTGCCCAAAAGAGGGTCCTAGCACAGCATTGGGTGGCAGTGGCGCCCATTTCGGACGGTGTGCGTACGGTTTTGAGGTCATACCGGACCTTAGTCCGTCATTATCGTACGGTATGGTTTACAGTAGGTATGAACACGAGTAGTAACCTCTCGCCTTTTTTCGTACCGGCTTATAAAAAGGGCTTTGTTTTTATCGATATATTTTCAATGTGGTAAATTGGTTTCACAATTTAATCAGTGTAACTATTTAACATACCTGATAAATTTACTGTGTTACTTCCAAAGTGATATGATTATGATTTAATACTTGGTTAATTAATACAAATTGGACAAAGATTATTATTATGTTTATTGAATACTAAGAAACGTCTAAACCAACTAAAATGCAATTACAACTATTAATTTTTCATCCTTAACAACAAAATTACAATTTTAAATGTTCGTGGCGGAGGAGCGGGGTTGTAAAACTTTCTCAGGTCTTATCTAAGTGCCAGTCTGATTCATAAGTTTACGTCAAAACGTAACTTAATAAACGAACAACTAAAGAACTGAATTACACGTTCTTCAGAAATGTCTGCTCATTTTTTAGAACACTTTTGTATACATACTTTATATTCTTATTCCTTGAATCGCTTTATACAAGCTTTGTCCTAGATTTTTGCTTACATTTTCTTTGAGTAAATAAGAGCTTTTTAATTAAATATTGATCTTTGAAACGTAATACAAACCAAAGTATTGATGGCTTATTTTGTTAAGCTGATTGAAGCGCTTTGTTCAGATTTGTAAATGTAGGTAAATATTTGATCACTCAAAACGAGTTTCCATCATGTAAAAACAAAAATCCAAGAAATATGAGATCCGAAAGTTACAGCATAAAGTATATATCAAATAGCAATTGGCAATTCTGGATAGGAAAGGTTCGCCCTATAAAGTACGTGAGGCGGTCAAAAACAAACTTGTGCAATAAATAACCCGATCGGATAAGAGAAAGGTACGCACTCGGCCATTTTATATTCAATAAAAAATGAGATAAACTAAATTGTCTTACGATATAGTCACTTACAAGATTTATTGTGCAAAAACAACATTTGGTTACAATAAGTCTGACTTGAAAGGCATGAATTACCAAAAAAAAAAACTTCTACAGGTGGTAGATTTGATAACATTGATTGGTATGTAATTCAGGGGTAGTAACATCGGTTACCGCTGAGATGGCCGTGGGTTCAAATCGCAATGGGCGCTTTCGGTAAAGGAAAATATCGTAAGGAAACTACAACACTGTGGTATGGTACTTCAATGACTAGTACACTCAAGATGAAAATACTTAGACCATGGTCTATGTGAAAATATGACACCATGCACCAATGTTCCGGCAGTTGTACTTGAGATCCAATTGCCTCCAAGGCATTGTAACACACTGGAAAGTATAGACGACAATAATCGCTTACTATCTGGTAACCTGTATGTGTGCTTGTCAGACTTCAAACATGAAAAAGAAACTCCTTTTTTACGCACCATTGAAATGTGATGCGATACAAAACATTACCTTTGCCATATTCCAACAAAGACAAGATAAAAGTTACTTACAGTCCACTTACAAAATGTATTGTAAATTCAGTCGGCCACAACAATAATTCGTATCCTACCTTATCATTTCAGTTCCTGAATGGGACCTCACATTCCCTTCCCATCCGGACGAGTATTATACAACATAATCGAAATATAAATTTTGCGTTACTGTTTCTAACCTCTCTGGTAACTTTTATTCCCCGGGATAAGGGTCAGACGCTTCTGTAGAGATTAAAAGACATTATTTACCCGTGTACATGCGTAACCAAGCGTCAAAGTTTTATATTTCTGACATGGGACTGAAAGCCAACCTTTTGAACATGTATACTGTTCGCGTTTATGAATGTAACAATTTGCTTTGTGGCTCGCCAATATACCATAATTAATTAATATCAATGTTGGGTTTTTTTTTGTTGTCCTTGTTCTTTCTAGAGTTGTGCATAATTTTTTTTCTTCAAGAAAATATTTTTTATTTTTACTTTTACTTTGAGAAAGTATAGGAATAAGTTAGCTAATTTCTCAGGTACTGTTGAATAATGAATGTAGTTACATTATAGAAATAAGCATTTATTCTATAACATAAATAAATCAGAATCAGCGACAAAATTCTTCTGTTTAAAAAAAATAATGTCCTGATGTAGGTATAACCCTTGCATAACCTGTGATGGCAGTAAAATAGTCAAAATGTAATGACATGTTTATAAACTTACCAAATGACAAGACCTATAAATATTTTCATATTTTTTAAATTATGAAATAATTCATAAAATTATAAAAATAATAGGAAATAACTTTTTCCCGTTAGCCCTAAAATGTAATAAAAGTCACACTTTAATAAAGCATCTAATATCAAAGTGAAATAATCAACGTCGGTTTTAGTAATAAAGCTGAATGTTATGGAACAGAAATGCTGACAACGACAACTCAGTTGACATTATTAAAGATAAAAATAAATTACAATGCTGACACCGGCAAGGCGTTACATTTTGTGTGAACACAGTGTGTATAATAAAAAACAAAAATAAATAATCGATATTCAAGTGATCGCGGTTGACTATGACATAATGTAATAGTGTTTAAAATGTGTTCAGTAAAGTGGGTACAGTTTCTGGTGATGCTAGCAGCTTCCTGGGCCCAGGAAGGCGAGTGGAGTGAAGATGCCGAGGATTTGGGTAAGCTTCATTAATTTTTGACAATAATTTTAAATTAGATTTAATTTCTTTATCGACCAGCCAGACCCCTATTCTTGAGATAACTTTATTATTAACTAGTTTTCCCTGCGGTTTCACCCGCGTTCCCGTAGGATCTTATCATTAACCGGGATAAAAAGTATCCTATGTTTCATTCCAGGGTATCAATCTACCTGTGTGCCAAGTTTTATTAAAATCCGTTTAGCCATTTTTGCATGATTGAGGAACAAACATCCAAACATACAAACTAGTATTATTATCATAGTAGTATTTGTAATATTAATAGTCGAATATGTGTCTAATTTTATTTTCTACTACAGTCGTAATGTATTTAATTTTTTAGATACTCACAAAGTTTTTTCTGTAAATGTCGATTTGTGACATAGACAACGAAGACGCAAAAATTGGTCTTCGATATTTTAAATAAATACACTTAATATAAATAAATTATCAATGCGTATACTGCTATATATTATTTACAGGTGGAATATTTATGATAGCCAAATAACTCAGTGAGAAAACACATTAAAATAGATGTATGACAAGGTCAAACACACATATTAATCTACATCATAATATGAAGAAGGTTGTTGAATCAACGACTAGCCAAGTTAAATACTTAACAAATAAGTATTTGTAGAATTTTCTTTGGATAATGAAAAGAGGCTATTTATTGTCCACAATTATGTACCTAAGATAACGTATTACATTTATAAAACCTATGAGTTGTTTGTATGAGTCGTTGAGGTTTATGAATTCATAATATACTCTCCTGATACAAACCTACATAATAAAGTTATATACTATATACAAATAAAGCGTAGGAATATCTCCAACTTGACGGTAAAATCATTAATCCAGGGATTCAGTTAAGTCTACCCTTTGAAGATGTTTGCACTACAGTGGTCCGCTAGAGACCCAACCAAGAGTCTAATATGATTACTGTACCCGACATGCGAATCATAAATTTTAGATTTTCTAGTAATTTGAACTTAATTTTTATACTTGTACTTAATATTATGATCATCGTAATAAAGTAAAACTGATTATTCCTCGTTATATGTACACAAACAAATGTTTTCTATAATTATGTCCAAGTTAATTGAAATTTCAAAGTCTTTAACTAAATGATTGATATTATTATGTGACTAATCAGTAAAATACTATAGCCGCACGCTAATCACCAGCGCTTTAACGGAAACCGTAATTTGTCTTAATATCAAAGCAATTTTTTTATTTGCATGATTTATGAAAATGGGCCAATATAGAATGACTGTATTTATAACATTACCGTGCCCTGTTCCCTGCCACACCTCACAATGAATCGTCGAAGCGATCAAATGAAACAAAATCGAACAAACTCAAGTGGGAATCGCGCTCAACCCATTAAACGCGATTGCTTGTCGAAAATGAAAATGGGGAAATATATTTTCGTTTGTTCGACGGATCGTTATTCCATGTTTTTGTCTGATTTTTATGCAATCCATCGGGAGCTGCGTTTACACGCAACAAATTGCTCACTTCGATTGAGTGCATCAAATATAATTACTTTATTTATGATATATAAACATATTGAAAGTGCACATTTAATTAAGCCACAGATTAAAATAAATGCAAATTTAAAGATGCGGTCTCGTTTTTCAAATAAGAATAGTTTATGGTGTAGATACATTGCATACAATGTACAAGAAATAGGAAACTGGCGACGCAGCAGCCGTGTGTTTACACATGATCATTTGAAGCCACTTTTGACCCTTCAATAACTGAAAATCTTGCAAACAAAATTTTTGTCCCGTAATGATAACATTTAATCTTAAAAACTATTTCTTACTACTAAAAATAAAAACAATAACATGCGTTTATCATAAAGAAGATACCTAAGTCGATAAGCCTAATAATATATATGTCGGAGCGTTGAAGTATACACTGCGTATCTAACCTTTATTTAAATTAACGCCATCTATCCTTTGTAATGGAACTAGGTAGAATGACAGTTAGTCGTTGATTGGGAACGCCAAGTAATAACTTGGGATGGTTGGTTCGGAGTAGCGGCAACACTGAACAAATGCGATTAGTTAGTAATGGCAACACTGAACGAATGACTGAATTAGTTTTTAAACGATGGTAGACACTGACAGTTGGTTGGCTAACCTGTGAGAGGAATGAGATTGTGAATGAGACCGGTTACAACGATGGGAGCGGTCACTTCTCAACGAGCCCTCGAGCGAACAACTAGTCTGGTGCCTAGAAACTGTCCCACGTTCAGTTGTGTTGAGTTTAATTGTGTTGGAACGAATAGAGCAAGTTAACCTACCTACGATGGTGGAACAGATTCTTTTTGTTGAACCGGCGCGTGGAGTGGTTGGCTGTTGCTCCGAGCCAAACTTCCCGCGTTCCTAATTTCTCTAATCATCTCAATCTCTCTAAATCATAGGCATCCTAGGCTATCGTGTGTTCTGGGTTTGTTAATAAGTGATTGCAGGTGTGAGCCAAGGTTTTGCGAGCATTATCTAATTGCTTTCTTTCTTTCATTCTTTCGGAACAACGATGTCCCGACCCATCGGTGACGAGCCCCCGTGGCGCATGGCGGTTCGACGAGAGCAGCCCAAGGAACGGTTGTGACGTGCGCTCGCGGCTGGAGCACTACGTGACCTCGACTCGGACACTTTATTTCTACCTCCCTATTAAATCTGATTGTTGAATTGAATCTTGTTGCTGGCACTGATGATCCTGACACAATGTACCTGACCATCCTGACACCCCCTTTCCCGACATCAGAAGTGGGATCCGACCCTCTTCCTACATCAGAGGTTGAATCGGATCTACCCACTTGGTTTTTTTTATCGGATTTACTAACTTGGTTATTTTTTATTGGATCTACCCCCACATTCTAAATCAAACTCTTCTTTGTCATGGTTATTCCTTCGGGAAACAATTTATCGCTTGTGTGATACGTTGCCAGTTGTTTCTGCGTGTCGCTGAAAGCCCTACTTTCCATCGTGTGTGTCGTGTTTTCCAGAACAGTGCGGAGCTGAAAGGTAGCCTGTGACCATCAGTTTTTGACGCTGATAGATTCGACAAGTAGTGGATTGTTTTTTTGTAGTTGGTTTTGGTGTTTGTAGTATTGGATTTGGATTTTGGTCTCGTTCAGAGCGTTGGTATGGTTGATTTGTCTGTAGGTGGCGCTTGTCATCGGGTGACCAACCTGCTTGCTTGTCAGACTTGTGGTATACAAAATGAAAAGGCACAACGACCCACGTTTTCAAAACGAAAATGCTAGTGAAGTAAAATTGATGCGTCTGATGGAACAGCGGAACCGTAGTTTTCCGACGCTGATTCAATCCTACCACTGAAATAATGTATCGTGACTTTTCATGTTGTTTCAAGAAGTCTTTGGTGGAACGGCCACCAATTTCACAAAAAACCTGACGTGACCGGATTTGTACTGAAGAGGACTAGGTAATGAAAAGAGTGTTGACTTGTGCTTCCTGAACGCGCCGACAGACTCGGCGATACTTTGGTGAGCAAATTTCATTTTGTTACGAATCTGGTGCCGAGTGTTCACTAATTAAAAAAATCTGTTTCGCATAAAATAAATTTGAAGTTAGACGAATTTATGACCATGTGATAAATGACTAGAATTTGTTTCGCGTAAAATAAATTGGAGGTAGACGAGTGTTCACTAATTAAAGAATCTGTTTCGCATTAAATAAATTTGAAGGTAGACGAATTTATGATCATGTGACAATGACTTTACTTAGATGCCAGCGGGTCACGTACCAGATGTTGATAAGTGTTTTGATGATGATAATGTACAAGCCTAAGTTGTGATAGTGTAGCTTAAGTAGTGAGTCGAGTAAGGGATTCTAACGGCCGTATTGTGTTCGACCGTACCAGTGGTTATTTCGTAGTCGTAGCCCGGTAGAAATCGGTGTCTCTTGAGGCAACTCAAGTAGTCCGTGGGTGCGCGATGCGCGTTTAACTCTGGCGGAGGTCGTGGTCTGAAGAGACCGTAGTGTGTAGTCAGTGGGTGATGCACACGGGCGATCCACTCGATGGATATGCCATTTGATCCATGCGCTGGATGTGAGCAATGCGATTGCTGGTCGGCTAGAGTGCCGTGGCGTTAGAGGTTTTACTCGAAGAGTTTCTGTTAGCTTGGCAGTTTGTGTTAAAGTAGAGTTTTAAAGTTTGATTCGAACGACTATGGTACATGGCCCAAGGTAGTGATTGTAGTATTTTCGATTATTCCCAATTTTACCGTGTTTAATACTGAGTAGAGATTGATAACATTGGTGTTGAGATTTGTTTTGACTGGTTGAATACTAAGTAGTAAAATTAGCATCTCGTGTAACTTAGTAAATTTTTGTTATATTCTGTAACGTGTTAGAACAAATGAAGTGACTTGTTGAACAAACCTGGTTTAAGATTATTCTGATAGAGGCTCGAGATTATCTGGGCTGTGTTGGTAACCATATGGGGGTTACGTGAAGACCGTGAGGAGGTCGTTTGGTATGATGCCACTTGGGCCAGGAATGGCCGAACGACTAGAAAGAGTACTGTGCGGGAATTTCTTTTGATTCCAGGTCACCGAGTAAAGAAGTATAGAGGAGCTGGCACAAGGCAATTAGGTCAGGTGCCTCAATTAGGTCATGACGTCACAGCGGGCGGGGCTTGCGATCCCTAGTATCGAGAGAACCGTCACCACGATCAGCTCGTGTTTCGTACACCACACGAGGACGTGTGATCATCAGGACGGCCGTGTCGGAGCGTTGAAGTATACACTGCGTATCTAACCTTTATTTAAATTAACGCCATCTATCCTTTGTAATGGAACTAGGTAGAATGACAGTTAGTCGTTGATTGGGAACGCCAAGTAATAACTTGGGATGGTTGGTTCGGAGTAGCGGCAACACTGAACAAATGCGATTAGTTAGTAATGGCAACACTGAACGAATGACTGAATTAGTTTTTAAACGATGGTAGACACTGACAGTTGGTTGGCTAACCTGTGAGAGGAATGAGATTGTGAATGAGACCGGTTACAACGATGGGAGCGGTCACTTCTCAACGAGCCCTCGAGCGAACAACTAGTCTGGTGCCTAGAAACTGTCCCACGTTCAGTTGTGTTGAGTTTAATTGTGTTGGAACGAATAGAGCAAGTTAACCTACCTACGATGGTGGAACAGATTCTTTTTGTTGAACCGGCGCGTGGAGTGGTTGGCTGTTGCTCCGAGCCAAACTTCCCGCGTTCCTAATTTCTCTAATCATCTCAATCTCTCTAAATCATAGGCATCCTAGGCTATCGTGTGTTCTGGGTTTGTTAATAAGTGATTGCAGGTGTGAGCCAAGGTTTTGCGAGCATTATCTAATTGCTTTCTTTCTTTCATTCTTTCGGAACAACGATGTCCCGACCCATCGGTGACGAGCCCCCGTGGCGCATGGCGGTTCGACGAGAGCAGCCCAAGGAACGGTTGTGACGTGCGCTCGCGGCTGGAGCACTACGTGACCTCGACTCGGACACTTTATTTCTACCTCCCTATTAAATCTGATTGTTGAATTGAATCTTGTTGCTGGCACTGATGATCCTGACACAATGTACCTGACCATCCTGACACCCCCTTTCCCGACATATAAGATAACTTTTATGTGAAAATTTGCCAAGCCAAATCTTGAGCTTCAATTTATCCTATGTTATGTAAATAATTCGACTGTTCTTTGTGAATTTATATTTTTAAATAGCAGACATTGTTAGCAGGTAAACAAAAAATTGTGTTAAAAAATTATTTTTGAATTTTGTATGTTCCTATAAATATATTTCAGAATTATCTAAAGAACTTGGTACCCATTTAGATCTCAATTCTTTTGTCGGCCAAGTTGACAACCGCATTTTGATAATATTGAACTAGGCTCTCATTTTCACATTTATGTTTTTGATGGGTTTAATATTCTATCTCCGTTACGTGATTATTATGCGCAACATTTTTTCGCAATTCAAAAGAGTTACGTGTTTTCCATCTAGCTGCCACATACATTTAAATTAATAGTGAATAAAAGCGCAAAACGATAATCATTGCAGTCATTTTAACACAACATAATTTTGCAATGTGCCTTTCTTGTAGGATATGCATTTGAAGAATAATAATTCTAAAGAAATATAAGGTCTAAGTAACGACTTGAGGTACGTCTAAATGTAAACGAGGAACTTGCTCAAGTTCGATTTCTCGTTTGGTTGCCTGCGAAAGGAGCAAAAAAGCGACCCAATTAAAAAGTGTTCATGCATGGGTGAGTCTATTCGGCTCCAATTTTATTGGAACGATTAATTTTATTGCGAAAATTTCTGGACAGCGGAACGAATGGAAAACGAGAGTCGGCCGAGGTGGTTTCACCGACCTTTTGTGGTTGGGCGATGGATGGGTTTGTTCAGTACCAAATCTAATCAAAAGGCATGGAGCCGAAAAAGTATTCAGCTCTGCTTATTGTAAACGTGATGAATGAATTGAAAATTTAATGTAATTGGAAACCGCTTGATGATCGAACGCGAATCGATGCCGGCATGTACGACAATAATAAATAACAGTCACTAAATATATATCTTGTTTCGGGTTGCTGGCTTCGTTTTTCCTTATTTTTTTGCTTCTTGCTTACTGAAGATTCGGGATTATTGGTGTGAAAAATCTAAAGATAGAAGACATAGTATTAATATTGGATAAGAAAGCTACGAACAATTATTTCTTTATTCAATGAACCATGGAAGATTTTATTTAATTATTATAATAGAGTATACTTTTAATATTGTTAATAGAATAAAAAAGCATCCTGTATTTTAATGATACCGATCAAGAGGGTCAAACATAGATCATACTAAGTATTTAATACGAAATTACGGTATTCCATTTGAATATCCAGTTTTACAATATTTAAATGACTTTCCCTCCGTGTCCTATAACCGTAATAATCAATAATATTCACTCAGTATTTTTTTAATAGAGAAAAATATATTAATTTCAAGTGGCTTTCTAACCCTTACGCGTCTTTTTTCATTAATACCTAAACATAGAGGCAGCTTGTGAAAAACATAAATAGCTAAATAAGCTAATCACAAACAAGAATAAATAACTTATGGTAATAAATCATTTCTACGATCAACTTTAAGTACAGGAAAACAATAGGTACGAGCTCACTAATGAAAGTGCAAATTATTTGTTCACGTCATGCTCACGAAGTAAGAACTAAAGAGTACAACCACGGACACAAAACTGTTCAACACAATCAGTAAGGCTGTGACTACACTGACACCTATTGGCTGTTTTATCCCAATCTAATTACATAATGTAATAACTACCAAAATTAGTTTGTCTCGTATGTCTGTTCTATTTGGTTTATTTTCCAATGAATTTCCAAACCGATTTTGAAAAAAATGTAACGCGTATGAATCTACGGCCTTGTAATATAGATTCGTAAGTCAATGCATTCGCACACTTGTACAGTATAATAAAATTGCATTCGTTTGAACAATTTTCAAATGCTAGCAATCTCTGTATAACCATAAGCGATTCCCAGAATCCACAATGTTCACGGCAAGCTTTATTTACATTGTGGTTCGCGTTTCGCGTGAACGTTACACAGTAGGTATCTTATGTGTCGGCAAGCCTACTGGTTTAAATGGAAACGGATTTTTAACCTTTCCGTTGAATTGACGAGGGACAAACTGTAAAATTGTTGCAAATTGGATACCATTAAACATTTCACCGTACTCATTACCTTATCAAATTAATCAACATTAACCAATTCGATTGCAAGTTTCTGTAGTTTTAACCTATAACATAGATACCTATAGCACATCACTCGAATAGGATTTCCAGTTGCAGTGAATGTGGTTACGGGTAGCATAGTGATTAGGTTTAAAGTACAATCATGTGCACATCTATTCTGTTCGGTCAGAGTGAGTAACAGCAAACTTGTGCGGGTATGGTACGAGTAGGTCAGGCCCGAGGCTCGCGACGTGTCTCCACAATAATTTTATTAATATTACCCCCGGAAGCCTGTCACGCGCGAAACCTCCGCTCGTATATCTTCACAGCCGAGGAAAAAATATGATATATTGAGAGAACGAGAGACGTAAGAGCTTTTCTTAGCTTCCCTTCACTGAGTTTAGCGTCTTTTTAGTGTACTTAAAACCTTGCACTACACGTCTCACTAGTGGAAAGTTTCTTGTAAAACTATAAATTTCTCGCTTGAGATGTTGAGTTAGGTTTTCAATCGAAATATAAAAAGGAAATTGAGTTTATAAGCCGATAGCTATTGATTTTAATCACATTCGCATATTATATCGATTGGGATACAATCTAACTGAGGATTAATTATAAATAATAATTAATCTGTTGACTCGCGTCATTAACCTGTCAAGCAACTCGTCACAGTTTCCAAAATTTCAAAATTCGCGCCCAATTTGAAGTAAATGTCATTATCCCGATTGTCCCATTTGAGAACCAAGTGGTGCGGACTCTGAAACCCCGATTGTCCCAAGAAAAAACTGACAGGTTAATTGATGAGATAAATATTTTAAATTGAAATATTGAGAAAAAATGGTTGCGATTTTCTTTTTCTTTTTTTAATTAATATAATACTTTACAGATACTAATGCCCAAAAAACTGTTTTATGTTTAACACGATAATATTTGACGATTTTTTTACAGTAATCTTATTTAAAAAAAAAACCATATTTTAGCTTAAATATAAATAACTTTTTAAGACTATATAATACCTGCATAGCTATATGTGTAGCCTACCTTAAGTTTGTAGCAATTTATCACATGCTGTATGCGGTATCATAAACATACATTATTAAAGTCTTAAAGGGTTACTTCGTAGATGGTATTAAAATAACGACCAAACAGACTGTGCGAATAGGTACCTAAGTACCTACTAGAATTTTAGTTGTAGCTAACAACTTATCAAGTTTCTAGTTAAGTAGAAACACTTAACAATGTCTGCAAGTCTACCACCGCGCTTAACTCTTCAACAGTTTTAGTATAAAAGCGTTGGTTTCAATAATTACAGAGGCGTGTATTTGCAAGGTTTAGAGCTTATTTACACATCGGTACGAATTTACGAATGTAGAGAATTTTAAGATGTTGTTTTATATTGTACAGTCATCAAGATAATCATTTATACAAATACTAGCTGTCCCCCGCGTTTTTACCCGCGTTCCCGATGGATCTTATCTTTTCCCGGGACAAAAAGTATCTTATGTTTTATTCTAGGATAAGATCTTGATGTGTGCCAAGTTTAATTAAAATCCGTTTAGTAGTTTTGCGTGTAAGAGTAAGATAGATCGTTACATTGAAAAAAAAAATCAGATTTATAATAGTAGTTTTATAGCGATGATAGCTTAGTGGTAGTGACGTCAGATACCGCGGCAATGGTCGTGGTTTTGAATCCTACAAGAGCTTGAGCTTTTGGTGAAGGAAAACATCGTGAGGAAACCATACATAGCACGGTAGTAGGGTGTTTTTTAATACTGGACTGGCTGGCTACCAACTTCACTACTTAGTATGTTTCGACAGCTGCACTTGAGAGCCAGTTTCCTTCTACGCTTTGTGTGCTTACCACCTACGGCCACATCATCACTTACCATGATGAAATTGCGGTCAAATACAAACTTATCCAAAGTAAGATAAATGTAATACACAAGACTACAAAATGTCCGCATAAAAAATAATTGCCAAATTTGAATTAAATATACATTAGCAGAATTATTAGTTTTGAATACTCATTTTATCGTAGGCACATAATCTCCAACAACAAGCTAAAAATATTGTTTTATTTTCTTTTAATGATTAGTTGTATTTATTTTGTTGTTTTCTTTATTGAAACCAATTTCGGAAAAACTTAAAAGAATTCATGAACTTCGTAGCTTCTAAATAGAATTATGCGAGTAATGGATACCTACACGAAGCCGAAGTGTAGTCATATTTCTTTTATTATTCAAGACCATTCGTAGAAGCTAAAATTGTCGATACTAATCCATTTTACTTCCGACGAATAAGACGGAATACCTCTAATGTAATTTTAGTTACCAGTAATTTGGATCGAAATATACATTCAAGGATATTTTAGTTCAAATCGTTATTAAGTGAACTGCACAATTGTATTGATATGAAATATTTTTTATTCAAATAAGGGTCCACAAGCACGTATGTATGAGTTTCCATAGTTGTTTTCGCCATGATAGTGTACAGAATATAGAAATACGTAAAAGTATTATACAGGTTACAGGGAAAGTAACATGAGGTCATTACAGATTTGACTCTAGAATATTTCGACATATTCGACTTATAATAATATTTTTGAAAATACCGCCCCCTGGTGCAACTATTTGTTTTTTTTTCATGGGTCCTCTCCTCTACTACAAGCTGTTAACGGATGTCGGTCGACTTTCCCTGTATAGAGGCTGGGATACGAGTCAATCATGAAATGACTTTAATAAGTTTATGGGTATCATAAGTGCCTCATATAAATGAATGATTATTTCCTTACATGGACTTTAAGAAAATATCACACCCACATTCCTGAAGGATTCAGTTTTTCTTGGATTTTATTCACATATATTTCTTGGTTTTATTCAAGTTTTTTTTTTATCTCAATGCCAAGTTTCATCCAAATCCGTACATCCGCCACGGTGCTAAGTGCTAACAAACATACACAAATATTTGCATATATACCTCACTAGTTGTCCCCCGCGGTTTCACCCGCATTCCCAAGAGATCTTATCTTTTCCCGGGATAAAAAGTATCCTATGTACTTTTCCAAGGTTTCATCTATCTCTATACCAAATTTCATGTAAATTGGTTCAGCGGTTTAAGCGTGAACAGACAGACAGACACACTTTCGCATTTATAATATTAGTATGGATTCTATATGATGTGAGATTATGGAGCACACAACTGTTTATACTGAGATTTTTCCCATTCAAAAGGTCCTTTATTCGCGATTTACAGTATCAAGCGATTCAAGCCTGACATTAATTAATTAAGTAGTTAATACCTTCGATATATCCATTGTCACAAGGCACAATTGCATTTTGTCTAAATGAACGGTAATTGAATTCGGAAACGTCATTAGGTACGATTTGGATGAAAATGTATTATTAGATTTTTTTTACTTTCCAAGTTTATCTAGGTCGTTCCCGAAAAAAATAGTTTAATCCGTAAAGGTAGTATTCGTGTCTAGAACAATAATCCACACGGGGCGGGCGGAGACACGTGTGGCACACAGGTATCGCGTATCGTGACACGCCGCCACCACTCACAAGCTCACATTCGGCACCGCAATAATGAGTGCCGCAATTCTTTAGTGCCCTCCAACACGACACAATCTTTGCGGCCACGTTATAGCCACCCATTACACCAGCAAACCCCCAATCTAATATAATTTATATTTCCGATACATTATGCGTGACATTCAACGTCGAAACTCGGGGCTAAGTCAGAACAGCTTTATTGTGAAATTATTCTAACTCAAACGCGGCGGTGACATCGAAATAAAGGGGCGGGACCGATTCGGAATTTCATTTCTTCTTTCTTATCTTAATGCGAGTTGACGTTTTGTCGTGTCTTGCTGAGATTACCTATTGTTTCTCTTGTTTTCCTTAGCGTTGCAACGCGAAAGACAGTAACTTTTTCATTTCCATTACATTAAACTAATTCTTCCCTAAAAAATGTTATCACGTAAGAATGATAAGGTTATCATATTATTATGTTCTTATTGTTATTGTATTTTTAATACCATCTGCAAAGTAACTTTGATTCATTTAGGAACTATGACGGTCTATTCGAGTTTATCGATTGAAGTAATACGACTGATTTGATTTTAATACTATCATTGTTAAGTTGGAATGGTTCCCTGGAAATGTTACCATAATTTAATACTATTACCATGGTTGATAATTTAACTGCTTAAAGTACAGCTATAGTTGTAATTCGTTTGGTAATATACTTTTATCTAAACTTAAAATATACTTTATCCAATAAATTTAACTTAAGGAACAGCAAGCTAAAATAATTAATGAAATAGAGATTGCTTGATAAAAAACATATTACGATAATTTTTTGGCACAGCTTGCTGTAATATAAATAGCGACAAGGTTTCAAGGTTAGAATGTATACTTCCCAGAGTTATATATAATTTTCTAGGTCGTAAAAAATCCTACACAATTTATACGGTCTTGGTACAATGCATACTGGGTCCTAGTAGCAAATTGATACAGGACTAGTACCGTGAGACCAAGCAATCCGTCTTTATTAGGGTAGTCTTCACAGTAAGTAAATTGAAAATTCCTCCTAAGTATGACTGATGGTGTACATTACTTGGCCCCAACACGATGACAGTTTTTCCTTAAAGAAAGAGGATTATATCATGCGGTGTG
Source organism: Ochropacha duplaris (assembly GCA_951361185.1). NCBI lineage: Eukaryota > Metazoa > Arthropoda > Insecta > Lepidoptera > Drepanidae > Ochropacha > Ochropacha duplaris. The sequence continues at coordinate 5,350,599 of OX592707.1, read as the reverse complement.
GAAACGGAGCGTTTTAATATTACGCCTATTTATATTCATGGTTCCTTTATCGCCTAAGGAAAGGGAAGCCACGAATCATAACGATGTAAGTACAGAAAAACAGTGATATTCACTTACGAATACTTTTTCTTCACGATTATACTGAAGCGGAGCTTGTTACCCCGAGAGACTCGGATGCGGTGAGCGCGAATGTTTTGTGTCGACGATTTAGGGAACCGAAATTAGCTTTTCGTCTACTGTGCTCTACATAAGTATGCATTCTATGCATGCATGCATTTAATCTAATAAGCATCTTGACTGCAATGGGACCGTAACAAGTACATATGAGCTTAAGTTAGTATCTAGATATTCTAGTGTTTTGTAGATTATAGTTTATGTGAATTCATAATACCTAACAATATCCTCCTTAGAACTCGAATGGTTGTTTTATTTTCAATACATATAGTCTCAAATATTATCTTTTATTTACAAAATAGTAAAAAATATAATTCCTCACGTTTAAGTAGAAAATCGTATAATATATTATTACCATATTAAACGGTAAACTACGAGGTTTTTGTTTTTTTTTCGTATAATTTAAGCTGCTAAAAATAATATCTACTACTATGTGTTACATATACTATATGTAGATATATGTATCGCGTTTGTTAGTAACATCACCAAGGTTGTCACAAACCTTATATGATAAGTTACTTAATTCACATATTATAGACTAAATTCTTAGAAAGTATCGTCACTGACCAAAAGCATTCCAGCAAATGGAAACTAGAACAACAAAAATGATGCATGATAGTTAATAAATTTTTTACACAATTGATTTACAATTACTTGTTGTTTTTTTGCTTTTTGCTTAACTTCTTGCTATACCTACTTATTAATTTATTTGTTCGAAGGTATTTACAGTAATACATATTGTATTCTATATTCTTATTTATGGACAATGTCATAACAATAAAATAATCTCAATATTAGGTACTAAAACATTACAGTCCATAACTCATAAAAAAAAAGCTGTGATTGAAATGAACAAAGAATAAAAAAAATATATTTTTAAAAATCAAAAATAAAAAACATGCAAAGAAGACAGTTTGTAAATATTATTTAGGTACTAATTAGGTATAAATGTTATTTAATGTTTTGTCTGATTTGTTTCAGTATCAACGGTAGACGTTGATGCGGTACTGGGACGCACAGCGTCACTACCGTGTGACGTCACCCCGGATGCCAATGAGGACCGAGTCTACATGGTGCTCTGGTTCAGGGCTGGGAAAGCCACGGGTGGCAAGCCTATATACAGGTTAATATTTAATTATAGATAATACTTAATTTCACAAAAGGTTTAGTAAAATCATCTTAGTAGAAAACCTGTCACTTTGTAGGTGCCTATCGATAAAATACTTCAGTTGTGCTTAAAACCTAGTTTCTAGACTTTGTTTTTAGAATTTGTTTTACTATAATTTTACCATGCTAAGTGAGCGATCATGTGGCACTTTTAATGTGATTATTCTGGCGAGAATAAGACCAAACGCAAACCTTTATACAAAGTAAAAGAGAAGGAATTATCGTTATGTACACTGGTGCTGAACCTTACTACGTCGTTGAAAGTAAATACGTATTTATTAAAGAACCTTGGCTTCAAAGTAAGTCGTTTTTTATAGAAGCAACTATAAATAAATGAAACTATATAACAACGGGGAGGTTAATATAGCTACATTTACTGATTCAATGCTTCATATTTGTTTGCTATAAATTTTTCTATTATAATTTCTAATAGTCTTTTTATGTTATAATATAGATTAGTTAGTTTATATGTTATAGTAGGTAGTACTTATATTGTTCTTTTATTTTTGTGTGTTTTATATTGTATATTTCTGTAGTTGTTGTTAATCCAAATTATATTTATAAGTTTAAGCCCTTCTATATCATTAGGTACACATGTAATGATAGTTAAGGAGTTTGTAAATAAATAAAAATAAATAAATTTAATCGTATTATGATTTTGATATTGGTAGTAATGGAAATACTATTAAGTGGTGGTTTTGCGTTTACAAAAGCAACCTTCCGAACCGTGCATTAGAGTCTAGGCTATTCATAAGTGCTTGTAAAGGCCTATTTGAATAAAAAAACATTTTCATTTTTTCACTTTCAATTCAGATATGAAGCTTAGATGGAGCAAATGTGGTGAAATGAAGCCTCCTGATTTCCTAGATACCCCTGTAAAAACTTTAATTTGATAGCTCATCTATCTATGTATAATTTATGTAAGGAAAATAACTATCTTCAAATTGTAAGGAAGAAATAATTAAATTTTCTTTAATTTTACCGACCCACATCAATTTCATGAATTTTCTGTAAACAGTTTACTCTTAATCTCAGGAGCTTGATATTTTGCCCTAAGTTTTACAAATATTTATTTAAACTTTAACTTAATTATATCTCGGTAGGATTAAAGTTAAACAAAACATTCATTGTGGGTACGCTAATAATTTGTGGGGCTAGCTCGTAAGAAAATCGTAATGTTACATTGAATTTGACTTAGATTTTTTGAAATTTCTTAATATTTATGTGACTCTAGAAAATGAAACTTATGTGGCCAACCATTGACACATTTGAAGGCCCGTATGGGGTCTAAACTTTGTAGAATTCTAAATAATGTGAGCCAATTCAATAAAATTTATTACCATATCCTTATGCTCACGCCGATACATATTTAGGAAGCTACACAAGTTTGGTCCATACTAAAAAATTATGAATGAATATTATAAAATATAAAATTAAATATTTTACATTGACTTGAGGCGTATGTTTATTGTGCCTTTCGACAAACAACGTAGCTTCTCTGTCTTGCTCAAGTAGATCCTTCTTTGGTCCGTTAACAAAATAGATTGGACCATACGTTGTTCTTATCGCCTCCATTTTGTTCCTCTGCCACAATGCATCCCATGTCTTTCGCTTTGTAGTTCTTATCTTTACCACAAATTGCCTATATATGTGGGGTCTTTCGGAATAATTGTATACACAGATATTTTTTCCTAAGTATCTATATTATAATTATAATATGATTCTGAACACAAAAGACACGTCATATTTAATTTTTTGTGTATGGATAGAGTTGAAAGAAAGAAACAAATTAATTTCGACATAGGTACCTACACAACGTTACAAAGACCTTACACAATTTATAATGGGAACAAAAATTACAGACACAAAAAATAATCTTAATATTGTATGATGTTGAAAACGATAACGACTCAGTTTTATTTTGAGATAAGTAGTTGTACATAACTCTGTACTAAAACATAAACAAAACAACGAGAAGAAAATCATGGTTACAAGAAAATACGACAGAGATAGCCTAAAAGTAATCCAGCAATTTTCAATTTGGTTGGTTTAAGCATTCTACCGTGCATACAAAGCCATGTCAGCATTTCCCCGTCAAAAATTTAGACAAAACAAATACAGACCAATACAATATCTTCTTGCATGTTACTCAAACAAATGAAAGTTACTTAGATTTATAAATAATCTTGTGTTAAATCAAACATTAGTTAGTTAATCCAAAGGTTCATACCTTACGCATGAAAACAGTACTCAGAAAAATTCAAAAAAAAATGATAATTTTAATATTTTCTCTTAACAATTAACCTTGAATGTTGTAAATTCCCTAATGTTGAGGATGGCTAAAAGCTAACTAATTTATCAAATGCCTTAACTGTGTAACGTTTTACAAATAAACTATGAATAATACAAAGCATTGTGTTTCTATGATAAATTATTATTATTATTTTATTTACTATCTTAAAACTCACCAAACAAGTCACTAAAACCTTTGTGTCTATATTTTTCTTAATATTATATTATATAAATAATATCAGACGTGACAGACTCTGTCCTGCACTGAAAAAACCTAGAACTCAATTGCAGCGCCACCTACCAGGTCAAATTGTAAATTTAAATCAATCTCGAATCAATTTGATCACACACGCAAAATTTCATCTAAATCCGTCCAGCCGTTTAGTAGGAGTTCAGTTACGTACACACAAACAGAAGAATTAAACATAAATAAATATTCGTAGCACTTTCGTAGCACATTTGTAGACTGTAGAACTTACTACGAATATGAAATGTCACGTAGAACTTATTGGGCTACAAATATTCAACAAAGTTCCAAGTAATTTTTATCCAATGAATAACTGTAGGTAAATTTAGATTCTGTGATTGCAAACGACCATTGATATTTTTTTACTCATAATGAGAACTGTGAGTGTGTGAGTGAGGTCATTGCAATTGTAGTCGCATAGCTTTGCTTACTTGCTCTACTATTGCTCTCAAATACAAGTAGATATTTGAAGCACTGAATTTGAGTGGTTATAATGCTGCATCACTGCGTCGACAAAGCTACGAACGTGTGTATTTTGGCATGACACAATATCCAACTTCCACAGTTGGAGTTCTTAACGACAGTGACTGTACAGCATCAACATTATATCTAGTAGGTTTTGCGCATTACTGTACCAATTATAAGATTAAGAAACAATGCACCTGAAATATATAAATAGGTCTGTACCTGAGCATTAAATTATAATATCAATCAAACAAAAAAAATATTTAAATCGGTTGACAATTGGCGGAAAAATGATGAACATACATAAAAAAATACATACAGTCGAACATATAACTTCCTCCTTTTTTGAAGTCGTTTAAAAAGTAAGTCTATGTTTAAAAAAATTGACTAACAGTATTTTTTTAATTGTAGCATATTATAAAGAAAACTAAACCAGTCATATGCGGTGATAACTACTCTAAAATATTTGTCAATTTGACTGAAAACCAGTTTTTCATTCATTCACTGTAGGGATTCATGCTCATATTTCTTTAGTTTGAAAAAAGGCTCATGTTTCACCAAAATCTCATCTTGGTAAGTGACCAATATTGATGATCACAATAAAATCCTAGTTGAGAACTGATTCTCAAGTGAGCTGCACTTGAACCGGTAGATTGTGCCGATAAGTGCTCGGTGACAGATTTTCAACTAAAAAAAATTGCCACCACCAACTTTTGTTTTATAGAAAAGTTGAGATAACACGTATTTTCAATTTAACGAAAACAAAATCAAATATAAATTTCATAACGATAACACAGATAAAAAATATAGTTTTTTCTTTCAATTGCTACAATTTATACTTAGCCATAAAAAAATAATTTGATGCCTTCAATTTGTGTAACAGTAATAAAAAATAATTTGTTTATTTTTACTCATTGAATAGGCTTATGTTCAACTACATATATTCTCACCATGGTATGTGATGATATGGCCGAAGGTGGTAGGCACACAAAGACTAGAAAGGAACTCTCTAGCGCACCTCAATGTATGTAACGAAGAAATAGGTTTCCACAAAATACAAAGAGTAAAAATCCAACCCAATCCAAAATTGGCGTACAAAAAAAAATATTATCTTTTTAGGATTATGTTACATACAGCAAATAAACATTTCCACTAACGCCAGCGTAAATATGAAATATAAGATACCATCCCAGACAAAATGGCGGATTGATTTACCGTAGCCGTCGGAAGTCGGATCTTCGGGCGGTAGGGACTTCCGTATAATATGTTGCTACGATTGTATATCGTCTGACTGACCCACTGACAGGATTGGATTGATGTTGTGAACCAATTTGAACCGTATTTCATTTGTACTTCAGTTCAATATCGTCCGCGTGAGGTTGAGTGGATTGAGCTATCGGATCGGGATCACATCGTAAATGTAACAGGTATATTTTTCATATTTCATGAAGCTTATCGTAGAAAAAGCAAAAAATATAGGTACACACTAGTGATGTTTAGACGTATTATTTCAGTCAAAATTAAATAATATAATAACAATAACCTATAATTATTTCCTGTAATCACTAGCATAATTACAACGAATCACAATTATGTTTTATAATTTGATGTAATAGCTTAAATTTTAACTGGAGCTGTATCTGTAATATAATTAAGAAGTGTACACCTATCGATTAATATTATTAATTTATTTCTTACTTGGCTATGGGTACACGATTTTATGTAGTCATTAACCTAACCTTACGTCATCTAAAATATGTATGTATCTGTCTCGGTTGTTAGAATAATTACCTATAATATTTTTACATACATGTAGGTATATAATTTTCATTCATTTTGTTAAAAATAAATTTTTTAAATGTTATCGTAAAAAATCAGTATTATTTAGAAAATGATTTTTGTTTGTCTATAGGTATTATTTATATTATATGGTATAATAAATTCTACTTAAATAAAAATTGCCAGACTATAATTATGAACAAGATCGTTTAGTAAACTATTATAAAGTCTCTTTGAAGCTATACAAAATACAATCTTGTTAATGAGAGCAGTTACATTGGGGGTTAAAAAATCCAAAGTAAAATTACAACTTGATAAAAAAAGTGAAACTCCATATTAAGTTGAATCGCGAAATATTTTTATGTATGTAGATGGTGGACGCCCGTTCGTTTAGATATACAATAGGAGTAATTACATAAATAACAAATAATACTAACACAGTGAAACGTCGTTACTTAATTACCTAATTCATACCTACTTACAATGATATTATAAGTAAAAAGGTTCATTTTTCAAAAATGACCGTGATATGGCACTCTAACGCACACATAAATAACTTAATATTGCAACATCCACACTACATTACGATATCTAATAACATACGACGGCATTTCTGGTTGTTTTGGTCACTTTAACTTAAAATAATAAACCGAGTGCAATAAAAACTTATTGCACTCGGTACGTGAAGTGCTATAAAGTGGTCATTTCAAAGTAGGCTAATTAGCCACTTTTTAACCTCCCGCTTTTGGAGCACTTATAAGCTATCTACACCCTTTTTACTAATAATATCATTGCATACGAATATAACACTCCCCTTTTAAAATACGTAACTTTTAAAATAGATGAAATCAATAATATCTGAAACGTTTACAAAATAAACATTTCAAACTAGCACAGCATAATAAAACGTTACAAAGGCAGATAATCAAATGAACAGTTAACATTTTAATTGGATGTTATCCACGAACGGTACTTACGGCCATCGGCGCCATGAATGTAAAATACGCAAGCTATTGCGGCTTCGGGATCACGCACACGTTGTAAACCGGGATCTGATATAGAATCTACTATAGAATAAATATATTTACTGTCTGAGGCTCAGACCAAATAAAAAAGGTAGATAGAGTCTTGCGCACTTAAAGTGAAGCACAGTGAAGGAAGCTGAATTTGTAAAAGGAAGCCGATCGCGTTCCTGTGCGACGCGAGTAAAGCGGGATAACGTAAGTGCAGGTCACGCACATAACTTCGTGCACGATGCTTCACTTCACTTATAACCAGGGGATTGCCAATGTGTTGTACACTTTATTGCACTGCCTTAAAGGCAACTGACTCTCAAGTGCAACTACTGAATTCCTCACGATGTTTTCCTCCTACGAAAGCTCAAGTTCATTGTAGGATTTGAACCCACAACCTTCGCCGAGGTATTTAACGTTACTACCACTGAGCTCATTTGTAGTGCTGGTAATTGAAAAAGATTATAATTTTAAAACATTTAATATAAATGAATTAAGTATTGGTTTATTCTGCAATCAATTATGTTACTAAAATATAATCCAATATAAAAATAACCGTTTTCTACATTGTTATGTAAAGGTATCTTCCAAAAATATTTTTCTCAAGGATTATTATAAGAACGACCCGAAAAGGTACCGAACTACGACATCGAAGATATCATATATTCTTCTATAACAACATAGGTATAAGGCACTTTAATATTGCCATTAACGTTGAGGAGTTCAACTAATGCCCTAGTATAGCAACTTGGCCGCACTAATATGGCTGGCTGCCCCATCTCGGTCATTAATCACCAGGCGTCGTTTAGCCCTATTATTAGAGTAACAGTGGACGGCTTTTAAATATCTACCTCCTGACCGATAAACGTCATCAAAGGCGATAACTGTATGCCGGTAGAACTGTTTCAAATCGTTCGCTGTGCAATTTCATTCCAAATAGATTGAACAAAAGCTGTTTTCTATAACCGATTCACTGGTCGCACTTTTGTTATATTAAAGACTAGCTTTCCGCCCCGCGGTTTCACCCGCATTCCTAAGGTATTTTATCTTTTCCCGGGATAAAAAGCCTATGTGCTATTCCAGACTATAATCCATCTTTGTGCCAAATTTCATCCAGATCCGTTCAGCCGCTCTGGCTTGATTGAGTGACAAACATCCTCACATTTATAATATTAGTGGAATATAGTGGGATTGTCGAGGTATATGTTTTATTTTGTTGGTATGGATCATCAAACCAATGGACTGAAATAATTATCGTAAGTGCTTTTATGCGTATGGTAATCAAATTTAATAATATTAAAAATAACCTATTTAAACATACATACACTCGAAAAACATAACCCTCCTTCTGGTTGGCTACGTTGAGTAGATAAGTAGAACTGCATTGTATTGTCACCGTAAAGCACCAAAAATGGTTTAAAATTCAGTTGCAAGTTTTAACCCACAAGTATACTTACCTAGTTAAATAAATGTTTATACACGTAATTTATCTTTGTACCGATTGTACCTCTATTTATCCTAAATTTAACTGTAACATTTAATTTACAATAAATAGAGTAGGTAAGTATTTACTTTTTTGACATGAATTTTTAATTATCATTTAGAAAACCATTAAATGGAATAATCGTTTAAAACAGTATTTCAAGAGACTAATGATACAATAATTGTAAAACGTATGTTTTAAAGACATTGACCTTATGAGCGTCTACCAAGCTACAGAATTTGCGGTTACCTTGTGTCGCGAGTACTTCAAAGGATCTTTGTAAATGTAGGTGCTTACATTATTTATATAAACAATTTATTTTATAAAAGACTCGATAAAACGAGACCTTTTTTATCATTGTTAGAAACTTTTCCATCAAATTATAATTAGGTTTTCACTGCAACCAACAGAATGTCATCAAATATTTTAATAAATACCTAACAGTGTGGTGTTGGTACTTATCTTTCCTTTTTCCTGCCTCTTTTAGTGTCTATAATGATCAGAAAGTCACAAATAATTCTACTCGTATCAATGTCAACACATTAACAATTAACGAAGTGGGTTACGTAATAGTTTAGTAAGTAGGTAACGTTAATATGTCTGATTAAAGAGATAAGTTCGCGTGAGCACAGTCGTTGTTTATTTACATCTACAATTTATCGCCTTGCCTACAGTTTACAAATTCTTAGGTAGGAAGTATTACCTATATACGTTAGTTTTTTATTAACTAACTAGTAATACCACATGAATCTTATTTAGTTTTTTTCTTATTTCGTAGTAGGGAACTGGCTCTCAAGTGTCACATTTTTAACTAGTTATTTTTTACTACCGTACTATTTCCTCAAGTTTATTATAGGAATCGATCCCACGACCTTCAATAAATGTTTGTGTACTTCTTTTAATCTTGATAAAACAATAACCCTCAGCGGGGTCAATTATCTCCCAAACTAAAATCTTGAATTCGCTACTGGGCCTACAACAAAGTATTCACCACCGTGATATAGTTTCTTCCCGACATTTCAAGCTCATTGTAGGATTCGAACCCACTACGTTTGTCATTATACCTACGTCACCGCGACTGAGCTATCATTACCAAAAAATACAATGGCGTACCCAGCAAAAAATATTTCAAAGCTATAGGTATACCTACCTACATTATAATAAAATACTTTCAAATAATTTAATTAAAGTATTTTCAATGTATTGTGTTACATAGTAACTAGTACAGTATAGGCAAACTTGTTAAAATTGCATTTAGTATTATAGCTACTCGTAGGTACAATCTATCTTCCGGTCTCTAATGGGAAAATATAAAATAGCAATTAGTTGCAAGGCAATTTCTCAAGCTTGTACAGCTTGAAATTTGCATGAAATACATGGCATTTCCCTTTATTTTACTATTTCATATCTAATTTATACTTGCATATATCTAATAATGTCACTATTTATACGAATAACATAAATATAGCCAAATTTTCACAGAACCTAGAAAAGCTTCATACTCGTTTATGAAACAAATATGAGAGAAAAAAACGTGATTCTAATTTTGGCTCATGTGTTTTGCAAAATCCCAACAATAACCGAGTAAAATTATAACATGTATCCTCCCCGGCACCCTCACGGAAAACAGCTAGTTTATTCATAAGAACATAATGATCAACCCCAAACAACGATCTCGTACAAATAAACTCCAACCCGTTTGGTAAAAAAGGCGAATAAAATAAAATAAATATACGTTATTTGCAGTTTCGACGTGCGCGGGCGGTCGTTCAACAAGGCCCTGCAGTGGTCGGACCCTAACGCCTTTGGCCCGAGGGCGTACTTCGCTACAGTGGCCCGCCCGGCGTCCCTTACCCTGGACACCGTGCAGCTTGACGACGAGGGCGTGTATAGATGTCGAGTCGATTTCAAAAACTCACCGACACGAAACTTTCAGATACGGCTCTCTGTTATAGGTATGTGCTACATGTTATATACTTTTTATTTTAGATAGAAGCTTTTTGAAACTATAGGTATGATACGAAATAATAGGTCTTTACCTATGAAATTTCCGTTCTGCAGTACTGGCCATTTCAAATCAAAATAATTTTTGTTTGGCTAAGAATTATAATTTCAAATTAATTTTATTTTAAAAACATGGATTTTTTTTCCAAAAGTAGTCATTTCCAGCGCACCACCTGTTATTGGTTTGCTCGCTTCCGTTCTGGAAATTTTGACCTGAAAAATGAACCTCGCGGTCGTCCGAAGACTTTGGTCGACAATGACGAATTAAAGGCGATTGTGGAAGCTGATGATACACAATCTACGGCTGAATTAGCAGCAGCTTTCGACGTTAGCGTCAAAACAATATTGGTCCATTTGCGTCAAATTGCCAAGGTAAAAAAGCTTGACAAATGGGTGCCCCACGAACTCAATGATCGCCAGCGCGAAGTACGCGTCGAGACGTGCTTGCACTGCTCAACAGACACACAAATGAAGGAATTTTGAACCGCATTGTTACCTGCGATGAAAAATGGATTCTGTTTGATAACCGCAAGCGCTCAGCAAGCTGGTTGGATCCTGGTTCAGCACCTAAACAATGCCCTAAACGAAAACTTACCCATAGAAAAGTGATGGTCACTGTTTGGTGGTCTAGCGCCGGTGTGATTCATCACAACTTCTTATCAAACGGGGTGAGCATTACTGCAGATGTGTACTGTGAAGAACTGAACACAATGATGGAGAAGCTGGCACATCTCCAACCAGCATTGTTCAATCGCTCGTCTCCGCTGCTCCTGCACGACAACGCGCGACCTCATACTGCACAGCAGACGGTCTCCAAGTTGCAAGAACTGGAGTTGCAAGCTCTCCGTCATCCGCCCTACTCACCAGACCTTACGCCTACAGACTACTACTTTTTCCATAATTTGGATAACTCTTGGCGGGAAAAAAATTCAATACCCGAGAGGCAGTACAAAATGCCTTTGAAGAATTTTTTGCCTCCCGTCCAGCCGATTTCTTTAAGAAGGGCATCAATAAACTGGCAAAGATGCATTGATTGCATGGGTGATTACTTCGATTAATACAAATAAAAATTACATGAAAAAAAAATCGTTCAAATTTTTTCATACAAAACGGCAATTTCATAGGTAAAGACCTAATATTAATAAAATGTATTTCGTTGAAGGTGAACGTTTTGTTAATTTAGTGCATTTATAACTAGGCTGAAACGAGTGGAGTAATTTTCCAAATAGCTACACCACAAAACGTCACTCCTCAAAACTAGAATGGGAATGGTAGCAGATGTTCGAATTCCCACAGTGAAAAACTTTTGCGCAAAATGTCTGCACTATGTTGGAAATTTATAAGAGAACCTTATCTAAAAAGCCAGCTTTTCAGCGGCTTTCGTCGAGCGAGCGATGCAAAACAAAGCTTTGTTAGAGCTCCTTTGAATTTCGGTAAGGAAAATGAGAGGTTACACACGACCCCAACCCCGTCAAAGAAGCCTCCGAGTGCTGTTATTACAATAATGTACTGCGATATCACGTTTGGAGAGGTGCTTTCAACTGGCGAGGAAGTGAGGGCCCGACACGCCGCCGACGCGACGCGACGTGGCGCGGACGTAGCGAGGTTAGGAACGCGATGCAGGCGTACACGTGGCACTATTATGGTTAATATTTACCCTACTAAATGTTTCATCATATTATTTCTACTATACTCATAAACTACATTTTATGATTCCATTTAAACGTACTAAATTCAATACTAAGCATTTTCTTACCCAGTTTAAAAGTATTGATCTTTAATATTTTTTATTCGTTTATTATGTCACTATTACGTGAACATGTTCCATTTATATAGGTACCATAAAAATATACTGCTAAACTAAAAATCGGTTTATTCCGCAATTTTACAACGTCGAGTAAAATCTAATTTAGCCGATAAAATGAACACAAACAAGCGTTACAAAATTACTTTTTATCTCTCACTGGCAAAATATTTTTTAGCCACAAAAAACAACTACCCTTGCCATTTTGAATACCCTTAAATAATTGGGTTGAACCATGTGTCCAATTTATATGCGTATGCCTAATGTATAATAGGTATTCATTATATAAACTGGCAAAGTGCGGAATTGACCAACAAAGTGATTTTATTAACTCTGCTGCCCTAGTGCCTGGTCGACGCCGACTGGGCCGAGAATTTATTATGCCTCCCTTATCTACATATGTTTATCGCGGAATTTTAAATTGTAAACGAGCTCCACTTGAAAATACCAGTTTGGTATCCACATGAATTTATGCTACATTTGTTTATACTGCTTATTTTGAATTCGTCCAAATATTAAGCGATGATTCATAATTAATTATACACATTTAAATATCGAGTTTGTACAGATTGTGTGCCATTACGATTTTATTGGACTTGATCGCAATATTGTAAACCATTCAATTGCGCTAATTATTCCAATCACAGTTATAAAGAACCACGTTATTGTAGGTAAAATTGTAGATAAATGTATAACGGGCATGAAGGTTTCCTTCATTAAAAATCAACTATATGTAGTATAATAAGGCTGGAACTTGTGTGTGGTCTCTATAGTTTACTTATGGTTCAGTGCTTTGGAACTAGACGAATCGAAATTTTAAATTTCAGTGAAGATAAGATATCGTTAACTTTTTCGAGGTTACTTTAGGTTAAGATTATTTTACGATTCAGTAAATATTACGTGGAACAGGTTATTAAATAAATTTTTATTAAGAGTTATTTGCTTTTGAAAAGAATCTACTTTCGATTCTTTCTGCGATACTTCAATTGTAGAGGAGTGACTATGCGGGCACGTAGTAGTAAATGACGTGAGTCCAGTCCAGTTGATTACATGCAGTTCAGCGAGTGGTACAATTTATAAAGTAGCCCGCGTAACGTGTCTGTGTTGGTGAACCGGCTCGCGGTACACTTCCGCACGTAATTCTTTTCCAGGCCGGGTTTTGAGTTAAGTGAAGCAATATGTAACAGTTAAGTGGGGGTTGCAGCGGTGGTGTAATCGTAAGTCATCGCCTCGACGCCCGCCATGCCATGCCAAGGAATTGCACAGCAAACCTATATATCAAACTGTTTAAACAAGCGCTCTTTACGACCAAAGATACCTACTCTGGTAACATGTATAACTTTCTGTTCTGTACAAGGTACGGTACGGTGTATATAGCGCAGTTTAATTTGATCGATGTTGTTTGTTGTTCAATTATATCCTGTTAACATGCGCGATTGTGCCTTCTCATGTTTAAATAATTTTCATTTAATTAGTTTGATTCTAACTAATAACTGAAACGTGATAAACGTTTACAAATTATTACAACAAACAAATGTATCATAAGATTTTTGTCGAATATACATGCGATGTCCTATAAATGTGTAGCTAAATAGTTCGTTAATAGAATTTATATTTCGATGTTTATGTACGTAGGTCAAACATTGTAGTGGGACTTAGAATGTGCCAAAACTTTCACCAAATATTTTTACTGACTGATTTATCAACACAGCTCAAATCACTGAACGGATTACGCTGAAATTCGGCACGCAGATAATATAGGTATCCGCTAAGAAAAGATTTTCAAAAATTCAAACCCTAAGGGGATGAAACGGGGTTCCAAAGTTGGTATGGAGAAACGGGATCGCGGGTGAAATCTTGGGGCGGAAAGCTAGTCGCTATATAAAATGCTTTATTTTGTCACACAAACAGTGACTAATTAATCGTCATCACAGCTTTATCTCGACGGGCCGGTTAGCGTGGTTGGTAATACACTACCTATCATGCCGCAGGTCGTAGGTTCAACTCCCATCCAGGAAAGACGTTTGTGTGCATTAACCTGTTTGTCCTGAGTCTGGGTGTAATTGTCTATTTAAGTATGTATTTACAAAAAACAAGTACTATATGTAGTATATCAGTCATCTGGTTTCCATATTACAAGCTCTGTTTAGTTTGGGATCAGATAGCCGTGTGTGAAAAATGACCCAGGATTATTTATTTATTATTTATCTACCCATTGTACCTACATTGAAAAATCTCCAGGCTAGACCTTTTCACGAAAAATTACCCGGAGTCTATTTGATGCTTTTGAGTCACTCAGTTCATAAGCAATGATACATGAATGCAACTACTTTAAGTATCCCATGCCTTTTCGATCATAATTATGTTAAATATACTACTTATAACATAAATACTTATAAAGTTAAAATTGATGTCGACACATTAATGAGCACTCACTTGAAAGCTATCTACCAAAAATTTGTTTTCGAGCAAAGTATCTGTTCCTTCATATTTTGCTAGAGTTTGCCAGCGCCCCTACAGAAACACGCCTAAGTTCCGACTTCGAGAAATGTGATTATGTAGCGAACTTTAAGTGAATTGCTTGACATGAACTTGTGAAACTTAATTGTTCTAATATAAACGGCTTAACTGTTAACTTTGCTCTTATACAATCTCACTACACGCTAGTTAAAATGTTTTATCATTAATTATTTAAGAAAGATAATGACTTCTTTAAAATAAAAAGAAGACATTTAGGACTAATGACTAAAAAAATATATAGATTCCTAAAATCGCACTAAGGGCTCAACCCAATTCCAGCTCTGCGATAACGGTTCTCGAGAAACCCAGCACCTACTGAGCGTTTACGCAGTGTAAGAAGATGCATATGCCAAATTTCACATTCACGGGTTCACCGGTTAGGGCAAGGCGATGATTATTCGAAAAAAACTTCTTATTTTATATAGAGAAACGTGATTTGTAACACCTAAAAAAAATTACCTTATGCGATAGTTTTTGAAACAGTAAAAAGAGCGTATTTAAATCGATAAAAGTTTGAAGCGAGCTCAGTAAGAGAAACTCTACTAATTAACTCGTTCCAATACGGGAATACGGAAACGATTTCGAGGTATTTTCAATTTTCTGAAACTGCCCGTTTCGATACCTTGTATTTTAATGTTCAAAATAGTATTACAAAATCAATCTACAATGCTTTTTATTCCTACTTTTACAACGTACAACGTTACAATTATGTGAGAAGTATATAATATCATGCCAGCTATTAATGTTTGGAATTGGCTTAGTATAGCGAAACATGAGAAACTTGCCAATTATCGCGATTTCGTATAAAGAAACCCTTTCTAAGAGGTTTCGAATTTCTCGAAAACTTCCGCCGGTCGATGTGAAGACGACAAGAATATAAAAAGCAGCCGCGTAGTCGCGGCTCGACGTGCGCGGAAAACGTTCGCCTGAATTAATAAGTACAACACGAAATTTGAATTTAATGAAACAAGTTCTGTTAACTGTGAGCAGCTGAGAGCGTATCGATCGTGCTCTTATTAGAAATGAACCGATACCAGAAGTACGAGTACAATGCCGTCGCCATATTTGAATAAAAATGAGTGACGAAATTAAAATCAACATTGACAATTGTTTTGTGTTTTCATTTAAAATGCGACACATGAGTGTTTTGTGTAGGTACTTTGGATTGTTTGTTTGACAATAATCTAACCAAGGTATGTGATCATGTGACCGGGAAGGGAACTGGCACTCAAACGCAGCTGTCGGTACCAACTTTTCAACTTGAGGGCGGTAGCCAGTCAGTCGACTACTACAAAGTACCCTACCACCGTGATAAGGTTTCCTCACGATGTTGTATTTCACCAAAAGCTAGTTCACTCTAGAAATCGAGCCAACGACCTTCAAGTTGAAAATCTGTCGCCAAGCACCTGTTGGTATGTTCCGGCAGTTGAACTTGAGAGCAAGTTTCCTTTGAGGCATTGTAATAATGTGTACAACACATTGACAATTTCACTGGTATTGCTAATGTCTATAGGCGACGGTTTAGGTTTACTTCCATCAGGTGACCAGCTTGCCTGGTTGTCATTAGTTTTATAAAAAAATCTAGTCTATCTTGAAAAGTTGATTTGTCATGATTAGACCAATTGTTTTGAAGAAATTACTAGCTAAAATAAACTTGAGTATCTTGGTAATTTACTAATGGACATGTCAATTCAATTTCTATAACAACCACCGAACCCCAATAAACTTTTTATGTTGTTTGAAATAAGATGTTTTTATTTATTTATGTATCTTTTATGCGTGCGTATGTTCAACTGAGAATAGGATCACACTTGAGGATAACTTCACAGTTAATGGCTTTTGATTGGCAGTAGAACAACATAATTTTTTTTTATTAATTTATTTTACTACAATTATTTATTTTGATAAAAATAAAGAGATCATTTAAAAAATATTATATCTAGTATTACATAGTGTAGTTCGTAAAAATGCATTGTTACACACCTTACACATCACATTTGAAGTTGAGACGGAATGCGAACCAGGACCCCGTCTTGACAGTCCTATTGTTAATTGAAACTTAGTTGAATGAAACGGATAAAATAAATATATTTGTTGATATCCAAAAAATTGATAAAGAATACTAAATTATGATACTTTTAAGGAGATAAAATCTAAATACATGGGTTCTTCAAATTCTGATATGAACACAAGAAAATGTGGTTACAGATAAAAGAAGCTAGCTCTGTGCTTGATTTTTTCGTAAATTTCCATAAGTTTCAGAACAAAAGTCGTTATCTCTAACGAGTATCATAACCCCCTAACAGCTGATGTATTTTTGTTTAATACTCGCATAAATATAAGGCGTGTACTTACACGCCTTACATTTTCGCGGTTTCGAAATAACATTTTGATCCTTCGTTTTTAAGGTCTGTGAGTGAGTTGGCTCGACGTCTTTTCCCAAAAGTAAAATAATAGAATAGTAGGTACCTAATAATAAAGTAATAGTACCTAAAAATCACTTACACCTTCTGCAATAGTTGAAATTTTATCGAAATATCGGTGTGTTCCGGCACATGAACTGAAGAGCCAGTTGCCTTCAAGGCATGGTAAAAAGTCGACAACATATTGGCAATCCCTCTGATAATTCTAATTTCTATAGGCGGGACATCGGATGACCCTGCTTCTCAGACTTAATATTTTGATATTAGAACAAAGCTTAACGTCAAAATATTTAAAAATCCGTGATGATTCTGTTGCAAATCGGCATTGAATTAGTTTCACATCTCTTTCTTAAATGTACCGTAACACTATATTTAAAGTTGTGTAATTAATTTATAGTATTTTCATGTTATTTACAGGAAAATATTACATAAGACTATTTATTAATCTCTATTAGAAAGATATATACTGAGATAACATTAACTTTGTTTGTAAACAGCGGAATCAGCGACGAAACGACCTATTCCTTGTTCCATATAAAAAACGGTAACTTTATGTGGCTCTTCTATCGGAAACCAATAGTCCAACCAAACGAGACCATAAGGCTCTAGACGAACGGATGTCGTAAAACTAGTCTCGGTTTTAAGTTATGGCTCTTAGCATATGGACAAATTTTCGAGCCATACTGAGGAGTGCCAAAAACTCGTAAAGCGTATAGCGTATGGGCTAACTTGCAATAAACTAGAAGTATTTGTGTATAAGTAGGTGGAATAGTTGGTCGACTGGTCCACATCGGCAACACAGTTTTACAACCTCCAACGTGTAGAGGTTTATGCATAATTCAAAAGCTATAATTTCAGCTGTAGTCTCAGCCAGGCGATTTATCATAGCATCAAACGCGCGTTATAGTACTGGAGACTGCGCCAATTTTATATGATAAGTTATGCGCAGGTATTTTGTAACAGATAAATGTGTATTCGTTGCTAATATTACAAAATATTGCTTCAAATAAATAAACGTACACAAATTCTTAAATTAACTTTTTGTTATAATCGGTCTCTACAGTTTTACGTAAACATTTTATTAAACTTCATGTACAGAATCATTGTTTTGAGTTAATCATTTAGACGAGGGCAATATTAGGTGCATCAGATTTTCTACATAAGTACCACCACAGTCGGTACTATCTACAACCCTTCTATCGTCTATAGTTTCTTCACCATGTTTTCCTTTAACGATAGCTAAAACCACTGAACCGGTCATGGTCTTTACTTGTTTTTAGCGGACAAGATTTTTTATATGTGATCATACACAACCTACCCTACCATTCCTATCTTCTAAAATTCTACCAACCATGTTTGATCCGAGTCTCAGGTTTAAAGACAAAATCTACGAGTACCATAACACATAGTACGTAGAACGTTAACCGAGTCAATTCAATCGGGGCGTGTCTGGAGCAACTGGCGTCTCATCGTTACTTGTAAGGTTCACAGCGAGCTTGTTTACTTGCGACTAGTGGTTGCCATGCCAAGGCGTATTTTAGAAACATTGTTATTTGGAAAATTGAATAAAGTGGTACAAATAAAACAATTATCAAAATATTATTTTGACTAACCTCGACGTATACAAACATTTTACCTTATTTTGTACCATTTGAAATAAATCTCTAAAAACACTGCCCACGTCTGATGCTGATGCAAAAAAGAGTTTTAAATATATATTGGAAAATCACTATGAGAAAACCGTATATTGTAGTAATCGCCTAGTTGGCAGCCTCAAGTTGAAAATTTGTCGCCAGCCACGTACAGGTATATTTCAGCAGGTGCACTTGAGCGCTCATTCTTTTCTTGGCTATGTATGCTTACGACCTTTGGGCACATTATCCTTTTGACCCTGTTTGAAAAAAAAAAACATTATAATCATTGTCAATTTTTTTTAAATAGAACCTTACCATTGAGTTAAAGGCTGTCTTCCAAACCGTTGACTTCTAAACTTTGGTAGCTTTGACCCTCCTAAGGCCTAAACAGAATCTCTTGCCTTTGACATTAAATTGTTCTCAAGCCTATCCATCATGTAGCCCAGGAGTGGGAGGTAGGTAATCCCGCTAAACATTACCACTTCAGTTTACTGATTCTACAAGCTCAGTCCGTCAATCTGTCGCTTATGTCCTAACGTCTTCGTTTAGGATTTTTGCTTTGAAAAATGAGAAAATTTATAAAGTATGTACATGCATGGGTTAATTATATAAACGAAGCTAATATGTAACAAAGCGTTCAAATACGTAATTTTAGGTAGAATATACACCGATAATTTTCACTTTCAGGACATGACCTACATACACACTGAGTTTAAAAAAACGTGTATTTACTTATAATTTACATGAAACGAAAAATGAAAAATTTTAACGCATTTAAACATTTGACAAAAAAGAAGCAATTTATAAAACTACATTAATTCCTACAGAAAACTTATAAATACGGTACTTACCTAGATAGTTTTTGTTGCCAATGTCGTCTCATAAACCATAATAATGAAAAACCTTTAGAAATAAATTTGCGGTAACAATAAATGGAACGAAAATTGGTTTGGAAAAGCACAAAACAAACGTCATATTGCTGCCGAGACCTCTGTTTAATTGACGCCGTCGACTATGAAATTCCGTTTAAATTGGATGTTGTTTTGTTGGCCACTGATTCCTCTATCGAGGACCAACTTGGCGAATGGCTGCCCCCGTAATGACTACTAACTAGCCTGGTAGACGAGGTTGGGGTCGGCTGGCACATTTGGGGACATTGGGAGGTTTACTTTCGTTACCAATAGTGGGAGGGCTGAAACGCGTAATTCGGTTTTGCGGTCGACCCACTTGGTTCGGGCTCCAAAACTATTGTTTTGTTTGTGCTTGGGTAATTAGTGCCACTTGTCATGCTTGTGTAGTGGGATTTGAAGTGTTTATTTCAATAATTTACTTTGTTGAACTATTATTAATATTTAATGGTGTCTAACCACTTCATACTTTGATCCGGATCAAACGTGGTACGCCTTACTTTACCACAATATTACGTTTATTGTATACCTACTAGCTGTCCTCCGCAGTTTCACCCGCGTCTTATCTTATCCCGGGTGAAAAATATAGCCTATGTTTATCTGGAATAATGTAGCATTCAAATGGTGAAAGATTTTTTGAAATCGGCCTAGTAGTTTTTGAGTTTATTCATTACATACATACCAATCTTACCTCTTTATATTATTAGAAGAAGAAAGATTCGTTGCAAGAGGTAGTATACTTTTTTTTCTATATACCACAAATGACAACCAGACAGGCGGGTTACGTGATGTTAAGTGAATACCGTCGCCTATTAGTCAACAATACCAGCGGGTTTGACAATGTGTTGTACGTACACCTTATTACAATGCCTTAAACTAGTTCTCAAGTGCAATTGCCGGAACACACCAACACAAATCTTATCTAACAAACATCATACAATTCATGCGATTAAGACTTTTATTAGTATTACGTTTCGATTAAAATCTAATAATAAACTATATCCCCATTGAATCACCATTGACAACCTATACCTTGGAAACTTCACAACTCCGGATTTACTAATATAAGCTTTATCAATAACCAACCGAAATACTCGGTCCCATGTTTTTTGGTTTTCGAAGACCCTGCTCAACGCTAGGCCTCCATTGTTGACATATCGCTGCATTATTCAATTGCTACACGATAGTATATATTAGACAGGACTCGGGAGGATGGTTGCCTCTCAACATGGTATGTGTAATACAAAGCATTCACAAGTGATAGGGGACCCACTATAAGCGTTGCTTGTCCCACTAAGTGGAGGCGAGGATATCTTCCGTTGGGTTATTATGTAACTTTGTATATTACATAAGTTGGGCGACAGCTATCCTGAGATGCTTTTAATAGTGTCAAGTACAAGGAATTGAGTGTTCATATGTTTATTTACATATTGTTATAGAATATTATTCTAAGTTTAATAGATTGTCGTTTCATGTCGCCAAGGGGATTCAATCATTGATAAATACAGATCTCAAGATTTATTTATGTAAGCACATGGTAGTATGTCAGTCAAGTTCCAAAAACAAGAAATTTATAGAGCACTTTATAGAGCAAAATACGAGTTTAAGGTTTAATCAAAAAACGAAGGTAGTAAACATTATTGTTTATGCACAAAATACATGTTTTGACGGGACTAAAACTACTCAATTGAAAAGTTGTATATTTCTAAATTACACTAATTATTCAGGTTTTTGCCACGAATTATGAACCTAATACAACATATCATTTACATTGGAATTGGCTTCTATAAAAGACCAGGAGCAATGCTCCTGTCTGCCTCAAAAATAGATAAAATAATTTACAGCCATGCGGTCTGCCACGGCTATTACTAAATTGATTTATTAGAATATTAGCGCAGGGATCCCCGGTACAGAAAGCAAAACCGCTCTCGTAAAACCGTGCATGGTGGTGATGCGATATTGCACTAGCGGCCCTGAGCCAATATTCATAAATCTTTCCGGAACCTCTTTTTTTTACTGTGACAAATTGCATACGGACTGTATGTTGGAAATTGGGAATAACATGACACTAAATTTATAAATATTATACAGAAAATGCAAGTCCAGATAGATTCCTGGAATCATAATTTGTCTTTTATCGCATAGATTCATTAAGACGTCATAAGTTTAAAAACCGGCCAAGTGCGAGTTGGACTCGCGCACGAAGGGTTCCGTAAAAATGGCAAAAAAATCAAGTTTGTTGTATCCCATACCCTTCCTTAAATATTTATTTTATTTAAATTAAATAATTTATTTTTAATGTGAATTTGCAACTAAAAAATATGTGAATATTTCAAGCGTCTACCTATTGTCGTTATTAATATCGAGCAAAAAAACTGCAAAAAAAAAACAAGTTTATTGTATCGGAGCCCTTAAATATTTATTTTATTCTGTTTTTAGTATTTGTTGTTATAGTGGCAACAGATACAGAAATACATCATCTGTGAAAATTTCAACTGTCTAACTATCACGGTTCATGAGATACAGACAGACATACGGACAGACAGACGGACGGACAGCGGACTCTTAGTAATAGGGTCCCGTTTTACCCTTTGGGTACGGAACCCTAAAAATGGCTGTTTGAAAACAACGTATAAAAAACAAACTTATTTTGGATTATAAAACAGACCAATAAGGTAATGTCAGGATAACACAAAATAAACAGTTGTCTGTTTAGCCGTTAGAGGCTGACAAACTGTATCTAACTAGTCACTGATCATGCTATTTCGAATATTTTACTAATAGGTATAATACGGCCGTAATATGAGTTTAGAGTAATGTCCCAGCCAGTAATTTTTAAGATTAAAAGAATAGAATACGGTAGGTATTCTATTCTTTTCATAAAGATAGTGAATTTTATCACGGAAAATTATATTTCTTTATTTCAATCCAAAGAACTTGGTCATAAACTATGTATGTAGGTACCTACTTACATAAGGAAAAAACAACGCGTATAGCCTTAAGCAAGGTATGGAGGGTTTTCATTCGTTCCTTCAGAAATGTCATTCCCTTAGAAGCTTCATGTCTCGGGACATGTGCTACGATTCCCAGCAATAGTTTTTACATGGTTAATATGTGATTAAATATGTCTGATTATAGGTTTCAAGAAAAATGGTTCTACAAATGTATTGTTTTACACAGAGTTAAACTAAAATTCCATTATTTTTAATTTTTTATTAAATGTTATACAATTAAGTGCATGATATTTTTCTAAATTAGGCATATAATGACCAAATATCTTTGTCTAAACCTCTATGACATATCATGACTAATAAAAGCTAGTTTAAAAGACACTTTTGTAGGCGCTAACTCATTGTGGCTACACTAACGAATTATATAAACTAAAATCTTATATAAAAATATCAGAAATTCCCGTTCTATCTTCACTCATATAAAAGTAGATAATTATTCATCGTCGTAAACATCGCACCCTGGCTCTTAGAAATATTGGAATCTTCCAACAATTCACCCTTTATACAAGAACAGTAACAAAAGCGCTGCTCATTTTACAAATCCCTATCAAATAATTAAGCCCTTGTCATTTCCATTCACAAATATATATAACTACCGTTTATCTTCAAAATAAAGATATTATTTTAAGTTTTAAATTATACTATATTATACTTTCCAAATAAATCTCCAGTATCCCCCAAAAAGCTACATTGAAAACTTCTGTTCATCGAAAAGCTATAATCTATATTTGAGATTGAACGTTAAATTAATGTAATCTTACTTTAGACCCCCCGGCAACGGTCTTGGTTAGTTACCAAGTAAAGATATCTCGGAAACTTTGGTCTGACCCTTGTTGGATTTCACGCCCCACCTTCATCCTACTACCTATAATTAACATTATTTTGACAAAATTACATTATACCTATATTTAAGCGTTTGAAACTATTTGGCAAGCATGAAAACCAATTTGCTATTGATTATGAATTCGTTTATGGTTGAGGTTAGATGCTTCAAATTTTTCACACCTAAATATGAATAATGTTTATTGATAGAAACTTTCATACATATATTTCGATAACTCTTATAATCCCCATTACATTGCTGGAACACGTGCCTGCTATAAAAATGAGGGAGATTAAGCCTTCAGAGTATTGTAAAAAGGTTGACAGACTTTCACTGAAGAGTCAATTTTTAATCCGGATAAACATTAAATGGAGAAGGCAGAGACATGATTTTTTTAATCATTACTTTCATGATCAATAATTAGATGGAATACAACCCAAATTTATCTTACCTTGTAAATAAAGCTTGCAGGTATATATACCTAATTACCAAACTACATACTACGTAATTAAAAAAATATATAATTTTGTTGCAGTACCTCCTCATCAACTGATCCTGTATGACAAGTCAGGACGAGACGTGTCAGGAGTCGTCGGTCCTCTCGAAGAAGGCAATGAGCTCGTCCTCGTGTGTGAAGTAAGAGGAGGTGAGATTTATAACATAAAATATTAAATAAGTATAAAGCGATGATAGCTCCGTGGTAGTGACGTCGGATACCGCGGCGAAGGTTGTGGTTCGAATCCTACAATGGGCTTGAGCTTTCGGTGAAGGAAAACATCGTGAGGAAACCATAGCACGGTGGTAGGGTACTTTGTAGTTCCCGACTGGTTGGCTACCACCCTCAAGTTGAAAATCTGTCGCCAAGCACCTATCGGTGTGTTCCGACAGTTGCACTTGAGAGCCAGTTCACATCTAGGCTTTGTGTGCTTACCACCTTCGGCCACATCATCACTTACCATAGGTAGTGAGATTGTATTCAAACACAAGCCTATCAAGAATTAAAAAAAAACGTATAATTATGTAAATTATTACACTATAACAAAGCCGGAGAATTAAAGTAAACCGACAACAGCAACTGATCATTTCTGTTCCAATTTAGTTTAGAATTATATGTAGTGATAATCTAGGCACATAACATAAAATGGATATCAATATACAATCATATTCATAAATCAATGAATTGGAATAATGAAGCTAAGAAACTATTAGACTTAACGTTGGTTGGCAATAATAACAAATTCCGCTTATCGCAACTGAACACGCGCCCAATGAAACTAGTGGCAGTGCGTCATCACAAATCACGACAGTATCAGTCAAGGAATAAGCATAAGTTCTCCCCCAAGTGGGAGATGAGAAATTAAAGCGATTACTTTGATATATCGCTCTTAAACTTACCGATAAGTCACTCTGAGAGATCGGCTCCAAATGGCACCCGGTGTAAAGTTATCCATCGCCTCAAGACACGGCACTCTAGGGGGTGGGTAGGGGGATAGCGACTCAAATACAAAATTAGACGCTCCACTAGAAATCGGTCCTAAACGTTTGCAAAGTTTATATCAAAAGTCACTTTCTAAGGCCTTTATATTTCTTTTGTGTTATCTTTGAATGGAATTGATTTTACTGAGATATTCATTAGCTATTGAATATTGATTAAGTTTATGTAATAGAAGATTATCAGATGTAGATGAGGATTAGTTATATTATCATATTATTACGAGCCATGTCTTAAGTCTCTAGGTGGAGTGGGTTTTAAGTATAACCTGATCAACATACAACGAGCCCAAACATGAATATGAATTCATAAAAGGTACTATACAATACAAATAAAGGTAGTAGGTAAACTAAACGTCAATTTAATAATACCTATGAATATTAAATTATGTACCGTTTAAAAAAATATGTTTAGTTTATTTGTAATTTTGCACACATAGATTTACATGATTTTTACGGGATTTCTGTATTGGAATGGACCAGCCTGTTTGAACTGAGTTATTTTTGTTTAAATAAACATAAATTGAATTAAGTATACGTTTTCATGCATCATAATTACATGCTTGACACACGCCATCAACATTAATATTAATTAATATCCATTAATCTGAATGTATTCACAACGAATGTCTCTTGGAATAAAGTAACACATTCTTTACAAAATGTTGTTAAGTAAACAGAATTCTGAATTACTTTTCAATCAATACGTTTCATTATTTACACAGATATTTTTGGAGTTATTTGATTACGTAGAAATAATATAAACATTTTTTTATGATATCCTACCTATAAAGTTAGTGTAGTAATAGATACTTACAAATTTAATTGACGACGCGTTTTACTTTCAACGTCCTGAAGTCGAAAACGTGGTTATATAAACCGCGAGTAATCCTAAGGAGCGCTTAATGTTTCGAGTTGGAATTATGCATAGCCCAAGGGATTAGCGGGTTGTCATCCCATGTCTCGCTGAGACCGACTTTGCTAGATCATTTTCATGGTTGACTGTACGGACAAATAGTTAGATGGATACCTACCTAGGCACATAAGATACAAGGAAAAATAGTTTAGCCCCGAGCATTGTTACTATCATTTTATTATCTACTTTTGTTCTTGGTTTTGTTTATCTGTTATATGAGTTTCACAGTAGGTATTATATTTATTTTTGGAAAATAATGACGTGAAAAAATAATTTTATATTCATACAGAATTCAAGATTTGTATTCCGTCAAATGAACGCTAATGAACTTCACATAGCTTAGTGATGATTTTATATATATTTTTTTCTAAATTTAGTAAAGAAATATAGGTACTAATAGTTGCCATTACTTCAATGAGATTAAGAAATATATCAAATATCTACTTATCATTTTATATAAATCTTAAATTAATAGATTCGAAACGAAGTTATCAGTAAAATAGAGAAAACAACAAATTAGTGCTAATTGTTACATAGTTTTATAATATTAATATTTGAAACTAAACGGAGAAGAAATTCAATTCCGCTATCGGAATTATTAAACAGATCCACACACTTGGAAAGTTGTAAATTTCCTTTGTCTCACAGAGCTTGTTGAAAACTAATCAACGAAGTTTGACACGTGTACGCACAAAAACAAATAAGAAAGTGAAGTGTAAAAGTGAAATAGCGCAAAGTTACTTTTGCCATTTAGTTAAAAGTATACAAGCTAATATAGTCTTTAAGTTAAGGTAAAAGCACCTTTAATGATGTGTATGAAGTTTTAACCATCGGTGTAGATACTTTGTTTGTTCGTATAGGAGTTTGTAAGAACAAGTAAGTTTGTTGGAATAAGTGACGTGGAATGATCAATATTACCGGGCCGGAGTCGGCCGCCACGATAACGTAATTACAGGCGAAGCTCCTTCCAAGACATGGCCACCGAAACTTCATCTTAGCTTCTACATAGTGCCTTTTACCAAGCTGAGAATATATCTAGAACATCTAATATACACGAGTAGATAGATCTCATACAGGCATTGTTGCATAATCCGACCTTCTATATTATAACTGAAGTATTTTATTGAAGCCGTTTTATTATTGGTAAAATTCTTAGTATCTAAGTGAAAACATTATGTCATCTACTATTTAACTAATTATACTGAAATAACTTGGTATATATGAAAATACAAGTCATTTTTACAGACAAGGCATTATATTGTAGTAAAATCAAAATATTTTCAGATGAATAAATTGCAAAGAAGCTCTAGTAGCTTTATAAACTCTTTGATGGTTTCACTGCTGAGATGATTTTATTGTGAAAATAGTTTTATTATGAAAATGGTATACAACAAAACATAGGATTAATTAATGTATAGATAAAATAATTTATAATATTCTATTTTGATAACTCGAGCACATGTAGGTACATATTTAAGGCGATGATAGCTCAGTGGTAGTGACGTTGGATACCTACCGCGGCGCAGGTTGTGGGTTCAAATCCTACAACGAGCTTGAGCTTTCAGTGAAGGAAAACATCGTGAGAAAACCAGAGCATGGTGGTAGGGTACTTTGTAATACTCGACTGGCTGGCTACCACCCTAAAGTGGAAAATCTATCGCAAAGCACCAATCAGTGTGTTTCGACATCCCCACTTGAGAGCCAGTTCCCATTTAAGCTTTGTGTGCTTACCACCTTCGGCCACGTAACCACTTACCATGGTGAGATTGCGATCAAACACTAGCTTATCCAAAATATTTAAAAAAATGTACACGCAAATTATGCCTCAACAAATTGATAAAATTAAATTATTTGACTGTTTTACATGAAGTGCAATAATAGTGCTATATAACGTAATAATAGGAAAATAGTGTTGTTGGCATACAACCGCAATCTTGTTTGTAGTATAAAAATTAGCATTCCAAAGTATCTTGACCTAAATCTATTAAAAAAAAAGATTATGAAACTGAGCTCTACTGCTAAATAGAAGCCGTTTTTTGAGAAACAGAGACAAGACCAGCTGGATATAGGCCAGTTCCATGTTTGAGTAATATGCGAGGTTAGTTTTCCTTATTTTGTCTCACCATCATCATAAGAAGTATACATCCACCCGTCTGTCTATCATTATCACTTTAATGACTTACTCAACCTCTATCACGATTACCGTGAGCAATCGAGGGCTATAATGCTTTGATACTTACCATTTAAAGTCCATTTTCTCGCCAATCACACTGACGAAATGGCTAGATGATACGCATTATCAATACTCACTTTTTTTGAACAGGTCGTCCAGCACCGACGGTAATATGGCTCATCGATGGCACACCAGCTCCGCAGTACATCGGTGAGAAGACTGACACACACGTAGTGGTTAACAAACTAGAGTTACCACATGTGAAGAGAAACCATCTTAATACAACCTTCAAGTGTCGAGCATCCAACACAAACCTAGTCAGTCCACAAGAAAAGACTGTTAGGTTGGAGATGAACTGTAAGTACGAGTATATGGCAATTGTTTTACTGAAACTAAAAGTAATTTACTATTTGTATGAAAATAATTTTCGGCTTCAACTTTAGAGAACATTTGGTCTAATACTAAACAAAACTAACATAAATTGGGTTTTCGTATAAGTTTGGGCTTGCCTGTTACATGTATAAGAATAAAGCTCATTAGGATATATCGCCTAATAAACGTTAAGTAATTCGTATTAGACTAGACGACTTTAAATCGAGGTCTATAAATTTAACAGCTTTGAAAGTAACAACACAAATTGACATCTAACAGGGTTTTCTTTGCAGTGAGGCCCACACTCGTTGAGATCCAGAACAAGCCTGTGACACTATCATCAGAGCGATACGTCACTCTGACGTGCTTGTCGGAAGGCAGCCGGCCACCTGCACAACTCACTTGGTACAAAGACAACAGGAAATTCAAAAGGGGGAAGGTAAATTCTCTGTAGGATTAGTAGGTACATTTTGGTGTAGTAGACTAGTATTTCCAAATTTATTCGAGGTCACGCAGGCTACGAAGGCCACGAATGTCTACAACTTAATATTTATAGATATCATCACGATATTACGAAATTTTGTTCATCGGTTTTGCTCGGGATCTCCTATTTTCGAATATAAAACTAGTAATTAGTGCAAATAGTAAAAAATATTCAGTTTTTTGAGATGGGTAGGTATAGTTCCATTATCAAATAACTATAGGTCACATAGGGTCATAGATCAAAGAGTAAGTTGTAAGTCTTCTTTAAAGTATTATTAAATTTACACTTTAAGAAATTATCATAAGATCTTACTTAGGTCGAACGATCATAATGTTAACTCTAGCTTGCTAACTCCCTCCCCGCATCAGGCTGTCGCACCCAAGGCATACCTATAGACAACAAGGCTATGATATCCAGAGGCATATTATTTGTCATAGATAACAGAAGCAACGAACGAGACGTGGGTCAGTAGTCAAGTTCAGTTCATGCCGTTACCAGAAGATGATGGAGTGCAGCTCAAGTGTCAGGCGGATAACAGTGCCCTACCTGGACAAGCCATCGAAGATTTGTTCAAATTGGACGTAGTGTGTGAGTAACATGTTAACATTCAACAGACGACCGTCGTACATACAAGTTAATTATTTAATTATGGTCTTGTCTGTCATTATTTAATTATTGATGTCTTTTATCCGTACATTTCTAATAATTTAACTTATAATACATCCATAGCATGAATTCGTTTTCTGAATAAAGCAATCTTAGTATTATCCCCGTAATTTTCCCTTATTCCCATCCCATTATGGAAATGGAAAACATTGTAGATACAACGATCACCTTATCTCTGCCGAAAATCAAACCCAAAATTTCGCAGTCGGCATGAGAACTTTTCAAATGACTTCATCAGCATTCTTATTAGCAAGCCAAAATACGCCTTAAGAACAGTGGATGTTTAGCAGTTCTTGTTTCGAGATGAAAACGAGACGTAATTGTTTGTACAAATCAACTCCATCTTCGAACAAACGCCGACGATGACACAATTAGCGCTACTTCTTAATACGGAAAGACTCGTTCCCTAAACGAATATTGCTT
The DNA here is from genome assembly GCA_951361185.1 of Ochropacha duplaris. Classification (NCBI taxonomy): domain Eukaryota; kingdom Metazoa; phylum Arthropoda; class Insecta; order Lepidoptera; family Drepanidae; genus Ochropacha; species Ochropacha duplaris. The sequence continues at coordinate 5,320,327 of OX592707.1, read as the reverse complement.
CAAAATAAGCAGCAAAGGAGCTTGGCTTAACCAGTTTGCACATCTCTAACATCGTTAAGCTTTAATTATCATTACTACTTAAGAACTCGCGTAGCGCACCCACCCTATGCGTATGACACACTGCTGTTGCCAATACCTAAAGTCAGTTCCACTGTTCCAATAATAGTTGTTCATTTTAATCACGTTAATATCAGTATTATAAGTTTTCTCGTAATCTGTTTGTCTAACAAAATTAATTAGGTAATTACAAAAAACTTTTCGAAATCGAATCGATTGTCAGAGGACGAAATATTTGACTTTTCTTTAAAGTTTTAAAGTAGAGCTTAATGATAATATTTGCTTTATTCTTTAAAGCTGGTTTTTGATTGTTTGAATGTTTAAAAAGACGGGTATTTTCATATTTAACCACATATTAACATCACATGATAGAATACGATTTAATTAAGTATTTTTATCTCTTGCCTTCACTTTTAAATATGATATTTTTATTTTGTATTTTAGTTTAGCTAGTAAGTAGGTACCTATACATAAATGTTTTTTCAGATACCACTGATACGAAAGTCATCTTTTAACTGAGAAGTACTGGTTTTTTTTAAGTTTTACTATTGCAATATAAAATATAAACAACAGAGGAAAAATAAAATAACAAGAAGATAAATAAAAATTAGTAACCTAGGCAAGATCTTAATAATCCCTAACAAATAATCACCAAACAAAAAATATATATTTTAGTTTGTTACTTTATATTGGCACGTGTAACCGTGTGTCCGTGAACCAAACAATGTGTAGGTAAAATTCTCCAAAATCTGACTCAACCAAAACGTAAGAATTCCGAGGCGCGCTGTTTGTGTTTACGTAAGTGGTTCTACTTCATTTGGGGGTTTACGTCTCCGCGTACCTGCGTTGATATAAAGTAAAGTGGTGCAAATGCGTTATCATAAATATGAGAGAGCGTATATTACGTTTAAGTAAATTATCTTTAGTGTAAACGCGTCAGACGACAAATTGTTTTTTAAATGGGCAGCTTGTTCGTTCCTCATCTCTGTGATTATTCACTTCTAAATGTAAGTGGATAGGTTAAATTTATTTAAAGTAAAATAAATGATATATATTATATTCATCCGACCTATAGGCGACCGCGAGTTTCAATGGTAACACAAAGCCCGGTGAAGCTCCAAACGAGGCACTTGGACGATGCGTTTCCAGTACAGAACTTTCCTCAGTGACAGTTTATACAGCGCAACGAACTTGTTCGGAACTAATTCCGTCTAATTTAGTCTGCGGCTAGCGCGGACTCGCCAACGCATGGCTTACGCCGACTCTCGGGTGACACCTTCCTGTCTGAAGGATTAATTTGGCTTTGTGTCTCTTAGCTCTGCCTTACAGTTTGACATGCCATGTTTACGTAGCGCTTTGATGATTACGAGACATGGCAAGGCAATGTCGCGCTGATGTTTTTACTTAGAAGTTTCAAAATATGTAACTGAAGTAAGTTTTTTACCGTAGTCATTTCTGTCTTTCCGCTTCTCGATATTTTGATATCCCATTAGGGCTGAAATTTATTTAAGTTTAAGTTCTGTTTAGATTTTGTGTGGAAGGATTTTAATTAAGTCTATTGAATAGCAATTCATAAAATGGTTAGGTAACCAACTTACATTAAATTACCTATTTCCCTAGGCAGCGCATTTTGTAATGACGAAACAAACAAACATCGGATGTTTATTTACTCGTACACAGACAGTGAACAGTAATAAAATGAGACAGCTACTTTAGTAAGCGAGCATATCTGTTTAAACAAGACCCAAAGAGCAAGTTAACAGTTATATAAACACGTAACCGTAACAGAAATTGTCAACATTTTGTAACAGACATCCGCTATCAAGGAGTAGTAAAAGCTTGTATGCGCCAACAGAGAAACTCAGTAAAACGTAATTAAAACCTTGTTAGTGTTGGTGAGCACACACAGCATCAACACTTAACATCCGCAGAGGACAGGCCAAAAACTAATTCTGACTAGTGGGTCGGCCGCATCCTCTCACCGCTCTCCGCCGTATCCGGATCGCAAAACGCTCTTAGGGATTTAACCGGGCTTAACTGTATGTTTACATTCTAATACCCGAAGCATAACTAGCCAATTTATTTACACATGAGCCGCATACGGAAAAGTTAGTTCACCTGTAACTTTTCGCCCTCTATAAGCGATGATTTAATTCCATGTTCGTGGTTGGTTTACTCCATCAAAGCACGAAATTATTCTTCGACGGGACGGTCATCTTTATCAAAAGCGCAAGGAAACTCGCTGACTCTATTACGGCGAAGGAAATTAATTTTCAAATATAAATAAATTCTATTTACTTCTGCTCGGCGAACCGTAACGCATTTAGAGCGGGGAGAATTTCGCCGCTCTCGGCGTGAATCGTTTTGGCAACAATTTAAACGGAGGAATCGTAAATGTTTATTTGGAGAACGGGCGTTTCCTTCGGTCGCGGGGCGACGTCGTTATAGGTCTTTAATGGTCAATAAAGTGTCAACGCTCGCTCTTACCGCAGATAAGTGTTCACCTGAAGTAACAGCCCCCGTAGAGTGCAAACAAAAACCGATAATAAACTAATAATCGTCGACACCGACGCACAATAAGTAACCAAAGAAATTGGAAATTTATTTTCTCCATGGAAATTGTAAAGCCAAATACAAGTTATAGGTACGCAATAAAAAAAAATCTTTAGACTTTTAAGGCTTATTCACATATATTTTTTTGTTTGCTATAGTTTAACATTGCAAAAACGGTATAAATATCATTTAAATGAGTCTTTCCAAAAAAAACCTCAGATTTATCACAAAGAAGACATTTAAGCAGAAGCTGGTTATAAGAATGGGTAGATAAATTTAACAAATAGGAAAGTCAAAGTTACCCATTCGACAAATGATTTTGGATTTAGCCAAATATTTTCATTATAAATTATCACTGTATTTTATAAATAATGTGATAAAATGGGGCTGTGGTAAATTTATACTATGGCTTTTATTGAAATAAAATTGCTTATTTTGTTCTCATAAAGACTGTTATAACCGCGCTCGGTTAACCGCAATGGCTGATGTGCTATCATCCATCTGTGACACCAATGTTTCTAACAATGATATGTGTATAGACAACTAACCAATGTACATAATATGTTCATTTAATTAGTGTATAATTTAGACATAAATTTATACCTTTAATTTTTTTTATGGTTGCGTAGGTATCTTCCGGATAAAGCATTCGTCTATGACCACACCTGGCCGTAATGTACCTATTATATTGGTAAATGGAGGCTTTATAAGATGACACCGCGTTCACTTTTTGAAAATTAAATTTATTTAATTTGTTTTAGATCCTCCCGTAGTATCTCTATCGCTGGGCAGCACTCTCAACCCTCATGATATCAAAGAAGGAGATGACGTCTACTTCGAATGTTCGGTCAAAGCCAATCCTAGGGAGCATCGAATATCGTGGTATCATAACGTAAGTCTTGTTCTTCTTAGGTGCTATAAAAACTTATCCATTTATAGATATTAACTAGTTGGCGAACATTTTTATGTTAGATTTGTGGTAATTGAATACTGAATTGGATATTATACAGCCCTACAAAGGTGACGAGGCAAATTAAAGTTTTATTAGCCAAAGCCAACCTTAATTCGACGGTAATACTGACCTCAATAATCGCATAACAATTTCATGGAAAGTCATAATTTGTACATTTCAAGGTACACTGCATCATCAATGGTTCGTGGAAATTACGAAAATTTTACAATTATAACATAACATATTACTCTAGGGACATAATTTTTTTTTTGTAATTAAAATAAAAATAGTCCTGACCATTTTCATATTTTGAATTTAGGTTGATCGGAAGTCGCAACACACGAAAGCCTTTTCATCGATCAACGTTTCCACCAGAAATATTAAACTAGACGGGTAATCGGCATGTCTATAAATAGACAATGTATTTCGGCATGATTAGAATCAGTATTTATTCGTTTATAATGACAAGGCTGTCTTATCGACTATCAATTTATTTTGGATATAAGATAAATTTGATCCAACTACATTATCGGGAATCGGAATGAGAAATTTTATATTTCTATCCATCATGATTACTTTATCATTGCAGTTACTATTGGTCAGATTCCCTTGTGTTTATTTTCTTATGTAAATTATATCAATCCATTTATTTGTAGGACAAACCAGTAGTTCACAATGTGCTATCTGGTATTATAGTGAGCACTAAGTCACTGGTGCTACAGAAGGTGACGCGTGACCACGGCGGGGACTATTCGTGCCGAGCAACGAACGCGCTTGGAGAAACACCCAGTCAAGCCACGCATCTTAGTATACAATGTGAGTTTATTTAATTTAACTGTGCAGTAAGTTGATTCTAAAGTATTTGGGCAACATCGGCAGTGAAATAGACACGGGCAGACAGATGGACACGACTTAAATTATACCATAATAATAATGTAGCACATTATGATTATATTGAACAGTGGATGGTATGAGAGACCCGTACGGCAGACATTAATCCACAATCAATAGGGGTGAATACCCACAAAATAATTGATTGATTACTGGTCAGCAGCGCTTAAACAATTATTGGTTTTTGTTAACAAAGTGTTTGTTGGTGTACTCGTATAAATATGTATATTTTATCACATTTTAGTTATTATTAACACATTTTTATTATGTAACTTTCTTGTTTGTCTGTCTATTTTTGTTAACAATGTGTTTGTTAATGTATGAATAGGTATGTATATTTTATCACATTTTAGCATTGATATCTAATAACTAAAGATAAACAATCCCAAGCAAAAGTTCTCTCAAAACCGTCTCAAATTGTATTGGATAATACTAGTTATTTTTTTAAGTTTTATTCAAAAAGCTATGTACAAAAGGCAATAAAATTTTACGACTCATACCTGCTAGCCAAAATATATCTTAAACAAGCAATAAGGCATGTTTACCGTCGGAGCTTTCGAATGCTACTAGATTAAAAGACCACCCAAATGTTCGAGTGGGTAGACATTCGGTAAGGCAATTTTTTTTCGCTGATTGTGTATCTTTAGTTATTAGATATCAAAGCATTTTAGTTATTATTAACACATTTTTATTAAGTAACTTTCTTGTTTGTCTGTCTGTCTGTCGTTCTGGGTGGAAACCTGCAACTCAAATTTCAAGCACTTCCCGATTAACTATCCGGTTGAAACTTTCAGGATTGCTCACAACTCGTACAACAATACATTCTAAATCCATAAAACGTGGTTTTTAGATTATTTTTAATCTACAATATTTATTTTCCAACTTATTGTGAGTTGGTGCTATGAAACTGCTATAAAATACATAACTATATAAACATGATAATATAGAACCACTGTTGAAAATAAATTGTAATTTGTAATCTCGTGTCATACACAATAACACACTTAAGTATATCATTAGCGTAGGTATGTATCTACTCGTATGGCAAAGAGCGTCAAGTCAATAAGTAAATTGTTTCCGCATAACATCACTTTTCTGCATTAAACCGTGTCTCACTCAGTCTTTTTCTCCCTATTATAAACAGAGTGCTAATAAATTTCATTTTATCTCGGAAGGGGCTTTCGTCGTTTGCTGACTGATGTATCAATCATTCCCGAGGAGATCTTAACAAAGATTTGTTACAGTCAACGGAGTGAGACGGCGGTATTGAACGTAGAATAATTCCAATTTGCGATAAACATAAGCAATAAATAACAATAAGTGTTCGTACGTATGTAACACCTATTCTTATGGGCTCCGTACGTTATAAAACGTAGTACGCGTCGACATAATGCCTGGATAATGAGTTCTCGTTATATTCAGACCGTATCGTACGAGAAATTTTTACTTTAGTACGAGACGTATAAAATGTAGCAAAATTACCTAGTACTTATGAATAGGCTCTAATTATGTTAGAATTAAATAAAATACCTCGACTTTCACAAACAAAAGTTGTAGATGATTGAATACTTAAAGGTCAGTCAAGGACTGACCTTTCTCAGGCTTTGCTACTTAATAAATAATGTGTAACAAATCAAAGAAGTTCTAGCATGCATCAATCAAATATATTAGAAGTTGTAACGAATGATACTGATGTCCGTAGGGATTAATTTAGTGCCAATATTGATCAATGCCTCAACAAACAACCCAAGTTCTGTTAGCAAGTGTATTGCGACAAGAATGTGTTGTCACCGAGTGAGTATCAATCATTGGGGGAAGCAACGTCAAAGATTTACGTCGCCAATGTCACCGTGACCGTCCGATACAAATGTACATTGTGTTTCCTACTTATTGTTACGTAACATCCTTTGTTTCACTATTGTAACATTCGGTAGCGACAGTTTCTGCCCGCTTTATTGAGCCCGATCCAGTACCGTCACAAATCTAAGGTAAAGAAATATGCGTTGTTATTCGCACGCGGCACACGATCACCGACGTCGGTGTAACATTAATCCACATACATATTTTCATATTCCAGCTACAGTAATCCTACCGTGGAAGGGCTGCTTAATGTGAGCAAATATTTGAGAGTTTAATGAAAATCTAAGGCAGCCAGGGAGCGCAGTTTTGCAAGTAGATACCTAAATGAATCACGGTAGCCGACTGCGCCTGTTCCAAAGGGGAACAGTTGGGCGATAAAATTTATATATCGTCTAACTTCGCTGTTATGATTTAACGAACTGAAATCGAGGTCTCTTTCAGCTCTTTGTGTTAATTATTTGCATTCTTCGTTGAGACTTTAGAAAGGCGAAGGATTTTGGAATCAAGTTTGTGTAATGTCAGACTGGATGGTATAGAGTTACCACAGAAATTAGAAACACAATACGTCTCAAATTTACTCATGCATTAATTATAAAAGCAAATCAAGAACGGCACAAGAATTTTCGCAGGTCTTGCTAATTCAGTTCGACACGAAAGGTAATAAAAAGCCTTAGGAAAGTTGATTGCTTAAGTATTAACCACGCTTATGTTCCATGAGGTCTAATTGGAGTTAGTTTACGATCTATTCAGCTGGTGAGAATGAATAAATTGAGTGGGCAGTTACAACTATATTACTTTAGTTTTAATTAGCAGCGACATTACAACGAAACTAGAATAATCGTTGCCAGCAATCGAAAATAAGGCATGTTAAAAAAAAACCTTTATGGTTTGTGTAGTTATGAATATGAAAATGGTTGGATATACGGGTTGAGGAAGACTGTAAAAGGGATGGATGGATGGTGTAAGAGATGATATGAGTAAGAAAGAAGTAAAATCCGATATGACGAATGAAAGAAAAGTACACATTGGCCCAAATAATTGGGAACAGTGCCGGTAGATGATGGTGGTAAGTTATTACTCAAATGAAGGGTGTCATCATTTTTTTTTCAATAGATGCCCCAGTCTGCTCACATGCCTCGCCTCAAGTGCTTGGTGCTCAAATAGATGAGGCTCTCCGCGTGCGGTGCGCCGTGACCGCTAACCCGCCCGACGTCACGTTCTTCTGGCAGTTCAACAACAGTGGTGAAAGCCTTGATGTCTCGCCGACGAAGTTTGGTGAGAATCCTACTTATATTATAAATGTGAAAGTTTAATCACGCTAAAACGGCTGAACGGATTTTGAGAAACTTGAAAAAAAGTTAGATCATATATACTAGAATAAAACATACGATACTCTTTATCTAGGGAAAAGAAAAGATCCCTCGGGAATGCGGGTAAAGCCGCGGGGATAGCTAGTATAATTCTAAGTTTTTTAACTCGTAAATGTAGACCGTTCTGTCGAATTAGTCCCGCCATCATTATACTAATATCTAGGTACATCTTTGTCATAAGCCTTTCCTTTAAAATCTAATTTGCTATGCTAAAATTTTCCCTAGAAATATCAGCAAAGTTGTGTGACGTTAACCATCATTACAAGTACCTACGTTTTACCAGGCTTACTATATAATTAAGGCAATCCAAAAGTTTACAAAGTAGCTTTAATTAATTTTGCTTGCCCTTAAATTTCGTGGAATTTATCCTTACTTGTAATTATGTACCTTGTCGTAGGTACAGCTAACGGAAGCACCAGTGAATTGAGCTACAAGCCGCAGAGCGAGCGAGACTATGGCACACTGAGCTGTAGGGGGACCAACACGGTGGGCAGACAGCTTGAGCCCTGCGTCTTCCAAATTGTACCCGCTGGTGAGTAAAGATTATTTGAGAGATTCGAATCTGATAATTTATTTCCATTTCGTTATTGTTACAAGCTTGATGTAAAAACAATACCCTCAGTTAGTGTTTCCAGCTAAGTGCCTTACAATATTATATGAAGTTGGTGGTGATATTGTTCCTTAACCAACGTGTACAATCCTGTAATTTACTTATGACTCTGAAATAATGGAGTCACCAATAATGAAATCAAGGAATTTTCATTTGTGAATACGTACATATAACAACCAAGCTACATAAATAAATGCCAATCGTTGCGAGAGCCTAAAACACGGCAATATTCCAAAAATCTATGTTCGAAAAGTTCTCCGTGCTGAAATGAACAATCCAATAAAAGCATTAATAAAACCACGTGCACACAATTTGAACTAACAACGCAGGAGCCGAACTAGCTGCACGTTTTATAATTTCGGCTTGCGGCTTTTGCTCATACCTACGAGTATATACTGAATCTCATGACTTTCCATGATATAGGTATATCAGAGTCCCTGGAAGTGACTTAACATATTTGATATGTTTTAGTTAAGCTACTATTATACATACACAATAAACAGTAAAAGGGCACAATATTTACATTAAACACCGCTTGTAATTTAGGGAAATTATGTTGTTATCCGTCATAATACATGCTGGAAATATTAATATTAGTAATAAAGTAGATATTTGTAAGTAGTCAGACTGATTTACTTTCGCATTGAACTTATTAGTTTATGGATGACTGTAACTTAATAAAGATATAAACGAACTCCAAATTAGAATAGAATAGAAGAAAAAAATGTTTATTAAGCTCTAGACAAAATAACATTAAATTTCTAATACTAGACTTAACCTAGGCGTAAATCTAAGGAGCTGCAGCACAAGGGTGGATTCTATTTTTACGACGTTGGTTTTCAGTGGGAGCAATTATTTGTTGTTGAGATGAAAAATAGTAGATAATGTTCACTTGGGTAAAAATGTCTTATCTCATTATGTAGCGATACTTTTGCTCATCACTTTTTTTTCATTTCAACGAGATGTCAAATAATATTTTATGAAACATTTCCAACGAGTTATTATATTCCACGACGCGCGACGCTGCAAGGGGAAATATGAGTTAGCTGTAGCGAGGTGCAACGATATTCGCGCCAACCCGCAACGTTTAATATCCCCGCAGTTTGTTATAACATATAATACGTTAAATTGTCACCCGAGTGCCATAAGTCAAGGCGAAATTAGTGAATTTAGCTCGGGTATTTAATTTTCATTTCCACGCACGCACCAAGCTCCAAATAGGTAAATTTCGTACTAAGAGATTTGCTTAACGGCGAGATAAGTATATAATGTGACGCGCATACAAATGTGTGATAATGGTGTTTTGAATACTACTTTGAGTAATCAAACAATTTTACTCTTGGAGTGGTTAATTTTTACCCGACTGCCGAAGGAGGATTGTTGGTAGATAATAGTGTCTATTTTTGGCACGCTCTGTAGTGTGGGTAATATACTGTAAACGGTTTGACAGATTTTTATTATTTGGGGCATTTGTTTTAAAAAATACAATACTTTCAAAAAGTGTCAAGTAGTGTTTTACTTGGACAAATTCGATCTTGAATAAAAGCTAGTTTTTCGGTTGACTAATATGTTATAACTCTGGTTTAAGCCACTCGAATTTCTAGAGTAATGGTATATCTAAAGTATATATGAAATCTAATGGTATATTACGATACGCGTGACCTAAGTAGCCATAATAGACAACTTCGGTCACAAGTATCGTATACTATTTTATAGCAAGTGTGACATAAACCCGCACTTTACGCATGCTTCTCCGTGCAGAAATAGGCAACTTAGGTCACGGTAAAGCGTGATATTTAAAGTAATTTTTTCTACAGCACGTCCAACAGCCCCTCGAAACTGCTCATTACGAGCTGGAAACAATAGTTCAGAAGGTACAAGTTGGCTGCGCGTGCGATGCGTGGCTGGCTATGATGGGGGACTACCACAGGCTTTCATATTAGAGGCACTTGATCCTATCACTGGCAGGACTAGATTCAATGGCAGTGTTAATGAGACTGGTAAGTCAGAGATACTATCAATACCTACTACTAACTCAACTCAAAAATATCTTTATTAAATAAACTCATCACAAGTATTTTTAATCATCACAATTGTTTTATTAATGTAAAATTCTAACGCTCGGTTCGGAATGTTGCTTTTGCTGAGAAGAACCGGCAATAGACTCAGCAATTACTTACTCTTTTTTTAAAAGCAACTTAGACACATTACATTTAATAATTATTTATATAGTCTCACTGATAATATACCTAAGTGTGTTATGGCGGCAAAAAAGGAATAAAGAAATAGAATTTAGTTAAGAGTGATTTAGTAAACAACAAACTCAAGCAGACCAGCCCCTAGTATAATATACAACCGTAAGTTATTAGTATATTTAAGAATTTAAAATTTAAATAATAAATGTCAGAAATATAGATAGCTAGGAATTATTTATGGTAACAGTTACCAAGAATTATAATAACTGTACAATGGGCGGTCTATGGCTACGAGTAAGTAACTATCTCTTCCAGACAGTCCTTGAAAGTACTTTTACTCACAAGTACCTACCTACCTTGAAGGATTTTTCTTCGCTTTAGCAGTTTAATTATTTCAAAATATTTTACTAACACAAAATGGTCTTACTGAGTAAGAAGAAGTAAATAAGAAATTGTTACCCAAGTGTAATAAAGTGTCGTAATAACATTTAATCTTTAAATACCACGGTGTAAGCATATCAATCAATGCCTATGCGGGTGTATGAGATAAATAATTGTTTTAATAAATACTTATTGAATTTCCCAGATGGTTTAGCGACATTCAAACTCGATCTATCTCAACTCTCCTCGACTAGTGAAAGAGAAAGTGCTACATTTAACCTACGCATTTATGCAAAAAATCTGAAAGGAGAGTCTGATAAAACTCTATTGGAGAACATTGCCTTCAATGATGCTGCTAAAAGGACAGGTAATTTTAGAAGCTGAATTTTATGATGATATAATAAATTAAGCAAAATATCACCCAATCAACTGGACTAAAATCTATATAGAAATACAAAATTTGCTTATGAAACTTCGCTTAAAATTTAATCTAGGTTTTACCTCCAAATAAACCTCAATTACAGTCAAAAGTAAAAGGTCAAGGCTTCTGAATATAATTATATTCCATTTCTGTAAGCGTTTCCACTACCAAGGTTCGACACAAATACAGGGTTTCTGTGTGTAACTAACATAAACAAGCGAAACGTAAGAGCAAAATACAAAACATATGTATAATATAAATCTTATACCTAAGAAACTGGTTTAAGCTTTACAAAAAAAAACAAAAATAATAATAATTCTGGGACATTTTTCACACACGGCTATCTGATCCCAAACTAAGCAGAGCTTGTGATATGGAAACTAAGATAACTGATATATTACATACCTATAGTACTTTTTTTTGTAAATATATACTTAAATTGATAATTACCCCCAGACTCAGGACAAACAGACATGTTCATGCACACAAATGTCTGTCCTAGATGGGAATCGAACCCACGACCTGCGTCGTGATAGGTAGTGTGTTAACCAACCATGCCAACTGATCCTTCGCATATACATATACCAGCTTACAGCGGTCAGTAATCCGTTTGGGTCTAATTTTATGTAAGCATATAAAAATAAAACATTATTCCAACATTGAACTTAATTTGACATCCCTTTTTATCTACCACTCTAAATACTAATATGCAAATTCAGTTTATTATTAAAGTGACCTAGACTTAATTGTGATGAGCAAGTTAGGCAGCAGCCATGTCTACTTTAAAAAGTTTTGAAGGGCAGCTGAAAATAGCGTTAGTAATGTACCATGTTTTAAAATAATGTATCTATTAAACAGATGGCAAAGGAGCAATAGGTGGTGTGACTCTGGGTGTAGTGGTTGCAGTGGCGTTGGGAGCTATTTTAGCAATTGGAGGTATAACTTTTGCTGCACTTTGTACTCGTCGTCGACGTACACAGCCTCCCCACAAACACCCACCAGGGGACATGCTGGAACTCAGTGATGGCGGCAGACGATACGTAGTAGCTTACACTATTAAACCTTCACCTGAAATGAAGACTCCAGATCCACAACCTGATATTTTAAATGCACCTGGTGAGTTCTAAATTATGAAATTTTGTTTGATTTTTTATACTCCATTAAATATATGAAGGTACCATTATAATGTTACGATATTTTTTTAGATAATGAAAACCAAATTGCTCAGCAGTCAATTGAAGAAGCAGATGAATGGCCGAGTATAAAAGAAGTTAGAGGTAAATATTGTAACGATTCTGGTAAAATGGCCTGAAACGAAATATGATTTTTTATTTTTATTTTAGGCGATTGGAGTAAAGTAGGTGCTGTATTCTCAGCAGAGGACTTGGCTCTTTTAGACTCCACTGGACGAACACAGCAAGTGAGTTATTTTCCAAGTTCTGTTTTTATTTTTATTCTGTAAATTTTTAATAATTTATTATTGTTAACAGCTCACACCGGGAAGTGATTTGCTGCCAGATAGTCGGCAAGATGACGTTCTAAACCAGAACTTACCTCAACCAATAGGTAGTAACTTTAGGCCTAACTACGTAGCAACTAACAGTCCTACTTTAGGAAGTCCCAATTTTGTGTGTCCAAATGGTAACATGGGGTCACCATTTGGGAGTCAGACATTAACTCTCAGTGGACCAACTCTGAGTTCAGGAAGCCTTGCGACGTCCACTCTTCATAGGACCAAGGGCAAGGGAAATGCTCGGAGAAGAGAACATGTGCTGGCAGAAAATTTACCAGGTCCTGAGAGTTGTGTGTGAAAGGTGTGAATACTTGTGCTTCACTGGATTTGACGAAGTTCATGGACAACAAAAAATATAGGTACTTAGCTGTCTGCTCACAAGCTATTTATTGACATTTAATTATCTGTAATAAAGCTGTTACTAAAAATTCGAAGTTTCGCCAAATGTTTGCTACCCACTTAGTGAATGAATTCGGTTTATTGACATGACAATATTTTATGTGTAAATAAAAGTATAGGAATGTTGTATGTAATTTTGTAATAAATAAATGTATAGTACATTCGGAAAGTTTATGACGCAAGTCATTGGCCTATTAAAAGCTTATCGAAGCTCAAATACCTATATGCAATGCATTTTTTAATTAAAAATATTATTTTATAAAATCCAGTCCAAACAATTAAGTTGCAAAAATTGGTATTTCTTAATAAATAATTGGTTTTGACAAGCCTGGTTTTAAGTAGTATTTAAGAAGGTAATCAGTCAAATAGGAAAGTTTTTGAAATACCTAACATAGTAAAATATAATTGTAGGAAATCCTATTTATTTTAATAAACTTGGTTGTGTATTGTAAATATTAATTAACTATTAAAAGAAACTTACCTGTAAGGGAAGTTCAATAGTAATTATACGAGCTGGTTCTTCCGAAAGATTATTTACTTGTAGTAGTTTCCTTGTACTGCCGTTGTCACATATTTCAGAGCCTTCTCTGTGGATTTTAAAACAAAACACCTGGCAACACTAAACTTTCTCCTACCCCAACTATCGAACACGGACCCGGTGTCTTGTCATTTAAGTATAGAGCCAGTCCATCATTTATTTTCATCCAGCAAGGGTATGGGATGGGTGGGTTTTTAGTATAATCTTTCGGAAGAACCAGCTCGTATAATTACTATTGAACTTCCCTTACAGGTAAGTTTCTTTTAATAGTTAATTATACTTCACTGGTTCTTCCGAAAGATTATTTACTTGTAGATGTTCAGAGTATGAAAATAAATTAATGATTAATATACTCGTAATAGAAAAAACATTCTTTATTGGAACAAGAAAGTAAGTTTTTCTACGAAAATCAGCAAAGGGTAATTGAAAATTGCACATTGCAATTAAATTAAGGTAAACAAAATAATATATTATTCAGCTTAGGATTGACCTAGCGAAACCATCACCTAAGGCATCCTCCACGACAGGTCTGTTATAGAATGTAGCAAACACCCTGGAGGAACCGCTCCAGCCCGCTGTCTTTCTAATCAGCTGTAGATTGACACCTTGTCGACTAGCAGCCGAAGTGGCTGCGTGGCGAGTACTATGAGCTGAAAACACTTCTGTGTTTACACCACTTTCCTCCAGCGTATTTTTAATCCACCGACTTAGTGTTTGAGAGGTCACTCCAGAATGTGGCTTTTTAAAACTAACAAAAAGTTGATCAACGTTATTATTTCGCAATGGTTCTGTCTTTTGAAGATAGGACATTAATGTTTTGGCCGGGCATACTTCCGGCTTTTCGACAAAAAAAAGGCAAAATCAAAAGGGGCTGGGATCTATTGATGCCAGAAGTTTTTATCATAATAGGTATTTTAATTATAATTCTAGTATCAGTAATCTGCATATTGGAAAGTTTAATTAACGATAATGTTTGAACACGGTGAGCAGTAACTAAAGCCAACAGCGTTATTAGTTTTTTAGACAGATCTTTTAAGGGTACATCATCATTAGCATAAAGCATACTTAATTTATTAAGAACAAGTGATGGGTCCCAGGTGGTATCATAACGAGGAAGAGCTGGGACTCTCCTGTATACACCTTTTAAAAATCGAGATATTAATTCATCGTTTAGCTGACAGCCTAGGATTAGAACTAAAGCCGATCTATAACTGTTTATAGTACCATACTTTGCACCTTTATTATAAATTAACGTGAGAAATTCTAAAATAATTGAAGTAGATGAATTAAAACAATCATATCCCTTATTAGTGCAGAAATCATTCCATTCTCGTAAGGCTGCCTTATACTGATTAAAAGTATTTGTAGATAAGGAATCTAATAGGATATCTAATGCTTCTGTAGGTGCTCCTCTCTTCATGAACGCTTTCCGCACAAAATTCCTGCCATCAAAGACAGCTTTCTGTGCAGAGGGTGGCGTACCCTGGAAGGGGATGTTAATAAATTTGAATCAGCATTTAAAATAAGCACTTCAGATACACAAAGTTTGTTATATAACGGAAACCACGGCTGGTTAGGCCAGTGAGGAGCAACTACGATTCCTGTTGCCTCGTCGTTTATCATTTTTGATAAGGTTTTTAAAATAAGTGAGAATGGGGGAAATGCATAAAAATAATAGCTATTCCAATTCACAGTAAGAGAATCAATGCAATAAGCATCTGGATCACCATGCCAGGATATGTATTTAGGACACTTATGATTTAAGCGACTTGCAAACAAATCAATGTCTGGTAAAGAAAACTTTGTTACAATTTCTTGGTATGCTGAATCATGTAATTACCATTCAGTATCCGCATATGATCGACGAGACTCTGCATCAGCAATAATATTGTCTGCTGACGATATGTAAGAGGCAAAGATGAAATTATTTTTTGATTCGCATAAGTCCCAAATTTCCCTTGCTCTCTTGTCCCCACAAGATGCTCCAGAATAAATTTCAAAAATAAAGTTATCATGACGAATCTTATTATATGTTGAGTCGATGTGACTTAACCATCAATTAAATTCATGCTGAAGGTAATGAGGGATTTTCATTGATTTGTCATAATCATAATCTCGTTTTAGATTAAGGTATTTGACTCTCTCGAATAATTTGGTATGTGCCCAGCCGTAAGCGACGGCGGGACACGCTGACGTCAATAAGCCTAGAAGTCGGGCAAACATCCGAACACTGCATGATTTTTTATCTTTTAATTTTAATAATTCTAATTTAATTCGGGATCGTTTTTCATATGGAAGTGAGATTTTTAGATTGTTTGAATCAAACACGAAGCCGAGAAATTTACAGATTCTCTTTGGTATTAATGAACTTTTATCAAAATTTATAACAAAACCTAGATTATGCAATATTTTTTTTTTTTTGTATCAATAAGGTTTTTCCTGCATTCGGTATAAGAATTTCCTATTAAAAATATATCGTCTAGATATACCACTGATAAATGTCCTGAAAAGCGTAAGAGTTGCATGACCGGTTTCATTAATTTAGTGAAAATGAAAGGTGCTACATTAAGACCAAATGGTAATACAAAAATATCATAAAGTTTAGATTTGTACTGAAATCGGAGGTATTTGCGGTCATTTTTATGTATGTTTATTAAAAAGTAAGCATCTTTTAGGTCCACAGAACACATATAAGAATATTTATTTAAAAGTTTCATGACCGTCCTATGGTCTTCTAATTTAAAGTGAGAAGTATCTATAAACTTGTTCAATGATTTGAGGTTTAAAATCATTCGTTTGTCACCGTTTGGTTTATCTATTAAAAATATTTTAGACACAAATTGGTTTCTACATGGTAAGAATTCGGACACAGCACCAATCAAAATTAGTTTTTGGATTTCTTTTACAAAAAAAATATGTTCCTCGCTATTATGAGGATAAGTTATGAGTGGTTGTGTCTGAAAAACTTTTCGTGAGAAAGGAATACTGTAACCTCTGATCCATGATAGAATTGTTTCATCATGAGTTAATTGTTGCCATTGCAAATAAAAATGTTTTAATCTGCCTGCGTGACGTGTTACCTGTGGAGCACTGGCTAGGTTCGCCTGGCTTGTGGAAGTCGTTGGCTCGCCTGCGCTCGGCGCGGGAGAGTGGCAACAGGCGCGGGCGCTGGACGGCGCTCGCGGTACGCTCCTGCCGTCATGTTGCTGTATGTGTTCGCTGTCGTTGCACGGCGAGACGAGCCCCTCCAGTTTAAAGAATTGAAATTTGCCGTGCTAGTGCCACTTCTTACTTCGGATCTGAAACGACTTGATGACGCCTTAGGCGGCTTTGTCTTAATATCAACCGCTGATTTGGAACATGCTTTGATAGCCTTTAATTTTTCAGTCAGACTTTCTCCAAAGAGTAAATGGTCTCTTGGTATTTCTTTAATGGCATCTTTAGTATTTTTATTTAAACCTTGAGCTAGAAGTGATCTTCTTGTGATGGATTCCAAAAAATGAAGGTCGGTTAAAATGTGGCCACCGTCGCTAAGATATTTTATAATATTATCTCGCAGCTGCTTGTCGGAAATCTTAAGAGTTTCATCAAAAGCTCTCCCGATGCATGTGATTCCAGCACCTAGCTGGGATTGCTTCTGCTCTAGTTTTGAGTCTCTTTTTGCCGACGACTCTTGAACAGCAGCTTTTATTTCGTCGTTTAATTTAGGTGGCTTAAGAAAGGTACAATTTTTCGGTGGAAGATATTTTTTAATTAAATCAGACCGATTTTCCTTCTTGGTACCCTTTTGTAAAACGTTGTTCCAACGAACAGCCATATGAGAGTGAATTTCATCACTAAACTGTCTGTCAAGAGTCGGGTCATCTCCTAGTATTGAAATTATATCGTCCTGATTATTTGCGGTAACTGAAATTGGAAAAAACAGGTTTCCCAATTACTATATTCAGTAATATGTCATTGCGTGGGACATACAGTCAGCACTTGCAATGTATTATCAACGTGATTATAACGTTGTTATGCAGTCATTACGTGTGACATTCAGCCAACACTTGTAATGCTTATTTTGATAATTGCGTAAGCCATACAGACATTACTTGCAACCTCATTAAAAAAATAAAATATATTGAGGGTAGACGGAAATATTTTTTGTTACATTTTTATATTCAATAGCTTTGAATTGCATGAATTAATGAAATTACTTGACCAACCTTGACTTGCTTCGCTATCCAAGGAATTTCTGGATTCACTCGAAATAATGCGGCGACGCATTCGCCTTCGCGGCGGTGCATCATTGCGCGGTGACGAGGAATTATTACGCGCTGGTGGCGATTCTGATCGCGTCGAAGAGATATCCGACTGCGAGCGTGAACGTTTTCGTTTTAACTGTTTCTTCAATTGACGAATTTCTTTCCAAAGTTCCGAGTTGTTCATGTTGCGTGTGAACAACGGCGCACAAGAAAAAAGAATGACAAGACACCGGGTCCGTGTTCGATAGTTGGGGTAGGAGAAAGTTTAGTGTTGCCAGGTGTTTTGTTTTAAAATCCACAGAGAAGGCTCTGAAATATGTGACAACGGCAGTACAAGGAAACTACTACAAGTAAATAATCTTTCGGAAGAACCAGTGAAGTATAATAGTTGTATAACTAATAAAACCAAAGATGTATGTATAGATGATAATATTGTATCTATTATGGCTTTTATTGTCCGTTTGTTTATGTGACAAGTGAAACTGTAAATATTCCTATATCAAAATATAAGATGAACTACTCGTATATAAATAAAACGACCCAATCATGTGCTTATCCGTTGCATAATTATATGAAAATGTTAAAATTATTATTTTACTTTTTCTTTTATCAATACTTTTTCGTATTTATAGGTATATTATACGTATATGTGTAGTTCATCTTTAAATATCTAATAACTTTTATAACGATAGCATTTTTGTAAATGTTTACCTTTTTGTGTTGATTCTATTATATAGAGTTTAACATTGAACCTGTGGGATTAATGTATAAATAATGATGTCAATCGAACTGTTGAAGCTGTCAATAACTTTCCGTGCTCCTAACGACCTGATATGACAATTTTATATTTAATAAAATAAATAATGGTTTATATACATTTATGTTACTTTCATTTCATAGTTTCATAGAGAGCACCCTATGTTAAGTATCATAATCATAATCCATCGAATACTAATACCACACAACTTCCCCAAGTGATTGAAAAAGGAATGAAATGTAGTTAGTGATTACATGACAAACGCGATGATAAGCGATGAACCACGCGGACGAAGTCGTTACCAAAAACTAGTACTTACTTCATTATATCATACAACATGTTTGCCGAAGTTTTTATTCGTCTGCACTAAAGTGCCTACTACTTAATTTATCTTAGCCCCTTTATACTATGTTAATAGCTGCATGAATATTTCATAGCGCTAAGGTAGTGGGTTTAATCCATGGGTGTGATGTGTACCTGTACGAAAATAGGCGGTGAACTTTTCAAAGCATTGTAAACTCTATACATGAACAATTTAGCTCTACACCTGGGGCGTTGGCGAGCAATCTAATAAAATCCACCCCCTCCCTTCTCATCTGTCTTTTAGCCTCTTTCCCCTCACCTGTCTTGTTACATAGAGGTCGGATTACTGGGTGTGTATAGTGTTAGACGCGACAGAGGAATAGAGCTTCAATGTGTAGACTACACATAATAGCAATCGCTTGTTATTGTATTCATATTATTTTTATTATTCTACGATTGATGACAAACAATTGTCCAGATGTTTAATTGATTTATTAAAAAGTTTAACATTTTTTGAAATTTTAATTACGGCTTTTTTTTTATGTCACAAGTGACAACGAGGCAGGCGGGTCACCTGATGGTAAGTGACAACCGTCGCCTATAGACATTGGCAATACCAGGGGATTGCTAATGTGTTGTACACCTTATTAAGGCGAACTGGCTCTCAAGTGCAATTGCCGGAACACCCCAACAGGTGCTTGGCGACAGATTTTCAACTTGAGGGTGGTAGCCAGCCAGTCGAATACTACAAAGTACCCTACCACCGTGCTAACCACAGCACTCCTCACGATGTTTTCCTTCACCGAAAGCTCAAGCTCATTGTAAGGATTCGAACCCACGACCTTCGCCGCGGTATCCGACGTCACTTACCACTGAGCTATCATCGCCTTAAGAAGAAAGAAGAAAGATCTAAGAAGCAACTCCCAACTGAAATATATATACTTATAGTATATACAAGCTTCCGTCCCGTCCCGTACGTATGTATATTATGGTTCTGGGATATGCCCGTGTCACGATTTCTTTTTTTTTTATGTCACTAGTGACAACGTTGCAGGCGGGTCACCTGATGGTAAGTGACTACCGTCGCCTATAGACATTAGCAATACCAGGGGGACTGCCACCGTGTTGTACACCTTATTACAATGCCTTAAGGGCAAGGGCAACTGGCTCTCAAGTGCAACTGCCGGAACACACCAACAGGTGCTTGGCGAACGATTTTCAACTTGAGGGTGGTAGCCAGCCAGTCGAGTACCACATAGTACCCTACCACCGTGCTATGGTTTCTTCACGATGTTTTCCTTCACCGAAAACTCAAGCTCATTGTAGGATTCGAACCCACGACCTTCGCCGCGGTATCCGACGTCACTTACCACTGAGCTATCATCGCCTTAAATGTTGGTCCGCCATGAACTCCAAAATCACTGAAGCGACCTTATTGAAACTTGGTACAAAAACAGATTATATCCTGGAATAAGAGATAGGTGTCGCACGCACGCATCCGTACGGGTCGCGTGTGTCTCGGTTGCGCGAGGCTGAGTACTTATTTGCAATGGCGTCTACGTTAAAGTGTAATTGTTGTAATCTTGTAATTGACGAAATGCTTGCTTATGTTCAAAATAAAATATCTAGAGATATATAACTAGATAAGAAAGAAGTCATGATTAACACGAAAATATCCTCTCCACCGTACAATGTTAACATGAAAAGAGGAGAATATAGAAACGTCAGGGGTTAAATTTTCAAAAATCATTTCTTAGTGAATACCATACTCTCTATTAGGAATCTACCTTACAAAATTAAAATTTTTATCATTTGTAATTTCTGAGATTTCGTGATTAATCAGTGAGTCGTATTTCGCTTTTATTGATTTAGTAACATAGGATCCTAGATTACATACGTATAAATTTTACAGATCTTTTAAAAACTATGTCGTACAGTCTTACCTTGATTGTTTTATAAAACTTAGAAATAAAATGTTTTGAGAATAATTTAAAGGAAAGAACCCAAGCGCCCGTGAACCTCTCTGATCATGTCGAATCTCCATCCTATAAAATAACAAACGTACAAAAACAATGTTTGCCCAATGGCTGAAAGTCTTGAGCGCTCGCCGCAAGCTCCTCAAATATTGACACAAGACTAACAAATCGACTCCAAGAACCTAAGCACTGTTTGCAATAAACAATGGCTAATTATAGGCTGTTGAATTATTCACGACTAGTGGTAGCTTTTATTACTACAGACCAGAGCTTATCACTGTTTTCCCTCGTTTAAAATTATGTTAATTTCGAAAACGTTACAATATTTAAATAAGCAAAACTTTTAATGTTGCGTAAAGGTAAGCAAGCGATGATGTTTAAAACAGTTTTCTAACGAATTAAAACACAATAAACAGAAATTAACTGAGCTCGACGTAAATTCTGAATCCAGCCTCGGTCAGAAAATATTAGTTCTCCGTTAGTATAAATTATTTGAAACTGTGCCATCATACTTTGATATTACCTACATAAATATTCTGATTCTATATTGAATAAATACATTTAATAACTCACATTATTACATAATTATAATAATATGTACCTATATAAAAAATATAAATTCATTAGAAGATCGTTCTCAACAACTTTAATTCTCATCGTAATAAATCACTTTGCTATTTCA
The DNA here is from genome assembly GCA_951361185.1 of Ochropacha duplaris. Taxonomy (NCBI): domain Eukaryota; kingdom Metazoa; phylum Arthropoda; class Insecta; order Lepidoptera; family Drepanidae; genus Ochropacha; species Ochropacha duplaris. The sequence continues at coordinate 5,298,622 of OX592707.1, read as the reverse complement.
TAACATAATGAGAAACCACTTTGATTTCCTGTTTTCCGTAATATTTGAAATCAACTAAATCTGAACATTTCTACCACATTTATGCGGTAACTAAAATGATAATAATTAATATCTAGAAACAATAACGCATATTGCAACCGATAACCGTTTCGGAACTAACTATCAAAAGCTTAACACTCAAGTGAATTGTGCATTTATAGGTAGTTCAACTAAAACATGCGGGCTTTGGTTATCAGTGCCTCTATATACAAAGGATTATACCCTAGAGATAAAGTTACGGAGTCACTGGTTCATATTAGTTTCACAGTTAATTCCGTTATGCGTTCTCCATTGTTGCGGTTTCTGTGCAGGGATGGGATGGGATGGGTTGTATCCTTTACAATAGATTAGTTTTGTGAGAAGAGTATCAGTAATGCAACGCTACTTTATTTATTTAAAAACTAGCTGTCCTCCGCGGTTTCACCCGCGTTCCCGTGGGATCTTATCTTTTCTCGGGATAAACTTAATTATTTTATAATATGCTTGTGTATCGATACACATATTTAGTTATGTAGTTATCAGTGACGGGTCCAATTAGGTTCATTATTTTTTGTGTTATGTTCGTTGACGCGGCAGTTTCGTCACCGATGAAAACTTAGGTATGGGTATTGAAATTACGATTTTAGGTTGATACTAAATCTGTGACTTATTTAACTTAATGCTCTCAGTAAAACAATAATTTGGTAACAAAAACATGATGACATGCTCAAAACGGAGAAGGGCGTAAAAACATCAAACGCCTTAGATACAATGAAGGTACTCCAGTTTATTTATTTAGGCACAAGTTTGTGTCGCTTCACGGTAGACGTGTAAACTCGCGAAAGAGGCTTGAATGAAATTAGAGTAAGGAATAGGCTTATTTCCCCGACTTATTCCTCGTGATTACGCCTCTCAGTCTGCTTTTAAATGTTAGGATTAAAATGAAGTGACTGTGAATGTAACATTGTTAATGATTTTAGACGCTTAATTCTCCCAGAGCTCAGGCCTTATTAAATAATTGACTTTATCAAAATTGTTTATCGTCGACTTTGAACTCAGAAACAGAGGTATTTCAATTATGGGACTCAGGACTTTATTTTCAGTCTAGGGACTAAGTTATTAGGCATACAATTTGTTGTTATTAGGTCTACAATGTTCTGAAATACTACTGAAACAATTTATTTAATTTTAGAACTTTAAAAATTAACTTCTGGAATTATGGAATTCCTATACAATGATTTTCTTATACGGCCTAAATTCATATATTTTTACCTACCAATTTCTTGGTGAGGAGGTAAACAAAGGTATGTGAAACAATTGTTTGGGCTAAGGATACAGGAATCCTAGTCTGGAGAGTTACTGTATACTGGATCGCACAGGTTATTTCAAATCCTATTTGGATAATTACTTACCCTATTGGATTAGCAGCTCCTTCTTTAGCTGAGTATTTCACTGATTAGATAGTAGATATAGACTGAGGTAATGTTATAATGCAGCGTTCATGACAAAAAAGCAATAATTTATAATAACTAACACCGTAACATCTTACGCTCCAAATGAATTTTAACTTGTACATCAATTTACACTTCAATGAATACAAAGTAAACTCTGAATACAATTTTTTGTTAAAACAGACCCAATCAAAAGTTTGGAAAGATGCCACCTTACTTGTTGATAGCTTAATAGCAAACCACTGTGTTTGTGCCATATTCTGAACATGAGAAGCATTATTATATAATGTTCATGAGAATGTGTTGGCAAACAACCTTGCTGCAAATGTGCTTATTACTTACATCAGTTACGAATATTATGCTCTAGTCTAGATGTTGCAAAGACTGATTCAGTTAAATATGGAACATTGGTATTGGTTTGGGAAGATTGTCCGTTATGCGAAGCCAAGGGGTGAATTTATTAAGGGGTTATTCCAAGTCGTGTTATTCCGAGTGCTCTTTAAATGGTAAATTTATTGTTGTAATTTATTTTATATCAATACTGTCTTTTATTTTCTTTCTATTTTGACAATAATAATTCAAAATACGCATCTTTCAACCACTAAGATTATAATTAGAAAACCATAAAACAGATACCACAGCACAAAATTACTGCCTAAGGGGTAGTTCTCATGTTCACTAATTAAGCTAGTTTTCTCGCTAACTTTCCCTACCCCCATAGTAGGTATATTTCCTCACGATGTTTTCTTTCAATAAAAACTCATTGTAAGATTCAAGCCGACGACCTTCGCCATCGATAGAAGGATCAAAAGGATGAGTAGATACATATTACGCCGACCCCAAATAATTGGGAAGAGCCAAGGCAGATGATGACCTCCACCATGGCATTCAACTTCACTACCATAGAGCTATCATCACCTTAAAATGTAGACTGAGATATAAATCCAGACATTTTCTACTTTCGAATAAAAGGAAACACCCTGATCCCTTTCACTACTTTAATCAAACTGTCAACAAACACTACAACTGAATATAAATGTGTCTATTATGAACGAATGTGTAGTGTCTGAGTCAGTGTCCATTATGACATTGCGATAGTATCGACAATGATATAAACTAGGTTCTAGTACCTATATCTAGTTTTATCGAACATCCTACGAAAATAACGGAAATTGGATCCAATATTCGATTTTACTTGAGATTTTGTTCGAGTTTTAGGACGCTTGAGTAACAATGCTCTTTGTATAATGGTGAAAAAACTTCTTAATTTCAAATTTATTTCGATTACCACTTACTTTCTCTCTTATATATCTTAACAAAATTATCTGTTGCTTAGTGCACAAATCTAAATCGAATTTATATTAACATATATACGTAATCTATGTTTATATGCTTTTTGTTTGATTAATTGATGTTAATGTGATTTTCTAAAATATAATGAAACCAAACACATGAAAATTAGATTAACATCAGCTAATTATACAATTTGTAGGATATTGTAATACCAACCGACACTAAGCTAAGCGTCGCAGGTCAAGATTGTTTTCCGAAGGCAGGCTTTGAAAGCTTAAGTTGAGTAAACCGCTTCGTCGTGCGAGTTCGGCTCAGACAAAGGGCTGCCCGGTTGGAAGCCTCATTGTGACGCACTCCACTTAGAGCGGGAGTGCAGGTGAACTACGACAGACTGCGGCGCATTATGTGAACTTACAGTCACGGCAAATCTGCTGCAGCATTAGAAACGACAGGATAATGCTCCTATATTTACGGGCAGGACATTAAATAGTCACGGGAATTGGTTTTCACATTATGTTAGAGAGTCAGTATTGTTGCGATTTGAGTTGTTGTAAGCTTAGCATCTTTTGACAAAATTTTCGGTTACCTACTGTTTGTAATTTTTAATATTCTTAGTATTAAAAATGTTGTTTATGTAAATAAATAATACGTATTTTGATTCTAATTCAAAAAAATCTTTATTAAGTGAATTCATTACAATTAGGTAATTTTATCGTTTTATGGATCCTTTGTTATAGAAACGTTACTTTGCTTGAAAGAGTTCTATCTTTGCTAAGTCGTGCGTGTTACTAGTAGTAAATTCAATTCTGATATTCGGAGAAGTCATAAAACGAGTATTGTTTTATATAAGAACAGATATTTGAATCAATAATTGAAAAGCTTAAGGGAGAATGAGCACAACTGCAGCATTGTCGATTATATCTAACCAATATTCAATGTGCGGTGATATTAGAACTAACGACGCATCGTGAATGGCGGAACACCGGTCGTCATCCCATTGAAAGCAATTTCATTCCACATTTGTTTTCATATTTAAAGCATTCATTGAAGATTGCAGGTGGTTCTTCTGTAAAAATATTGGACCATTTCCATATTTATGTGAATGTTAAAAATGTATTATTAGGAATAAGGCGATGATAGCTCAGTGGTAAGTGACGTCGAATACCGCGGCGAAGGTCGTGGGTTCGAATCCTACAATGAGCTTGAGCTTTCGGTGAAGGAAAACATCGTGAGTAAACCATTGCACGGTCGTAGGGTACTTTGTAGTACCCGACTGGCTGGCTACCACCCTCAAGTTGAAAATCTGTCGCCAAAACACCTATCGGTGTGTTCCGACAGCTGCACTTGAGAGCCAGTTCCCATCTAGGCTATGTGTGCTTACCATCTTCGGCCACATCATCACTTACCATTGTGAGATTGTGGTCAAACACAAGCCTATCCAGAATAAAAAAAAATATATAGGTGCAATTGAATACGATGGACAAGCATAATACCTACTTTTGCTTGTGAGAATTTTTATCATTTTGCTGTATTTATAGAGATTCTTCTTGCTCGCCATGAACTATCTAATCATTGTCCTTTACTACTTAGTATACGCAGAGATACTAATATAACAACTTATGTAATAAATTAGTAATATTATTTAATAATAACATGATTTCTAAGAACAAGAAGTTAACTTTATCTTCAATGATATATAACTCAATTTTTTATCAAAAATTATTATTATTTTAAATCTGATTTATGGAATATTTTGATCAACTTAAATCTGATTGATTTATGGAAAAACAAAAATTATTAATATTTGTATAAATATCTCTATCTGTCAATTTTGCCTAAGCTATAAGTATAGAAATAATCGAGGGAGAGAAATACTGGAGGCCTTATCTCTAATTGGGAACGTTCCCATCGCACGAGGGGGAATCCAAAGGAAAATCAGGGAATCAGATAAACTGTAACGGAGATCGGTCGCAGAGCCGAGCCGACCGCAACGAACACTTGTTTGATTTGAAGGCTTTGCCTCTGGTGAACTATCGAACGAGGCTTACAAACGTTCACTTCCAAGCCGAATTGTTTCTGTAAAATGAAACCGAGTAATAAAACCGCTCTTATCGATTATTGTAAACCTTTAAAGGAAAGCGAGATCCGTTTATTGTATACACGCTTTTAACATTGTATGGAACTTAAACCTGCTTATTTAATAAGACTTAGGCAGGTACGTCATTTCGTTTGAACGATTCTTATTGAAATCTCTATGTGGGTACTGCATAGTACCCTACAACTTAAAATTAACCTTAACTTTATATTAACCTTAACTTAAAATTAACCTTGGCTGACTACCGCGCTTAAAAGGACATGACTGCGAGCCATTTCCATACAAAACGAAGTATCAAAATCAGTCGACAAAGAACAGCATTTCAAGAGGAGGGGGAGAATATTTCAGAAATGTCACTAAGAGTTATAATACCTACCAGGAGTTTCGTTATTTTGGAAATTAAATAGAGAATATAATTATGTAGGTACAGTGCGGCCGCTGAGAGAATGCGTTTATGACATTTGTAAATAATGCGTTTATATCAGAAACGGCTAATCTAATTTTGGTGAGACATTAATTTAACTATGCGTAAGATAATACTTAACGTAGCATCAAATATAGATTTCATGATTTCGTGATAAGCATTAGTTATAAATACATTCACATGACGTCTCCACTGTAGTATAAAATAGTTTAGTGCATAACAATACCCACTAACAAGGTTAGTATTAAAATTGTACCAATAAGTACCTAGTACTTATATTTTATTACTATTCTATTTCAGATTATCGTCGTACAGAAAATTATTTACGAAACCTTTAAAAATATATTGAACTATGACAAACTATTTCTAGACTACTCATTGGTAGGTCAAACCTTTCAATGGACTTCTACTTTTCCTAGATTTTAATCAATTTAACCTTTATATCAATTACCGTTAATTTAGCTATCATCAAAATGTCATTAGGAATTCAATATTATCATAGTGTATTCAACATATTTATAATACAATCGTTGATCGTTTATTTACAAGTAAGCTACAATAATAATAATAATTATGATGCTATCGAAAGTTATCAAGAAATCAAATCTAAATAATAATAAAACGTTTATTTGAACAATATACACAGTACGTTTAATAATTTAAAATGATAACGGTTGTACATAATGTTAAAAATTAATATTTATAATCTGTATTTTTTACTAATTTTAATGTACTTTTTACCGTGTCTGTATTTTTTAGTAGACACACTCAAAATAACGTTTCAGAAAACATGTTGTTAATTTTTTTGACCTTTCAGTTCAGTTAAAACTCTGATAAGGCTAATGAATGTTTTAATTTACTTTAGCGTTTTTAAAATAATAATGCTTAACAAATACTTCGGTATTATAGTAATCCTCATTGTTCAAAAACACCACAAAAAGTAATTTAGGCTTTAAACTAAGTTCGAACAAAAAATAATGCGAAACTAAAATAAAAGTTGCAAACTTAGGTAATAGAAAGGATTTGTTAATAATAGAGGGGTGGTATTTTGTGGAGCCGTGGCCACCGTGGCCGTGGGTACATCGTGCGTAAGGACATCCTTCACCGTCTGTAATGGACTAGGGGAGATAACAGATATAATAACTGACATTGTGGTCCAATATAGGGCGACGGTACACATGGAGACATTATTTATTTACACTCTCTTTAATATATCATTTGTGTGAAAATCCACCCGAAAGTATGTTTGAATCCTTCACCTGTGCGATATATCTCACCAAAAATGTATTCTTTTTTTTATGGCAATCGTCCTTTCTGCCAATGTCAAGTTATTACTATTTTTCATTTATGTTATGTTCACGTTATTTCACATTCACAGTCAAGTCAAGATAAGTTTTAGTGAAATTGCCCAAGCCACATGGTGGTCTACCCCTGACTTGGAACGTGTCCAACTTATAGGTCAGGCAACCCAGGATAGACCATCCTGGCGCATCGGAACGAGGAGAACCGACCCCAATATTATCTTCGTCTTCTATGCAAGTTTGATAACATGAAAGTTAACGCAATAAACAAACAATTTAAAAATATAACTATTTATATAATATGCCTATATTTATTAATATTTGTTTACATTGTTACACCACTTAGCATGGTGCATAGTTTTTTTTTTATTGCCTAGTTAGGAGCAAGAATACTTTAATTAAACCTCAAATTCCACATCAAACCATTTTCATTTTTGTAGCCATTCAATCTTAATAGCCCAAAACCCTAATTATAAGACTCAATAATCCTTCCCCTTCAATCTTGAAAAAAGGACTGCAAGATTGAAGGAAAGTTTGAATTTCCTTTCCTTTACAACTTAACCATAAGCTTACTTGAAAACACGGAATATAAAAACATACTTATACCTTATAAGCAAACCTTTCAATGCAATGAAAACAATAAAAAGGCCACAAAAATATTTACTACTTAACTAAAATAGATCTCGTTATGATCAAACAAATTCACTAAGATCGCATTTTGTTGCTCCTCAGTGTACCGCCGACTGATCGTACAAGAACGCGCCGTAATGTCTATGGAGGCCAACAGATGGTCTCGCTTCCGAGAGTCATTACCCTTTTGTCTTATATCCGTTGCTCTCCATGTCATAACGAACTCTATTCTTCTGTACTAAAAGCTCATTGTGTCATGAAACTATCGCAATCAGCAGTGAAAGAGTACATTGAGCTGGAAAATGTTTCAGAACTCAAAATTGAACATTTTATATCCTTGCAACCAGAATGGAATTCTCGCATTACCACAACAATATCATAAAATTGTATAGAGCTTGTTAATTACTTTAAAATGTGTAGATATTCAAAATAAATATCAATAGACCTCCATACATTACACTTTGTTCACTACATTCATAAGCCATTAAAGACATGGTAGCTTTATTTTATGTTTCACTCGTGACCAGAAATACATATACCTATTACGACTAGATATATTCGCTTTTCAAAATACCTGTAACGGAATTTAAATTCATGAATGAAGAAGCGCAGTATGGCAAAGCAGTATTTCCAGATTGTGACGCCATAATAAAGGTTCACAAGACACAGGAGTGATGTTCAGAAAACCATTTACCACATTTACCCTCGAAATGGGTTACACACGAGTCGAATATCACCCGAAATTGGTCTAATCTTTAGTTATGGCCTCTCGCTAGAATTTCACTTTCAACCCTGCACTGTCAGAGAAATAGAAGTTTAGTTGGTTCCGGGAATAAAAAGAAGGGATATATTCCCTTACCAATAGAAATGTATTGTCACACTAACTTTGTATAAACAAATACAATAAAATGTGTCTGTTTCGTGTCTGCCTTCAATTTCTCCCAGGGGAAAAGAACTCGGTTCCAACCAACGTGGATTTATTCATTTTAAATTTTAGCTAGAACTATGTTAAGGATTATTAAAAATAATAAACAGATGTCCTGCTCATAAAATCCATAGAAAAAGAAATTCCTTGTTTTTATTTATTTCTTAAGAAGATTGGGACTTTAGAGCCCTAAGGTTAAAAAGCTTTAAACATTTGAACATTCTTCTCGTAACTTTTTACTTTGCCTGTAATTTAGAATTAATTATAACTTCGTTGTTGGAATGCCATCATAGTAAATATAATAAAGTGACAGAATAAATATTGCTGAGCTCGAGTCTTCAAAGCAGTAAAGAAATCTATCCGTCCAACATAGTTATGATTTTTCCCAGGGTATTTGTATATTTAAATGCAATAACATCATAATGTAGCGGAAAGTTGTCGGACACATAACTAATGGCATATCTACGGCCGATCTTTCACTAGTCCCGCAGAGACCACAAGCAACAAATGTTGTATACGTGCAGTCTACATTAGTAGAAAAATGTGGTTAGCCAACTGAACAATTCTATCTACACTTGTTTAAAACAAAGGGGAAAAGAGATCTGTTCTAAATGGCAAGCTCTACTTCTTGTTTAATTTTTAATGTAGGTAGGTAAGCAACCATTAAGTTTACAACTATTTCAGAGGTAGGTATTTGTAACTTATTCAAATTCTAAATAAATTAACCTAAGAATGTAAAAAAGTTAACTTAATGAAATAAATAAATAACCTAAATGAAAATGTCGATGTTAGTTAATTTATTTAAGTAGGTATGTATCTTGTTGGTAATTAGAATAATCTATAATATGGATTTTGATTCAAATGAAGTTCTAAATATATCTAAAGCACTAGACTTAAATCTATCTTAAATATCTTTACAATTGGATAAAATTGGGTATATTGTATAATTTAAAGACTAAACTTTTTGAAGTCTGCGCCCGTGAAGGGAGAAACTAAAAAAGCCAACGTTACTTAATGTCGAGCTTATTAATAATAATAACAACAGTATTTATCGACATCAAATATTTTATAAAATAATTTTGCAAATATCATATAGTAAAATAATATAAAACAGACACATTTTTAAACCTCTCTATAGTGAAATTAATTATTGATAATCTCCTTCGTGCAAAAGTGTTTCAAGTCATCTCCTTGAACAGAATGAAAAAAACAAAATTCAAAAAGTACGCCTGTATTGGTCCAAATTATCAATTTATGCCTTTTGCGGTTGAGACCATGGGTCCGTGGGGGTCTGAAGCTCGTCGTTTCGCAAATATTTTATGTAAAAAATTAATCGAGGCCTCGGGTGACCGGCGGGCGGGGAGCTTTTTCCGCCAACGCATCAGCTGGCGGAGGAAACTCAAAGAGGAAACGCTGCCAGCCTTCTGGGAACCTTGCCGATCGGCAGCAGCGGCAGCCTCGAAGAAGTTTTTTATGTATTGTAATTGTACATTTGCATGTATATTTTGTACATTTGTTGTAAATAATAAAATAGTTTAAATCCAATGACAAGATATAATGAAGATTTGTAAAATATTGAGATATAACATGTGGCGGCACGATAAGGAAGGTAAAATTGTCTAGAACGAGTGGTTTAATCGTGTGCTTCGTAAGTTATTGAAATTCTAAAGTATTTCTAAGTTTAAAGTGGCAGTAGGCAAGTCTGAAGGAAGCAAGGCACATGGGAAATGATTACCATATTCAACGCATTTCCTCGGCACAGCGGAGGTAGGCTTCGTAGGAAATTATTTGTCATATTAACGTCACTCCAGCTTGAGTTTCGACGTAGAGATGTTAATATATTAAATTATCCTCAAAGGTATTGAAATAGTAATTCGATATCGATACATGGAGACACATTTTCAAACTGTAATGGGTTTGATGAAATCTTTTATTATAGTCTTCATGGAGCGATACAGGAGTATCATCACAATTTAAAATAGTACATATTAAGATTTAATAGATCATAATAATTCATAAAATTTATGTTTATGGACTGCGACAAGTGGACATCAACAAAAATAACTTCTTCGAGGCTGCCGTTGCTGCCTATCGGCAAGGTTCCAAGCAGGTTGGCAGCGTGTTCTCTTTGGATGGCCAAATCACGAATTCAAACATTATTATAGTATTTTTATCGTAAATTAAACAAACAAATTATTAAGAATAAAATTATATATATTACAATGGACAGCATTGTGAAACAAGTTAATATTTGTTTTGAAGTCAACAGAACTCACGTTATTATAAAAATAATATAATTTGTCGTCACAATACGATGGAAAAATATCAAGGTGAGATTTTATTTTTTCAGTTTAATTAAACCACAGTCGCCACACCAAACAAAAACCACAAACTCAACAAATCAATTTCGCGTCAGGAAATTACTTTGTAAAGTTGAAAAGGGTTGCGCGATACGGTACCAAATTGAAATTCTTTTGTGTGCCGAGCCTTTACATGTCCGAAATGTTACCTGACTCTTTGAATCATAGCGCAACAACATTTTTCGATCAAAGTTTAGGACACACTTTCACGGAAAATACCTCAAAACTGTTTTCAACCAGCAAAAGTTCCCAGCGAACAACGGGTTCAAGTATGAAAGTATAATAATGCACCAAACCCTCGTTATGAGATTTCAATGTCTAAATGTTTTTCCGTATTCTATTATATTCCAATAAATAATTAAGTATACCTATTTATTTTATTATTACTTAGCGTTGTTTGTACTTTATCATACGCTGTTAATTGAAATTGCAATACTCTCAAAATCACACCGACACTAATTGCATCAATACATGTAGATGGCGGAATGAATGTATTCTATAATTATTAAGAAAGCAAGAATTTTCTAGAAGGTATAATACGAGTAATCGGTTGTTATACATAGCTAGTAGATTTGGATTACGTAATACATTCGTGTTGCACATAGGAATACATTATCAATCATTGGCACACACATTTCCATATAAAATCACACTCCAATCCATAAGAAATTCCAATCTTCTTGAAAATCCAAACTCGTACTTCAAAACAACGTGGCCATTAATGATCCGTAATTTGGCAATAAACAAACTTTTACATTGTTCCCAGTGATTTCTGCATAATCATTTTAATATACTATATAGATAATTTTAAGCTATTAAGAAACGTAAAGCAAAAAGTTTTGAAGCTCCGAAGTTCATTAACAAAATAAGCAATCTGACTAAAAGCATGGTCCCATCGAGGTAAAAAGCAATTAGAAAGTTATGGAGTGTTCTTGACGATTATTTACGTATTATAGAGGACTCAAAACCTCCAGCTACCCATTAAGCTGGGAAAATTTCTCTGCTAAATGTATACGCCTACTTTGTGAGACAATATTGCTTCTGGTTTGATGAATATCTTCAACTTTTTTGAGAACCAATAAACACTAACATTTTGCACACATTTATTGTATAACGAGAGAGGATTTTTAATGTTTTCGTCAATAAAATGTGTATATTTAAATCATGTAATATCTTGAAGCGCTATTCCTGGAATTCCATTTTTTTATAGGTACGCAGCAAGCCACGGCTCGCACAAGGGGCTTTTTATAGTAAATAGCTGAAATATAACTATGAACATTTGACTTCATGAAAGCTTAAAAATAACAACACGCTATGAAATAAAACGACAGATAATGAACAGAAACAAATCCATCTTAATTGATATTAAGCGGAAGTGTAACACGCCGAGACAGCGAATGAAAATAATGAATAAGGAATAAAGCAGCAATAAAGATATCGGAAACCGTCTGTGATAGTTCTATGGAGTGGTAATAACAGCTAAATACAGCTTGGCGCAATATGGTGGAGTCAATAATTGGAAAATATTGTCGGTAGCGATTTTACGAGGACCTTCGCAGCGGGACAGTGTGCGACGACACGCCAATATTACATCATATCATGCTGTATTATAAGAAACTTGAGGTTTTCTGCAGCTTTGCTCTTATTTTACATTGTTTTAATATTAGTTTGAGCTTTTGGTGATGGAAAATTTGAAAATTATAAACTGGTGGTACCTTCCGTATCTTCCACCAACGCACCAAATAGTGCGTTCCGGCAATCACATACTTAATGAAAGCCAGTTTCCTTCTCTTTATATCTCCCCTGGTATTGCTTATGTTCATAGATAACTGCCTTTACCATGAAGTGGAACGTCTGCATGCTTCTCTTAAATAAAAATGTAGGTACTTACCTGAAAATATTAAATCCATACCAAAACTAAGAGGGTTCAAACATAGGTTGAAATGCTTCGAGAAAAGGTAGATAGTGCCCTGTTTCCTTGGGCTCGTCTTGGCGGGGGGGCACAACCAGATTTCTCCACAGCAAAACAAGTGAGTTCTGAAAAAAGAATGCCTTAACCAGTATATACCTAAAACATGTAAAAAAAATACTTGAAAATAGCGAATACGTTGTAATATCCATACGTTCTATGATTTTTAATTACTTACAAAGTTTTCATGATGTATATTTATGACGTCACAAGCCTGTATAAAAAAACTAATACAGAACACAGATAATACAAAAAAAACAATACCTCATATAAAGGATTGTTTTCACATATAATAAAAAGAAGCTGATTTGCTACTACAGTCAACCAACATCCCTATTAATTCAATAATGGCACCTAGTATTTATCGTGTAAAAGTAAAGAAACTTATTCATGATCTTGCTATTATTAGAAGAGGCTGTGCGTTGAAATGCTTGAAGGATTACTGCGCATTACAAAAGGCTTGTGTTGAACATCACGCTTGATTATACGCAAATTGTTCTTGTGTGTCTTAATCCTGCTTAATGTGTTTGTTAATTGATAATTTTGTTTGATATCAAAATTAAATAACATAGGAAAAGAAATGCTAACCTCCTCTTGGTAATTCTAATGAATATGCTGAATATTATATGTTGAGGCTTGTTTGTTAAACAACACATTAATATTATAATATGTCTAAATTATATTTATTATTAATCTTTATTATGTTTCATAATTAATTATACACTTGGCTAAATAATACGTAACAGAAAACTGTTTTTAATTCACTATGTAAAGGTAAAAAAAGTTGTACATAAACCAGTGCCATATTTTATAAGGCTGTAATAAACATCGACGGAAATCTATTTTCATCTGTGTAAATGATACTTCAAGAATTTCGATAGAGAAGCAATCGATTAATATCGCTGCTAGCGAGACAGAATAGATAAACATTGGTATCCCGCCATTTTGCTGTTCGAACCCGGAAGGGATAAAATATTGGTAGAATTTCCAACAAGTTGTACCAGATGTGCGGTGCAGGAATATAACAATGATTATTATAAAACTAAACAGATCGCAATGTTCTTTCTTTAGTAGTATCTTAATTTTTAAAACAAATAAAGGTGGTAGATGGGTACCTAATCTACAGTTATCAGACCATACAAAACTACCAAAGGAATGAAATTATTAATCTGGTCAAAATATCAAAAAGAAAAAAAGGCAAATGAATGACTTCAATGTCATAGAAATATACAATAAAATGTTTTTTCTTTTCTTTATACTGGTCTTAAAAACTCTATACTGTTGCACCATTAATACTATTAATGCCAAAACGGCTCAACGACTTTGGATTAAACATTGCACAGAAATAGATCATATTTATTCCGGGAATACATAAGATCCCTCACGAACGCGGGTGAAATCGCGAAGAACAGCTAAAGTCGGATTTTTAATTAGCTGGAGTAAGCTGACAGTTACGAGCGCAATGTGATTAAACCAATTATCACTTTTTATCAATAACTAGTTGTTCCCCGCGGTTTCACCCGCGTTCCCGTGTGATCTTTTCCCGGGACAAAATATAGCCTATGTTCATCAGGGATAATGTAGCTTTGTAGTGGTGAAAGATTTTTTCAAATTGGTCCAGTAGTTTTAGAGCCTATTCAATGCAAACAAACAATCAAATCTTACCTGTGTATAATATTAGTATACAGTATAATAATAGTATACAGTATAATAATAGTATACAGTATAATAATTTATGCCTCTTGAGGTCGAGACCATGGGTCCGTGGGGGTCTGAAGCTCGTTGTTTCACAAGTATTTTATCTAAAAAAATTATCGAGGCCTCGGGAGACCGGTGGGCGGGGGAGCTTTTTCCGCCAACGCATCAGCCTGGCCATCCAAAGTGGAAACGCTGCCTGCCTGCTAGGAACCTTGCAAATCGGCAGCAGCGGCAGCCTCGAGGGAGTTTTTTATATATAGATTTATATTTGTTACAACAAATGTACAAAAATATATTTACATAAATTGTAAATATATTAATAAATTGACAATCTAATATACACCTACACGTATTGTCTTATATTTATTACACAACTGTCAAATCACTCCAGCTAATTAAAAATTTAACTTTAGTAACAGTATAAATGTGACAGTTTGTGTGTGTATGTTTGTTACCACCTAGATCCGTAACAGCTTTACGGATTTATTTGAATTTTGTTACGATTGTAACCAAAAATAGCATATAATATAGGATACTGCTTATCGTTATGGGGATGAAACCAATGATTGAACGATTAGGCAATAAAATATTATTAATGTGTCAGAAAACATTAACGTAATGTTATTTATAAATAAATAGGTACCGTTTGTAATACTCTCCCAAAATACTGTAACGAAAGTAAATAACTAATGTGAGTGGGTAATTAAACAAAGGACGAGTAAATTTGTTTGTTGCAACATTAAGTAACATCGTCACCGTGTTAAATGCTCCCCTCGGCAAACATGACTCCGACTCCGCAACCAGTGGATGCGTATAAAGAAACGTTGTGTGCATAACAATTATTTTTATCGTACGTTCTATCAAATTGGTAGATTTTTCAAAAATCCTTTCTTATCCGCTAAAATCCTTACACTTGCTTACATTTTTACATGCCCGTATTGTTTGTAGAATATACCTACATATACAGAGATTTGAGTGGTATTTTCGTGATCAGCTACCGGTAAGAAATTATGATAGGTATGTCTTTGTAGTAAAAAAAAATCATAATTTGAATGTGAATCAAAAAGGCACTTAGAAGTTCAAAACTAAGTATACAACACAACTACTATGTTTTACTCGACATATATAAATATCACTAAAGTTACAAAATCAATTAGGTGCAACTATTAAAAAAATGCAATTTCACTAAAGCAAAAACTCTCACTTTTATTTTCCCACAACGATCTTCGGCGTTAGCACTGGCCCATTAATGTTAGTAAAGAACTGGCGCAGAACGGTCTGACCAATTAAAAGAGCTTTAGTAAAACTTTCCATATTGAGTGCAGAATATTTCCGTTCATTGATTTAGTTTTTCAGCATTTTCTTCTTTTATTTTTACCATGTAGCCCTCATCTGTGATAAGTGATCATATGTACCTATGTCTTTCGTATATTTTCGAAGCCAAATACTTTTAACGAAGTATTTGGCGTGTTGTATGAGAGGCAGATCCACAGTGAATAAATAAGATCGATGATATAAAACAGTGTTTTAATAAAAACATCACAACTATGTTTAATATTGAAGCACTTTCAGTGTAGACTTTTATTACTACTCCTTCAACAAGCTTACGAAGGATCATAATATAACTTAATCTCATAAAGTACTCTTTATCGACCATACCTAAGCAAATTCAATGGAAATATATTCATAAAATCATTGTTAAAGGTGATCTATAGGTATGCATATAGTTAATTTGATAGCGTCAACATTTTTATTTAACTTCTAAAGTGTATTTGAAACGAGTTTTGGGCAGTCGTTAAACTGAGCCTTTTTGAATTTGCGCCGTACCGTCAACGTATGGAGGCAGGAACATAAAATTTTCAAATCTCGCACTTTATATTAACAGTGTCATCTAGACATCGTTAATGTTCGCGTTTTCTACCGTTACATGTTTTAGTATGTCGTCAAATCGCAAACTCAAATCTCAATTACACTTTATTATGACGTCTATACAAATACTTTGATGATTCCTACAGCATTGGTAAGGCGAGCGTCTTTTAGTGTGTCAGTATTTGAGCTTTACCTACTTGTGCGGCCAGTAGCAAAATCCAAGGTCTTTGTTTAATTTCTAGATAGGTTCTAGATGCGAAAAAATTATCTCTGCGGTCTTATCTATGATAAGATTAGTACCTAAAGTACCTATTATAGTGTGAACCAACGAGTACAACAGAAACAATGATACCCTTACAGTTTAAAATGTACCACAAAGCTATCTGTATGAAAACCGCAGCAGTCGTGCTAACAAGCTTCCTGCAGCGAATGGAATAAGTTGGGGCAAGTCAGCCGATCTCACAAATAAGGTCGAATCGCATTCCACCCAAAGCTGTTCACTAACCGTTTCATGGCTTGCAGCCGCCAGTTCCGGTGTCATTACACAATAGCTACTTATGTAAATTATGCGCTTACCTCACCTGTGGGTACCATTCAACAAGAGATAATAGACACGATTCATGTAGCTAATAGAAGCCAGTACCTAATATTTGTTATTATGTACTTACTGGTTGAACGAGAGTGCTTGCGAAAGATTATTGAAAAGTATTATTTTTGATATAGCGTTTAAAATATAAACATGCTTAAATGTCAAGCTCTCATCATATTTTTAATTATTTTTACAGTTGTTTATAAATAATATTATTATTAATATACGTACTAAAATAAAGTAACCTAAGTGTTTTTCATCAAGCAAAGGAAAAATGTTTTATTTTATAATTTTATGTTAATTTACCACGAAAAGGTTGTTTTGTCTTGTACCCATAAAAATGAACAAGGTTTCATCAATTAACTATTGAGAAAAGTGAATGAAAGCGGCTAAGATAAAACACTTATCTCCTCCAAAATGTTATTCGATGTTGTAATAATCATTTCGGTGTAAGTTTTATTTACACACGTATAACCCACATCAACAGTGTATTTTTATGATCCAAGAAACTTATTTGTGACAGTTCTATCTGCCTCTTTAAATCAACAATTTTTTTTTATTTTGCGCTACATTTAGAATTTTAGGATAAAGATTTCGATTTCGATAAAGTAGGAAGCTAATTAAAATATTTTTCCATATTTTCACCATAACACCTTAAGGAGAGTCTCGATTATCGATTTTCGGGTCAGAGACCAAGTTTTTTTTTTGGAATAGAGAAAGGTACAGACATCTGTACTGTGTGATAAAGATATACACTATATACACTACTACAACTATAATATGTATATATAACGTAAACATAATGATATGTATTTTAAGCTAAGTACCAGGATATCAGAAGTTTAGTAGAGTCGTCGTCAATACAGTGAGGTAAGCGAAAAATAAAGAAGGTAAATAATTTAATTAAAAGTACTAGGCAACCAGCACATTCGTCTGTCCTCTTCGTATCTGTGACATACGAGTGCTACGACACACCGTAACTACGACGGACAAGTGCGCTGTAGACAGCGCTACGACACGCTACGGTGAGCTACGAAGCTACCAGTGAGATTACTGGATTACTTCTAAGATCCTGCTACACGACATGATGCTTTTCTCCGAACTATTTCTGCCAGTTCACTCTTCTGTAAGCCGCGTTAAAGAACTTCCTCCCAAAAAACAACGTTCGGTTGGTACCAAGTCAGGTCAAGTCTTTCATGTGTTTTTTTTCACACTTTTAGTTCGTAGCTGGAGTAATATCATTACACAATAATTGGTATTTAAAATATCGTTTCATTTACGTTATATAAATATACTAGCGCCCCAACCTGGCTTCGCACGGGTAGGAGAGCCTACATTTTTCGTATTAGGATACCTCTATTGGTTTACGCGACTCATGACAGTAAAGCTTCCAGTCGGTCGGCATGTTTGTTCCGACATCTTCAATCATCGTCATATTTCAGCCAATATTCATAAAACCTTAATAAATAATAATCCAAAACCTTTCTCATAAATCAATTCATCCATCGGTGAAAACCGTATGAAAATCAGTTCAGTGGTTTTTGAGTTTATCGCGAATATACAGACAGATAGACGCGACAGGTGAACTTTGTTTTCTAATATGTAAGGATAACGATAAGGATATTTGACGAACATTTCTCAATTTTCAATAAATATACAGAAAATAAAATATAGCTTATAAAACTTGGCAACATAACAACGTTTTGGTTGGCCTTACCCTACGAAATATATAAAGAGATACTTGTGAGAAGGTTGCAATACAATCAGGTCCTGCCTGCAGTGTTGGACAGCACCAAGTGCCCTTCACTTGTTCTCAGACTGCCCGGGAATTCTTATTCACTTTAAATAACTTCCTCAAAGTACTAACGCAAACAAAAGGTTGGTACTCGTAAATGCACTTTGCATTTTCTTTCGAAAACTTTTATTTTTTAAGCTCTTCTACGTTATTTTTAACATAAAGACGCAAATTCTTATGTTATTCTACGAAATTCTCGATTTTTACACAAAAGTAACCATTTTCCTCTGTGAAACCTCAGTAAAAGATAAATATTAATACGCGCTAATGTAGCTATTTCTGTCCCACCGTCGCGCGTCGTCTATCAATGGTTAATTAAACTCGTGGTGTACGAACTCTTCCTTTCTTTGGGCCCCAATTACTTTTTCTACTTCCTTAACCGAGTTTCCCTTATCCTACCTGAAGACAGTTGGTAAGTTTGTTGCGGCTGACGACTTTTCAAGATAACTTTTATCTGCCGGCTCGTCGTATATACAAGGCTTTCGTTTTACTGCGCACCGCAGTTTTCACTGTTGTCACAAACTTCACTAAACTTAAATTAGATATATTTAGTGTCATCGATTTTAGCCCTCTGCGACCCTAACTTGTGCCTACAGTTAGTTACCTGTTCATGTATAGATGTTGTGAGGTATATTCTAGCTTTTTCTCAATTATGACTTACAAAAGGCTTAACCTGATTACGTTTCTTCGAAAATTATCATATTAGAATGATGAAAATGGTGTGAATGAACGGATAAACGGAATTTTAATCAACACAGTCATCTGTCTCATATAAATATAATCTGATCATACCTAATACGTTGGGGAATACAGGTGAAGCTGAAAAAGTTTTACAAAATTGAAATGGACGGACAAATCGAATAAATAAGCAACACGGGTCTCGCGAAATGGGTTTTTTCAAATCACATAGCTTTTTACAAATTTATGAATATCGCCTTTCATACTTTTTTCTTCAGAAGCTGATCCCAGGCGGGGCTCTCGTCGACCTTTATGTTCGATCGAGCGCACACAATGTCTGTAATGGCTGCCATTAGGAACATCAATTTGTTCAACCGTGACGCTACACTTGTCCCACTACTTTCTTTACATGCTCTGTTTAACACCTCTTCAAACATTTCAGTACCTTTGGTAACCTTGATGCGTGAATAAATTAACACACAAAAATGGTATCACCCCAATTTCTGATACACTAAATTTGGATAAATGTTATAATAAATAATAATTTTATCTAAAAAACATATCGAGGTCTCGGGAGACCTGTGGGCAGTGAGCTTTTTCCGCCAACGCATCAGCCTGGCCATCCAAAAAGGAAACGCTGCCAGCCTGCTAGGAACCTTGCAGATCGGCAGCAGCGGCAGCCTTGAATTTTCATTTTTAAATTGTAAATACCTACTGGAAAAAAATACAATTAATGTAAATTAAAACCATAGAATATTGTCTAGATTTACATTTTATTTGTGCAGGTATGTATTAGGTAGGTAATAGATCATAATAAAAAAATCAGCTTCACCCTCCACCAATTACACGTAACAGTGAACAAGCTTTGAATAAACCGAATTTTCTTTATGTTATTTACAGATTGTGAATCACAATTCAGCGACCAAATGTGGGCTCCTATTTACCAACCCGCAGGTAAACTTCGCTTGCAGTTAAAAAGGAATTCGGGGGAATTTTATCGCTCGTTAGAGACCTTAAACGGTAAGAACGTCCGGACCCGGGCGGAACATGCCGGGAAACATACCCCACCGCTCCCGACCGCCCGCTTTATACTTCCTTAGGAAATCAATGGCTAATTCCTAACACCTAAATGTAACACCACTCTGCCATACAATTTATTAAGGTACGGTCTACACAAAATTAGCTAAATACGTCCCGGCGTGACCTACTTAGTGAACTTTGCTAACTTTGTCATGAAAAATTAATGTGATTTCTTGTATATCGAGGGTATAGAGGCCTCGATTATCGGATGAAGTTCACCGAATGAGCTGAGCCGTGTGATAGATAAGACTGTGTGTGATAGATCGTCGCTGCACGCAATACTGACATTTGCTCCTCTTTGTTATATTGTTCTTATTTCTTTGGCTATGATTCGAATTTGCCACCGCCATCAATCTTGAAAATTTTATCGTTTTGTATGTTGCGAAACGGGGTCTGTTTTATTTCCATCGATAATTCTTTGGATAACCTACCTTGGGGTGTTTTGAAATGTATTCACGATTTACCGAATTTTTCATTAAAAATGGGTCTACCATTTACGAAAGGATCTACAAATAACGGGTGTATTATTCATTTTACGTTACTACCGTTACTGTAGACAAATCACGTGAAGCTCTACTGTAACGAGAATTTGATTGCTCCCTCTCTCTACTTGGCTAATGTATGTATAACGTTGCCAGTTATTATTTCATACACGTATCTACATTATGTATATGTACATATATGGTTGAATATAAAATGGTTTCATATACATTCTGAATATAATTTTTTTGGTGATCGAAAAAATACTGCAGACTTTATAAGGTCTTTCAAAAATGGTTAAAATAATTTCCCGAGGTTTATGAGTAAGGTATCTAATAATCTTGAATCCTTAGCTATTTATTACTAATTTGTACTAGGTAACCCAAGTCGTATCGGCAATTCAAAGCGACACTGGTGTAGAATTTACGGGTGTAGATATCGTGCCGGCTAACGTGACGGTCCAATAAGTCGTAAATCACATCAGCCATCACACGTTCGACATGACAAAACCGCAAGTGTTGAGCGATCCGTGAAGAAGCACTTACGGGCTATTAGCGCGACCGCCAAGCTGTCGAGCCCGAGAGCCGGACTAGCCCCCAGCCACACTTAGTCGTAAAATCAATTAGTTTTAGACTAATCATCCGAAAGGAAGGGTCACTCCCATCACAGGTCATTGGATGAATAATTTGCGAAAGGGCCACTTTGTACGTAGTTCGACTACGGGTTCCGCATGCATTATATTGCGGTGAAATACGATTAGTAGTTCAGTGTTCCGCATTTATGTGCCCCAGTAAAGTATTGTTTGGGATTTTAGGAGCCGTGTACTGTTCTGAATAGTGAATTTTCGTTGGGTTGCGGTGTTTGTAGTTACCGCAGATCTACCCACGTCATGTTTGTCACGAGTAATTTTCACGTTTATTTATCTAACTTAAAACTAATTATGATTATCCTTGTTTCGTATACAGTGAATATAGTTAGAACTATATAAATAACGTTTAAAATATAATCCAATTATGAATCAAGTTAGTCAGTAACTAACTAAAGCCATATAACAAACGAGATTGTTATTCACTTTAGTATAATATGTATTAAAAACATTCTTAATTAATGTAGACCAACAAATATTACATGTAGCAGAAAAACAAAATCTGATAGCCATTAATAATGGCGGTTTAATCGAGTATCATCGGAGGAGTGTTGTTGAACTGATGGTGGGAGGGGAGCCCTCAGTGCGCGCGAGAGGGCCCTCCACGACGGCGTGCGGCTAAAACACTCCACTCGCCCTCCGATCACAAAGTCTGACCGGACTGAGTCCACTCCATTTTCGGCAACTATTCGTCTTTGCTCAAATTCCAAAGTGATAGTCTATTGAGCAGTGGGCGATTTGCTAAAACCACTTTTTTAAATTTAGAAGTAAAAATATCTTATTTCGATTTAACACCTAAGAGCTCGTACACACGAGCCCTAACATGAAAATGTTGAGACTGTGACTTCAAAGACAGCTTCTTATTTATATTTCATGAAATATGTGCTCGCTATTCAGTATATTTAATCTAGTTTTATAAACCTTTGAAAAGCTGAAATTCGAATCAATATTTTATTTCAAAATACAAATTTTAAATCCTTTACAATACTGATTATTTTAAAAATCACCCTGCTGGTTAAAATATAACTAGCTTTTACTGGGACAATGAAAGAGAATATCTTTAAGCTAATATTAGAGAGGAATGGTTATCTATACATATTTTGAAAGATAATTGTAATAATAATAAAATCCAAGGACATTCTTCACTGGAAACCATAGGATACGATAACAGCTTACCATCAGGTGGGCCGTAAGCTTGTTGCACAGCACAACTTTTTAAATATACCCATCATACTTAAATATATAATTACACCCAGACTCAGAACAAACAGGCATGTTCATGCACACAAATGTCTGTCCTGGATAGGAATCGAACCCATGACATGTGGCGTGATAGGTAGTTAGTGTTTTTACCAATACCTAGATAGTATTTCTTTATAACAATAAATCAAATTAAATTATTTTGATTACACCTACAAAATTGTATAGGTAGGTACTGTGTACAAATCTGTGCTAAAAACATAATCTCACTAATATTATAAATGTGAAAGTTTGGATGGATGGATGTATGTTTGTTACTCATTTACGTCAGAACGGCTGAACGGCTGAACGGATCTGGATGAAATTTGGCATAGAGATAGATTATAGTCTGAAAATAGCACATAGGCTACTTTTTTATCCCGGGAAAAGATAAGATCCCACGGGAACGCGGGTGAAACCGCGGAGGACAGCTAGTAAGTTATAAATTAAAAAACTTTTTTATAAATAAGCTTTGGATTCAGAGTGTCGTCACTTTATTTTTTGAGTTATTCACAGCAAGCCCTTTTATTTGATACCCATATTGTAGGATTGAATTAAAAAAGAATAGTCCTATATCTTAGGTGTTCTGCCATGTTGGATTTAGAATGACATCAACACAGCTAACCATGCATTGTCATCTAAACTAAACGAGTATACAAAATTTCAGCTCATCGGTTAAAGATATCTGATTCAAAATTGAGTTGCAAGATTCACCCCGGAAAAACATACATACATTGCAAGCTAATATAAAGCTTGTAATAAAAACAATGATAGTGACATCGCGCTAAGCGAACCCGCTGCCTATAATAACATAATTGTTTTAAAGGATAGATTCCAACTTAAAGCAATTGTACGCGTAACATATTTATGAAGTCTTTATAACTTCGTCAAGTCTCGTGCTATGTTCGCGGTGAAACTTTTAATTGTTTTAGCATTTCATAAGATGGAAGCTGGCCAAATTCACGTCACCCATGAATTTATACCGTCATAACCAATTTCACTAGATTGTGAAACAAGCTGTCCTTTGCAACAAAAAAATCGAGCTTGAAACTCGCGGCGTCGCGTCATAATAAAACTCGTGGAGTTGGTGAAGTTAATTATAACTTGTGAATGAGTGTTGAGACTTATTTACCTACTCGTGCTTGTTGAATGCAGAGCATTTTAGGATCAGTTTTGTAAGTAGTTACAAAGTATACTACTATCTTCAATAGAATATTTCTGATAGTTCATATTCAACTGGTTTTTTTTTGCTCGTATTCTTAGAACACAGCCGTTAGACTAGCTAGGCTATTAAACAACAAACTCTTCATAGGTACGGATTTTATTATATTTTTTTATTGGTCCTATTTCACTTATTCTACATGATACATTAGATAATATTAATAAGTTACGTCCTAAATTGTAACAAGAAAATGTATTATTGAAATTACAAAAAAAAATCCAAGCAAAAAACAAAACAACTTGTATTTATTTGATATGCTATATCTAAACGTGCCACAAACAAAAAAATACATATCCTGGCGATTGACGAGAATTTACCCATCAAATCGTATCAACACAATAATATGATGTGCAAATCGAAAAAAAATACAAATACGTTTTCAAACGAAGCGTGAACCGCGCCTCGTCGCCATACGAATGTTTATCGAAATAAATTTCTCAAAATATTGTCACTGTCTACGAGTGAGTGAGCAATGCCTATCCAGAGGAAAGGCACTCCCGCCGGATTCACCATCAAAGTGCGCTTTTTCACAAAGACTATTTAACTGGGCATAAAAATGCAAGTTGTTGTAAGAATTACGCAAATAGGAATAGCAGAGCTCCTAGCGGTAACTTATTAAATCATTTAACTATAAGTATGAACCTTCCGAGTTCGTTTTATAAAATAATTATACACAAAATTAAAAATAAAACACGATAATTTGTTTCTTACAAAATGTAATAGATACGAGTATATATTAAATTTTAATTCACTGTTATCAATTGTGATAAAGACAAAAATATGTTTATCCTATGGAGCGATTTGTGTAAGACCACGACTTCACCGTGGTCAGTAACCAAGATGGTAAGCACACAAATCCGAATCGACACGTTTTAATCAATAGCAATTAAATTCTCAGAATAGCGCTCCAATTAAGGAAACCTTATTATAACACACATCCAAGCAATAATTCTGCGCTCGGCTGCTATTAGTAATGTATTATTCTACTATTAAGATAGGCTCGATTAATCAAAGCAACCATCTCCCTAGTCAGCGGTATAATTATCCGGGTCATGTGTACCTAACGAGAGTTAGATTGAGTACCGGCACTAAACTTTATGTTCCACCCAATAAAGAAATGTGTTCTTATTATACTTTAATAGGTAATAATTCATTAATACCTTCCTAAAGCGTAACAATTTTCCGCGGAAGAGATTGTGTTGAGACATTACAGAGGCAGTTAACTGCTACGAGCCATCATTTGAATGGGAAACCATTACGCGTTTATGTTTAATGATTATTTGAAGCTCCTCATAATTTTGTGCCATTTGTATTCAGCCGCTCGAATGTCTGGTCGTTAAGGATTGTTGCTGTGGTATAATTGCTCTGTATTTTTTCCTCCCCGTATTCACATCGTGTCGGACAGTAGGTAACGCTGCGGCAAACGGAAAAATAAAAAGTTAATTAACGTTACCAAGAATCACAGACAGAAACCGTCCGTCTGTCCGCATTCTTTTATGTAGGGTAGTGTTAGCGGCTGCTAGCTGTCTCGCAGAACATTCTAAAAATATTCACTTAAGCTGGTACAATTAGCTAGAAGCGTGTATTTTTCATCTCTTATCCTTTCATCGTAGTTCCGCGTTGAGGCAGGAATTAAATCGAACGTTGTTAGCGATAATGTAGCAATTCGTCAGTGACTGTTTTAAATCCACAATGGAAGTGAACATCCGTTCGCAATTCTTTTAGCGCGGACGGAGCAATAAGTAACGCTTAGTTCCACGTCTGCGTGTACCATGTAGCTATAACAGCACAACATCGTAGAATAGTTTACATATAACCTTATTTACTTAAGTTTATGCGAACGTATACCCCGCAGACATATACTATGAGTTGTTTAAGAAAATGTATGTGTATAGTGAAATGATAAATTATTATTAAAGGAAATATATTACGGACAATATAGAAGCAGAAAAACTGAAGATTTTGAATAGTTAAACAAGATTTCACCTGCTCGACCACTAATATCTCAGTTACGAGATCACTTCACTAGTGCCTCTAGCCACCTCTAGCGCTGCGCCGACCATACTCATAAATCATCTGTACCTACCACTACAGGTGTGCATATACATACCTACAGCCTGTACTTTATAATATATCGTCAGTATCTCAACTCTGTTAATTTTCAAATAATTTGTTATTCATGTATGACTAGTTCTCCGCCCCGCGGTTTCACCCGCGTTCCCAAGGGATCTTATCT
The DNA here is from genome assembly GCA_951361185.1 of Ochropacha duplaris. Classification (NCBI taxonomy): domain Eukaryota; kingdom Metazoa; phylum Arthropoda; class Insecta; order Lepidoptera; family Drepanidae; genus Ochropacha; species Ochropacha duplaris. Next base: position 5,272,624 of record OX592707.1, on the reverse strand, counting down.
TTTCCCGGGACGCAAAGTACCCTATGTTTAATTCCAGGATATTGCTCTACTTGTGTACCAAGTTTCATCAAAAGCCGTTTAGCCCTTTTTACGTGATTGAGCAACAAACATACAAACTTTAAAATTTATAATATTAGTAGGATAATGACATACTTATTCCATTTTACATAACGGTAAAAGAATATCTCATATTCTTGGTTAGTAAAGAAAATCACAAAATTTACAATATATTCGTATGTGAATAACAGTTGGGGAAATCTGTTTGCTGGGCAACATTATTCAATATTAATCATCAAGTTGCGTGGGAAAAAAGTTTCTCGAGTAGTTCAGACGCGTAATTCTTAATTGTTGGGTACTACGTTCAGACTTTATATTAACTGTGTCACTTTAGAGCTGACCCTTCCCACACCTACTCCCGACAAACCCCAGTAAACACATATTTCTACGTCTCAGAGCACGCAGACTCCTTCCAGTGTAACAAGGACGAGCGGACATTACAGAGAAACATGAGTGGTGGACTGTAATAATAGTACAAGCAGATAAGAGGATGTGGTATATACGGCAAATACTTTACACAATTACGTTATAAATGTCGTCTAGCATTTGTGACATAAACTATGCAATTAGTTTTCGATATAAAAATTGTTTGGTGAAAAATACATTATTTTAACTTAGTATACTGACGTAATTATACCAATGTATATGAGGTTATTACAAGACATTTATTTTAAAACTGGTTCAAGTTATCGTAATCCTCCTCACAATTTAAACAGTGCCGAGGTAAATTACCTTTTACCATTCATTACGAAAATGTTCTTACCCGCAATTTCTCAGAAAACGCTGATAATCAATTCCACATATCGCTTTATTACCGCAGCAGAGTGGAGAATACGTTAAGTGGCAACATTATGCAAAGCTACGAGCTTGTCCCCGCAAACTTGCATGAGGCGAGGCGATTGCGAGGCGGGGCGAGAGTGGCGACCACCCGCCACAGCTCCCTATTCTAACATTCGCGCACTTTTGTTTCCACCAGGGAACTCGCATTGGCATTTTAAATTTCACTGCGATATCCGTCCTTTCGTACACAAGAGATTTAAAGTGCGTCCCGCGAAACGAACGCTACTGGCACTCTGTCGCATTTCCCGAGATATCACCGGATTTACTGGGTCGAAGGCTTTGTGGGGCTGAAATAAAACGGCCCGTGGAGAAAACCACCGCATGTTATTAGGAAAATGCTAGATTTATATCTTGTATTCAATTTGCGTGAGAGCTATTTGTTTGCGTCGACGCGATATCTTTCAGACGCGCTGAACTCTAATATATATACTTTCTTGTGATTAACAAATGATAACGATGTTCACAATGAAATGTTTTGATTTTATTTCACGTGAATAAATTTATCTTTGATTTGCAAGATCCAACTAGCCGCCTTTTTTCGATCCCCGGATCCCCAACATTTTCTACGTGCTTTAATGAACTGCAACCGAATTGAAACATAATATATCTAGGTGTGGATCTCGTATGAGTTACTTACACAATAATAAAAATCTTAATTATACAATATGCGTAAATTGTTTACGAAAACTTATTAAGTTTATTACATTTCTGAGAAATGATAAAAACGCTTGTACATAACGCAAATAGCTCTCGGCGACATGTTAAGAGTCGTAAGTAATCTAACACACGTAAGTGATAAGACAAAAGTGACGTGTCAGCAGCGAGACCGAGCCGCGGGGAGACGAGATTCGAGACAAAAGGGGAAAGGGTTAGAGATGGGCCGATATTGTGATGATATTATGAAATAAACTGTTATCGAAGAAGTAATATAAAAATACTGGTATTTTTCTAAAGGTTTTTTTCGATGTTTTCAAAAATATCGCAAAATAAATTAAGCTGAAGTGGTGTAAGCGTTATGGAAAAGCTTATATTTATTTATTTAATTTAGATATTAATATATTTTAAGACTTGATAGAAATACTAAATATACAGGGACATTTAATGTTTTTCACGCGAGCAAAGCAGCTACTGGAAAGCTAGTTGCTTACATAGATAACATGATTCCTAATTGCAAAATGAATATACAATCTCATAATATAATTAAGTAGTCGATATTTAATTGCACATCCCTATTAAGCATCGCCCCTTATTATTGAGGGGAATGAGTGTTATATAAAGCATTAGTGCCGCGTAACAGCGGGGGAACGTGATAACGGTGGACCGGGCCACGGGAAGTCTGTTTTCTCACAGATATCGCTGCTTTCGACCTCACTGAACGACTTATTAATTTAATACGATATTGTTTTCGAGGGGAAGAAAATATGGTAGGGTGTGAATCTGCTTATTCATTTACGTTCACTTCATTGTATTGTTTCCATATCTGATTGCTAATCTATTAACCATACTATTTTCATACAATATTTTAAATAATATTTGTATTAAACTATTGATAGATATGGTATTATATCAGTTGAAGTGAAAAATATTTACAATATTTTTAATCCTCTTAATGTTATAAATTCAAATTTGTGAAATAGTTACTGTTTCATCTCACCCCTAATTTCCAAATATATTACTAAAACAAATTATCATGATATCATCAAATTTACTGATGATTTCATTACCATCATAATAATTTCAACCGAAAGACGTCCAATGCTGGACATAGGGCTTCTACCAAATTTTTCCACATTGACTGATCCTGAGCTGCTCGCATCCAACGTCTTCCCGCAACCTTCACTAGGTTAAAATACAAACAATTATCACAAATTAACAAAAAATAATTATGTAAACTACTGACTAAATTTCACGTAGATTTCGTCTATAACGTGCCATAAGAAACATTTATAAGCTTCTATGTAATCCCTACATCCCCGCTTAACACTTTTGGAGTTAGAATTTTAGAAAATGCTAATTTATTTTCATTTGATCACTGCATCTACAAAGTTTCAATGTCGTGATATAAGTAAAAGTGTAATTTAGTAAAAACAAAATCAATGTTCATTATCTAATATCGAATTAAAAGGTAATTAATCTAATAATATAAAAACTAAATAAAAAAGTCGTTGTCAGTAGGCAACGTACCCAGAATGCTGGCAGCATTGCCACGTTGGATGGCAATTAATTGGCATTCAATTTAGTTAGATAAAAAGTCCTTGTAGCACTTTATTAAAAATATAACCATTTCTCGTATTCAAAGCAGCCCTCAAAACATGAATTTTTCATATCTACTTATTATGAACTAAAAATTTACTTACTTATTTTAGTATTAAGGCAATGTTTGTATTATTTTGAACATTCTAAAATCAATAAAATATGTAAGTAAAATTATGTTTGAATTGTAGACAAATTGTTTGTTTCACCAATCTGTATTATGTACCTACTTCTTAGGCAATAAGCTAAGTGATCATGGTTTTTATCAATACCACAGCCGTATAATACATCTGTGGAGATAAAAATAATTAGAAGCCTCTGAGGATTAAAAAAAAGCAATAAAGAGTAGGCTACGGTTTTTGCGCGGCGTCAACGTTCATTGCACGCTATATGACGGGCGCGCTATTCTGTGATCAAGAGGGCGTCATTCCCCGCATCTTTTCCGCGTCATTTGCGCGAGTCGCTCGACGGCGGCGAACGGGACGCGCCTCACACTCGTGGATAAGAAAACGCTCCTAATATATGTCAGTGGCGGCGGACCGTTAATGCGTTGTCGCCTCACTGGAGAATCAGCACCAATTTATGCTAGCTCCGCTTTTTCTTATCGACATCTTACTACCCAATTTAGCGTTTTCGCAGCGTATTTACTTAATCTAAGATAATATTTTTTTATAACCCTATAACATTGACATTGTTCAGCCAGTTACATACACTATAACATATCATGATTTGTCCTAGAGAAATACGTTGATTGCACATAATGCTCGAATGCAGAAACTGACAAAAATAAATAATTAAAAGACAACACATCAACATTAATTTATTGAGGCTATTTAAAGTTTTTATCGATAGCAAATAAGGATATTAAACACAATAATATAATTAATTGAAACATGGTAATAGCGTTTGTACATACCAACCAATTTTTTCGCCAACAAAACAATCCAATTTAATTTCGATTGTGTTTTTCATAAACAAACCAATAATATCGTATTTACATACGTTTTCAACGAGTACATAATGCTCTGCCACTGATTGAATATATCGAACCAATTTCATTACATGTTCGTACGAAAATACGATCAAAGGTAAATGTTAACATGTAGGTAATTTTTTTTGAGAGTGTAATCTAAGGAGTGAGCTGAAGCTGAAAATAATTTCCTCGTCATAGTGCAGAACGAGGAATAAATAATTCCTTTGGGTGTCACGGTAAAAAGGCGCAGCAATCGTTAGGTGCTCGCATCAGTTCCACATCATTTGGCGCCCGCTCGGTGCCGCGTTTACACATGCCACTCCAGTGAGGGCAAGCGAGCGTTTGTCACTGTGAACGTCGTTAGTTCCCCGCCGTGATGCCGACTCGCGAGTTATTGGGAAGAAAATTGTGCTGACTCCACGGCTCGTCGAGCTTTTATCTCGTCACGCTTACAACTGACTCGTTATGAGTCACGTGTAAACAAGCCGTCAACGTGAAATTTACCTATGCAACTATCGTAGTGATTTTGTCTTCTTTGAGTTCTTTTTCGTATTTACGTCTTTCTTCGAACGAGCAGTTACTCACGGTAAAGGAATCCTGATGCCCCATGACGTCAAACCAACGCTTATAACAAGCAGCAGACAAAATACTGTATTTTACTATGAAGATAAATATGTTTTCTAGGTAAACTAAAATTACATACTACATTTAGTATCTGCGTATATTATGTATATCTTATCTTGTTGATAGTTAAATTTACTAGCACCTTGTTTTCATTCCACTTGAAAAATGGACATCTTATATCGTATTTACCCTTATACTCAATACCAACATAATTAAAGTTAGTAATCACTTTGCCATAGTGTTCAACAAGCCTGCTATCATATTGTGTACAAATGTCTACCACAGACGAGATGTCTCAGACTGGCTGTTATTTTAGATACAAGTTGGTTGGATGGAGCACATTACTTAGGTGGGAAGTGTGTAATCATAGTTCACATAATCGAACCCTATTGTCTCGGAGATACCTCCAATACTAGTTTATTCATCGCTCCGATAGTGCTCTAACACTATCCTCTCGTGAATATTGCATGCATTAAACCAGCTCATCGCGTAAAATGAGACCGAAAATACATAAGCTTTTCATCTCAACTTATTTCAACAGCTTGTTCGCATTATAATATTTTTCAAACTTTTAAATTATCTTAACATAACCATACAGTTTAGTTCACGATCTAGGCATTTATTTTATATTAACCTATATTTATTATCATCATTAATACAGGACAACCAATGTCATTATAAATACCAAAGTGCACCATGGCTTGTTTGGTTTACTTTAAGTTTAAATGCGCTCTTGAAATAATGTGGGCACAAAGGGGGGACTGTTCATCTGGCATCTCCACAATGGGTGCAGAGCTATTAATAATTTGCCGACAAAAGGCGTTTGTGAGGGAATGAGATGTGTTCTGGCATGGAACAATCATCCGCACCGCGATCTGAGAAACGACCTAGTGAATATTATATTATGAGTTATGAACTATTTTGTGCCATTGTCAGTTGTTATAGTTCTTCACACATAATAATGGCTATAGTGGGCATAAAACTGTTAGATCTTGACGCTCAATTTCAGGTTACGATGGAAAACGGTATACCAATCTCAGTACAGTCAGTTAAAGAAATATCAAATGTGGAATATTTGATATTTCTTTAACTGACTGTACTGAGATTGGTACATCCAAACACCAATCACAGCCCAGTGTATTGTAGTATACCTATTTTAATTAACTAATCATAACACGTAGCCAAGTTCGTGAAAATGAATAGAATTTATGAACAGAATTTATCTTATCGGATTTTTTGCTCATATAGGGATATTTTTCACACCCAGACTCAGGACAAACAGACATGTTCGTTCATGCACACAAGTGTATGTCCTGGATGGGAATCGAACCCACGACCTGCGGCGTGATAGGTAGTGTGTTAACCATCCACGCCAACCGGCCCGGTATATGAACTGTTCGGGTGGTCGAACTACTTGGTTCGACCACCCGAACAGTTAGCCGGGTACAACCCCAAATCTATATGGATTAAATTAACCAAATATAATTAACCATTAAAGGATACCTCAGTGGTCGTGGGTACGAATCCTACAATGAGCTTTCGGTGAAGGAAAACATGGTGAGGAAACTATAGGTGGTAGTGTACTTTGTAGTACTCTTCTGGCTGGCTACGTACCTTGGCGTTCCGGAAGTTGCACTTGAGAGCCAGTGCATTGTAATAAGATGTACATAACATTGGCAATAGCCCCTATATTGCTAATGTCTATCGGCGACGGTAGTCACTTACCATTAGGTGACCCGCCTGCCTCGTTGTCATTTGTGGTAAAAAAAACCCTCATTTCGCGGCTGGGACAGCTGCCCCGCAAAGAAGTTCAAGTTATTAAGGATTCTCATTGTAGGATTCGAACCCACGACCTTCGTGGTATCCGTCGTCACTACCACTGAGCTATCATCGCCTTAAAATCGTCTTAAAATTTATCTTTTCTGCAAACAAACCGGAGCACTGAATACAATTATCTCTATAGTTAGGTATTAATCCAAAATAGGAATCTAAAGCCCAACCAATAATAGATATAATGACAGCTCGTCTATTTCTATAAAGTGTATGAAGCTGAGGAGGGTACATTAAACTTTGATTGGCTTTTCATAGTTGAGGCAACGTAAGAGCGTCGTTAAGTTTAGTGCAGCCACAAATCGCCTGCTCATTGCCGCAGCAGGACGTCCATACGAATGGAAATAAAACCAGACTGCCACACTCATATACACGAGTAAGCTTCAGAGCCTCTTCCCTTGGACATTAAGCTGGACTTTTATCATTCGTTTTACTGAAATAGAAACGTACCTTGTTGGATGTGAGAATGTATTTCGTGCCCGGGATAATGAACGAGTTTATCTCCAATAGAACGTCTATTTTAACACGGTAACGGTAACGAAGAGAAATTTGGGGTAAAGGATCGATTTCTTCCGGCGTTCTCACACTGCAGACGACAGTTTATTATCCACTAGGGAGCATAGACCGGTCGCTGTCGGTATATAATATACTTACGGGTAAGTAGCTAAGCTTATTTACTTAACGCTATCTATTAGTCCAATTATAAGTACCTATTCAATTCTAGATTCACGAGCATTCTCTAGAATTCTAGATTATACTCCATTTTGATTAAACATTTGAATGTGCTAAAACCCTTTTAGTTAATTTAATTGAGATTTTCATACCTAATTTATGAGTAATTTGTTAAAAGTACAATACAATACAATACAAATATTCTTTATTGTTTACACATAAAAAGGACACAAGTTACATTCACAAAAGACAAATAAATAAAGTGAAAAACAATTTAGGCGGTAAAGTAATCGATGGTTACGTTATTATGCTAATAACATTGTTCAATTTAGTGCAGCAAGTAATATTATTTATGAAAAGTAAACATCACAGTGCCACAGAACTTAAAAAGTCGGTAGCTCAGAGGTAGTGACATTAAATGTTTCTGTGGTGTTGAGATTGAGACCACTGTGAACTTCTTATAGCACAGAGTACTCGACTGGCTAGCTACGATCCTCAATTTCAAAATTATGGAATACAGATACTAAGATAAGGGTCAAACACGAGCTGTTCAACAAACAAAATCAAACAACACAAACAAAAATGACGTGATAAATGCTCATGACCAGCTCACCAGCCACAATAATCAGTTAGTAAAGCTACGTCAGCATGTATAGTTTGTGTTTGTAAACTTATAAATGGCTGAAGGTTTTTGTCCATCAGCAGATGAGCAAAATATAGAGCTTTAAACTAGTTATAGTGGATGTTAATTTATAGTATTTTACCATGATGTATTATTTAAAACATTAATAGTAATATAAGAAAATCCTTGGTGAGAGTAAGCAAGGACCACTTGGTGTATGCATTAAATAAGACAAAGGAATCAAAAAGGTTTCACAAATTATCTAATCGTACCCCAGCCTAAGTGCTTCCCTTGGCGATGTAAATTCCCCTCGGACGTAAAATATTTATATGCAAAGTTTTAAATGAGCTAATTATTCTACACTGTAACAAACAGAGATTAACAGGGCTGTTATTTGTAGAACTACGAAACTCCTGCGTCGGGAAAATAAAACAGGGGGTAATTTGGTTTTGTGGAACAACAATAATCTACCGCTTACACCACATAGGCGCGTAGGACGAATAGTAGAATAGAAAATAATCTGATATGTTCATATAGCTAACTAATCTATGATCAGTATCTATCTATGTAATCTATTTATAATAATAATATATTTTTATTGACCGTACACAGATTTTACAGTAAATAAACATTTATGTACTTACCTTTCCTATTTTTTGTCACAACTCTGACAATCAGGCAGGCGAGTCATCTGATTGTAAGTGACTTCCATCGCCTATGGGCATTTAGCAATCGTAAGGGAGTAGGCAATGTGTTGCAGAATTTTTCACGATGCCACAAAAAGGCAGTAAGGCTCTCACTAACAACTGCTGAATCACTCTAGTACGTGCTTGGTGATAGATTTTCAACATAAGTGACGACCGCCAGTCGAGGGTAAAGGGTACCCTACCACATTTCTACGGTTTCCACACGATATTTTCTTCACCAAAAAAACTTATGCTCATTGTAAGATTCGAACCCACGACCATCCCAATAGCATTCGTCACTGCCACTAAGCTATGATCACTTATATGTCGATGCTTCATCTTTAGTGAGGTGCACTAACTAAAAGAACATAAAATAAACACTCTCATTATAAACTGATACGTATATTTGAAATTAATTCATGGAACATCTTTTTATAGAATAAGCTGTGGCAATAATGTCCTATACATATTACCTATTGGTACGGAATCAACCAAATTAATATTACAGAATAAACGAATTTCAAGTATTCCTTAATAACTTGAATCGCGATTCCTGAAGTAGTTGTATAAGTAAACTGAGTAATGCAATTTTTATTTTATTGGCCGAATCTCGATATATAATAAATCGGAAAGTGATTGGTACGAAGAAATCTTTAATAGAGTTCTCTAACTTCATAACACTTTGCCTAGCTACTGAAACTATTAATTTTCTTTTCACAGTCGGAAAAATATCGGACTGCAATGCAAACTAATTTAACTTGCTTTAGATGAAACCCCGCTGCATTATAATTGTAAAGACAAAGTTTCTACGAATAAATTGCACAGCAGCGATTTGAAATGTAACAAAGAAATCTGAAAGGTATTGTAAACAACTATTTGTTTGTGAAACAGTTTTTGAGTTTGTTAAATGAATTACGCAAAAGAAAGTAATTAAGTATCAAGTTTATAAATAAGTATATAACAATGTGAACTGGTGAACTAACTTATTCTAAGTCTAAGGCGGTTCACTCACAGTGAAACATGTCGGAGCATTAGTCGCTGACGCATTGACGCACACACACGATTGACGGACTGACGTACGGTGAGATGTCAAAGTCAGGTAATAGCAGTAATAACGATAAAATAATTTATTGAAATTTACAAAATAACCATTTACCATTTGGAATATAAATAAATAGTACCTATCTAATGAATAAAGTAAAGTATTTTGAGGAAGATATAAATACTAGTTCAACTTTATATGTACAGAATATTGTAAATTCTACATAAATAAGGCGATGATAGCTCAGTGGTAAGTGACGTCGAATACCGCGGCGAAGGTCGTGGGTTCGAATCCTACAATGAGCTTGAGCTTTCGGTGAAGGAAAACATCGTGAGAAAACCACAGCACGGTGGTAGGGTACTAGGTGGTACTCGACTGGCTGGCTACCACCCTCAAGTTGAAAATCTGTCGCCAAGCACCTGTTGGTGTGTTCCGGCAGTTGCACTTGAGAGCCAGTTGCCCTTGCCCTTAAGGCATTGTTATAAGGTGTACAACACGTTGGCAGTCCCCCTGGTATTGCTAATGTCTATAGGCGACGGTAGTCACTTACCATCAGGTGACCCGCCTGCCTCGTTGTCACTAGTGACATAAAATATATATATATATATATATATGCATATAGTACTACCGATCCTCCCGATTTCCCTCGGATGAGACCTATCCATAGGAATGATTCAATAAAAAATTTATGATAAAAAACTAGCGCCAGCGCCACATCTAAAAATACACGGAACATCGAATTATACGTATGTATTTTAAGTACTTATAAAAAAAACGGTCAAGTGCGAGTCGGACTCGCGCACCGAGGGTTCCGTAATGGAGTCTCAAGGATTTTTTAAAAAAAAAATTCCATAACGTTTTCCATTTCCTCATTTGAGGTTGGTGCCAATTAAGCAAGACCTCTAAATCGTATGAGCGCCAATACAACTCAGAGGTCTATCTTAATTGGTGATAACTATGTAAATTGCGGTTTACGATTTATGACGTATTAAAAAAACTACTTACTAGATCTCGTTCAAACCAATTTTCGTTGGAAGTTTGCATGGTAATGTACATCATGTATTTTTTTAAGTTTTATTGTTCTCTTATTTTAGAAGTTTTATTGTTCTCTTATTTTGGAAGTGTCTCTCGCGTAAACTATTCAGTTTAGAAAAAAATGATGTTAGAAATCTCAATATCATTTTTGAAGACCTATCCATAGATACCGCACACGTATGGGTTTGATGATTTTTTTTTAAATTTCAGTTCTAAGTATGGGGAACCCCCAAAATTTATTGTTTTTTTTTTATTTTTGTGCAAAAATCTTAATGCGGTTCATAAAATACATCTACTTACCAGGTTTCAACAGTACAATTCTTATAGTTTCGGAAAAAAGTGGCTGTGACATACGGACGGACAGACAGACAGACAGACATGACGAATCTATAAGGGTCCCGTTTTTTGCCATTTGGCTACGGAACCCTAATAAAAACCGCATTGGAAGAATCGCCTAAGATGGTATGTAAGAGCTGCCAACATTTTGGGCACTGTCTTTTAAAGTGGTTGAATAACAAAATGGTAATATTTATAAGTAACATCGCTGGCTGAGTCTAAGTGTGCGAGCTCGGGCTCGTAACGCTTTGTTTTACGACCTCGTAATATTTTGTCCACAATATAACAACCAATTTATTATTTGTCACAAAATGGCAGCGAACTTACGTTATATCGTATAGTTGACATCGCTTTATACTATTGGGTGGAATTCTATCTCCCAAAACGCGGAATATTTCGTTGGAATTCTGCTTATTGGAAATAAATCCTGGATAAAATGGGATCATACCTATTCAAAGGTACCCTCTACACAAAGTGCGTTTGTAGGCGATTACGCTATACGTACGCATGTATGTAGATACTTACACACACGAGCGATCCTCAAATCATCCGCGTTTTTAACTTATTAGAATTGTCTCCTTTGAAGGCTCAATTTTTGCTATGCTACTGTAAATTATGCTTATTACATTATCATAAACAAGCACCGAGCCGATAGTTTCAATTGTTTGCGGAAAAGCGTTGTTGCTTACCAAAATTTATATGATTAAAAACGTCATAGTTATTTCAGAAAGCTTTATTTATTGCTAAATTGACTTATTGACAGTCAGGTTCACGGAATAGTCGCGTTCGACAATGTTCAAAGTGCATTTGTCTGTTTCTATCCATTTAAAACAAAAAGCAAATCAATTTGAGAATAAATAGGATTTGTGTTTCGTGGTCTAAAGCTAGGTACTAGGTAAATGTGTCCCAACTCCCAGTCCTCGGCATGGAACTCTAAACAGAATCGAGGCAGACCTTGATACAGATGAAGAGACGAACTCATTGTCTCAAGGATTGGCAAGTCGGTTGTAAAATAATAATTACAAATAACTGTTTTTTTTTTATATACCACAAGTGACAACGAAGCTGACGGGTCACCTGGTGGTAAGTGACTACCGTCGCCTATAGACATTAGCAATACCAAGGGGATTGCCAATGTGTTGTACACCTTATTGCAATGCCTTAAAGGCAACTGGCTCTCAAGTGCAACTGCCGGAACACACCAACAGGTGCTTGGCGACAGATTTTCAACTTGAGGGTGGTAGCCAGCCAGTCGAGTACTACAAAGTACCCTACCACCGTTCTATGACTTTATCTTACTTTATTGTTCAAAATATGCGATAGACGAGTTTACATGTAACGTAACGGCGCGGCGATGTGTTGAATAAAAGCAGCATTAGTATTTATTTAGTAGGTACTACATGTCCTCCGCAGTTACACCCATAAAAAAAAAATTATTACCAGTGTTTAACATATTTTGACCTACACAATAATATAGGTACTAAGTTAAGTATAATTTCAGCTATTTATTTTGCTTAATTAGCGGACTCCTGATGCATAGTCTTAATTCATTTATTTGTCGCTACATTTTAAAGCTTCGGTCAGTAAACATTATTATGAAATAGAGGCAAATCATATTTAATTGTGCATGTTATTGCAATCACCTGCAGTTTACTTGGTTTATTTGTGACTTGCATAACTAATTACTTCGTTCGTGAACATAACTTGGATACGAACTTTGAAGAATTGAAGGGCTTGCACTGCGCCGCACACATTACTTACAACATTCTTCAGTAAATATCCAGTAATTATGTGCTATTAGTTATTACGTGTTGGTTTTATAAAAATATTTATTCCAGCGTTTGCTCCATACATTTAAAATACGTCGCATGTTACAAATCAATAATGCAATTGTTTTAATTGTCGACTCATTTCTTGAATAGGAACTAAACAATTAGACGAGTACATTACACTTATTGTAACATTAATGAAAGCGGAACGAGTACCTACATGGAAACTTAAATTAAAAGCCGTGGTTCAAATTAAATTAGGTTTATATTAATACAACAAAATTTATACATATAAATTTTGTTTCTGTTACTTGAATAACTTTTTATTCGAAGTTCGACAATGAAAATAGTGCCACTAATATTTGTCAATAAATTATTAAATATACTCTTATACACATACATATAAATAAGGGCAAGGACTTCAGAAAACTTATGCGCTCGCTCGTATATATATAGCCTTTATCTACTGCACTGAACTAAATTCTTCGATAAAACAATTATGGCGACAATATATTCATGTTTTGGATAAAATAAATCGTACGATTTAAATCTGCACTGGAGAAATTTGGCAGTTGGTTAACCACACATTGATAGGTTATAAATTATTGAGTTGTTCATTCTTCATGAAAGTTTTGTGAACAATACTTTATGCGTTTTATGTCAACAACATATGAGCGCCATACCTCAGGTTAAGTATGTAGTTACATTTATAACAAAGATGAATCTTTTATTTGATCTGATTATATAAAAACAAGTGCCCAGAAACAACAAAGGCATAGCAAAAAGGTCAACAACTCATTGGTAATCTCCCTTGAATTTTTAACGTCTATAGTTGACGATAGTCACTTACCATCAGGTAAACCTGCCTGCTTCTGTGAAAATAAATTTGTTTTTTATTTAATAATAATTGCTTGTTGATAATCTTTTCGAAAAGCTTTTTATTGAATTCATCTGAACAATGAATAACAGCTTTTTAAATGGCACGTTAGTCAATATTAAATTATCAATAAATGTAAATAACTGGTGTATTTAATTATGCTCAACTTAAATCATTAAAAAGTGTGGTTTTCTTCGAAGAAATCCAATTTTCTTTCATGCAGCAAGTACGTGCATTGCAGAGAAAATTCCCGAGAATTGACACTCGTGTGAATGCACCCAATTTCATAAAAGTTACATAAAATTCAAATCAATAAAGTTATTTTCAATTTGTAAAGCTTTCACAGATAGTTCAAGCTTTATTGAATACTCTATGAAAAACTTTATTTACTGTGCATATTTAGTACTGTGTATAAAGACAATAAAATATTACACTTATACTTTACTTATTTTGCAGATTACTTAATAATGTAATTCCACCTTTATTTTTCAGCTGTATGTAAAATTTTATGAAATTGTAATTTCTACTTTATATCCGCAGGTTACACACAATATTTATGAGGAGATGATATGATAAGAGGTTGGTGGGCGCACTAAGAGCATGGAAGACAACACTTTACAGCTACATTGGCTATGTCCAAACAAAACTGAATTCGACATAAATTAAACCTTATTATGTCTATATCTATTAAAAAGGCCATCAACTTAGGTTACATAGTGTTTATTATTATATACTAGCTGTCCCCTGCGGTTTCACCCGCGTTCCCGGCGTGGGATCTTATCTTTTCCCGGAATAAAAATTTAGCCTATGACACTCACAAATAACGTGACCTTCTATTGATAAAAGAATAAATACAACCTCACAAAGTCACAAACTTTACCTCTTTATAATATCAGTATCTAGAGATTGCCTACATAGACTAACAATATATGAAACTTATTTATTACTAGTTTTTCCCCGCGAATTCGTCCGCGTGGAATTCGTAGGATATATCGCAGAGCAGAGATTTGCCTTTTTATTTAACCCCTGTTTCACCCTCATAGGGGTTCATAATAATATTTTCGCGTAGTCATCCATACAAAAATATTTGTAATCTTAAACATAGCCAAGTTCACCTCTTACGGTTAGCTGAACTTTGGTTTCAACTTCACAAGTGTTCTTTATAAAAACCTAACGCGCGCCTGACTGCTAAGACAAGATAGATCTTGATATTATGTTCATCCTAAATTCAGCTTTTCAGATTTTAGCGGAATCGAAATAAGTCTTTGGAGAACCCAATAAACTTGCATTTATGATTCTGATAGCCCTAACTACCAGGTAAGTCGTCATTTTACTTTGTTGCCGAACGGAAATGTTTTCTTATCGCATTACATTATTCACATTGTAGCATATTGTACATGCATGTGCTCACTAGTCAGCATGAATAAACAATTTTTTATATCGACTTATCCATTTCCATAGGGCTAATGAGGGTCGTAGATACGGCTAGCTAGAGGCGAGGCGTATGTAAGCGGGCGTTTGTTTGCCAGCCCTGACGCGCGGACAAATCAAATTATCACTACCAACGGACTGACGGGGTTCGAATGTTAATTGTTCGTTCAAATAATCATTATGGGGGGACAGTATTTACAGTAGAGATTCGAAAACATTCCGTCGACACACAATTTTGTATTTCGTGTTTATATTGCGAAGTGCAAAGATTTGTTAAATCGACTTTATTTCATTTTGCGTCCATAATGTTATTCGGACGTTTTACGAATAAAATTAGATCTCTCATAATTTTATTCGCACGAATTTCTTTCATGCTACAAATTTTGCGTAAACTTGTTTACTGTCACGGGTGTTCATTTGCTAAGGCCTCATCCTTCGTTAGGCGAAAAAACGTCCCATTTATATAGATAAAGTGCTTTTCGTAGCAAAAAATACGACACTTCTACTGAGATGGAGATAATAATAATGGTATCTACGCATCATAGAAAATGAGAAATGATAGATACGAATAAAAATATTAGAACGTAACCTATTACAAGTTTGAGAGAACATATTAATTAATAATATTGTGGTACTTATAAATAACGCAATTTTGAGCAATGTCATACAGAACGCAGCATACCTATATAACAGTACTAGGCTAGTACTAGTACTAATTGAGTAATGTATGATTAAATATATTATTTGCATTAGTAGAGTCCAGGTATATCTACGTATTACCAGTAGGTACCGGGCCCTCCTCATTTGGGGGCCCCGACCGATCGTAATTTTTTTTTTAATACAGTTGCTCAAAAACTGGTGTATTACAGGGACGTATAGCGTTCGGGATGTGGGCTATTACATACTAGTGCTTTTTTTTTACCTTTACCGAACTCGTGCGTTCTCTTTCCCAACTGTCAAAATAATGTCATTAAAAAGAAAAACCAACCATGAAGTTTTTACTAAAGAGTTTTTGTGATTCATACAAATACGTATATTTCTAAAAAGAAGCTACAAATTTATTTCAATATCAGATTTAATGATTTAATTGAATGAGTTAGGTTAGGTTTCATTTCATATTATCTCATTAAATTTGATTTTCATTTCAGATCAATAAAAAAAATATACTGAAGACTAAGCTGTATGGATAGTTCCCTTTGGATGAAGAAAAAAAAACTCTGCTTATATTCTACGGTTGGCGCCATTTTCCAGAAATTTTCTTTGCGAGTTTAGTTGTTTGTTGCATAAAATGAGTAATTTCGACCCTATTTTTTTTTAATTAACACCACCGGAATCACTATAATTGCACAAACATTGTATGACAAATATACATGAACAATCATACGAAATTAATAATAGTTTGTCTCAAACAGTAAATATGCAACCTAAAACTTCCCCAGTAAGTTTAAAAAACTGTACCAATTTCAATGTACATGTGTACTATAACTTTTATAAGAAATAAATTATTAGTTAGTTGAGTTTATTGTGTTTTTATTATTTTATTATTGCTTCATTTTTTCGCAACTGTATTAAAAATAGTCGTTCAGTACACTTGCGGAACCGTCATTGCAACTTGTTCCGACTGTCAACCCTCGCCTTCGGCGATTTAGACTATGTCTAGATTTTGTCGGAACTCTTTGCAATGACAGCCTTTCCGCACTTGTAATGAAATATACTATTATAATCGCATATTTATTTTTAACTAGCTGTCCCCGCGGTTTCACCCGCGTTCCCGTGGAAATTTTCATTTTATACAAACCTTGTCCTAACAATATCAAATACATAAAATAAAGAATCATCCAATTTGGTGCAGTCATTCGAAAGTTATGAGCGTACATACATTTCGAAGATCCATTTTTATTTATATATACCTAGATTAACATAGGTATATATCTACCTACCACTTATAATATTTGACGGTCTATTTGCTCCATGCCGGGGCATGACTGACTTAATTCGCCACTGCGTATTTACGACTCGTTTTTCTTATCGTATGTACAGTGCAAATCTTATAAACACGTAATGGTAGGGGAGGCGAATAGGGGATTTCGGGATTTACTCGAGCGCGTCAGATTAACATAAGGGGGCAACCTTGCACCTTGTGAAGTACTCTCACCAAATCTGAGCCTTCTATGTAGTGTCGAACGCCTAGGGTAGCCCGTCAGATTAGTAAAAAAAAATCGATGGTTTGAAATACTCGAGCGCGTCAGATTAAGGTAAGGTAAGTTAGTTACATGCAAAATAGTGTACATTTCAATAATCTGACAAATTGGGCGTGACGAAAGAAAATTGGAGACTCGCAAAGTTGCAAAAAAAAAACGTCACCTGGATTTTCTCGAGCGCGATTGGTTTTTTTTTTATTTTGAAGGAAATTAGTCACGAATCACGGAAATATCTTAATCTGCCGATTTGCACAAGCCGAAGTGGCTAAAATCATTATTAAGTGTATAGTCCAGGAATATTATGAGTTTCACCTCAGAATGAGAAATAGTCAGCTATTAACTTGTATAAACCTTTATTTTGACACCCTAAAACTTGTCTCAAAAGCTACTTATCTTAGGGTGCCCGCGACTACTGATTTTTCAAGGTCAAAGGTCAAAAAATCATTTATTGCAAATATCTCGTTTCCTATGGGTTTTTTGGTATATGTATTTATAATAAATATTGTAGAAGGTTAAATTCTCTACAACTTTTGTACAAACATTTTTTCGATATCTTGAACCATTTTCGAGATTTCGATATTTTTTACATATTTTTTTTTTCAAACCGTCAGATTAAGGAAATCCCTCAACATAATTGTCAGATTATGGGTCAGTACAACAAGGCCATCAAGAAGAACCGCCTGTATAAAAATCTGACGCGCTCGAGTAAATCAAGGTCACGATTTTTTTTTGCATTTTCAAAAATCGGCCTTGACTGATGGTCGCGTCCAAATCGTCAGTCTTTAAAATAGGAGCTACTGGAGGGTTCACTTAACATCCCTTATCAATGTCTGACGCGCTCGAGTAAATTTTTTTTTTTAATATTTTCGACCCCTTCGTACGGCCACCCCCACCACGCAAAACGGCAGATTATTATTTTTCCGTTATCAGACAGACGTGGCGCGACTACCCTATTAATATCTGACGCGCTCGAGTATTTCTTGGTGACTGTTTTTTTTTACATTTTTGAAACCCTGTAGACGCTCCCCCCACCGCTGAAGGGGAAAATATCACATAACCTTTTTTTCTTTATTCCACCTAATCTTCAAATTCCAGTAGGTCCCAAAGACGCTCGAGTAACTACAAATTTAGCATCAATGCCTCCCCTACCATAAACAAAGATTATCCTTCGGAAAGCGTTTTCTAACTACTTCTACTTCTCTCGACAACGAGCCGGATTAATTTTCATACTAATATTATAAATACGAAAGTAGCTCGCTGTCTGTCCGTCTGTCTGTTTGGTTTTCACGGTAAAATGGTTGAACAGATTTTAATATATTATTCTTATTATTAATTAAAGGTATTTATAATCAACCCTAAATTTATTTTCTTTCTTTATTTCATTCTAATTAATCTTGGCCACATAATGAAAAATAACAACGAACAACGAAAAAAAGAATGCGGGTGAAACCGCGGGGTGGAAAACTATTATGATAAAACTATTAATTATTATGATACATAATAATTAATTAATGTGGGTTGCGTGCGGCATGTTACGTCACAAGATGAGCCGATGAGATGATACGCGACCACAACCTATAGAAACGGAACAGAAGCCTTCCGGCAGCTCCGTTCCGTTGAGCCACCAAGGTATGCCTTGCCATTATCTGCATAGTTCATACCATTTATCGTGTCGGGGCTCCATTTATATTGTAATAATTATTAATAGCAGCGTGCGATTGTGCCCGCGGCAAACCTCGCGGCCATTGCTTTTGGATTGTGTAGCGTTGATTTCTTGAATGCCAATGAAATGATTAATTCACTTTGGATATATTTAATAATCAATTTACATTGTGTTACAGGTCATTATTTTTGTATTTAGGAAAGGAACATTAACAATTGTAGGTATCTATTATCTTTTAAGGTTCCATAGAAAACAAAGCATAGCACTACAGGACCGGTATGCATTTTTTTACTCGTGGGAGAGTAAGAAAATACCTACACACTTGTGAATCAACTGGGTTTATATATGTCAGACAGTAAAAATAGCGCTAAACTACATAGTCATGTGGCTTCAGACACAACAGGCTCCGCGCCAACAGACGACAGGCGCCTAAATGCAAATTCGCCGAAATAAATCGGCAACGGCGATACCTATCACCAAACTCGCGCACGAATTGAGGAAAAAGATCCATTTAAATGTAGATTGTCTCCGGTAATACTTCCATTTGTTTTTGTCTGTGAAAGCCACCTCAGAGATACGATTGTTGCTCACAAGCCGTTTCGTGGTCTCGTACGACTAGCGTCGCCGTCGTGACTTGACACTCACATCTAGCAACATGCCCTATTGTGCTGCCTTACTGTCGGCTGATTCCATCAGATAACAAGTGTGATATCGCAAACCATCTAGTTGAAATAGCTGTAATGTTACTGTGATAGGTCTAAAAAGGAATGTATGTAGATATTTATCGTGTAATGTAATATGTGTAGATACGTAATCTAACTCGGAACGCACAATAATTAATTACATTTCATAGTTTTTTTTAATACTTGTTATCAAAGCACATAGTTTTATGAAACCTGTAATTGGCTTTTACTTCCTGAATAAGTATTGTTATTTTGTGAAATGTACATAATTAAGCTGTTGGTTTTGACAAATAAAAAATATAAAAACCGGTCAAGTGCGAGTCGGACTCGCGCACCGAGGATTCCGTAATGGAGTCTCGAGGAGTTTTTCTATTTTTTTTCCAATAATTTTACGATTTACTTAATTGAGGTAGATGCCAATTAAGCTAGACCTCTTAATTGGTGGTACTATGTTTGTATGGGGACACCCTTTAATTTTCAACTTTTTTTATTTTTTGGAATTTCTCCTTTATTTGTGCTGAGGGAACTACCATATAGGTTTTCGACCCAAAACCTATAGGGTACTTCCGGTTGACCTAGAACTGTGAATTTTGGTCAAAAGCTAGGTCTTACAGCACAAGTAAAGGGAAAATTTTAAAAAAGTTGAAAATTAAGGTAAATTTTGGTACTTACAAGTTTTCGCGAAAATCTAAAATTGTCCATATCTTTTTATCGTGTTGATTCAGGACCTTGATTTTTATACACCTAATAGGAACTATAGACTTCAGTATCTGGTATAAATTTCAACTTGCTAGGTCCACCCGCTCCAGAGATAATCGGTGGTGACACACGGACAGACGGACAAGAAAGTGATTTTATAAGGGTTCCTTTTTTTACTTTTTGAAGTAGGTACAAAATTAAATTAATTAATGAAGATAACTATGTAGGTAGGTATGTAAGGTAAATCCCACATAACTTGAAAACAGATACCTACCCAGAAAAAACATATTCAGTTTGGTTTTATATCCTGCGAATGCAGAATCGTCTTTGTTATTTCTCAATTAATTCTATATGCTTAGATCACAATCAATTATTCACTACAACATATTAGCTTATTCTTTAATGGAACGATCAGTACACAACTATAATAATATACCTGTATATCTAGGTACATTGATACATTGATGCAATAAATCTTTGATTAACTGGCTGAACAATGGCAGTTAAAGCTTGGTTAATATCTAACGACTAATCACTTTTGGTATACCTACCTAATATATTACAAATATTAATAGATACTTTATTAAAATTCAAAAAAAAATTATTTGCACTGAAATTCAAGATCCTCAAAATCCCTAGATTTGGCATACACAGCAGGTAGGTACTTTAATATTTAGCCCAGTAATTAACGCTATTGTATAAACTTTGTTTTAATTATACTTTACTAGCTGTCCCTGTGAAATCTTATCTATATCCATGATCAAAAGTATCCTATATCCTTCTCCAAGGTCCCATCTATATGAGCATTTAAAAAAAACGTTTGGCGGTTTTGGCGTGAAATGATAGGCGTACCTACTTTCGCATTTATAATATACTAGTGATCTGCCCCGGCTTCACACGGTTAGCAGAGCATATACATACGCTGTACATTTTTATTTATATTGTTTTACGCGGCGCACGCCAGTAAAGCTCCCAGCCGGCATGATGTATTTTCTCGCGCATAGTTTTTAATTTACGATTACTCCTGAGATATTGATTTTAATTATATGCTGTAAAGGGCAATTATGATCTAAATTAAATGCACAACGGATCTAACTGGACATATTTAATTGGATAAGTATTAAACTACTGTATTGTTTAAAATAGCTTCTTAAATAACCCATATTTTTTTAGCAATTATGATAAAAGATCAAAATGGTTACTATGAGTTATCCGTAGGAAATATACATATACCATTGCGGAATTTTCTGTTGAACATTGAACAATCGTGACCCGTTCGAATAATGTAAATGAAGAAATGATTAAACGGCTGAACAAAATACCTGCATTCAATCCATTTGCAACCAAATTGCAGTTCATTTTGTAGTAGTAAATGAGGGCGGTTATGCCAATGCGTTCCGTGACTGTAATGGAGTTAAATATTACTGTAGCTTAGTTTATTATGTGATATTTGAAATACTATAGTTTATACCACTGATTTAGTAACGTTTACACAGATTATAGCGCCATCTACGAAGACGTGTCCCTTTCTTTTTCCTAATCCCTTACAATGCTAATATATATCCACAGCAGTATTATTTATATTATGCTTTGCACAGGACGTTAAGAAATAAAGCTTTTCCCAAGATTAGGTTTTTAACCCTATTTTGCACAATATACTATAAGATTATATTATACACATCTACTTCTATTCTTGTTCTAGCACCGCGTAGGTATCTACATATATTGAAAGGATAAACACTAATTACAATATTAAATGTAGTTGGGTAAGTTACTAGATCATAGACTATAGATAGAACACTATAGATCGTTGCTTACTTATTATTTGTTAGTATTTAGTGTATCAGTATAATCCTATACCACATTAGAAACCACCATTCAATACCACATCCGAAACTACCACTTTGATCAGAATAAATCAATACCCACGATTTCGGTGCCAAAACTTATAAAAATCAACAAATCGTGGAGTTTTTAAAACAAGAACATTACTTCCAATGTAGTACATCCTGTTTATGAAGTAATTTTTATTTCACATTAACTTATTTTTTTTTATATTTTGTGTTTGTGTCGTATTATAAGAATAACATTGTTGACGTTACACCTGTTTAAACAAAGCAAAAATACGTTCTCAATCTCGTCATCAACTAGGGAACCTTGTTAGGGAAACGAAAACTCTTGAAAAGCTCTTAACCAGCGTGGAAAACATAAACCGGGCACACGGGCGTATTTTATAAAGTTAAAGGCAACTCGATTAAGGAAGCAGTCAAAGAAAGTTGGCAGTGAGAGCCAAGTTTGAGTGGGAAGCGGCTGATTGAATCGTACGCAACTTAACGTTACAGCGCGTACCTTTTACTACTTTAAGCGTAAATACGCACAGGTTAGGTATAATATGAGTGATTGAATATACACGCCGCATGTATGTCTTATGTTAGTGCTCTATTCATTTACTTGTCATTGAAAAATAGTTATAATACAATATGGCCCTAACGTCTGTATCAGCATGACTCATGTTTCAGCTATCGGAAAACTCTTCAAATACGTAAACTGTTCTGACGTCAGAAGCAGTGCGTCCCACACAGGTGGAGTGGGGTGTCCTTATATATATTTGATCTTTCATGGTAATTTCTTTAACAGTTCTTTTATCGATTAGAATAAATTTCGATTTTTTAAGTAGCCGTCACTACCTCCTTAAAATTATATACCTTATATTAGTAATGTAGTAAACAATGTATACCATAATCCAAATAATTTCCAGATAGCATACACCAGGGAATACACGGGGTTAATACAGATTAGTATTAAATACAACAATAATCACTGTCTGACATCGTTTACATATAGGTCACTCGCATGTGTTTCTGTGGGTTTATTATGTATAATATATAACATAATTGAAATAGATGTATATAGACATAGATAATAATCAGT
The DNA here is from genome assembly GCA_951361185.1 of Ochropacha duplaris. NCBI lineage: Eukaryota > Metazoa > Arthropoda > Insecta > Lepidoptera > Drepanidae > Ochropacha > Ochropacha duplaris. The sequence goes on along the minus strand of OX592707.1, from coordinate 5,249,400 downwards.
GTGAGCATCGCCGGTCGCTTATGTTCTTGTTGAGCATACAACGCGCGACTTCAATTAATTACCCATGTCCTAATGTTAAGCTGTTCGGCGCAGAGCGGTCGGACCGGGGCCGACAATGCTCAACACAATGCAGGCAACACAGAGAACACCAGGTGAGCTTACAAATAATAATATCCCATTACCGAAGTATTGGTAAATTGCACGTGAAATCGATGATTGAATATGTCAACGCAATTCATATTGCGGATGTTTCCGTCAAACATATTGCTCAATCGTATTAAATTTTACTGTCGTTTTGTATTATGATGTCCACATATCATAGGTTCATTCACAGACGTATCATCACACATTATTTCACCCATCATTGTGTTAGTGACATATAAGCGGACCTGAATAGATCTCCAGTATTACTCTAATAACAAACATTGCCACCAAACAGTTGACTTAAGGTACAGACTCAATAATCAGGACCTAACGAAAGTTCCCGACATTAAGGACTTAGGCGAAGACTATGATGCTTATCTTATATTTGATAAACACACTGACTAAGTATCTAGGTTTATTTTTTATTTTTTTTATTCAATTTTGATGGGCTTTATCGCTTTGCGATTATGTCACCCGAGTAGTAACAAAGCATTAAAATCCACATCGCTAAATTCTTGTACTTAATCTGTACAATGTTATTTTAATGAGATCTTTCCATTTTCGCAATATGACTGTCAACATTTTATATTGTTTTACAGATTTGGAATCCTCAATACCAAAGGTATAATTCACATGTTGAGCATATCCATGCAAGGAAGGGTAAGGCACCTTAATTTTAAGACACATCAACACTCAACTCACTACTAACTATACCATATATGTAAAAATATCACATTTATACCCCTTGAAAACTTTTGTACTATAAGTTTTATTGTCCAAAACCTAAATAATATAACTCAAATAAATGTTGGCCTACCTGTACGAGTATACTCGTGAATCAGACTTGGGAATCTTTGGGGAAGGCCTTTGTCCACTAATGGACGTCTTTCTGCTGACGTTATAGAAGGCAAAATATATATTTTTTTCAAAATTTTGCTCCTTTCCTTATCCCAGATAAATATTTGTTGTAAATTGTGAAAATTAAATTAATGGCTGGTTTTTCATTAACAAACTCAGTTAGGTTCACCGACCATGTACGAGCACAGCTCTATTATTTCAACTTGTATTATTTTTAACCTAACAAGGTTGTTGTTTTATATCCAGTTTCTTTGATGTCATTTCTTTTATCCTTGAAACATTTTACATTTTATTTTCCTGGTAAGGTGCTGAGCCATTGGCGGGAGGACCGCGAGTCATTCACGCGGAGAATTTGTTTTGTTTACCTTATCAAAGGAAATCAACTTCAGCTTCATACGGAAAATGAGACAATTCGTGGTAAAAACATTTTTCAACAGAAATTGAGGCTCTTAAACGATCAAAATAAATTTTATAAATTTGAAACATTTTAGCTATATCTTGTTGTCATCAGATGAAGATGTTCCTTCTTCTATAACTTCTATGCTGAAATAAAATATTTTTACTGATAATCCATACGAATTACTGTTACTAATATACTAATAAATAAAAAAAATGGTAATAGATGGAACCATGGAGAAGAACATAGGATACTTTTTATCCCAGGAAAGTTAATATCCTTGCGAACGCGGGCGAAACCGCGGGGAACAACTAGTGGTAATTGATTTTAAGTGATGATACTATAAAACAATTCTAATTCATTATTAATCAACTAATTAAATATTTATACATTTAAATTTATATTATAACTGCAAATATAACTCGCACTCGCTTTAAACAACAGTAACTTTTGCTGTCAATTAAATAAACTTTAACTATGATTTGCGACATTCTTCATGCTATGGAACCTTACACTCTGTTCGCACGCACTTGATTTTGACGCAATATCTTTTTTTTATCATTACTAAATACTAAAAATTGAATACCCACACAGTAACAATATTCAGCGGGAAGCGGGATAGAGAAAGGCGTAATGTAATTTTGAACACGTCAACACGTCATGCGCGTTTTGGTCTGGCACGCTGTCCGCCACCCCCAAGTGGCCAAGAATTTGTGTAACCATCTGTTATAATATCTAGAATAGTGTAAAATATCTGTACCTGCCTATACACAACTATATTATGTATGGGAAAGTTGGTAAATTGATAGTTTACACAACAAATTTTATAATTTCGTTAGAATACAAGGAGTCGCGATTAGAGTTATTAAAAATCAATTGACATACATTTACAGTCAAACGTAGAATCTCCTTCTTTTTTTGAAGTAGATTAAAAACGTGTTACATTCGTTATTGTATTATGAAATGAACTGGACCGCATAAATCTTTAATACGTTCTTCACAGGCGTATCAAAATATGAAAACCAAATATTGAAATGACAGGCGCTCCGCCCTTCTGTCAGTTACGTGCGCAATCCTTTACCATAACGAAATAAGTGTCAACATTTAGAGGGTACAACATGTACATGCAAATACAAATACAAGTAGTACCATGGTTTTATGATGAATAATGTGTATTTAGCTATTTGGCTTGTAAACAATTAAGAGTACCTATCTACATGTCTCAGAGTTTGGAAAATCATCAAGGCGGATAAAGGGGTGGTAAAGTTTGTATGAAAAATTGAACTCTTTTTGTTTTTACTTGTAACTCGGTATTAATACTCTTCAATTGATAAAAAAAACGTATTACGTTATAATGTTAAGAATTTTTCCGAAACTAAATCCCACTGTGGAGAAAGGGTACTAAATTTTTATGGGAAAACAATAAAGACATCCGATTTTTACACAAGTTGGGGCACAACTTATCACGTAGGGCTGAACAAAGAAATCATTTTTCAAAATTCACCACTAAGAGGGTAAAGTAGAGTAACGAGGGTAACTTCGGAACGGAAAGCTAGTTCTACTAATATTATAAATGTGAATGTTTGTATGTTTAGATGTTTGTGTGTTTAGATGTTTGTTGCGCAATCACGTAAAACCGGCTGATCGGATTTTTATTAAACTTGGCACACAGGTAGATCATAACCTGGAATAAGACAGAATACCTACTTTTTATTTCGGGAAAAGATAAGATCCCTCGGGAACGCGGGTGTAACCGCGGGGCGGAAAACTAGTATTCTTTTTCTGTATATAGAAAAGGAAATTGTTACGGACTGACTGACTGATCTATCAACACACCGCTGAAACCACTGAACAGATTGCGCTGGAATTCAGCACGCAGATATTTATTATGACGTAAGTATGCGCTAAGAAAGTATTTTCCAAAATTCACCCGCTAAGGGGATAAACCCCCGGTCCAAAGTAAATGTGTATGTGTATGGTGAAAAGCTAGTATATTATAAAACAGTTTAAGTTTCAATGTTGCCATTAAAGTGCACCTGGGACATAGAGTATAGAGCAAAGATTCCCTACACTTCCGTTATAATCTTCGCTCGTTTGTGTTTAAGTGGGTGGTAGAAATGATCCCAGCTTAGCGCTTTATAATGAGGTCCCCAGGCGGGTTCCACTTCCACTACATGTCCTTGTCTCGACGACACATAAATATAGTCTATGGTTTGCCGACATGTTTCTCCGTATCATATTAGCGACCGACGACGGTAAAACGTTTGCACCGTGACCTATTTAACTTGTTCTACGCTTTGTCCCCGCTCACAATAACAACGCATATACGTTACATTCCTAATATAATAATATACCTTTTTGTGACTTGTATCATTTTTGCTTTTTGTGGGAATCAGAAATATACTACCTAATGTTTACAAAAATAATATCTGCAATTTTGTCATGGATTTACACAGAAAGGAATGCTAAATTGTAGTTCTTTTTGATCATCACACTAGAATTCATGTAGTAAAATTAATCTGTATGTACCATGTATATCATGTGAGGAAACCATAGCACGGTGGTAGGGTACTTTGTAGTACTCGACTGGCTGGCTACCACACTCAAGTTGAAAAGCACCTGTTGGTGTGTTCGGCAGTTGCACTTGAGAGCCAGTTGCCTTTAAGGCGTTGTAATAAGGTGTACAACACATTGGCAATACTAATGTCTATAGGCGACGGTAGTCACTTACCACCAGGTGACCCGTCAGCTTCGTTGTCACTTGTGGTATAAAAAAAAATGTCTACTAGCTAACTACTACTACTACCATATACAGAATAAACATCAAATTAATTATACATCCATCCATAGAATCCACACCCATAAATATTCGATGTGGTACCTATACATAGAGCTGCAATGTACGAAACACGCAAGAAAGTTTAATATTGCCAAACACACTTAGTACCTGCTTAAAGCATTTAGTTTATCAAATTCAAGTATCTGTGCATCGTCACCGTTCCCCTAGCCATAAAAATATATTAACTCTTATAAATTTAGCATCGTCAGCGATTTATTTTCCGCTTAAGCGATACGCTCTCGATAGGTCGTAAACAGGACTCGTCAAACTAGGGTGGATTATTGCCAACAAGCATGATGGTAATATAAACTGCAAAGTTTTCTTTTATATGTAATTGTGAAAAAAATATCGCTGCATGAGTACTATGAGCGTCTCCAACCGGCTGCCTAAGAAGCCGATGCCTGCTTTGTCGATAAATCAATTTCCATTTGAGCTGAATGTTTTTGACGTGAATAATTCAAGGGCGCTCGACGGCGGGCTTTCGCTAGAGAGAATAATAACATAAAGCTAACTCAAAAGGGTCGCAACATAATCGTTAAATAGAAGTATTCGTATTTAGCTCCAATAAACGATGAAACCTGGACAAATATAAATTTGCATTGATAGATGTTCCATTTAAAAGAAACGATAGGGAAACATCCGCGTGATGGATGGTCCCGTCATAGCAGGCGTTCGCAGGCTTCGATTACATTTGACGAAATGCGATATACGAACTGAAATGCATTAACATTCACGCTGACTCATTCAAAGACTAACGCGACGAAGATTGACGATAAAATATGTACGTCGGAGTTTGATTACCATTACGTAAACACGATCGAATCTATCAATAGATCAAGCAATAAAAGTCGAGTAGACCCGAGAGGTTTTAAGAAATTCGGAAGAATAAAACTAAAAGTTTTAAAATATATTCGTAGAAATATGGTGAAGACAATGTCTAACTCGAGAAGTCTGAATTCACGTGCTAGCGAAAAACTTTACAACTCCAGCGCTGACTAACGACCGTTTCAGTAAAAAGAAGAATTTCTTTTAATTCAATTTCGCTGATACTGCACACAATTACTGCAATATAAGTCTGTGGAATTGTTACTCGTATGTACATAAGTGCTGGTTGGAATACGTATTTACAAGAACCAGTTTATAATTACAATATCGAAGGGAATTAAATGAGTCATTGTCGCAATTCTCATGACACCTTTACGTAATATCGCGTTATAACATTATTATTTACGAAAATTTTAAAACGTTATTAATGTTGTAAATATTAATTTATAATCGTAGATAGAGCAAAGCTTGCAACAGCTTTCAAATTTTATTTTTAGCATAGACAAAATAAAAATAAAAGTTTTATCAATTTGCCAACGGTAAAGGATTAAGATTTTTTTTTCGATATCACCAAAAACCATTTTTATTATTTTTGAGAGCTATCCAATTTCGTGTCAATTGTAACTACTGTCTAAAGACAATGTGAATACCAACCTGCTAATCAAGGTTATATTTAAGGACCCGAAAGTATAAAATAAATAGATGATTAAAAAGTATTATAAGAGGAGTTTAAAAAAATTACCAAATCCTATAAAGGAAAACTCCACGTATTCAACTGAAATCACGCAATATTGTCTAAAGTTAATGACAAAATAATGTGAGTGTAGGCTGATTGCCGGCAGTCGGCACCGACACACCGACACACCGACAGGTGCACGCCTCGTCTGAATACTAAATACTCCATGTATTAATATAAACGGCATTCAATTCAAGATTCATTAGTTAGCGTTTCATTTCAAGCGTTTACCAGCCGACGCTTTATCTATGCGTATTAACCATAGTTAAAATGAGTAATAGTATGGGTTAATTGATTCATTTAACTTCTCTTGAAGGTTTGTATAGGTGACAGTTTAGGTATATTTATTCTGAATATAGAAATGTAATTGGTAATTACATTACCATATGAACTGTTATATATATGTATAAGTGATCCGTAGTATAGTGATTGGAAGGGTAAACGAAAACTTTTTGATTATTTACTTATCTAATTATTTACAAAAAATGTACAAAATATACAAAAAATACTTCCTCGCTGCTGCCGATCGGCAAGGTTCCCAGCAGGCTGGCAGCGTTTCCGTTGGATGGCTAGGCCGATGCGTTGGTGGAAGACGCTCCCCGCCCGCCGGTCTCCCATGCCTCGGCAAATTTTGAAGATAAAACACTTGCGAAACGATGAGCTTCTGACCTCCACGGACCCAAGGTCTCGACCGCAAAAGGCATAAATGGAAAATTTTGACCAATACAAGCATATTTTTATTGTTAAAAATTTTCCGCACCTTTCTCACTTGCCCCCGCGGCTTTACAAGTCGCAATATCGAGTGAGATCAATTATCTCAAATCGATAATGTTATGAGTTGTACACGAAGCATCTTGCAACCTACATCGAACATTAATATCGTTTTCCAGGCACTATTATTTTCGTTTTCGTGTCCAAAACGATAAATCACTTAAAAAAACAACCGCTAAGGCTGTTCACCTAATAAATCTCACCCAAGTGTAAATCGCCAAGCTGTAAAACACAAAAGATAGGACAGCAATTAGCTTCAGGGACTTTAACAGCCCGGGTGCGAATTCACCCCCCGCCAATGGTTGCAGCAAAGAAACAGTTTTAAAAGCAATGGCAGCGGGGAACAGCTCCAATTTTTGTTGAATCGTAAACCCGTAAGATTTACTGAATGGTCTGAGTTTTAACGAGGGCTTGTGTCCTCCATCCGTGCTACCCTTCCACCCCACACAAAATATAGTTTTACGACAATCGCTGGTGAGCCATTAAACAATTTTCGCCCGGTGCCAAGTTACAATGTTTATGCTGACCGCTTTCGATGAAGGAAACTATTTTCCTGCGTTGCGACCTCGATAGATAACTATCTACAATGTTTCATAACTTTCAATATAATTTTGGAAACAGTATGCTGATTTGAATGTAGTTTATTATATACTAGATACAACATTAGTTTTATACCTTACGAAATCCTGAACATCTGTAGGTTATTTAGAATAAGTAACCGAATCGTTGTTTTTTTATTTTTAAAATATCTTATATTTGCCCCAAAATTAGTAAAACCAACATTTCATCGGTCGTCTCCGCAGACAGCGAAGACAAGATGGTACTTTCCACCATTTCCACAATAACACGCCGCGGCCCGACAGATAGAAATAAAAAACCGGCCAAGTGCGAGTCGGACTCGCGCACGAAGTGTTCCGTAAAAAAGGCAAAAAAATCACGTTTGTTGTTTGGGAGCCCCCCTTAAATATTCATTTTAATTTTATTATTAAATTAAAAATAGTTTATAAAAATAATCTCCTTCTGTCATCAGTAGGTTGTCAACAGGGCGACCCTCTAGGGCCGGCAATTTTTAGTTTAGCCATTCATCCCATCATTACCCTCTTGCAATCAAAATTTAATGTATGGTATCTTGATGACGGAACCCTCAGAGGCGATGTGGACACAATTCTTAAAGATTTTGGTCTTCTCTTAGATAAACTTAACTCCATTGGACTTTCTTTAAATACATCGAAATGTGAAATTTTTATTCCGGATTCCTGCTCTCTTAAATCTTATGCAATTGAAGAATTGAAAAAAATTGCACCCAACATAAAATTTGTAAAAAAGAGTTCACTTCGCCTTTTGGGTTCTCCAATTTTTTATTGACTCTTTTTCATCATTTATAGATGAGAAGATTCAAAATTTTAAAAATGTTTCGAAACGCCTTTTTGAAATTAATACACATTCGGCATACACAATCATCAAATACTGCCTTTTTGTCCCTAAATTCACATACTTTCTCCGATGTTGCCCACTCTGGAATCATCCAACACTTTTACAGAGCCTGGACAATATTATCAGAGAAACTCTCTCATCAATTTTAAATATAAATTTTGACAACCGCACCTTACCAATCCTTACCAATAAGGTCAGGAGGCCTGGGCATCCGCAAAATTTCTAGTATTTCTCTTCCGGCCTTTTTGTCATCAGTCTATAGTACACAAAAGCTAGTAAAAGAAATTTTCCTGAAATCTATGCCATCCTTAGACATAGCCTATATGACTGATGCTACGAAGGCTTGGACTTTAGCCTGCCCTAATTATAGTCTACCCTCATTACCGTCTTTGCAGAAGCAATGGGATTGGCCGCTCAACGAGCTAGTTCAGAAACATCTTATCGACACGCCATTATTGATATCGAGCAAAAAAGGGCAAAAAAATAGCGTTTGTTGTATGGGAGCCCCCCTTAAATATTTATTTTATTTTTAGTATTTGTTGTTATAGCGGCAACAGAAATAAATAATTTGTGAAAATTTCAACTGTCTAGATATCGCGGTTCTTGAGATACAGCCTGGAGACAGACAGACAGACAGACGGACAGACGGACAGACAGCGAAGTGTTAGTAATAGGGTCCCGTTTTTACCCTTTGGGTACGGAACCCTAAAAAACTGTCAGTCTGACATTCTTGGCCGATCCCCCTGGGGTGAAAAGGTATATGCAGGATACAAATAAAAAAGTATTTCCAATTCAGGAGGATAATTCATTTTAACCGGACAGGTTTCCAGAGAACAGAACTTCTAGAATTCTACGCAATTTAGTCTAAAATTAAAAGCAAGGTTGTAAATATCAACCCACCTTTAATATCGCAGAAATAATTTTGCACCATTTCCTGACGATTGAATCCTATCGTTCACAAAGCGTCAGCGGTAGCACAATGACTATTCCATGCGTGTTTTAATTCAAAACGTTCCAATATTGCGGTATTTGGTCTCGTTGTAAAACAATATTTCATTCGACAGTCACAGTCGGTCAAAGAGTGACGCACAATATAAAAGCTTATAACGTCGTGTAGTGAGCGTAGCCGAAGACAATAACTACGCTAGCCCTTGTGACAAAACGGCACGAGATAGAAGCCTCTCTTCTGTAACAATACTCTTTGTGTCACTCCAATCTCAAAAGGATATTCGAATGTATTGAATTCGGGAGAATTTCACTCACGTTGAACCATTGAAGGGTATCTCACGGAAATTCTCCGAGAAATTTCCACATAATCCAACGTTGAGGACAACGTTGTTTAACAAAAACGGGGAGGCATTAGATCTTCCTGTAAATTATTGAAAACTGACAAGTCGATACAAATTATTCACATATAATACCACAAGAGCTTCAAAATTATCGGGTATTTATTTCCCGATAGGTTCGTTGCAAACAAATGAAGGAGTCAAGTTTTTCAGGTTATTTTTCCTGAAAAACTTGACGACTTTATTTGTTTGCAGGGAACCTTGAGGGAAATGCCAGATAATTTTGAAGCTCGTGTGGTATTCGGGGGATTATTTTTCCGTCCCAAATGTCGGCCAATAGAATTGCACCATGAGACGAAATGTACAGTTAACAAATACGAAAAGGTTAATTTGACTGGATTGTTTTTTATACATAGCAACGACCAGAGAAAATTTTCAAAAAATTATCAGTATAATACCATGTAGGTTGTACCACGTGACGTCGAATGGTGCAATTCTATTGGTCGATATTTGAGTCGGAAAAATAATCACCGTAATTTGCATCTGTGACTTTTGCCATACATTGTAAATCCTTTTATTTAATATTTATAATATTTTACTAGATAATTTAGCTTCTTATTAGAAAATAGGGAAAGCGATTCCTATTTTAACAGACTTAAAAAAGGAAAAGGTTCTTGTGGCAAATTCCAAGACAATTGTACAAAATGTTATATAATAATTACAATATAGTTTGCCACTGAGATGACTTACACACGAAGGTACACAAAACCAATCATACAATATCTCTTTGCGTGCTATAAGTCCTAACAAACGTAGGTATAATAATAGCATTCAGCATTCAACTGTATTCGGCGCGTCGTGTGTGTGTACACTGTACAGTACACTGACACGTTGAATTGTACATCCGGCAAGCTACCGAATGTACCCGCCAAGTGGCTGGCTGTTTACAAGCACCTCCCGACAAACAGACGTGTCCCCGAAGCTTTGTTTAATTAAGACAACTTTCCCACTCACATTAATGCGCATTAACTCTACAAATGTCGCCCACAATTAAAGCACCGCCCGGAACTTGAGCACGACAAAATAAAGTTTACACGAAGGGTTAGCTTGACATATAGGTACACTAGCTGACACCTCATAGTAATTACTTAGCGTTTTATAATGCAGCCTCGTGGAGCGCATACCGGAAAATTCGGTTATTCTGGTATTTAAACTGCCGAGTCATCCTAAAGGCTTCTCATCTTTTGTGCTTTACCACCAAAACTTTGGACGCCCTACGTGAGGTCGAGCGAACTATACTTGTGTGTTGTAGATAGATGTCGTTGATTTTATAAAGACAATATCATCGGAGAAGAGTATCAGATAATATTGTCTTTAAAATATATTTATTTTATTTAGCAATAGTGATCTATATTATTTGTAGGTACCTATATGAAAACACATCATATGATATTAAAATTTATACCTATATTATAATTTAACTGTCGGTTTCAAAAAAAATGCCACACATTTAGCCACTAACTTAACATTTATCAATTTAACCACACATAAATTATAAAAATGTTGACCAAAACTAAAAGCTAAATAGCTAGGTAATGAAGTTCTTAATGTGTATTTAATTAATTATACATTCGGTGCTCAACTAAAAAAACTAAAGTTTACTAAAGTTTATTATGTAAAGACAGACAACTAAATTGCTCTTTTTATACATCATCAGTCTTATAAACCAAACATATTAATAATGATGAACATAAATGAAAGATGTTCATGAAATAAGTTCAAACAAAAAGTAATTTCAGATCTAGTATAACAAACGCTCGTTTCAAGCACTTTGTCGGGAGATTTCTTTGTGAGGAGCCGCCATAACAATAGCACTTCATTCAAACATTATTTTCTCATACACCTTTGTTGCGGGGATTTGGTCGGACCAACAATTGCTTGCTATTCAGAATTCGTTAGTGCTACATGCTAGGAGTTTATCCACAAGATTTAGTAGAAGGACATTATGATACGACCCTAATAATTCTGTCCAAAGACTCAATATACGCCCAGAACAGCGGGAGGTTACCTTATGAATCTGCTGCTTATGATGAAACTGTTACAAATCATTTCCTGTTTCTTCTGAATTATGGTACTTAGTTATTCATATCAGAAGTAATTTAAATACAGCGTTATTAAATAGTAATACAACGTAATACTTTACACCGAGTAGTCCTCTCAGCATTTAATTTTTGCGACACTCGTTTCATGAATCCTACACTGTTAATGGGACCATTAGACATCAAAAATAAATACTATAACATAGGTATGTATATGTATGAATAAATTGCTGAGTTTCTTGCCGGAGTCTTCTAAGTTTAAGTGTATTCCGAACCGGTTGTAGAGTAAATTTTGACGTTCATCGTTCATAAGTGACTTACCAGAGCCTAAACTGAATAAAAATGTTTAGATTTTTTATTTTGAATAATTTCCAGTAGTTAAAGTAATAGTACAACAATATACTATTCACGTCTGTGCCTATACTAATAGATATAATATATACTAAATATACGCGTCCATGCTTGCGATCACCCGCCAAACACCCACCCTTACGTCGCACTCACAAATGAGAGAAATATATTGTTACAGAAGTCGCATTAGCGATCGCACGCGCATCGACTTCCTTCTGCATCATCCAAACTAACTTGACAGTCCGGAGTTTTTCTTACTAATAGGAGTTCACGCCTGAACAAAGGTTAACACGTCATCGCGACCGAAGGACGTTCATCGTTATAAGTACTTCAGGTCTTGAACATATTGACGATGCAAATGTTGCGGTGACTACTTAACTAGCTAGTTAAACTTAAACGACTCACTCCAACATCTGCAGTTTATGGCGATAGTTAAATATCTATGGTAATCGTACTAGAGATGTTTGATATATAGTATAGGTAGGTACAGTCTATAGGACCTAGTACGTAACGACAAACGTAACGTATGTAGGTATTCAGATTTCTCAAGTAAAAATATATACCTTTAGGATACTCTCAGCTAAGTTCATTGAGTTTATTCTGCACCTTACCTATTAACATAAAACATTTATTTTATTTTCTTTATATCTTCTTAATTTTTTTATTACTTTAACAATTTTTACGGTGTTTTAATTTTTTTATACCCCGGGAATATTCAGTGTAATTCTCAATACATAAAGCTGGCGCAGCTGTTCGAAGAGATCTAAATTCTCGTTGAGATACAAACGAGATCCAAAGAAATGATAAAATAGTAAATTGTGAGTAGGGCTGAGCTGCATAATGTCCCCGTCAATCATACAGGTGCGTGAAATTGAATCTCATGAGCGCAAATCACACAACCCTGTATTTCCATATGCGATGGTGTCACTCACCCAGATAGACAGACGTGGATGAATTAAATTCAATCTTATTATTAACACTATAAGGTCTTTATCAGAATTGTCTTCTCACTGAATGACAAACAGATCGTTTTTACCCGTTATGTATTAACTTTGGTTTAGATCCGCGATATAATTTTATCAAAAGATTCGAATAGCGGTGTCGGGAGCAATTGTGAGAAAAAACACATAATAATATGAAAACTAAAACATACTTCATTATCCGCTTTTTTATTTCTTTCCTAACAAAACATTCTTATTATTTCAAACTCAAATATTTTTTTAATATTATTTACATTACTTTAAAGTACAAAATCCTGAAAAAGATATACAACATTAAATCAACGCATAGCACCATAGCCGTAACCTTACAATTAATATATGAAGTTAAAGCAAACCTAAAGTTAATCACTCACGCTGAGACGCACACATTGAGCGAATGTCAAAGTAAATCTTTAAAAATATATTTTTAATTATATCTTTTGAAGTGATAAAGTGAAGATGGATGAATACAAGACTTTGAATGATGTTAAGACTCACTTAGTAACATGGAATAATCCATTTGAGAGTAATGGTTCTGATGTTATTGTTCTCATCACTGGCAGCCCAGGAATTCCAGAATTTTACAAGGAATTTGCCGCTGAGCTACACAAGAATACTGGTTTAGCTATTTGTCTTGTAGGTAAGGATCTATCTTTCTACCACATACCTAGTAATAGAGCACTAACTATATGGCCAATCTAGATAGACTATGACTTTATTATTTTTATGAGAATACTTAGATTAAAATTGTGTAAATTAGATTGTAATAGTTACGTAAATTATTTCACATATTATTATTATAAATACATACAACAAGTTTTTACCCTAAACCAAAATTTATCCATTCTAAGATACTGCCATATAGTAATTTACTTGCAGGTCATGCTGGCCACGATGAGATTCCAAATGAAGATATCAATATTTTAAAGACTAAGACTCATTTGTTCACACTTCAAGGTCAAATAGAACATAAACTCGACCTCCTAATCAACTACATCGATGGTAAATGTAAGCTACATCTAATCGGCCATTCCATAGGAGCCTGGATGCTTATAGAATTATTGCACAAGAACGAATATTTGATTGAACGAATTTCTTCGGTCTATTTACTGTTTCCAACGTTACAAAGAATGGCAGAAACCAGGAACGGCTCCTATATCAATAATCTAAGAAAATCGCACACTTTAATACTATTTTTGTTTACATTGAGCCACTTGCTCCCTAAATTTATAAAAGTATTTTTTATAAGTATTTACTTGAAACTTAATTCTCTTCCTTTGTATTATTATAAAAGATTGCTGATATATGTCAATCCAAAGGTTCAGGAGAAAGTTTTGTTTCTTGCGTATAACTCGATAGACACAGTTACTAAATTAAACAGTATAGCTATTGATAAGATCAAACATAACACAAGCGTTATATATAGTAACATTGATGAATGGGTGCCAGTTGGGTACATAGATGAGCTAAAAGAGTTTCAGCCACATATACAACTAAAACAAATTAATGTTGAACATGCTTTTGTATTGAAATCTTCAAGCATTATCGCTGAAAATGTATCTGAATCTATTAAAATGAAATCGGTATGATATTACTATAATGTTTTATCGTTATATGCAGCCCTTCTACTTCTACCATGAATGAATTGATAAATAAAATCTTATTTTTTGAACAAATCTGACTGACTCAAAGGATATATTTTAGACAGATAATAAAATCTAGTTTATTCTTGTTTAAATCATATCGAGTTTCCTTGCTCGCAGGGAGTTCGATTTATTTGTTAGTTTGACTTGAATACCACGTCACGAAGGTGTTGATCCTGGCTTATACCTTCCGAAACGTTGAACGGAATTCAAGAGCAATTTTGGACGTGAATTGTGGTTACAAACAATCGTTATTATTTAGAAAATGTGTAGTTTCAAAAATATTTTTAAATAAAATATTGTGGCCAGACGTTCAGACGTTAAGAGGTTAACCTCAGCACGTAAAAAGCAGATTTGTGGTTGTACCTTAAGGTAAAAACCATATTTCCAAAGAACACTAAATATGTAAATAAAAATAATGATTTTGTGCAAACATCAAATTTGTAAACATCTATGAATAAAATGGATATAATAATATGTAGGTACTTACATATGAATTCTGTTTGCTCTCCTTTAAACAGTTCAGTTGATCAAGTGAAATCGCAACAGGTCTCATGAAAGAGCGCGTATTGTCAATTTCCCATAAAGTGAAGTTACAAACAACAATTGAGTCGAGACCGTCTTTCAATAGGATAAAGACGATATAAAACATATATTGTCACTATAACCAACTCTATTGTCTGACTTTTGCAAAAAAATACTTCACGAGGTTATTTTATGACATCAAATAAATATATTCAATTTATAGAGAACAATGATATCTTTATTTGTAAGGTTTAAAAGGAATATATTATTTACATATTTTCAACAAGAATGATAAATTAATCAAATAAAAAAACGATTGTTTTATTTAATGCTAACTATATGACGTCAATGTGTTTAACTCTACCTACACATCACCTGACAGTCGAAGCATGTTGGTACATTCAATGAGTGGACTAAGTTCCTTAGTTCCTTCACAACGAAACCTTATAACAGAACAGAACGTCTCTCCACTTATTGCAGTTAGTAGTTTAATATCCGCTACGATTCCTGGAACAGCCGTCACTGCCTCTGAGTGTGCCTGGAATCAATAATGAATATTCTATCCAATTGACCGGGATCTGGGCTCATCTTGGACCGGACGGACAGCGCTTACATATCGCCAATGGCTATGCAAATCGTGTATGTTCTAAGCCGATTACACACAAACCCACTCGCTACTCGATGTTTCATTGTTAGCAAACCCCTGGTTTAATAACAGATAGCATGGAATGAAACTGGTATTGGTTATTATTTGAAAAGCTTGTATACCATAGATACCAAATTTTAATTTCTTGAATGAAAAGGCATTGTCGATATATCATTTCAATGGTTCAACGATTATAGATAGTGCCATACACGAAGACGCGCCCCACTATTTTTCCTATTTCCTTACTGCAGTGCAAGTGTGCATCTTTTCGCTAGTGTTGTAGTACTGTCGCTATGTCTATAATATGTATGTATATATCGATATGTATATGTTACTAAAACACTAGCTACTGTAAGTGTTCAGGAAACGAGTGGTGGAGTGGAGTCTTAGTGCATGGCACTATAAATAAAAATAAGTAAATAAATATCCTTCACACACGGCTATCTGATCCCAAACTAAGCATAGCTTGTAATATCTATTGTATGTATATATATATATCAGCGCTTATAGATATAAGTAGTTTCAATTTGTAAATTATTAAGTATACCTATGGTGCATGTTTACTTGTTTCGTCATAATATATTTGTTTAGGATTATGAAAATATTACTGAAATGTTACACAATACGCTAGACTACAATAACATTAACTTAAATTAATTACAAAAATAAAATACATAAAGCTTTTGTATTAGAATTAAAAGTTAAGCAAGTAAAAAGCTGAGTGTGGTTTTCATTAGACACCGGCATTTGCATGTTATTCATTAGCCTCGTCGAGGGCGGTGCTGGCAGCGCCGCCCGGCCCGCCCGCCGACTGCCCGACAGTTCGGCTTATTAGGACAGTTCGGAAAACGAAGTGCATAAAATGTTTACTCGACTAAATAAACCATAAATAAACAATGTAATGAGTTTCTACAGCAAAGCTCTTTGAATATTTTTTATTTTATCACTCTAAGGGCTGATTTTTCAGTGGCCAGTAAACGATACTTAAGTACCGTAAATTTAAAATTGGAACAGTTTTGGAGTGGACTTTTAAGAGAAAAATTGCTTATATTGAAAAGTCGTCAGTAAGCCCAAAAACAAAGTAAGGAATACCGTAAGTATATTTTTTTAATACCACTAATGGGTATAATTTTATCGTAGATTTTTACCGCTTACCGTCAGGTGGGCCGTAAGCTTGTTTGCCACCTATAGTGGTATAGAAAAGCCTTTATTTAGTTGGTGCTTATTTGTTAATAAACCTAGATGTTTTAATTTTAGGATGAATTATCTCTAGGACTATAGGTAATAATACTAACATAAATATTCCCAGCCATTTGAATACAAGGATTAAATAAAAAATATATTAAATCACAAAAAAATGTAAAGCCACTTTTTTAGTTATTTCCATAAGCATATACAGATTGCATAACACCTGCAAGCAACGAACGTGGGTGGGTGAGTTTGCTGGGCTGGCTTGCAAATGACCCCCGGCGGAGCTGCGGAGGTCTCATGAAACTGTCATCGAGGCAACTTGCTCCGGAGTATGCAACTTGTGGAATTTTTGCATCTACTTACCTCACTCGGCTGTACAACTTTTATGTTTCTAATTAAACTTTTTTGAATATTTACTGTTTAACTATAATCTAGTTGAAATAGGATTCTTTTATAGCTTGGCTTCTTGATATTATTATAACATTATTATATCATTTAGTAAAGTTTAGTCACTATCGTTATTTTGTGACCTACCTGAAAATACAAGAAAAGGCCATGATAGTTCATCGGTAGTGAGGTCTGGTAGTGAGGTCGTGGGTTCGAATCCTACAATGAGTTTGAACTTTCGGTGAATAAAAGATTTTGAGGAAACCACAGCACGGCGCGGTAGCCAGCCAGTCGAGTACTTAGGCTGGCTACCACCCTCAAGTTGAAAATCTGTCACCAAGCAACACATTTATATTGCTATAGACGGCGGTACTCACTTACCACCAAGAATCGCGCATGCCAGGCTGTGTACAAAAATACGAAATCCAGTAGGTAAAAATATTCAAAGAAACTCAAGATTATGCTCTCTAAGTAATAAAACATAAGATAAGAATTTAATTGCTTATTTATCCACTCACTGGGTCGCAAAATTGTTAAAATAATAAAAATTTTCGTCACTCTGCGTATGTTTCTTTGAAAAACATATTTCCAACTAGCTAGATTATAAAAGTGAGATTATTAATGAAAACCAAAACCATATTACTCCTATCTAATGAATAAATTAGTAAGAAGATTTAATTTTAGTGGTTTCAATAAAACTCATATTTTCTTATCGAACCTCACTCGATTGAAAAGAACCTGTAAATTTCCAATGAAAATCTTTAATATTATAGAGGATGGCTACCTACTCCTTTGATTTGTATGTCTTCATTTGAAGAGATACTTAATTAAAGTGACTTCCAAAAAGAAACGAGGGGGCACTTGACAGTCTCAGAGGATCAGATATTTATTTGAAGGGTTTTGGTGGAATGAGCGACGCTTTGATTGCGCATGCCAACGTATCTGCATTACAAAGGCGACTCTTTTTAATTAGGTGACTATTCTAAAGTCACCCTTGCATACAAATGAATGAAGATTAACGCGATTTTGAGTCCAATTCACATTCCATTTTTCCTTTGACAGTATATTCGACGGTTCCATGGTTTATTTTGGGGATAATTGAACGGAAGATGAATAGCTCTTTCATTTGATGAGGTCGTCTGCTTTGTAATACCTGCTCATTATTAAGGCAGTCGTTTGCATTTGTTAGGTACCTATTAAATTGTTTGAAATTCAAATTGTTTAGTTTGTATCTGTGAGATCAAGTAAGTAATTTATTTAAGTATTTGTAATTACCACCAAAGCTTTATATATCCTCACTACTATACCCACTGTGAAGGCAAATCATTATTTATTGATTACAATACAAATATTTACTACCCGTCAAAATCAGTCCAGCCATTTTGGAGATTAGCCAGGAAGATTTGAGTCTCTACTTATACCTACAATATATGTACTCTTGAATAATTACACAACAAGTTGTTAATCAATACTGCATAACATGTAGTAAACCTATGTACATACCATCTCATCTTACTTCTAGTACATATACTGTATATTAATGTATGTGTGTGTGTGTGTGTGTGTGTGTTTATGACAGACTTTGAAAAACAAATTTTGTATCGAGGAAAAATAGTCAATACCTAAATTTAACTTTGTTTGTTGTTCTATTTTATACTAAACACAGATTACTTGGATTTAAACTTTCAGCTATAAATTACAAAGCTACTTTTAAAACAATTGAAGAGCGTTTGAGATCTCAACTCTTTTATCGGAGACACCAACAGCCCCAAACATCATTTGTACCAAACTTGGCTCTTGGTCACATTTATGCCTTTGGTGAGAAATCATTAATTTTTATCTCTTGATTTATTTACATAAACACATGACCTTCAAAGTTAATTTATTTTGAAGGTCATGTATTTAACGATGTTCAGAGACGACAAAGTCACTGGTGCAATTCAATTGATGCTTAAAACTGACTACACCAATAATTTTGATTATTCCAGATTGCCTCCTTTGGATACGCTTTTTCTAGGTATTAGGAGTTACTGCCTCAGTGAGCAATAAAAATGATGATTACTCAAGACGTCTTATTAGATATCCAAACTGGCAATAAGTCTAATGAGTTATGGGGAAGGCAAAAGTAGCTCGCTGGTCTGTCACCATTTTATTTCTTTCAATACCACTTACGTGAAACATTCTACAATCATTTTATTTAACGACTTCAAAGTTTTTAAATCAACCGTATATTGTGTAATACAAACAAAGCCGAAAACTTCATCGTCTAGACGAAATACTATAAAAGAGTTCATGAAATATTTGATACTCAACAAAAGCCTTTTAGCTAGTATTTTACAAAGCTATTGCTTTGTCGACTCTCTGGTAGTACTATTATCTATTTTGTGGTTTAAGTACAATGTTCATAATATTGTGATTTCATTGATAGTCAAAGGGTTTCACCAACCAACAGCTATATTTTCAAATTGGATGGACATCAACGGCTCAAGATGGAATATAAATAATTGTTTCCCTGAAAATGTCTGGGAGCCGACGTTTATTGGTTTGTTTGTGTGGAAACTTGGCGCCGCCAGCTACCTGTCGAGGTATGGCTGTATTATAGCAAAATGAATTACTACGACTACTCCATTATTGACTAGGGATATTAAATTTGCTACTTTTCTTCCCCTCTGCAATTTTTCTGCTTCCAATTTTGCTGAAATGTTGGAATTTAAGATACTTAGCTCCTTTAAAATGGTAATCTTATAGCTTGCTATTTTTGAGACAGGTTCGTTTTATTTATTTAACACATGACGTGTATGTGTTATCTATTACCACCAAAAACATAAATGTAAAAAAGGAGAGCCAAGTTCAATACAAAAATTATTCTCTGCTGTGGGCTTGGCAATGCAATTGTTTTATATTTATAAAGTCTACTTTTAGTTTTGAATTTGTCCTTTTGGCTGGTTTTCCCATACGAATTATATAGCCTTCGCATGTTCTAAACCTGTACCTTTCGGTTCTTATTTTATTATTCCGAAAATTTGGCTTGCTGGTAGAAACAGGTTCCAAGCAGGCGGGTATGGTATGTAGAGGCCTTAATGATGCATTAATAAAATTTTTAATAAATTAATAAAATTAAAAGTAGACTTTATAAATATAAAACAATTGAATGAGTTACTGTATTTAACCAAGACGGCGCTCGCGCTTATGAGCGCGGCTGCCGCTCGCTCGGCCACGTTCGCGTCAACGGTTCGATTCGGTTGTCACAGCGACCGCTCCGGCGTCACTCGGCGCGCGCGCGTCGTGTATATACCGAAAATTTAAATGCCTATTATTTTATCATTATTTATGAGTAGGTAATGATTTTACACTATTGATGTGCGCTAAATATAAAAATAATAATTAATCCCAGTTAATAACGTAGGTACCCTAAATAATATTAGGTATTTATGTTAAGCGTTCATAATAGAATCTAATTATTTAAAAATTGCCAGTTTTTTATTTATTCCTTTGTATTCATCTAATTACCTATCTGCATACCAAATTTTAACTCTCTAGGTCATCTGGAACTGGGTTAGAGTTTTGGTCTATAGGTCAGTCAATGATAAAAATGAGGAATTTTGGACATTAATATCTAAATAACCGTTTGAGATAAGCTTATAAAATTTAGAACACATATGTATCTCGCAAGTCTCAATATATGAGCCAAATTTGATACGTTTATGTAAAATAGTTTTTTATTTATGAGGGGGTCAAAAGTGGCTCCAAATGGTTCGTGTAATATTACACACGGTGCGGCTCGCCAGTTCTGTTTCTTGAACTTGGCTTGACACGCTCCCGCGTGTCTAGATCTATCATATATATTAGAATCCTGTTGAAAAAATTACAAATTTGGCACAGTATCAGAATGAACGTTTCTGGCCAAAATAATAAATCAATAAAACGCATAGGTATTCATCTATCAACCATGTAGTGTCAGTGACAAACAAGTGATACCTATCTACCCCTGGTGTTGATGCCTTGCAAGCGTCTAAAGCCGATATAGGTACTAAAGTAAATTATGCCCGTTTTTCATTTGAGTGGTAAAAAAGGCAAAATAAGCTTCAATCAGCTTCTGGGAAGCTTTAATACATAAAAGTAGTAGTAAATCATGTAGATTGTTTTATTTCATCTTATTACATCTTTATATAGCTTTATATAGGCACTAATCACATAAACTAAATGACCTAGTAACATATATGAGTACTATGTTACCTAAGTAAAAAAAATATTTTTATAATAATTGGTAACCTGCCAACGTATGCCTTTTCCTGTAGCATATTCGGAACGGCTGTAAAAACATTATGCAATCATGTAAAATTAAGTTTTATCGGAAGACGAAAACCGTAAGACATGGAATAAAGAAGTTAAATAAAATAAGGTTTCCGTGGGGGTGAGGTGAGTGAGGCGTCCAGAAAGTTCGGCAGGTTGAACGATAAATCGGAATTTATGTGAGCGCTGCCGCCAACGCGCCGCGTCGCGTCGCCCGCCGCTCGCCGCCCCAGCGCCGCCCTGGCCGCCCTGGTCGCTCCGGCTGCCTCGCCACTGCATAACAAACAACACGCGCTAAAAGCATTACTAGTTCACTGTACGTTAGTTTACTTACACTATTCTATTACAGACGCCAATAATAATTGTGAACCACATCAAGTTTAAAAGAAAATTAGATATATTTAAGACTAGCTGTCCCCCGCGGTTTCACCCACATTCCCTAGGGATCTTATATTTTCCCGGGATAAAAAGTATGCTATGTTTTTTTCCAGGTTCCAGTTAAATACCTGAAAGTCAAGTTTCATCAAAATCCGTTCAGCTGTTTTTGCGTACAAGCATCTTCACATACATCCAAAAATACTTTCACATTTATAATATTAGTAGGATATATTAAGATTACGTAAAGAACCTTACAATAAGTAAGACCTATAATAGAAATTAAATTTCCACTATTTTTAACCCCTGAAGAAAAAGAGGGGTCTTATAGTATCTGTGTATCTGTGCGTCATGTATGGCATTCGTTCGAAAGTGTTCTTAGCTATGTCCTAAGAAAATTTGCTCAGCCGTTTGAAGATCATTACCTCTTGTCTAGTTGATGAAGTGATATAAACAAGTACCACAGGTCTAATCGATTTGAAATTTGACTCCTTTCACCTGTCAATAATATTAAAAAACTATAATAACCTTGAACTGATGCGCAAGCGTCACCAGGATCCCGCAGGATACCCAACCCGTCTGTTAAGTATCAGCCAGTAAAAAGAATAAGATTAAAAAGCATGAAATAAAAAAGAATCAAAAAATTTAAAGAAAAACCTCAATAATGAAAACTAATACCTAAATATTATCCCTTTACTTGAAAAACAGAATTAAAAATAACAAAGTATGAAATCTAAATGCAAGTATTGGATTGGAAGGGATGATGGAACAGAAGAGACTACACAGCATGAATATATTAGGTACTATTTTTATATTTAGCGATCGACGCCGCAACGTGTCGCTTGGATTAAAATATTCTAGGTGTTTATATTAAACGTAAAAGAACAATATTTAGATATTATATTGTGTGATTTGTGTACTTAAATTCATATTATTTGGATACAACGTGTTTACAATACTGTAGGTATATAACTCCCAGAATACAGACAAAGTTGGAATATCAAGATGGTGGCACGTGACCAGTATCAATTGCGACAAAGTTGCAACTCAACTGGAAACAATAAAGACTTCACAGTTCAGAGCATAGCCCACGCAACTAATATTAATACATAATTTGTCTTCATAACATGTAACATAACATGTAAATGAGATAAAGTTAATCTATTTGTCGAAATGTTTGCCTTCGAGTTATTTTGGTAAGAACAGACTCCATAATATCCAGATTAGAAGAACCTATACTCAAAAATAATTAAAACTTGGTTGGTGCTGTACTTTTGAGATATATTTAACCAAGTTAATAAAAGAGAGTTAAGATAGATAGTTCTATTTAGTACCTAATAGAAGTCTTATAAAGTTTTATGTTGAAATACACCTAAGTTACTCCCCATTCCACCCATTTAGGGGTAAATTTTGAAAGAAAGTTATAATGAAAATTTTATTATCTGCTTTGAACAATATTTACACCAAGTTTTGTATTCCAATCTACGAAAATGTTTTATATAAGCTTTATTATCCCCCTTCTACCCCCTTCAGGGTGGAATTTTAGAAAATGATTTCGTAGCAAATGTATGAGGAACCAACCTGCAATACTGTAAACTTTAAATTTCCTGTGATACCTATCATGATTATTGAGTTAGTGTTATTTCGCTTCAATATAAATTAAAGTAGTAAAAATAAAGTATGTACCTACAGATCTCATTGTAAATTATTTTATTTTTGTCAGAAGGCTGACAAACTGACAGGAGTTACCTCGTGATAGTAGGCACAGGTGGCAGTAGCTACAGTCGTCACGTTTCGATCAAGTTGCATGCATTGTGGTAACAAGCAACCTTCCGAACCGTGCACTAGAGTCATTAGAGTCATTAGAATCTGACAATTCATAAGCGCCTGTGAAGGCCTATTTGGATGAATAAACATTTCATTTCAACAATTTGAGTGCCAGTAGCCAGTAGGTAGACCCATTATAATAAGGATGGTATAACCCAAAAATACTTAGGCGAGTAGCACCTTCAATAAAGTAAGTAAAGAACATATATCCATAACAATACTATACAATTTGCTATTGTCATGATATTTTCTGTAAGTTCTTCCGAAACTTACGAGCAGAGGTTTATAATTACTGTCGTTTTGTTTTGTAATGTTGTTCACAGATGATAAAGTATCTGATAATGTAAATTTTTGGTCGCGGTTCGCACCATGCGAGGTGATATCTAAGTTGTAACGGGAAGGAGTCGTTGTTTTATGTATGAGGCCTTTTCAATTCATTTGGGCGATACTCTTGTACCTTTGTCCCTTCCGGGTCAGTTATTTATTGTTGGTGTTTCGCACTAAATCTACCAAGTGTGTGTATTTTCATGGAAGTCCGCCGGTGGTCCGACGTATCCAATAAATGCGACAATTTCTACTTCAGACCTATTGTTCATGTTCAATATATTGCCTCATACGGAATTGTTTTACTTTTTCTTTTGGAGTGAAAAAAATTGAAAAGAAAATACGTGCGTGTAGGTGAGAGTATTGCGGCGCTTGTGCGTAACTATAAGATAGCTACTCTCTAAAAGGCTGCATTATTTAACCAAGTTCTAAAATAAATGAAATAAGGACCACGTCACGTACTTGGAAGTGTTAATTTAATTCAGTACGTCTATAGGTATGTATTTCACACTTCACCAATAAAGTTCACAATTATTGCAAATTGACATTCACAGCAAGCTTTATGACTATATGAAGCAATATAAAATAGTATGCGACATGAAACTCTATAGTACCAACTACATAATTTGAAATTCATAACACGTGCAATAGTGAGCGGCGTTCAGCAAAATAGGAAGTGTAATAAAATATTTCTGTATGAAACGTTATAACTTAACTGAAATAGAGTGCACGCGTCGTAAAATTCACATCATTGAAGAATTTTCACTATATTGTTATATATACTCGACAATAACCTAATTTCGTTACTACATATTATGTATTTCTATTATTATTAATATCATCAGCCATAATATTTCAGTGAATTTTGTAAATCGTATTTAGACATATAGCAGTTCCTCGTAATTAGACTCACGATCCACGGAAAAATAGAAAACGAAATGTCTAACAAAAATAATCCCAATCAAAAAGTTGAAAATCTGTCGCCAAACGCCTATCGGTTTATTCTAGCAGTTGAAATGAAATGAAATGAAATTGTTTATTCATCCAAATAGGCCTTCACAGGCACTTATGAATAGTCAGACTCTAAATGCTCGGTTCGGAAGGTTGTTTTTGCTGAGAAGAGCCGGCAATAAACTCAGCAATTACTCTTTTCAAAAACAACTTACACCTATTGCATTCAATAATTATTATTTATCTAGTCTCACTGACAATATTTGCGTGTTATGGCGGCAAAAATAGTAATCTATAGAATTTAATTATGACTGACTTAATAAACAACAAACTCAAGCAGACCAACCCCCACAAGCAGCACCTGTTCACAAGTATGACGCGTGTGGCAGCCATCGCCCTCCTCGCACATATTATAGGGAAGTGAGCGACCCGCCACACGACGCCGCCGCAAGCAAAGGCCTTAAAGCGAGCATGACTAACTTAAGCTTGCTCCAAACAAAAAGAAACATTAAACTAAAAGCAAACGAATTAAAACACACAATATGTTATCACTGTTACTACTAACACGGTTTGTAAAATTAGGTAATATAATAGTGTATCTAACATTCCGCGACATAACAATATTCAAACGCACAAATGATACAAATTTACCAAGCATTATCATCATTAAAATATTAATTTATATTATAGTAAGCCTTTTTTACCAAAACAGTTTTAATACAATCCTTAAATTTTTGCAAAGGCATATCTAAAATTGCAGTTGGGATTTTGTTATAGAAGCGTGCACCCAGTCCTAAAAATGATCCTTGCACTTTCTGAAGTCTATAAGCAGAGGTCACAAGCACTTGAGAGCCAGTCTTCTAAGCTTTTTGTGTTTATCACCTTGGCCACATCATCACTTAGCATGGTGAAATTGTGGTCAAACACAAGTCTATCCAAGAATAACTTAATAATTACCTTTATAATTTATCGGCTTCAAAAAATGGGAGGTTTTCGATTCGACAGTAGGTATGCATTTAAAGAAATGGTAAAAGTTTTTCCGCATGTCAAACCCAATATAAATTTTGAAAATATGCCGTGTAAAAAGTACCCAACCATATATATACATTTAAAATTCAAAATCTTATAATTACCACCCAGTATAATATTACTAATGGCTTTTATCACAAAAAAAAACAGCTTTCAGAATCACCTAATTTCCATATTAAGTATTCAATGGGTAATATTTTGAGATGGGATTATTTTGGAACGTTTTTGTTCGAGTATAACTTTTATGTTGAGTTTAGCGTATCATGACTTAGAAGTTTTTTTTTCGAGATTTCATAGTTATTCTTATAATAAGAGTTTTCAGCAAGTAATAGGTAATTATTTGATTTAGATTTTTTTTTATCATTGTGTTTAAGTAAAGCTCGTACTATTCATTTAAGAGCAATGAATTGTTTCATAATAACTATCTGAAGCAAACACTATAAGAACCCAACGTATATGAAGCATAAGACAGACAAATTAAAATTAACTGTCTCCTTGAAATACATAATAATTATTTTCTAAGTCTAAGTTATGGTTTGGTATTCAACAAACAATCTAAGACTAGCAGGCACAATAGTATATAGAATAGCATTATACTTGTATGTATCCTTTAGGTTGTGGAATGGTTGTTCGACTACTTTATTTGAACAGATGGAACTGTACACGTAAGGTAAGGATTCCTTCCCCGCCAATATGTTTCAATTTAAAGTAAGCCGCTTGTCGATACGAGCTTGGTCCGGAATATCTTCCGATACCGACTGGATTCCATGATAACAAAATAATGTTAGAAAAAGATACCAGAAAGTTTTGTATACGTGAAAAGTAGGCTGTCTGAAGATCCGAAACGCAAATGGTATGGTTTATCACATAAATAATGTAGAACATGAATTTTAGATATTAGATATTATTTATGGTTCACAGCTCAACTGAAACTTAAACTCAACTGAAACTTATTTATTCATAATAGGCCTTGACTTTATCACCTTTAGATATATTTTTTTATTTTCCACCAAATAGTCCAAAGTTAGGGTGAACACACTATTCACAACGTTAAAACCAACTAGTGACTTAAATAAAATGCAATTTTTAAAACATTATGTGCTCTAGTAGTACCATCACTCATGCAGTTGCATGGACAAACGAGCAAGACGAAATTATAAGGGTACTGAAACCTAAAAAACTATAATGACAGTCAAGGAAAGACAATCTTGTCAAATCGGCCATCATAGCATGACGCTAGAATAATTAAGACTTGATGGCACTCTGATTTTTCCATTCGATCCAAATCGAAAGGAATTAACTAAAATAGGACATGTACGTTAAAAAGGTAGTAGAAATCCAAATGTGAATACTCAGCGAGGCTTTAGCGCTGAACTTCGCTAAGGGAAATAAAAATTTCGTAGTACAAACAAGCAATCAGTAGCATTTGCGAACTCGCGCTAAGCAAACACCGTCGAACGAGCGGCCTCCGCCGAAGTGCTTGTCAAAGACTACTCCAATTCTTCCTACGTATTTTTTATCCAAAATCGTACTGAAATCTTCTTTTAGTATGGCATCTTTGCTAGTAAGCACGAGTACCATCATCCGTTCAATATAAGACGTCAATTGTTATGTGATCTACCAAAAGTCCTTTCTGCGTAAAATCTTACAATAAAAAGAATATTTTTTTGGATCACAGTCTTACAGTAAGTCTTAGGTATAATGTAATCATCGGTTGTAATCACATAAATCCTAGATGAAAATATGCTATCTCTAGATTGGTAATAGATTAGATTAGTAGTAGATTTTCAATTTGATGGTATAATATTAATTTATGAAAAGGAGATTGCATAGACCGTAGGAGCTATCTAACTACTTATTTTTGTGAAAGTCATTGTGAATCACTAGCATTGTCAAAACTAAATTGTATTTAAAGGTTGAATCATTATTTCTTAAGGACCTATTCAGGTGGAATCTTCAGAGGTAGGTACTCGTTGCATGAATGGATATCTTCCTCATGTATGATTGCGGCTGAACATTCAAAAACACAAAAGATTTTTTCATTCTCTTTTTTTGACTATATCGAGTGAAAGTTTCGGACTTATCGCAGGGAACTCGATGAAACAACCGAGTGAGGGCTATTCGAGCGTGAAGGTAAAAAGGATTTGGTAAACAACATTTCCTCGTTCAACGTGACTCAGGTTTGTACTTCTATACTTTCCAATCAACTTCGAAATACCTTCTTAAATATCACATGAATCCGTAAGCGACGGAAAAATGTAATCAAACATCAGAAATATTAATAAGCTGAATAGTTATTCCAGGAATTGTATTTTTTACTTGTAACTTGGGGACAGGCGTCTCATTTTCAGGCCAATTATTATTCGATAGAGTTGTATTTGTGTAGTTTGCTGTTCAAAATAAACATAATGTAGTGTTTATTTTCGACTTAACGCTTTCAAAATAAATTGGGATGGAAGTTGGAACATAATTAATTTATGCTGACAAAAATATGAACCTAGGAATGTGAAATCACCGGGGGCCGGGGCTCATCGGTTACGCTCACATTGTAGCTGCGAGCACATCTCGGCAATGCGTCAAACGGCAATAACGTATTTTTTTCAATTACGGTGCAATTTCCATGAATCATTTTGTACCGCTGAGCATACTGCGCCACGCTCGCTGCGATTCGATGACCCAGATTGAAAATATTTGCGTACACCTCGCAAAACGTGAAATTCGGCTGGAACATAATAATAATAGAAATAATACTTGCGGCGCAATTCTTTTTTAAATGTATTTCTTTGAAAATGACTAACCCTTAAATAAAAAAGGTTTAAGTCCTTGATTGGGTCATTTGTATCTTTTACTAGTGCGACATATTTTCAACTTGAGGGTAGTAGCCAGCCAGCCGAGTACTACAAAGTACCCTACCACCGTGTTGTGGCTTCCTCACGATGTTGTTCTTCACTGAAAGCTCTAGCTCATTGTAGGAATCGAACCCACGACCTTCGCCGCGGTACCCGCCGCCCTAAAATAGAGAGCATACCTACCTATACCAATGAGCTATCATATATCTAATTAATTAACTAACTTTACGTAATTATGAGCCAAGTTTAAGTTCAAGTATATCTACAGAAAATAAGCTGCGACAGACAAACAGACACGTGTATCCTGTAAGGGTACGTGTTTATAAGATCAGTAGCCTAAAAGTAAAAAAATATTAAGGCAGAGATAGGTAAAAAGGTAAAATACTATACTTGCCAAGTTATTTTAAATATAGAACTATATTATATATATAGAAGATAGAGTTTTATTGAATAATTTCGGTGGTGTTTTGTCCAATAAAGATCAATGTAAGTGCACAAGTGAAGTGAAATGAAATGAAAGCGTGTATCGTGACTTTCCAGGTTGTCCCAAAAAGTCCATGAAATGTTTTAGTGGAATAGCCGCCAATTTCACTAAAATTAGACCGGACTTGTACGGACGAGGACTAGACTTTACAGTGAAAGTGACAATAAAACGTGACTAAACATAAAAGATGAATATTTAAAATAAAGAAATGGCTTAAAGGTCACGCTACCAGGCCAAAAATCTTCTTAAAAAAAAAAAAATGTTCCGTGGAAACTCACCAGTATTTGGCAGATATTGCCTCCGTCTACACAAAGTTATATTGAATTAATTTCACATTTTAAAACAAGTTATCTAATCCAAAACGAGAAATTATTGTAAACAATTTTCGGTAATAACATTTCAGGATTGAGGATTGCGAAATTTTAAATAATATTTTCCGTTCGAGATAGGTTGTTTAAAATGAAAAAAAACTCTTATTAATGACAACGACAATAATGACTGAACATACACCATGTTTGTGTGAGTGACTTTTAACCCATGTCTTTAACAATACATTATTTTTTAATTACTCGTGCATTTTTATGATTTAAGTATTTGAATTATGTTTGATCACTATATGTATGCATGGTCGTGTGGCCAGTGGTAAGAACACAACTGGAAGGCAGAATGGATGGCAAGAGACCACGTGGTCGGACCCCGATTAGATGGCCAGACCTCATAAAGTCCACCATACACTCCACCATGACCGAATGTTCCCGGAATGCTTGCAATAGAGCCTTCGATCAATTGTTGATCGAAGAATAGAGCCAAATGGAGGTGCATTGCTAGTCACCACTCAAGATTCGAGACCTACCATAACCACGACCACTCTGTTAATAGTTTTCGACTGAGAAGATTTGGGAACTGGCTCTCAAGTGCAGCTGCTGACACACACTGACTTGTGTCGGCGACAGATTTACAATTTGAGGTTTTTAAAAGCCAAGCGGGTACTATGTACCTTAACACCATCGTATGGTTTTCTACTTATTTCCCTTCACCGAGGGTACAAACTCACTGGAGGATTCAAACCCACAAATCCTCAATTCAAGTCGGATACAATACTGCCTTTTTATTTTTGGTGTTATGGTAGGGGAGGCAATGATGCTAAATTTGTAGTTACTCGAGCGTCTTTGGGACCTACTGGAATTTGAAGATTAGGTGGAATAAAGAAAAAAAGGTTATGTGATATTTTCTCCTTCAGCGGTGGGGGGAGCGTCTACAGGGTTTCAAAAATGTAAAAAAAAACAGTCACCAAGAAATACTCGAGCGCGTCAGATATTAATAGGGTAGTCGCGCCACGTCTGTCTGATAACGGAAACATAATAATCTGCCGTTTTGCGTGGTGGGGGTGGCCGTACAAAGGGGTCGAAAATATTTTTAAAAAAAATTTACTCGAGCGCGTCAGACATTGATAAGGGATGTTAAGTGAACCCTCCAGTAGCTCCTATTTTAAAGACTGACGATTTGGACGCGACCATCAGTCAGGGCCGATTTTTGAAAATGCAAAAAAAAATCGTGACCTTGATTTACTCGAGCGCGTCAGATTTTTATACAGGCGGTTCTTCTTGATGGCCTTGTTGTACTGACCCATAATCTGACAATTATGTTGAGGGATTTCCTTAATCTGACGGTTTGAAAAAAAAATATACAAAAAATATCGAAATCTCGAAAATGGTTCAAGATATCGAAAAAATTTTTGGACAAAAGTTGTAGAGAATTTAATCTTCTACAATATTTATTATGAATACATATACCAAAAAACCCATAGGAAACGAGATATTTGCAATAAATTATTTTTTGACCTTTGACCTTGAAAAATCAGTAGTCGCGGGCACCCTAAGATAAGTAGCTTTTGAGACAAGTTTTACGGTGTCAAAATAAAGGTTTATACAAGTTAATAGCTGACTATCTCTCATTCTGAGGTGAAACTCATAATATTCCTGGACTATACACTTAATAATGATTTTAGCTACTTCGGCTTGTGCAAATCGGCAGATTAAGATATTTCCGTGATTCGTGACTAATTTCCTTCAAAATAAAAAAAAAACTAATCGCGCTCGAGAAAATCCAGGTGTCGTTTTTTTTTTGCAACTTTGCGAGTCTCCAATTTTCTTTCGTCACGCCCAAATTGTCAGATTATTGAAATGTACACTATTTTGCATGTAACTAACTTACCTTACCTTAATCTGACGCGCTCGAGTATTTCAAACCATCGATTTTTTTTTACTAATCTGACGGGCTACCCTAGGCGTTCGACACTACATAGAGGGCTCAGATTTGGTGAGAGTACTTCACAAGGTGCAAGGTTGCCCCCCTTATGTTAATCTGCCGCGCTCGAGTAAATCCCGAAATCCCCTATTCGCCTCCCCTACCATTATATGTGTCATTGGATACCTACTGGAAAGATTATTAAAGCAAATAATTTGCAGGAGGAGGAGTGACAATTTTTTTTGTCACAAGATAACGAGGCAGTCGGGTCACCTGATAGTAAGGTAAGATCGAAGATATAAGATAATATCGAACCCACGACCTTCGCCGCGGTATCCGACGTCACAACCACTGAGCTATCATCGCATTGAACTTTTTCAGTGTTCATTACTCATATTTTTGCGAGGGAGTGGTACAAGAGCTATAATATAATCATAAATAATTTACATAACACAATGTTCCAAGGTAGCGAAGGAAGAAAGCGAGGACAGTTATGAACTGAATAGGTATAACTCAGCACTCTGCTCGAAACTTGTTTCATTAAATTTAAATTTAGCGTCTGCTTATTAATTCAAAGAAACGCCCGTCTTCGCGAATTTCGCATGAAAAAACTTTCCTTTTCATTGATACATTTTACTGCTCAATTTGGCACGCCACGGATGGTTTTTAAACAGCTCATTTGAATTTTATCGTACCTACTTTAAAAGAAAAATAATAGCTACTTTATATAATACATGATGAAAAAATACGAATATAGCCTTAGATACAGTCGGCGTTAATACTAAATGATCACTTTAGTGCTTACCGTTTTAAATAATGTTACATGTACCAGTACCTATATACTGCTTTCGGTTATAACTAAGTAGGTACTTGCTTTATTCACAAAAGGACCCGTATTATGTCATGATGTCGCTATTAGTTTTTACGTTATTAATTTATTGGATAACTTTAAATTATCCTCAAAAAATATTTTTTATTCGACAACAATCGTTAAAAACTGCACACAACAACTAGCCCACAAAACAATTGTACTAACAAAACATATCCAGTGCGAGTCTATTTTTGCACTAACCGTATATTTCAACGAGTAAAGTAAAACCACTCGTTCCACAGTTTATCCAGTGGTCCGTGGTGCAGTTACGAAGCCCATTAGTATATTTCCCGGTGCAGGCTATCACCAGAACTAATAGTGGGTTAGACTTCCTGGCGAAGTGACCCGGAAATTGGCTGCCGCAGCTGATCCGATGACCGACACATATTCTAGCACCTCCATACCGTGCCCACAGAACTAATAAAAAAGGTAGAAGGAGCGTAGGTACGTAAACAATAGTCTCCAATGAAGTGAAGCATCGTGTATGAAGTTGTATGCGTGACCTGCACATTATGCCGCGTCGCGTCGCACAGGAACGCGATCAGCTTCCTTTTTCAAATTCGTCTACCTTTTTATTTGGTCTGAGACCGTGCCTTATATTGTCTCCTGCTAATATTCTAAACTCTTTTTAGTTACATAGCTTCATATACGATATACTTAACTTGATATAAATGGTAAAGGGTTTTTAATAGTAAAAATCCAGTAGCGCTGACTAATAATAAAATAACTCCCTTCACAAAATCCATCCCTATAGGTACCTGCATATATTTTTCTACGTCTTCATGTACGTTACATTTTGATATATCTATCTATCTCGAGTGTAGATGTGATAAGTACATTTGATCAATATTCGCCTCATCATATATTTTTTTGTTTTTGGCCTACGCTAGAACTAAATAGGGTTCCTTATTCGTTATTACTCTGTTTTGAGAATGAATCGCTCAATAGTTTTATTGATGAAGATTGAAGAGATAGGTACAGCCAAATAAGAAAAAATGTTTTAAAAAACATTCAAACTCATTAATCATAAAGTAATTATACGACTCCGGCAAAAGTAAAAAGTCTATAAATACCACTGTCATCTATTTACAACAATTACTTCCTTGCAAAATACTACTACTAATATTTGGTCTTTGTGAGGATTTTAATCTAATAAAGAATATTTACTTTTTACCTATTCCACTAGAATAAATAAATAAATATCCAGCGACATGCTTCATACACGGCCATCTATCTTATATCCGAAAATGTACTATGGGAACCAGATAGCTGATAATACTTTTATTTAAAAAAAAACATAGTTTATCACACCCAGTCTCAGGCCAAACAGACATATGAACACAGATGTCTGTTCTCGGTGGGAATCGAACCCACCCATCACCTGTGGAGTGATGGGTAGTGTGTCTTATTAATTAGTTGTCTAACAAATAGATGAATATCCTAAAACCAAATAGTTCAATCTGTACTTAGTTACTTAAGTAACACTTTTTCAAAGAATGAATGAATAATGCAGGTTATTTTCTAAAAAAATATCATCGTATTTAGGCTAATTTCACCTTTAACAGCTGGTGTGAGGGTATCACACCGTCGCGCGTCGCGCGTCGTACCATTGATGTCGATTACGAATCCCATAATTAGTTTCGAATGCATAAACAAGTGAATGGATTTAGTAGTCCAATTAGCGTCGATCGTGTACATACAATGATTTCATTAAACATGCAAATTTGCCGGCATAGGCACGTATAGCACCGTAATCGGGCTAGCGTTGGATCTATGTTATTGGTTAATAAACAAAGGCTTATTTCCATTATCGGTATCTCATCCTGTATTCTGGTTGCTTTGGTGGGTACTTCTATAGACCGCACGGAAGTAGTAAGTTTTTTTAGATTTTTAACGAGGAAATTTAAGATGAACCTCATGCATTCAAATTGATACGTTGATTTTTACATTACTGACTAATGAACAGAAAGCAAACGGACTATCGTAGAGGTAATGGATTCCCTTATTTCCTTCAATAAATTACCCACTCGACCAGAGCACAAGGCGTATGGTAACCAAACGTAAAATTTTCGATTATAGTCCCTTTTAGCCGAGGAATATCTTGACAAATACCCTAATAAAAAGCCTCGCCGCGCAGCCGGGACGTTTGGAAAACCATTTACAAGGTTTATCGCCGCCATGGAAATAATAACTGGAGCCGTTATCGTCCTAAATTGATCTAATTTAAAATTATTGTTATCGCAAACCTTTTATTTTTATTAGGGAGGATCATAATATTTTATCAGCTAGTACGCAAAAAATCTTTTCGTATGTAATCTGCCTGTTTAGTATTATTCATTAAAATAATTATTGGAGGTCTATCTGTATTGTACTCCCCAAAAATTGGAAGAGTATACGAGCGTGGTGTGTGGTGGAGACGAAACAAGACGAGGTCGCCCGCTCGCCTCAATAGCGGTCTTTGATTGACACCCTTGGCACTCGTGTTGTGTTATAAGCATTCACACGTACACGCAATAATTGCCTTTTGAGACGGGAAAACATAGCTCCAGCGATAAAATATTATTTGTGTGTGACAGGCTTTGTGGCGAAATGTGTACCAGCCATATCTCAAAGACACCCGTTGTAATTAAGTAGACAATGAGAATTCATATTTGGCGGTGGGCGGGAATGGGCTACCATTGTGCTTAGCTCGTTATCTGCAGACCAGCCTTTTTAACTTCGCACAACACAGTCACTGCCTCCCGTGGTTTGCGCCTGAGACTGTTTACTTGATACTTTTCTTGCATGTTTCTATGGCGACGTTAATTGAAAAACGTGTGTAGTGCGTTTGTAAGTAGGTAAGTACTATCAGATCTAAATATGTGGTGTTTAGGTCGGACAATAAATTTTAAGATGTATTGATATATTAGGAGAATCAAATATATATTGATGTCGATTAAGATGATGAATTTTATTCATGAAACATTTCTTTTTAAATCGAGGTAATTATTAATGATAACTTGATAAGTCAATTATTTTATTTCAGAGGCAATGACAAAAACATTGAATGTTTCTTTTTCTGGACCAATCAATTCTAGGAAATAAAAAGTTTATTTCTTTCATAAAACAGATACAATGGGCGAGATTATCCGGATTTAAGGGCCAGCATCGACTCAACGGCGCAGAAAGTAAACAATCGTCTTTTGTTGTCCGTAGCTATTGAAGTTTGGGTAATTAATTACACCGAGCGTCCGTCATTTCTCCTTTAGCAGATTCACTTCTCCTATAACATTCGCCACAAGATTGACTGATTTGCCACCTCACCCGCAACCTCTAGACCGCTGGATGACCTTGTGACTTGCTTATTCAACACCTACTCGCTGCTTACTACAACTATTTAGTCGGTACATCGTTGATATTAATCTCTCGACTTTATTAATTTGTTTTTCGAGAAGCTTTGCGTATTTTATAGAAGTTGTCTAAATACATATAATAGATGTAAGAAGCACTCGTTCCTACAGATAATTAGATTTATGTTTCAAATTAATCAAAACTTAGCAAAAGTTCTCAATGAATACACATACATTTTTACATAAACCCGATAACAGATATACTACGAGTACATAAACAACTTTTTTTGTAAATACTTTCTTAAATAGATAATTACACCCAGACTCAGGACAAACAGACATGTTCATGCACACAAATGCCTGTTCTGGATGGGAATCGAATCCACGACCGTGGTGATAGGCGGTGTGTTAACCAACCACGCCAACCGGCCCGTCAACCATAAGAAATATACACCATAAACTAAACATTAAAACACACAAATGAAAAATTGCTTGGGAAGTTCGAAGCAATACCTCTCTGGTGCAGAAACAAAGTAATTGGTGAGGAGAAAAATTACGGTAGCGAGGAAAGCGGCGTGTTTAAAAAAATAGAAAAAAGAAATTGCTTCTGTTATAGGTGGAGAGAACAAAAGCCGGTTTCATCTATTCCCGACAATGACGTGCCCGTCCACTCCCGCCCGCGCCGCTGCCGCTGTACAAAACCAAGTCTCTAATTACCGTTCCAGATCATTTTTAGAATTCTTTAAATACCATTGCAGTTTCACACTTTAAGTAAACGGTATTTGTACGGCCTGATATAAAATTAAACTTCTTACTTTTTTATATTTTCTGGTATAAGGATAGAGTGAGAATGGACCTTCCTTTTTCTCATTTACTTTTAAGCAACAAGTAATAGCAAGTCAGTCAATAAATCGTTATACGTTCGATAGTATATTTTCCAAGAAAAAAGTTAGCACTTCCTTAGGTAGACAATTCATTTTATTAATAACGAGATTCAGAGCAGACGGTCTCGGCCGAGTTCTTACTTGGAAAGTTTGCTGGACGACAGCTGTTCGCCCCGAATGCCCATTAAAATCTACTCCCTTATAAAAAATGCTACCTATGCTGTGATTAGTCAGATTAAAAACTTTTTGTGTAAAATAAATGATTTTTATCAAGGAAATTATATTTTATAATGAAGTTACTTAAACAACATAAAACCAAGCTCTTTACTCGTATACATTATTACCAAAATATCGATTGGACCACATCATCAGTAAAGTTCGTAGGCATTCGTAGCACCGTCGTAGCAGTGCAATGGCGACATTGTGAGACATAAGCGACGAATTATCATATACATACATCAACTATTTAACACGATAATAGGTATATTACATATATTTAAATGTTTTATTTATAATGTAACAATTTTAGCAACATCATTATGAACTAAAACATTAGTCATTCGGTAGGCAAAGTAAATTTATCGTTATCGGTCGGTGTAGACCCAGCGATTATTTAGACACCAGCTAATGGAATGACTATTAAAAAGAACC
This sequence comes from Ochropacha duplaris, assembly GCA_951361185.1. Taxonomy (NCBI): domain Eukaryota; kingdom Metazoa; phylum Arthropoda; class Insecta; order Lepidoptera; family Drepanidae; genus Ochropacha; species Ochropacha duplaris. The sequence goes on along the minus strand of OX592707.1, from coordinate 5,212,174 downwards.
ATGACCATCTCGTACCAACCTTGTGAATTTGTATCTGTTGAAAATACGAAGCCAGAGACTACATCAAAACAGATTTGAATAGAACGCAAAATGAAGGCAGAAGCGGCGCGTCCGAGATAACGGCTCTTCAAAAAAGGGAAATGTTAAAAACAAAATTCAAAAGGAAAAGAGGAAGTAGGTACCTAAGTAAATTATAAAAGTGCGACGAGAGTCTTTTGTTTACGGACCGCTACTGTCAGTGCTCCGCCATTTCCCAGCCGCAGTGACCGCATTTACAAACAGACTGCCTACTTATACCTACCTCTAATTTCGTCTAAAGATGACATAGTTAGATTTTTCTGTCATGTCTCTGGAGGTCAAATCCAACAACGTAAACGTTAATTTATTTGTCTTATTAAAATAGAACACAAAATATTTCCTGCTGGAATAATCTAGCTATTCAGCAGCAAATTATCACGTTCTATACAGTAGGTACGGTACGAGTGCCCACTGGTTACCAATTACTAGTCCTTTGAACTTGCTGTTTTCTGTGACTTTGTAAATCGATTTGGTATTTGACAGCAACCCCTTTTTGACCAACAAACCTTAACCTTAGCTATTTGCGGTAAAATCTATTTGATTGTTCTATTTTCTAAAGGAACATAAAGGAATGATGTGAATGTAAATGGATTTTAATTTGATTCATTTTACAACAAAAGTGGTCCTTGTGACAAGCATTAATTAATATCAAGTTGAAAATCTGTTGCAAAGCACCTGTTGGTATAAAAAAAAAACAAACAGCCTATATCTATGTGTTGAAAGTAGCGCAATTACTTCAATAATATTTGAATGAGTACAGAATGTAGAATATTTCTACTGGAATCGATTGCTCATTTTGCTGTTTTGAAAAATAATATAGGTAATAATTTTACTAAAAATTTAATTCTTCAAAGTAATTTGCGAACTCGCTACATAATTATATGATGAAGATTTATTTAATAATACCACTAAAATGTTTTAATTTATTTCAAACAGTCTTCCGGAAATTCTTTATATGTCTGAAATTTCCCAAAGTAGGCCCTAGGGATATTTCCTCATACATATTGCGTGGAGCGCAAATGGAGCTGATATAACCAATGTTGTTGTACTAGTTACATAAACATGCATATCTTTATCATATTCTATGAAAGAGTTTAGTTTATCTACTCATACTTTGTTATAAAGGAGGACTTCGGCTTGGTAATAACTTCAAAGATTTTAGAAGTAAAAAGGTGTAGATAGGTTATAAACGCTCCAACAGCGGGAGGCTAAAAGTAGCTAATTAGCCTACATTTACCTATGTCGTGGTGCCAATATCAATGGATGCATTTCACGTATATACCTTTAGAGTGCAATTAAAAGAAAAGTGTCTCAAAACAACCAAAAATGCAATAATGTGTTATGAGATATCGTAATGTCGTGTGGATTGGATATTGTCATATGTATTATGTGTGCGTTAGAGTGCCATTTATCGGCCATTTTTTAAGATCGAATGGCGTGTAAGTAACCTATCTACATTTTTACATCTAATATTATTGACTTCAATACTTAACCTGTCCGTCTTTCTTGGGACATTACGGGTTTCAAAGTCCGCACCACTTGGTTCTCGATTGGGACAATCGGGACAATGACATTTACTTGAAAATTGCGCGCGAATTTTGAAATTTTGAAAACTGCGTGCGATTTGACGAGTTGTTTGACAGGTTAATGTCGCGAGTCAACAGATTAAAGAACTACTAATATAAAGGGTCCCGTCATATTTATTTAGTTTTTTTGAGTTAGCAATAATTTGGTTTCTTTTTTATGTTAAATGGAGACAGACATGTCAGTCATACTCGTACGGGTAAATCTAGCGACGTCATTGATAATTTTTTTGAGTATGGAAATAATTTTGTATTTCCCCTTAAAGGTTGAAAAGCCCTCTTCAGTGCATACCCTATGAAACACTATAAAACACACAGCATACACTGTAAAAAGCTTCGGCAAAATTTCACATTAGTTTAGCTGTGCGCCGACATGTAATTCAGTCACTTTTTTGTCTAATACATAGATATGTTTTTTTTTATCACAATTGACAACGAGTGAGACGGGTCACCTGATGGTAAGTGAAGTGACTACCGTCGCCTATAGACATCTATATAGATAAAATTCAAAGTCCTGACTGACTGACTGAGATATCAACGCACAGCCCAAACCGCTGAACCTAGAGACTTGAAATTTTGCACATAGATACCTTATACAGTGTAAGCATCCATTAAGAAAGGATTTTCCAAAAGTGAAATGGGGGTCCAAAGTTTGTATGAAACTCGGTCATTTTTTATTTGAAATGAATGAAATTTGGTATTTAGCCTCTAAATGTTAAATAATAAAATATGGTACTAAAGATTTTTTGAATTTCAATTCTTAAAGGGGTAAAAAAGGGTGTTAAAGTTTGTATGAAAAATAAATTATTTATTATCAAAATTACGTACTTGAAATTTAGTATTTATGCTCTTCAATAAAATTAAAGAAACACGAATTTAAGGATTATTTGAATTTCACTCCATAAAGGGGTAAAAAAGGGGTGTTAAAATTTGAAGTTGAAAAATAAAAGAGCTATTTTGGGATAATTTGAAATATCCCGCTAGAACTGGAAAAAACGAATCAGCCACAATCGTGTAGTCCACGTAAGCTACCAGGGGGATTGCGCCGTAATGTGTTGTCAACCTTTTTTTTTACAATGTCTTAAAGGCAGCTCAAGTGCAACTAATACCTATCGGTTTTTTATCGGATACATTTCCGAGAGTGTGCGTTGGAATTACAACACATTAGAAGAGCGATGTTGTCACGTAGGCTTTAATACCAATTTATTTGTACGTTACACATAGCAATGGTACTTTCGTCTTTGTAACAGTTGTATAAACGGATAATAAGACCCTGTAACCGACGTTATGAGAAAATTATACCGACCTTAACACATAATGGAGTTGAAGAAACTAGACCAACTATTTTTAACATCAAACTGCTAGGCTAAATATTCAAGTTTATTATATTTAATTTTATTCTCTGATAATACAACTGCTCCCTATTTCATGAATAATTAATTACTTTCAGAAAAAGCTGAAAAGTTAAAATCTCAGAAAGCGACCGATCTGCTCTTGCTGTGTGTAGGCACACCAACGAGGTTTTTATAATGATATCTCTTACATACTGCATTGCTACTGCAATGATGCTGTATTATTATTATCCATCTGTTGGTAATGGCATCTTTCTACGAGTACATACTACATAGTACCTACCATAAATTAATCTTGGAAAATTAAAAGTGATCTACGAAAAAATGCTCATTTGCGAAAATCATTAAAGTGTAATTATGACGAATGCTAATTGCTAATTGGAATCTAGGGCGCCAGTCGCGGTTGATTAAAGCAGCTGAAATGGCAGAGTTTTGAGTGGCCATAGTGCGCATCAAACGGTAGTTTCGTACAGGCATTAAGAATGCAAGAGCCGGCGGGGGTGAGCGCCAAATGTTCTCACTCTTTTTGGCATTATTTCTACAGTACATTTTATTTGTTACATTCTTCACTCGACCGCTGCAAGCCGCCTACAAGCATCGTATTCAACTAACTAGAAAACATATATTTGTAATGCAGCAAATTCCATGTTGTTTTGGTATGTTCAAAATGTGCTACGCTAACATTAGCCTTGTCGCTTATTTCGTCTTTGATGCAATCCTATCTCCACAAAATATATTATTTAATATACTCCCTCACATTCTTGAATTGGTTAGCACTGATTTATTAAATAAAATAAAATAACACAATACCGCTCTACAATTTATCTCTTCCGACTAAATAAATAGATCAGGAAACACTAATATGATACGCAATATAATAATATAAAATCCTTTCTATTTCTAAGGACTTTATTAACGATTTAATTACTAATAGAAATTCATCAGTTTCCCAGAAGGTAAATGAAATGAAATTGTATATCTATCTACCCATTAGTACCTTTTTTTATTCTGTATTCAACGTTTTGACCTAAACATAAGTACTACGTTTAGCATTGTTCTAAAATGCTACATGAAATATTGTAATCGCTTTCGATGAACTCAGACTTAGTTTAAGCACCTACATTGATTAAATTTAAGTAATTTTACATTCAAATTCCGATTAAATCCGACAAGTGTCGAACAAAGTGTTCAACATGCTTCTTTGACAGTTTTACGATCAGCTGTTTCAGAGTAAGGAGACTGTCAACACGGTATCAAAAGAAGGGAATTGACACCTTTGATTGAGTGCTTATCTATAATTTATTTTTATTTTTATATTTTTAATGATTGAAATGAAATGAAATGAAATTGAAATGAAATGAAATGAAATTGTTTATTCATCCAGATTTACATTTAGATTACATGCTAATCTCAGAAACTACTGGTACGAATTGAAAAACCTTTTAGTGTTGGATAGCCCATTTATCGAGAAAGGCGATACTATAGGCTATATAATAACACGCTATGACCAATAAGAGCGGAGTGTCAATGAAAAATGAAGCAAAAACAGGGTATTTTATTCCTTTTGAGAACTTCGGTTGCGTGCGCTGCGTAGGTAAACGGTTAAAGTTACGAAACAATCATGTATGACGGAATTGTTCCATCCTGGAATAGGGATACTTTTTATCCCGGGAAAAGATAAAATGTCACGGGAACGTGGGTGAAACCGTGAGGGACAGCTAGTTTTAATTGTATAATAGTAATAATATGAGCATTTGCATCTTGCGTCCTAAGTCAATCTTATTTCATACTACATATGTATTAGGTATTATGGTACCTACTTATTATAAAGTCAAAATTTCCTAGTTACTCCAGTACTTTTATTTTATTTTATTGTTATTTACTTAGGTCAGTCATAATTAAATTATATTTATTATTATTTTGCCGCCTTAACACGCAAATATTATCAGTAAGACTAGATTAATAAATAATGATTAAATGTAATAGGTGTAAGTTGTTTTTGAAAAGAGTAATTGCTGAGTTTATTGCCGGCTCTTCTCAGCAAAAGCAACCTTCCGAACCGAACATTAGAGTCTAGACTATTTATAAGTGCTTGTAAAGGCCTATTTGAATTTAAAAAAACATTTTCATTTTACAACACCAACGACTTCAAAATTAAGTAAAAAAAAAATTGTTTGACTACGCCTTTTGTTGATATGCGTCTGAAAACAAGAGGTTTTATTAAAAGCTTATCTACACTAATATTTTAAAGAGAAAAGATTTGATTCATTGTTTGTTTATATATTTGTGTGTTTGTTAATGATGGATAAACTCAAAAAATACTTAAACGAATTAAAAAATCTACATTACCTGCGAGTAACATGGGCTATATTTTATTATAATTCCCTCTGGAATGCGGAAAGCTATTCACAAATATAGTACCGTAATTCTTACGAAACTAATTAGCAAATCTATATATATATAAAAAAATAAAAACGTCTTCAAAGGCAAATGTTGCACTAAAAACCGAAAAATAAAATGAATAAGACATTAAATAAAATGGACAAAAAATATTTCAATAACTAAATAGACCAAAAACTTTAATTATGTAAACTACCTACGCACCTATTCAAATTATTATTCTATAAATACCTTTTGATCTGTTTGAAGTCGGTGCCAAGCCTAATAGGTTTAATAGGCTTCGTACGGTTTGAGGAGGACATAGCATAACTCTGCTCATAATTGGGGAAGTACCTCCACCTTACAGAATATCGCAGCCAAATAACACTGCCAAGTGGTGTTGTGTTCCTGCGGTGAGTAAGGTTGCCAGAGCTCCTTAGAGGAGGCACTGTGCTGACAGCGGAGGGACCGGCGGTATTATGGAGTCGCTATTGAGTAGTGCAGGCGCAGCATGTTGGCGTGCGGTTAGGGAGATCCGGTGAAACGGTTGACCGCTGGCCGCTCGCAGATAGAGTGAGTTCCCGAACCCAGGGATTACTTAATCTCCTCCCTGGGAGGCTGAACTGCCATCTGGCGATGCTTGTGAAGGCATTTATTATTTCTTTCATTGTATTTTTGGGCTTGGCACCGACTTCAAACAGATCAAAAGGTATTTATAGAATAATAATTTGAATAGGTGCGTAGGTAGTTTACATAATTAAAGTTTTTGGTCTATTTAGTTATTGAAATATTTTTTGTCCATTTTATTTAATGTCTTATTCATTTTATTTTTCGGTTTTTAGTGCAACATTTGCCTTTGAAGACGTTTTTATTTTTTTATAAAAAGTTTTATTTTTCCATTTTTTATATTTCAATGTTTTCAAGAAATATTTAATTGTTTTCGAGCAAATTAAGCCTATTATTAATTTACATTATCTATACTAATATTAGAAAGCTGAAGAGTTTGTTTGTTTGTTTGTACGCACTAATCTCAGGAACTACATAAAATATATTAGTGTTGGATAGCCCATTTATCGAGAAAGCCTATAAGTTAAATAACATCACGCTATTAGATGAGGGAATACATAAATAGATAAACTTTTAAAGAAAATAAAGAATATATATCCTAAATGATTAAGGCTTCTTTCTCAGCAGCTACTTGATATTGCGTTTCATTTCATATCTAGGACAACTCCTAACCGATAAAGATATTTTAATATACAAAGAGACGACGATACGAGTCTAAACGTGACTATAATATTTAAAGAAATATCCCCTAACTCCTAACCTTTAAGGAGTTGTACCTTCCATCATCAGCTCTACAACATAAGATGATGACTACCAGATGGAAATAGCTTTGATAAGTACGTATATGAATGAAAAATACTGTAAATTCTTATAAAATTTGAGTGTTGCTCTCATTTTCCCCAGGATCCCATCATCAGATCCTGACTTGGTGACAGTGGGACTACCGCCGAAGTATACTCTTTCAAATGAAACAAGAATTTTGAAAATCGGTTGACATTTCTTATAAAATTTTAGGGTTGCCCTCGTTTTCCCCCAGGATCCCATCATCAGATCCTGACTTGGTGATAATGGGACCACCGCCAAAGTGTACTCTTTCAAACAAAAAAAAATTTTTGAAAATCGGTTGACAATTGGCGGAAAAATCGATGAACATACATAAAAAAAAAAAAAATACATACAGTCGAACATATAACCTCCTCCTTTTTTGAAGTCGTTTAAAAAGGATAAGTCCTGACTGATCTATCAACGCCCAGCCTAAACCCTTAGACCTAGAAAGCTGTTTTTTTTTCCCAGGTGTTGTTTTTAAAACTTGACCGAGGAATAAGAACGGATTTTTCGAAATTCAACGTTTAAGGGGGTTAAAAAGGGGTTGAAAGTTTGTATGAAAGTCGGTCATTTTTGAAGCTAGAATCATGAAACTTTGTTTTTAGACTATCAATTAAAAATAAAGAAAAACGTGTATCAGCGTTATTTAAATTGATTACCCTGAGGGGGTGAAACGGGGGTTGAAAGTTTGTATGGAAGTCCGCGATTTTTTAAGCTAGAACCATGAAACTTTGTTGTTAGGCTAACAATTAAAAATAAAGAAACACGTGTTTTAGCGTTTTCTAAAATTCAACCCTTAAAAGGGTGAAAAAGGGGTTGAAAGTTTGTAGGGAAGTCAGTCATTTTTGAAGCTAGAACCATGAAACTTTGTTTTGAGGCTAACAAATAAAAATAAAGAAATACGTGTTTAAGCGTTTCCTATAATTCCATCTCTGAAGGGGTGAAACGGGGGTTCAAAGTTAGGAGTTATTTCCGTTTCTTGGTATGAAAAATGAGAAAGACTGACTCATCAACGCCCAGTGTTAGACCTAGAAAGCTGATTTTTTTCACAGGTAATGTTTTTAAGATGTAGACGAGGATTAAAAAAGATTTTTTGAAATTCAATCTCAAAGGATACGCGGGTGAAACCGCGGGGCGGAAAGCTAGTCATTAATAAGTCTCAAAATATATATGGCGTAATATGCTCACGGAATTAATTCAATTAAAATGTTTTCGTCACCAAAGTTACCTTGCATGCAAAGCGCGACTTTATCTATTTGTGCTTATTATCTAAACTTGTACCTACATACAAACAGCTAAATAGCACTGGTTTTGAAAATAAATTGGATAGGACTGTTGAACTGGCGCTATGTGGCGGCAATCGGTTAGTTAATGAAACGCCACGAGCACACTCTACGTACTCGTACTCATCAGTTCGCTTCGCGTCGACAAATCGTCCAACACTGCAACTAGTCCCCGTCATTATTACCACAAAAGTGCTATCACTGAGTAGGAATCCATTTACACTAAAAGCTTTAATGGCACATCGAATCGCATGAAGCGAACCAATCTCATCTCCCAGAGCTAAAAAGCTACCTTTATGAAATTCTGTAGTTTTTTTTATATTTTACATAGATTTTTATACATTTTTGTTTGAAGCCTTAAAATTACAATATTAAGTATGAACGCGCGCGATACACAGTAGCCGTTCGAATAGATTGGCGGCGGACTTCGATAGGGAAGCAATAAAATATGACCGTCGGTGCTCAAGTTAGCATACTTCCTACGTCTGCCACAATCTTTCACTTTTCGAGCAATTCGAAACCAATTGAAAATTTTACCGACAACATTGCATTACAAAAAAATCTGTTCGTGCATCTTTCTTACTTACCAAGAATAATCATAAATGCATGATGATTTTATAGAATACCACTGTAACAAGTATATGTACCTACTTATCATAAACTGAAATAAAAGCAATGAACTTAACACTAACCATGGACATACACTAAACACCTGAGGCAAAAGCTAAGAATGACAAATGTTCTGCTATTACAGCTCGGCTGAGAGACTGGGAGCTAAGAAAGCGACATCCTAAAGCAGACATTTCGTATGCATCAAAATCACAAATCGGCTTACGCGGAACAGTGTGGTGCATCGTTGCGCTGCAGCTCGGCGGATAAGGCAGGTGCAAGGCGAAGATAACGCGTGCGATGTTTGCCCGGTATAAATCACCTAGTTACCGAGTGGATCGACTACACTTACCGCGCCCATCATGTTTACCATCAATACCAGGTTGCCTCGCAGCAGTGCCGTGTCGTATAGCTTACAAGTGATTATGTTGGCGGATATAGCACCTACCAAATTTATTACCTGGCAAATTTTATTGTTATTTATTGTATAGGTTAATTTCTACCTAAACCATATTTCACAGAATAAATTATATGTAAAAATCAGTGCACACAGCAAACTAATAGTTGTTTAAACAAGTTCAGTTACCAATAATCAGAAGCCAAACTTAAATAGATGGACAAACCGTGTAAGGGTATAGAAACTGGTAGAGACTCTGATAATGATAGATTTATGAATCAGTAATTGTCTGTTATAACTATACCATGGTGTACCTACTGGATTTGAATTAAAATATAATTGACAACAAAAACAGTGAAAACGTGAACAGAGATGTGGCTTGTTCTGAGAAAATAGGTAGTAGGTATCTTTGAGATGTGACAGGATCCCCATAAAATATACCTAAAGCTTACACGTAACAAATTGTGTACGGAAGCAACGTCATGCGACATGTAATCCATAAGGATTTGGCCAGGGGCTAAAAGGCTCGCGACCACTATCTTCTGCACCATGAAAATGCAGTACCTTGTTACCAACACTCAAACATTCACCTCATAGAATCTATGTTGTGTAGAAATTTGTGTAACGACATAGGTTAGCACCTACTACTATGACCGAGAATATTTAGTTTTTCCCATAGAATCCATGAATAAATTAAAATTTCGCACCAATCAAGAAGAGTTGACGAAACTAAGACTTCTTATCCGACTGCAGGCGAAGCCAATATGTTTGACATTGAGCATTAGTCCTCATAAAAGCAGAGCTTCTTATTGAAAAGCAGGTTATTGTAAAATACAACACACATGAATGAAAAATAAAAGCAACCATATATGGTGGCTACGTGAAATAGGCCATAAATACTGAGTAGACCGGCAGTTGTTTTATTCCACCATCGGGCCAGCGTCAGCACATTAACAGGACGTGATACAGTAAATCGAGGTGTTCCAAAGAAAGTTGGCTCCAGCCGGTCGGATTACGGCGACCGCATGAAAACGAGCTGCTAATGAGCATTGCAAGTTAATTGCCGAGAGGGTGCGCGTTCACGCTCGGACTATTCCCTTTAAGGGTGTACTGAATTCTGATAAGAGCACAATGGTAAACTATAACTTATTACAATAAATATTCATTCAACAATTATGCCATCGAGATAACCGACTGACCAACTCTTTCTGTTCGGTGTTTTCATCCGTTCATTCATGGGGTCTAATGCGTTATTAATATAAATCCTGGGCCATCTGATATTTGCAGAGCTAATACCTACCATGGAAATAGGATAACTGATATACTAACAGATACAACTTTTATACTAAAATAGATAATTACATCCAGACTCACGACAAACAAAGATGTTCATGCTCAAAAATGTCTGTCCAGCGTGATATTATGAGTGTCTTCAACCAGCCACGCCAACCACCCCATAAATCGATTGATAGATCAGTCAGTCAATTAGTCAAGACAAGTCATTTTATACGTACATGTCAGCCAGAAGACGTCCAGCAGTGGACGACAAAGACCTCTCCCAAGGATCTCCTCAATGGCCGGTCTTGCACTACTCGCATGCAGTGGATTCCCGCGACCCTAACAAGATCGTCGGTCTACCGTGTGAGAGGCCTGCCCATGCTGCGCCTTGCGGTTAATAGTATTGGATTACAGAATCTAACTGAAAATCTAGAAAAAAACATTTAAATTCCATAAACCTGTACATAACGTATTAGCCCGACAATAAAACCACCCTAAACCCTATCGTATATTTTGTACAAGCCCGTATAATATGTCCAACAAGGAGCAGTAGAGTAGGTAATGACCGCACAAAATGTGTACGTAAGAAATTGGCATTGGCTCGGTAATGTTTGGCAAATAAGGTCTGCGGCCACCCACACGCAGCGCAGGGCCCCGCGCCCGTCGCCCGCCGCCCGCATGTGACAAGAAATCTAATAACCCTTGAACGAGGAACTCGTGGACATTTCTTACAATAGCCTCTGCTGGTCCCCTTTTTAGTATATTTACTGCTAGTAAAAATATTACTATAATAACAATTAATACCTATAGTACTTAATAAAATAGTAGTATTAACAATAGTAATGTATTAAGAAAAAAGAAATGGCGGGGACTGGCCGGTTCCTGATAGATGCACAATAGTGTATCTACATTCTCGTTGATAAGGAACCTAGCAGGGAGGGTCCAACTTTATTGCTACATGGCGAGCCACAAGTTGTGAGTTCTATTCCCGCCCAAGACAGACATTTGACAATGCACTCAACCTGTTTGTTCGGAATCTGCATATTTTTATCTGTATAAATATGTCTTTAAAAAGTTAGAATAAGTAATCTTTATTTATGGAGCTTTGTCGGTTATACGAATATGCCGAGAATAAGTAGTATCTAAGGTATCTAAGTATATCCGTTATTTGTGGTTTCCATAGCACAAGCTTTGCTTAGTTTGGCAGATAGTGAAAAAAATATTGTGTCAAAAGTTATTAAAAATGATGTACCTACTTAGTTTAAGGTTTAAGGTAGACACTCCAAGGAAAGATCTATGCAGCATCATTTTCTACACTGACGATGACGATGAACTAGTTTTTTAAGAGGTCCCTTCGCTATAGAAAACTACAACAGACAAGATACGCAGTTTTAATTCAGGCGATACAATACAAGAACAATAGGCAATATTTATGATGCAAGCGTAATAATTTTCTTCAACCAAGGGTTCCCATTCTCAGAATCATAATAAGAAAATGATGGTAGTATTTATGCTTAGATAACGTTAAGTCATAAATAAAAATAAAAAACCCTCGTAATACACGGCATATTATCCCAGCGAAACAATGTTGATAAAAGAATTTCTCTGTTCAAGGTATGACGTGTCCCTTGATCGTAACTCATGCCGGGATGCTCATATTACTTTCATATGTGGCCCCACGGTTTATGAACAGTTAGCTCGCCGTATGCGCCACACCACAAAAACTAAAAACGATATAATATTCGTATGTATCATCTCAGTAGAAACTGTGCCAAACTAACACACAAAAAGTTATCTATTACATGACATCAATGTTGGCATCAAATAAGTTTAGTAGAGCAAATACCTATCATTTTCTTGCAATTGATAGGTATTTGCTTCAAGTAGGTATTGAGAGTTACCTATCCAGGTAGTAGGTATACCTACATAATTTTTGATCTGACCGGCTTCCTGTTAACACAATTCCATCCCTTTTCACGATATCACTCGCACAGATTGCAGGAAAGCGAGAGGAAAGATGTTACATATCAAAAATATTTTCAGTCATAGGTACATTCGAGGTACCTAAATACCAAGTGTTATATAACGAATTTTCCCGACTTCTCATCTCAATATCAATGTACCTACGCAAAAGTAATTATTAGATACAATAATCTATTTGGTTGGAGATAAATACTGAAGTCAGATTTTTAATTTATTACTCTAGTTAGTTATTTTTTGGAAATAATTTCTGAGTAACTAATTAAATATTTCGTAATTTTTAATTTTCACATACTTTCGTGACATCTATGATGACTTTGTGGAAACATTCGTACTAAGTTATTGCTCGCACGGACCTATAGCTGTGTAGTCCAACTAAATACGATTCGAAACGAAGGTTAAGCAGTCGAGTAGAGTACCAAACAGGCGCTAGATGGCGCCCGCTTCCATACTAACTACCTCTGGCTGACTCAATATTAGTCAACGATTACTCATGGATTTTCCCCAAGAAAAAGAGATGTAAAATACATAATTGCGTATAAATGCTATAAGAGCAAGTGAATAAAAATCACTCTCTTTGTGGAAACGAAACAGACTACTCAACTGCAAAGAGAATATTCACTAACGTGCTCACTGCTAGCTGTATCAGTCAATCAGTCAAATTAAACGTCATTGTGACGTCATTTCATAGACAGTGAATTAGAGCTATTGTTTTTCTCAATTTTGTTTAAAAATTAATATTATGGCCAATAGTTCATTTTATACTGAAAATTGTGATGTTTCGGCTATATTCTTTGATTTAGATAATACACTAATACAAACCAGAAAAGGAGACAGTAGAGCGTGCAATAAGGTACGTAACCATGTAACAATATTTCTGTAAAAAAACTTGACATTGCCACGGTCATGGGATTAGAACGAAGTGCGCGCACACTCTCATGTCATCAGCGAATAAATACTCTTTTTGATGTCATCCATCGCGATAACATCGGGTTTAGGTTCGCTAGTTTCTTTGTACAACGAATAAGATCCATATTTCTACGCCGTTATTCGATTCCTTGATTTTGTGATTTCTCTGCTCGTTTGTTGCACCCCGCGTGTACATGTACAACGCTCACGTTCCAGCGCGTTTTAAAATAGAATTTTCTCAGTTGGAGAACGTGAGCTCGACGTCCAGATTTAGATATTTTGGAAGAGAACTCTCGCTAATTATAAACGTGATGTAGATCGAGTCGCTGTCGGAGCAATTCAACTGCGCTCAGTGGAGCGCTAACTACTGCGCTTTGTGATCGCATCGAGTGTTTTGTGATAATGGGTGACATATCGGAACCAATAAAAAAATGCATACTGATACTGAAGTCGGCGAAGAGCGATACCGAAAAATTCGCCGCACTCTTCATGGTGACTAAGCTTATCAAGAGCAAGGACTGCAATACCCAAGCCAAAAAGGCATTATTTGAAGCCATTGGTTTCAAATTCTTGAAGAAACTCCTCACAAACAATAGTGTGCAGGATGATTGTCCTCCATCTGTATACAAGTCAGTTGCACTCTCCATACTTACCAACTTCTGCAATGATCCTGATCTGTCAACACATCCAGAGATGCTTGCCAATATTCCAGTCTTCCTGGATATAGTACAGACATCTGACAATGATGACTACGATGACAACCTCATAATTATCAGTGAAGCATACACATGCCTTCAATGTATAGCTGAACATGAAGCGGGTCAAAAAGCTTTAATTGATGTTGGTGCCATTACTAAAATGTCAGAAATATACTCGCATCAAAGTTTCCAAACTGATGAAGCACTTAATATTCTTGTAAAATTAGTCAGCAGATATGGCCCTATTGCTTGGGGCAATGACCCAAAGCCTTTCCATGCATTGGTAAATAAAATTGCATTGGATTTTGCTACTGATCAGTCAGACAGGAAGTTTGAGTTAGCATCAATTCTGAGTGCCCTATTATATAGTTGTAATAAATCCACCGTAATCCCCGGATCATCAGAGGAAACATGGCCTCTGAGTATTTATAAGGCACTCCATGACATCCTTACTAGTAAAATTGGCAAGAACCAAAGGGACCCATCGCTTAAATTGGCTGCTAATATAGTAGATCTTCTTGGTATTGAGTGGACATTTAATGATGAAGAAAACCCAAAAAAGTTCTTCCTCTTGCTGCTACAACTCTGTGCAATTGAAATAAGGATGCAATTGGAAGACAGAAGTTTCAAACAAGCTTTTGCCAATGGAGACTTAGTTACTGCATGCTTTATTGTACTTGAGTTATCTATCAACTACATGGCCACAGATCAATTAGATTTAGAACAAAAAGAGAAACAATCGGTTTACACCAGTCTAAAGGGAGCCTTCAATGCAGTTGTGTCTTTATTAACTAAAGTATCTAATGATAAAAATAGAGACAAACTTCCCGATGCTGAAAAGGTATTTGTGTGTGCCATGGTTAGAGTTTTAGTGTCCTGGATTGCACAAGAAACTACTGCAATGAGGGAACAAGTCTATGCATTAATGCCATTCATGTTTTCTTTGGCTAATGATTCCTTCCATGCTCATAGAGCAAGAAAACTAGCTGAAAAAAACAAGTCTGAGGGAGAGCCCATGGATATGGAAACTACTCTAATGGGTCAGGTTGATTTGCTACGATTGATGCTACCAGCTCTTTGTCATTTAGTTGTTGAAGACAAGGCTAGAGATATTGTTTTAAACTTGAAACAAGAAGATATCCTTTATGAATCAATGAACTTTCATTGGTCTATTGTTCATTACATAAAACCACCTATACCAAAATCAGAGCGTGGCAAACCCAGAACTCAACCTGAACCTGAAATAGACCCTTCAGTATTAGAAGATATGAAGGACTCTAGAGCTGCCATGGTCAGTCTTTGTAATATATTCATGAACCTTACTGTGCTTGCACCTAAAGTAGTAGAAAACAGTATGCTTTTCAACACCTTACTTAAATTTATATTCAACAATTTACCAGAGCTGAAAAACATACCAGAAAATCTTGTACTTCATGGACATTTAGCAGTTCTTGGATTACTGCTATTGAAACAACAGGCTAACAAAGTAAAGAAAAATGACTTTTCAATATGTAGATATATCACATCTACAATTAGATTTCTGTGGGATGCATACAATGTTGATGAATCAAATGATCCTAATGCACTTGTGGTCTCTATGTCATACAAAGAACATTGGAATGAAATAGCTGATCTGTGGTTTTTAGGCATGCAAACAATGAGTGGAGTCCTCACCATCATACCATGGATATCTGAGTTTGCCATTGAAAGTGGTTGGGCTGAAGGTATTGCTGAAATGCTTGCTAAAGTCAAAGTTGGAACACTTGCTCCAAATATAAAATCGGCTTTTGAAGATTTCCTATGCAGATTAGTGGACTCCAATGAGGGTGCCATACCTGTATTAAAAAAAGGTGGTGCACTAAAAATGTGCAGGAATCATCGGCTAATGGAATTGGGTAAAAAGTTATTTGGTGACTAGAAACTTAACTATATCATTACTTCATGCAATAATGTCTCCTTATTTTGATATGATTTTGTAATAATATGTTTTATAACAAAAGTAACTACTTAAATTTTAATTGTATGCCATTCAAAACTTATTTTTCTTAGATCCCAGATCTAAGAAACCCACTACCTTTCATACTAGAGGTCATGGGTTCAATTCCCATCCAGGATATTAGTGTATCACATGTTTGTTTATGCTGAGTCTGGGTGTGTTATAACTATGTATTACAAAAGTAGTGTATCTGATGATTTGGCCTTTGGGATCAGATGGCCATGTGTAAAGCATGTACCGATATTATTATTATATACTATTTTGTTTTTAAATGTTGCTGTAAATACATATATAAGTTAATACAGATGTACTGCTGTTTGACACTGGCTACTTACATTTACTTTTATAAGAATGTTGTATACAATTATTTGGTAAGTACTACAATAAAGTTTCAAATGTATTAACATTGTTTGAATATGCTGATTCCCTGAGAGTAGGATAGACTAATTATAATATTCAGAATAGATCATCGATTTCTAGCTCTCAACCTGTGCCAAGCGAACAGCAGGTGAGTGAACGACAACTCTCTCTATTCAGAACGTTAACCCCAGTCTATTCCTGGAACAGTCACTTCCTTACTA
The DNA here is from genome assembly GCA_951361185.1 of Ochropacha duplaris. Classification (NCBI taxonomy): domain Eukaryota; kingdom Metazoa; phylum Arthropoda; class Insecta; order Lepidoptera; family Drepanidae; genus Ochropacha; species Ochropacha duplaris. The sequence goes on along the minus strand of OX592707.1, from coordinate 5,195,659 downwards.
GTTAAATATAACCATGTAAGAGAGTGCTAGGTACCTATCCTACTAATATTATAAATATGAAAGTTTGGATGTTTATCGCATAATCACACAAAAACGGCTGAACGGATTTCGATGAAACTTGACACATAGGTAGATCATTTACTGGAATAAAACATAGTATACTTTTTATCCCGGGAAAAGATAAGGTCCCTCAGGAACGCGGGTAAAACCGCGGGGCGGAAAACTAGTACCAAATTTTTCATTTAGCCAGTTCTTGGTTAGTGTTAGAATTGAATTAAGTGATGAGATTAGTAAGTAAGACGTAGCTTGTAATTAATTGGTACCTTTCCTATATGTTAGCGCAATTCCAATGTAATTTAAAGTACCTAATGAAGATTTCATCATCGACATACGCTTGAACTAGCACACCTTCATGTGCCTTTCTTTACTTGCCAACCGTCCGTTTTTGCCATAATCGCACGCGCACGTACATCCAATGGATAGTGAGTGTAGGTGGCAGATCAAATTAATTGGTTTTATTACTTGAATTACCCTTGATTTTTAAATGCTAAATTAGCGCCCTCTGAGTATTTTTTATATTAACAGTTGTGTGTGATACCTCTACATTTTGTCACGATCTCTTTCTCTGTTCTTGGCACCTTCATGAATCATAATAGTAGATTGGTGTTTCCCACTGCTTCGTACGAACCCCGTGGTATCAACAAGCGGAGTACCTAAGCTTAAACTATCAAAATATCTTACGTTAGGTATTTTTTTAATTAAATCATCAGCTTGTGGAGTTACTGCAGCAGCAATATGGTATCCCTCGTGATATGGCAATGGAGTGTGGCACATCATTCCTGCGCGCTTTCCGCGCCCGACCTGATGACGAGTCCTACGAGTTGAACGAATGGCATATACATCTTTGGCGCAACTGCTTGCCCAAAAACTATAAACATATCGCAAGTTAGTATTTTTACTGTTGGTTCTTAAGTGGGACGGCCGTACCATTCAAACAATGACATAACAATTGAATAAAAATTCCACGCGAGCCTAATTAGGTTTACCTAAAATTATTTGTTTTGTTGATCAAATAAAAAATGGCTCGTAATTTATTTTCATCCAACGTATTACGTACCATATCCAAGAAATAAATAAATTAATTGATCATTAAAGCTAATTGTAATTCTACATTCTAAAAGTCTACAACCCTCTATGGGAGAGACAAACCGAAATCATGCTTTGTTCTTGACTTTCCTCATCAAATATACCGATATATGTTATTTAATAAACCAATTAAGTATTGCTTTAATTATTATTTATTAAAAATGGGTTGGTAATAGTTATAGGTAGATACGTGAAGTTCTTATTGGCTTTGGTTTCGGTATATGTTACGCAAGATCTTCAAGGTCCTCGCGAGCCGAATGTTTAAGTAATTTATACTTATTCTAGAAAGTATTTTATTGCGTGTCCAATTTATGCTCTAGTACAATTTAGCCGTCGATTATAGCGGTGTATGTACCTATCGTACTTATTACGACTTTGACCTATGTATTCATATTTACACACAAGTCTTGGCTAAGAGCCTAAAGTGTCGGCATACTAGGTGTTATAAATGTCTGTCATGGAATGAGTCTGCAAAGAACGTACCTACTTAAATGTCCACCTAATGACACAAGCTACGTAGGTATAAAAACATAGGTAGGTACATCGTATAAAGGGAACACGATGTTATATTTCTATCATTTACGTAAACCGCTAGATGTTTCCCGCGTGGGTGTTTACAGAGTGATATAAACAGCTGGCAATAACAAGAAACAACACAAAAATGAATACACAGAAATGCCACTAGGTACCTAGTACCTACCTACCTATCCTGTAAAATACTTACATGAGAAAAGTGACGAGTATAAAATACTGAACGAAATTATTGAAGCGTAAAGAAAATCATTATTTTGTATTTATCAGCTTAAATACGTCTTTACTAAAACTCTTAACATTATGCAAAGTAAAAAAATATATATTGTTTCAGAAAATATATCAGCTGAATGGCTTAAATTGAGATTTCAGTATTTAGCTCTAACAAATGATGTTATACACCTATTGGAGTCATTGCGGTGAGTTGGTTCTATGTTGATTTAGAATAGTTTTATGTTATGAAGAAATATTAATCTTTTATTTATTAAATTTCCAACCTAACAAATATTTCTCCATGATATTATTACGTTTAATGTGGAAAATATCTTAGATTATTTCTTTGTCTATTAACTTTCGTTTTTATTTTCATATGAATTCATTCTTCTAGTTTTAATTTTTAATAACTCACCAAAGAAATAATCTATTCTAATAGCAGATTTAATCATAAATGTTTTGAGATCAAACTAACCGTACTCAATGACCGGTGAAACTCCTACAACTCTAAAGACGTGAATGTAAAAATAACTTCACTATTTTTAAACACATCTCTGATCTCAGAGCTTTTATGATGTGCTATAAAATTACTGTGCATGGTGTTATGTGGTAAACTAAATTTGTTTTCTTCATTTCAAGGATATCATTATTTGTAAACTACTACACGCAACACTCATGTTAGTAAGTTCATTAGTGTTTTCGTTTGTTTTATTTTTTCGTTTCAGCCATTGGATAATGCATGCCACATAATACTATGGATATCAGCGCAATACTGATTTTGAACATATCATGATAAAGTCAGCACCTACATTTTGCGAAGGCATACAAAGCTTATAAAGCGTAAACGTGCAATATATAGTAAAATATTAATGTGGAATACACGTAAATGCCTTCGCGAGTGTGTTGGGCTGGCTTTAGGCGCATGTTGCTAATAAATTACTTGTTTTTCAACAGTTCAGTTGTTGCTCAACGAGTGACTAAACTCGAGGCGCCGCGTGCGCCACACTTAGGTTTGAATTGTATTTGTAAAATATGTGAGGAGGTGCATCACGGCGAAGGTAATACAGTACCTCAACAAGTTCACTTTGACTATGGAGATAATTTATCAATAGATACCCACTATTATTGTTATGTTTGTGTAATGCCATACTGGGTTTCATCAAAGTGTAGTGTGTAATACCATATCAACATGCAAGGAATTATAAATATCTCCATTGTTCATACTCTACACACTAATCTCTTCATGTAGTGCTATGTTACATAAAACTAAGGAAAGGTTTCATGAATTCAACAATTACTTTACTAAAGTTCTTTGAATATTATTGTTTTGACACCCAACACAGCACTATAGTAGAAATAAGTTATTTTTTATGTGCAATCTATATCAATAATATGAATTGTATGTGAAATCATACGATTTCATGTAATTTCAGCTCATAAATTCTCTTGCACGACCTGCACTGTCCTGAAAAGATAGATTGGTTACTTAAAAGCAATTCTGCTACAAAATTTGAATGCAGTTCCGTGCAAGACCATTAATTGGCTTGTGTTGTATCATGTGCTGAGTTTCAGCATTAAAGAGATCAGGACGTAACAAAAAAGCTGGTCGATAAATGTGGACAGGGAGGATTATCTTCTCGGTGTGATCACGAACGGGCCATCCCGCGCCCAGTGGCAGAAGGTCGATCGTCTCGGCCTCCGCAAGTACTTCGACTGCGTGCTGGTCTCCGGAGACCTGCCGTGGGAGAAACCTGACCACCACATCTTTCTCGAAGCGTGCAAGCTGCTTAACGTCCAACCACGGGCTTGCGTCATGGTTGGAGACAAACTTGAAACTGATATTAAGGTAACATACTTATTCTATGAATGTATTTGATTTCAAAACTCATGAGCCAAAACAATGCCAAAACGGCTCAATGGAATGTTTTTCGAGCGTTTCATTGTTGTAGGATTTTTAATATCCTCGAAGCATCTCAACGGCTGGATAGATTTTGCTGTTTTTTTTTTAATTCTGGATAAGCTTGTGTTTGACCACAATCTCACCATGGTAAGTGATGATGTGGCCGAAGGTGGTAAACACACAAATCCTAGATGGGAACTGGCTCCCAAGTGCAGCTGTCGGAACACACCGATAGGTGCTTGGCGACAGATATTCAATTTGAGGGTGGTAGCCAGCCAGTCGGGTACTACAAAGTACCCTACCACCGTGCTATGTACTCACGATGTTTTCCTTCACCGAAAGCTCAAGCTCATTGTAGGATTCGAACCCACGACCTTCAACGCGGTATCCGACGTCACTACCACTGGGCTATCATCGCCATGATGATGTACTTATGAGGTGTCTTTAGATTCGTCTGATGGTTAAAGCCGTTAAAGCCGTCCAATGGTTAAAGGCTAGGATTTATTTTTATAAAAAAAATGGCGGCAGTGGAATACGAATACTTGAGGTTTCAATGGACCATATTACAGCAATAATCTCCGATTTACAATTACAAATCCTGAAAGTTGTGTAATATATATTTTATTCAATATGCTTAAAGAGCTACCACTGATATAGTAATATTGTTATTTTTTTATCAGGGTGGCAAAGAAGCAGAGCTTTGGGGCACAGTATGGATACCGCTGCAAAAGGACATGGAGTCATCAGATTTGCCAGATTTTACTATTGACAATGTTACCGAACTGCCCGAAGTACTACCAAACTCGCCGAAACTCAAACGCGTTGCGCACACAAATATTTGTTGATTAATTACTGGCTATTCTTATCGTTTTAGTTTATTTGGGCTATAGCATATTAATTAAGGGTGTTGTGGATTATGCCTTATTTTGATTTAGACTTGCTATCGACATTTTTGTTTGAATATTTATCAGTATTCTATCAAAGTACAAAGCTTTATTTACAGTACAAATGTACATAATTTATATTTTGAAATTGACAGCTCCGTTTGTAAGTATGTATAGACAAAATCAATCATACTACATTGAGATTTTATATTAAGTTACCACTAAGGAAACCTTTGTTCCTTTATTGTTTTGCAAACATTTGTTTGTGCTGACTTTATTTTTAATGTTGTTTTTTAACAAGTCTATGTAGGATAGCCACACTATCTTTAAAGGAGGGAAATCTATGAATACTTTGAAAAATTGTGTATTTTTGTACAATATTCTATATTAGGTAAGTAATTTTGGTTGTACCCTGTTAAGGCATCTTATGATGAGACTGTCTCAAATGTGATACTGTTAGTTAATTGTTTCTTATAGCTCGATTTAGTTTATTTATCTATTACTAACATTGGTAGAGTAGCTTTTAGTCATTATGATCATTCGAGTGGGTGCTCATGGTAAAAGATACTGTAGAGGTAAGTACCTCTGTAGTATTTAGTTATCTGCAAGTACATGCAGCAAAAGAAAGTGCTTAGACTGTCCTAATTAATCACAAACACAATAGTGATAGGATGTAAATAGTTGTACATTCAAATTTTAGAGGTTAGATGTGGTTAGACTGTATCATGTTATGCAAATGTTTGTGTTAGATATGCTGATTCACGTTAGAGTAAACAAATAGCTGTGCCAGAAATAATAGTTGTTATTATTATACCATAAATACTGTTCACTTACATAGGCAAGCAGTGTTATCTATGCAGTTATATTTTTATGCATTAAGCCTCTTTTAAGTTTAATTTTTGACGGATAATAAAGATTATTTATATTTCAATATGTTTCTGTTTGATTTGTATACTACCTCACATCACACATAAGCATTTTAATTGGCATTGCTTTTTCAAAAAAGGAATTACATGCAATACACTAATAATGTATAGTAAGCTTGGACGAAATAGTAAGTAACAGAAGTCATGAAGTACGAAGTACGACACAAAAGAGAAGGCGTGTCATCATAAAATTTATTTCGATTGTATTGGTGCTTTAAGATGAACGCACACTTATCCGAGCCGAACACGTAGAACGAAACGAATTATTCAATTCTTTATATGGAATTCACACTTATTCGTCCGATTCGGCGCGGATAATGAGTGTGCGGGTTTCATAGGATTTCATACAAGTAATTCTAAAATTCGATTCTTTGGCTCCTTCGCTTCCTTCGGCTCTGATAAGTGTGCGTTCACCTTTAGAAAGCAATATCCTTTATGTGTACTGAGCAGGTATCAATTGGCACTCTTTATTGAAAAGACGTATTAGATGTGAAACCAGGAATTTAAACAACATCATAATTGATCTACCTATATTCACAAATATATACATACAATAACTAAGCAGTTCTCAACATTTTGGCTTCGCGTTTTTCTTGTAATAGCTTCTTTTGATCTTCTACAATCTTTTTCCTTTCTTCAAGAAACTCCCCATATTCCTGAATAAAAATTAAAGATTTAGATTGAGCCTTACATTTTAAACCTACACATATCTAATCAAGTGAAAAAGGCTTAGCAAGTAAGAAATACTATTCAGGTTCCAATATAAATAAAAGTAAAGTCTTTATATAACAAATATGACATCAACTCAATTTGCCTGAAATCTCTGACCCATAAGGTTACCTACCTTAGGGCTAGGGGAATCCTGTCTGTATGTATGCAAATCGTAGTTAATTTGAAATAAATAATTCTGTAACTTCGGAAGTAAAATTCATGCAAGTAAACTTAAGAATACAACAATTTTTAATTAACTTTAGATCAAATTTCACAGTAAATGTATTAATCAATTAAGGCAAAGATAGCTCAGTGGTAGTGACGTTGCGACTACACTTACACTTGAGAGCCAGTTCCTATCTAAGCTTTGTATGCTTACCAGCTTCACCCACATCATCACTTACCAGGGTGAGATTGCCGTCAAACAAGCTTATCCAAAAGAAAAAAAACAACCAGTTAAGGGGAAGTCAGTCACATTTTACACATATAACAAAAAATAATGATTCACAATTTAACTAGTCATTTAAATTAATTTAATGCACATTACTGGTTTACCTTTGGATCTAGGTTGTTTACAATTTCGATGCCACATGTTCTTGCTGTTGCTATTAACATGGTGCAGATCTCTTTCAATGGCTTCCATTCCAGTGTAGGGTCCTGTGATTTGATCTTAGCTATTTCATATAAATGTTTAAGTGTTATTCTTCCACATGTCTCTCTAACTGAAAAAGAAAATTATGTAAGCAACTTAGTTATTCTGGTATTTTAATTGACACATTGATTTGTTTACCAACAAACTGCATAAATTTTCTTATTTATATAATTAGATCATAACTAGCTGTCCCCTGTGGTTTCACCCATATTCCCGTGGGATCTTATCTTTTCCCAGAACCAGAGATTACCCCTTACAACCTCACAAACTTTACCTCTTTATAATATAGTATATGGGCTGCTCTTTCAATTCTGCAATCTTCTCAGTCAGATACAGGATGAACCAGTCATTCTTGTAAGAGTCCATTATCGTAATCTTGCCAAGGCCTGTTGAGAAACTATTGAAAACATAGTGGAGCCACTGAACATGCTGTGAAATCCACACTGTGATTGCTCAAAACTCACTTTCTTGGCAACATTGTTCCTTCAACTTCTATTAAAAATAAATAAATAAAACTTACCTGGTTCCATTGCTCCACGGCTTACTCCAGCAGCTTGTTTTAGGAAGTATGCTGATGGTGGCTGATGAATAACAAGATGGTAAGAACGATCTGGGTTTACTTTCACTCTAGTCGGTAGTGGTGTACCCGGCTTTATATTAGCCGTACGCTCGTTAAAGTCCTTACAAAAGGCAGCTATGTTGATGTTGCGCTGGAATATAGGACCAAAAAGTAAGGCTTTATTTAGAGCTCCATTGCTTTTTTATTGTCTTGATGTTTACCTGACCGAGCATAGGACCTAAAGGTGGACCAGCAGCAGCCATGCCAGCAGGAATATTCGTTCTGAGCTTAGAAGAGTGGTCAATTTTATCCGCAACTTTTTTCATAGATTTTAATCGTGCTACAGATTTTGACATGGTGATTGATGGATCAACTAAATCACCAGAAGGCTTAATTACTTCCCTCTATGGACTTAGTCAAAGAGGATAAAAACACTACGTTTTAGACTTAGTAAACAATAAGCGATCGATATAATATTTAGAAATATATACGAGATATTTTTCAGCCAACCAGCTGATTCTTTTTTTTTATGGAGAATTAGGCTTGATAAACCTATCTTTAAGTCATTTCTTATTTTGAATAATCTTCTTCTTTATGTTATAGTCACGTTTATTGTCACATTCACTGTAATGTCTAATTCTCGTCCATACAAGTCCGGTCAGGTTCTACCGAAATTGGTGGACGCTTCACTAAAACTTTATGGGGCAAAAATCACGATACACGTTTTCATTTTACTTCACTTGTGCACTTAGATCTTTATTGGACATAACATCATCGATATTGTTCAATAATACTCAAGTCCCGCCAAATAGTCCCTATGCTAACTGGTTGTTCATTCCGTTTTCGGGATGTAGAAAAATATCATAGTCTGGTATAATCTTTAACCAGGGTATAATATTTAATACATGTTGATTTAACACACTCTAAATTCTATGATCACACAAATCAGGTTTAGGCAATTCCGACATTTTTTCGTTCTTAAAATTCCTTTTGCCTGTGAAGTGGCTCCCTCTTGAATTTAGTATATAAGCAAGTCAAGTAAAACCTTTGATTATTAAAGTCTGGCTTAATGCTCTAAGAGTACCTAAAACCTAATATAAATAAACCCTAAATTCTAATAAGAACGTCGATGTTTTTAAGACCAATTTTCAATAGTACGAACCACAGAATTTCGAAACATTCCGAATCCTTTTTAGTAAATCCATACTTCCATACAAATATTATAAATGCGAAAGTGTATCTGTCTGTCTGTCTGTTAGCTCTTCACGCTTAAACCGCCGAACCTATTTAGATGAAATTTGGTATAGGGATAGTTTGAGTCCCGGGAAAAAACAAAGGATAGTTTTATCCCAGAAATCATCCTTTAAGGGGGTGAAAAGGGGGATGGAAGTTTGTATGTAATTTGGTATAGGGATATTTTAAGTCCCGGTAAAGAATATGGGAAATTATCTCAGAAATCCTCAGAAATTATCTCAGTGAAAAGGGGGGTGAAGGTTTGTATGGGGAATCAATAACAGCTGAACTGATTTATGACTGTCTGTCTGGAGATTTATGAAAAAACCGGCCAAGTTCGAGTTGAACTCGCGTGGACAGGGTTCCGTACAATGCCAAAGTCAGTGAACGTATTATATTGAGTTTACCACTTTATTTTCAATTGATAGAATTCTCATAGGTTATCCTGTAATCTACAGCAATGAACTATATTTTGAATTTTTTTCAAAATTTTAGGCTTGGTAGTTTCGGAGATCAGGCTGTGATGAATCCTATTCTATCAAAACTATTTATTTTACAATAATAACAAAAATATATTTAAGGTTCTAAGAACACGAGCCCTTTCATTTGCTATATGACACAGTAAGGTTTGCAAAACATTTTTTAAAATTTCTTAAGTAATTTGTCTCCCGAAAATTACCCTTATTTAAAAAAAAAAACTTATTTACTTTGCACATCCGTGTTTGGGTCATAGAATTACACAATCCTACCAAATTTCACCTGATTTGGTGCATTAGATTCGGAGCAAATGTCTGTGACTTGTCCGGACAGACAGACGCACGAGTGGTTCTATAAAGGTCCGTTTTTTTTACGGAACCCTAAAAAGCTGATTGGATAAAAAATAAGCTACGCAAATTACTAATTCCACGCAGACGGAGTCGCGGGCAAAAGCTAGTTCTCAATAATTCTTATACTTACACTGGCAGCACTAGCACTGTCTGTCTGTCACTGCTTGACGCTTGTAAAGTATTGGTAAAGTACCTACCTACCTAATGTCATTTATTCACATTTTATCGTAGTCCAAAATTTTTCTCTTTTGTGACTTCTGAAAATAATTCTAATTATTCACGGTTTTCATGATTATTTTCTAATCTAATTGGAATAATCTTTATAATTTTTATATGATTTTGTACACGCCGTTGTACGTGTTCAGTGTAAAGAAATGTGCGGGCATTTTGTAAATAGTTATTACTGATTGACAATATGTGGTCCTTTTTTTCACGAGACCCTACAAAGGATTTTCCTTACGAAGTAGGGGATCCTGTGCAAGGCTTAGAAGATCGAAGTGTGTGGTCGCTGCACAAAGGAAAAAAGAGAGGGACTCAGGATGAAGTGTCTATATTCTTGTTTGATGTGCAGAAGAATTCAGAGACATTGTTCGATATAGCTAAGGCCTCCCTCAAGAAATTAAAGACTATGAGACATCCTAGCCTTTTACATTATTTAGATAGTTGTGAAACTGAGAAATTTTTGTATATAGCTACAGAATATGTGGAGCCTTTAGCCTCACATATAGAGGATATGAAACTTGACGGATTACAGAAGGAGCTGTTCCTTGCATGGGGTATATTCCAAATTACTGTGAGTATTATATTGAAGTGATGATCATCATTCATCATAACTATGACTCATGCTTTGATATATATTCATAACTGAAACAGTTGATAAAATAACAACATGTAATTTTTTATAGACTGCTATATTCTATAGAATACAAAGTTAATGATTTAAATGAAATTTCCTTTCCAGAAGATTTCCAAATGTTGAATTTTATTTGTTAAAATTGTTTATGTATTGTCCTTCCTACATAGTATAGTGATATTGCTATATTGTTACAAAATAGAATTAGTTCAATAATTAATGTTTTTGCGCAAGATCATTAAATAGCAACCAATTTGAAGATTACTCAACCTTACCTCATACAAAATATGAATACAAAAGTTTCATAGACATTAAGTAAAAGTCTTTGTTAGGGTCTAGTATACAGTTGTGTGAATAGAGGTGGTAGATAATGAATCAATTTGTTGGCAGAAATCGGAGTAGGCACTTGAGACTTAAAATCTTCAAAAAACAATTATAATACTAATGTATGGATAGGCCTATGCAGCAGTGCATAATATGTACACAGGCTGAATGTAATGGCTAATGGCTATATATGTATAAATGAATTCAATGAAACTTTAAAATATTCCCTTTATTACAGAGAGCATTATCATTTTTGAATAATGATGGAAATATGAGACACAACAATGTATGTCTCTATTCTGTGTTTGTCACTCTTGCGGGGGAATGGAAACTTGGTGGCTTTGAGTTCCTTACATCTCAAGGGCAGGACACAAGCAACCCTATTCCTATTAAAATATTACCAGCTCTTGAAATATATGATCCACCAGAGAAAAAAGATCCTAGCAAACTGAAAACTGTCACTAAATGGTAAGTTTTCAAAAGCCAGGAGATGTATGTTTTCTGAGAATTTAGTGTGAATCTTTACTAACATTTTATAATCTATCTTTTTTTCCTTAGAATAACTTAGGTGTTACTTAATAAATTAGGTGAAAAACAATAATAAACACAGTATCAATAGTTCAACAGACATGTGGGGCCTAGGCTGCCTCATATGGGAGGCCTTCAACGGTCAGCTCAAGAACCAACCTGCACTAAAGACAGTGGACCTAATACCTAAGCAACTGTGTACCCTCTACTGTGAATTAGTTAGTGCCAATCCTGCATCTCGACCAAATCCTGCTGATATTATCACAAGGTGTGTATTATTTAGCTAATATATGCCTACTTATACATTTCAATATAATCAATTAATCTAGGGTTCTTTTGGAATTTGATAAAAACTCAGTGATCGAATTCTACAATGAGAATGAGCTTTCGGTGAAGAAAAACATTGTGAGGACACCACATCATGTTAGTAGGGTATTGTGTAGTAACTGACTGGCTGGCACTGTTGGTGTGTTCTGGTTATTGCACTATAGAGCCAGTTTGCCTTTAAGGCATTGTAATAAGGTGGACAATACATTGGCAATCCTCCTAGTATTGCGAATGTCTTTAGGCGACGGTAGTCACTTACCGTCAGGTGACCCGCCTGGCTCATTGTCACTAGTGGTATAAAAGAAACAAAGTTCTAATACTCAATTTTACATTTTACAGATGTAGAAAAATGGGTGGTTACTTTAAAAATGATCTGATAGACACCATGTTATTCTTAGAAGAGATGCAAATCAAGGACAAAGTGGAGAAGGGGAAGTTCTTCTCCACACTCAGTTCATACTTAGATAATTTCCCCGAGATAGTATGTGTACATAAGATTCTGCCACAATTGATGACAGCTTTCCATTATGGTGATGCTGGATCTGCTGTCTTAGCACCTATGTTTAAGGTGAGTTGAGATTAATTGTTCAAACATTTTAGACAACTATTACTATATAAGACCAACTTTGATCTGAAAAACTATGTGAAATGTTTTTGTAATAGAGATTATAATATAAAAAAATATATAATTTAAAATAGCTTAATCAAAAATTGGTCACACAGTATAGTTAGTGCCATCCACAAAGACGCGTCGATATATGTATATGTTGATAAGGGTTACTACAACACTAGCGAAACTATGCATACTTGCACTATAAGTAAGGGATGGAAATATCTATAAAAGGACAGACTAAGAAGTAGTACCACCATAGTAAAAGTCCTTCAGCATAACTACCTCAATAAATGATGATGATATGAATCCACCCTGAATGTCTATTTTAATAATTATACTAGAAAAATAAGCAATATAATATCATTGTTGTATTTTAGTTGGGCAAGTTATTAGATGACGCTGACTACCAGAAGCAGATAGTGCCGTGTGTCGTGAAACTGTTCGCATCCAACGACCGCACGACGCGTTCTCGGCTGCTACAGCAACTAGACCAGTTCATTGTGCACCTGCAAAATGCCACTGTAAGTTTTTTTTTGTTGTTTTTGTATACCTAATAAAAACAACAACTAGTTTTTGATAATGAGTCTTAATACATATAATTTTTCTGTACGTGTGTTTGTCACCTAACTAAACGGCTGGACCGATTTGGATGAAATTTTGTGTGTATATTTAATCAGGTTGCTCAATGGTTTGTAAACTCAATTGGACCTGGTAGGTGGCTGGAATAAGGTTGTTAAGTTTTGTTTTAATTTCAGGGCAGGATGACGTCTGCTGGGCCCACTAGTTTTATATAATTTCTTATGTGTTAAAAATTAGAATTTTGACTGCCTCGCTTATTGTTTGTTATAAAGCAAGTATGTATTCATTGTCAATCTGGCTCAGCCGACATAAATTTAACAAAAATATTTCAGGTAAATGACCAAATCTTTCCGCAAGTCATTCACGGCTTCTTGGACACCAATCCTATAATACGGGAACAGACCGTCAAATCGATAGTGCACCTCGCTTCAAAACTTAACTATAATAACCTGAATGTGGATGTGTTGAAGCACTTTGCGAGGCTGCAGTCTAAAGATGACCAGGGTGGTATACGGTAAGTGCCAAGACTTTCTAGACAATATCAAAATACATATTATTTTAGATTCATTTAAAAAAATATACTTTTGCCTGCGAGCTCCCGTGGAATTCGATTATAGTGGTATCGTGCCATTTACCCCATTTCACTCATTTATAAAAGCATATCCTTTCATCAAATTATCATTCAAATTCATCAGATTCAATTGATAAAATGTGTTTAATATTGAAAAACAAGATTCATTGGATACCTAATATATTTTATTTTTAACCGACTTCATTACGTAAGTATTTGTGCTATAGTATAATTATTTGAACTCTACAGACAAATTGTAATTGACCCAAATCTTTACTACGCAATCATCATTTGACATACTTTTAAATGCAGTGAACTTATACAAGCTAAATCGTAAGTGGTATCAATTTATAGTTTCACTTGCTGCCCCGCGATGTTTCACTCGTTTCCAGGATAAAAGTATCCTATATTACAGGTCTATGGTCTACGTACTTGTACCAAAATTAATGGAAATCCGATTAACCAACTTAAAAAAAACGGAGGTCGAACAATTTCAGTTTTTAGGGTTCCGTACCCAAAGGGTAAAAACGGAACCCTATTACTAAGACTTCGCTGTCTGTCCGTCCGTCCGACTGTCTGTCACCAGGCTGTATCTCAAGAACCGCGATAGCTAGAATGTTGAAACAAATACTAAAAATAAAATAAATATGTAAGGGGGGCTCCGATACAACAAACGCGATTTTTTTGCCTATTTTTGTTCGATATCAATAAATGTAGGCACTTGAAATATTCACAAAATACTTAATTGTATATTTACTTTAATAACAAATGTGTGTACCTACTGTTGTTTACCTAGTCAATGGTACGCGTCGTGCGCGAGTCCGACTCGCACTTGTTCTACTTTTATAAATTTGGGCCTTTTGGAGTTAATGTTTGATTACGTCTTTTACGTACATCTAAGTCAAAACCATTTATTCAGTTCAGGCCCTAGGAGGGCACTTATGAAGGTCGAGCTACAGAAATTACCACCGGTTCGGAAGTCGGCTTTCCACTGAGAAGAACCGATAAGAAACTCAGCAAGGTTACATTTATATAAATATTTTTGAACCATCTGACTACATTGGCTTTTTTTATTAACATACTAAATCTATATGAAAAAACCGACAACCTCTCTCATGCCCTTTTTTTATTTAAATCATTAGGACTAACACAACAGTGTGCCTGGGTAAGATTGCTGCGCACCTACACCCACAAATCCGGCAGAAGGTGCTAGTATCAGCATTCGTACGAGCGACGCGAGATGCCTTCCCGCCCGCAAGGCAAGCTGGGGTGTTAGCATTAGCTGCAACGCAACAGTACTTCTTGTTAGCTGAAGTCGCCAATAGGGTGTTGCCAGCTTTATGTCCACTTACTGCTGATCCAGAGAAACAGGTATATTAAGGTTTCAAAATAGTTTTTCTTAAATATTTATTTATGTACTTTAAACTAAACTCATATGTTTTTTATAGGTTCGTGATGCAGCATTTAGGACTATAAAAGGATTCCTCGGCAAACTAGAAAAGGTATCAGAAGACCCGAGCTTAAAAGAAGGGATGGGTAAGGACTAAAACTACTTGTTCACGTTCATCAATAAATCGATAATTTAAGTATCTAGTATATGTAGTACCTATATCACTTATCTTGATTCCATAGTACAAGCTCTACTTAGTTTGGGATCAAATGGCTGTGTCTGAAGAATGCCCCAGGACAGGAATCAAGAATTTGTTTAATTTGGGGTCAATTTTTAAAATTGGTTGACGATTAAAGGTCGTCAAATCACGTGAGGTTTTAAGGCAACTTTTTTTCAGGCTTTATTACCAATAAATGTGTGAGTCGGTTATTTTTCAACATTTTATTGCAGAGGCGGACGTACATACGGCAACACCGTCGCTTAGCAACGCGGCTGCGACGTGGGCTGGCTGGGCCGTCACCGCTGTCACCGCCAAGTTTTACCGCTCGCACTCGGACACCGCGCGAGTGCAGCATTCTACCAAGTCTGTGCTCTCTAAACCTGGCTCGTTAGGTCAGTGGATTATCGACTTTATGTCTTGTTATGTATAAGAAAATGAAGGTAGATAAAAAAGATGATGCAAGATGGCAGTCTGGAAATTGCAGTCCTAATGTGAGTTATAACATGTGGGAAGACATATCCAGTAATACACGGACCAAACAAGATTGGTCGAGACCCACAAACATGCAACATAGTCTTAAACTTAAATTCAGTTTCAAGGCAGCATGCTGTCATAAATATCCTAAACAAAACAGAATTTATGCTCATGGATTTGGATTCAGCAAATAAAACCAAATTACAGAATAAAACATTACAAGCATACATACCGCAACCACTTAAAAATGACGACACTTTAGTTCATTACGATGTTAATAGGAAACTCATATTATCTTGTGACGCTTCTCAATACGGTCTAGGAGCAGTGTTAGAACATGAGATGGATGACGGAAGCATCAGACCAATTATGTTTGCTTCAAGGACGATGGATGTCCATGAGAGAAATTATGCACAAACTGACAAGGAAGCCGCTGCCATTATCTTTGGATTAAAAAAGTTCCACCAATTTATTAGTGGTAGAAAAGTTATTATACGTACGGACCATAAACCTTTACTGGGTATTTTTAATTTGAAGAAATCAATCCCAAATATGATTTCTCCTAGGATGTTAAGATGGGCCCTGTTATTAAATTCATATGACTATCAAATCGAATATGTGGAAGGAAAGAAATTAGGTAATGCAGATGCTTTAAGTAGATGGCCCACACAAGAAAAAGAGAATAGGGAAGAAGCTGAGGAGTTATTAGGTGTTTTGCTAATAGAGGAGACACCAACAGATTTAGAAATTTCTGCTAGAGAAGTGGCGAAATACACAAAAAAAGATAAAGGTCTTAGCAAAATTTTATACTGGATAAGAAATGGTTGGCCTGCAAGAGTTGAAACTGAGTATACTATGTATGAAAAGAAAAGAGATGAATTGTCAATTTATAAAGAATGCATATTATGGGGAAATAGAGTTGTGATACCTGAAAAACTCAGACCTTATGTTCTAGAGGAGCTACATAGGAATCATGATGGTATAGTAATAAGTAAATCTATGGCGAGAAGTTATTTTTGGTGGCCAGCAATGGACAAAGATATTGAAAGAATGGTAGGACAATGTACAATTTGCTTAGAAAATCGACATATGCCACCTAAAAATACTCATCATTGGATAAGACCAGAAAAGGCATGGTCAAGACTTCATATAGATTATGCAGGTCCATTCCAAAATAGAATGTTTTTGATTTTAATAGATGCATTTTCAAAGTGGCCTGAGGTAAAGATTATGCCAGATCTTAGTAGTGCTTCACTGATTAAAACATTGAGGGAAATATTTGCAGAACAGGGTTTACCAGATACAGTTGTAAGTGACAACGGTCGGAGTTTTACATCTACAGAATTTTCGAGTTACTTAAAGAAAAATGGGATCAGACAAATCTTAGTTCCACCTTACCATCCAGCGTCTAATGGACAGGCCGAACGAACGGTACAAACTATTAAAAATAAGTTAAGAAAATTTAAATCAGAACCATGGCATGAAAAGTTACCAAAAATCCTGTACGCGATAAGATCGACACCAAACTGTGTTAATGAGAAAACACCTGCAGAACTATTGAATAACAGGAAATTTAGAACAACATTTGATAGATTAAATCCATTATCTGGTATAAGTCAAGAGAAGAATGAAGTACAAGAATACAATGACAAAGTGAAAACAAGAGAATTCAATGAAAGTGAAATAGTCTATGTTAGGAATTATGGAGGTCAGACACGGTGGATACAAGGAGTAATAGAAAAAAGATTGGGTGTAACTCGATATTTGATCAGATGTAATGAAAAATTAGTAACCAGACATACAAATCAAATAATAAGATGTGGTTCTATGCCTGAAAGGAAAGAAGATAATATATTGGAACCATGTAATGAAGGAGATGATAGTGACAGTGAGCAAGATAATGAGCCAGTGGTAGTACCACCACAAGATCAATGGGCAGACATTATAGGAATATCAAAAAACCAAGAAATTACAGTACATGGTAGTCCAAATAAGAGTGTAACTCAAAGAAGTAAAAGACAATTATCTGTATCGCCACAATCTACACCACAATCCAAACGAACAGCTAGGGATGATAGTTTATCAGAGATGTCAGAAGAAGATCTCGATAACTAAAAAAAAAAAAAAAAAAAAAAAAAAAATTATATTAAATATAGGTAGGTAATAAGTATATAAGTGAAGTGAATGGCCAAAAAACAAAAATGTGGAGTGTTATCTCGTGGGGAAGATATGTTATGTATAAGAAAATGAAGGTAGATAAAAAAGATGATGCAAGATGGCAGTCTGGAAATTGCAGTCCTAATGTGAGTTATAACATGTCTATTACTTTATGGCAATTTTTTTGTGAGAATAAGTAACATCGAAAATACTCGTTAGCGCACATAACGGAAAACATAATCTATCGCTGACTGAAAACAATTGTACAACCAATGAAATACAAACCTAGTTGGATAACGTATAGATTTGAACTGGAACAGATTTTGTTATACAGTATCGTTTATAACATTTGTTTAGGATCAGATGGCAGTGTGTAAAAAATGCCTCAGGATATTTAATTATTTAGGTGTAACATCAGTCTTTCCTCTCGCTTTCCTGCAATCTGTGGGAGTGATTTTGTGAAAAGGAAC
Organism: Ochropacha duplaris; assembly: GCA_951361185.1. NCBI lineage: Eukaryota > Metazoa > Arthropoda > Insecta > Lepidoptera > Drepanidae > Ochropacha > Ochropacha duplaris. The sequence continues at coordinate 5,177,571 of OX592707.1, read as the reverse complement.
AGAAGTGTGTAGCAAGAAGCCACCTGGTAGCATTGGTTGTCAGATAGGTGCATGTCCTCTATTGTAGTTCAGGCAAAGGGTTTTAGCCCATACAGCCTCAAATTCAATGAGGTTGGTACATGTATGTAGTTATGTACTAAGGTGAGATGTCAGTTGTCATAATGTGACTACTGAAATGAAAATGCTGAAAAATTTGCTATAATAGCGAAATTACTTCCAGGGTTCTTACACCGACGACGCGATATTCTTTACACTATATTATATTACGTTATAATATTATTGAATGTTTGCAGAGCAACCGTCGTCGAGCAGTATGTCAACGACGACGTCGTCCGTGACATCGATGACGTCACTCGAGCATAGCGAGTCCGCCTCCGACTACGATCCTGATCATTGGGACATGGCGGCTTGGGGCGAGATCGATTCCAGTGCAGGTATACGTTTTTCAATGTTCTATAGCCAAATGACAATAACGAACACTACATAATCCTGAAGACTACAGGGGTTGCATATAAGTGTTTTAGTGCCTAATTATGGGCTGTTTCGCTCTTTATCCAAATTCGTGTAAATATTTATTTATTTAAAAAAAATTACACGAAACAGACACTAAAACATCTTGAAGACTACAGTGAATCACATTTCTATAAGTCAGTGATTGAACACAGACTTATAAAAAAGGGGCGGGGCAGTCTTTGGGGATTGCCGATAGAAGTGAAATCTAATGGGAAGCGTTCGGTGACGATGACGCGAGTTCCATGATTTTTGTACACCCAAAAAGTGCTCAACACGACTAAAGAAGTTTTCACTTCAAAAACTTTATTTAAAGCGACAGTTTCTTTTACAAAATAATTATTGAGAATGAACAATATTTTCTTAAATCTATTAGTTTATATATGTCACCGTAAAATTGTAAATACCGTTAGATTATAATCAATCTCGCGAGATTGTGAACTGTCGAAAGATTGTGAACCGTAACATACTGCTTAAAAATTATTTGCGCATAAGTGATTTTATGAGTGTAGTTTGTAGTATTACGAATGTTTGTGAAATGAAATGAAATGATTTTATTTGTCTGAAACATGGTTTAAAATAGGTAGAGTACAATAATTATGGTGCAGCATGTTTCACCAATTACTGGCATACAAAATATTTGTTTAATCTAATATATAAAATTCTCGTGTCACAGTTTTCGTTGCCATACTCCTCCGAAACGGCTTAACCGATTTTGATGAAATTTTTTGTGCTTATCCGGTATCTATGAGAATCGGCCAACATCTATTTTTCATCCCCCTAAATGTTAGGGGTAGTCCACCCCTAATTTTTTTTTTTATTTTTGAGACAAAATTTCTAATTTCTATTTTTTTATGATACAACATACAAAAATACATACAATCCCCAATTTTCACCCTTCTACGATCAACCCTTATTTTTTAATAGCCATTTTAGTAATTTCAGTAATCGGTCAAGCCATTTCGGAGGAGTATGGTAACAGGACCGATTTGGATGAAATTTTGTGTGTGTATTTCAATGGGTTCCTCGATGATTTGAAAACAAAATTGGACCCGGTAGATGGCGCTGGAATCGGGTTCTAAGTTTTGTTTTAATTTTAGGGCAGGACAACGTCTGCCGGGTCCACTAGTTTTAATTATATTATTTTATATAAGTAATTTACAACACTGAATAAAAACAAAATTACAATTTAAATACATTAGTGTTAAAACAATTAATAAAAGCTGGATAAAATTAAATTATATGTCAATATTTGAAATAAAAAAATTCCTCCATGCTATAAAAACAATTTTCCATTAACCAGTCAAATAATTTGATTTTAAATCAATTAATTCTTAATTCTCTAATACATTTTGGGATATTATTAAAACATTTTATCGCCATTACACTACAATTTTTTTGGTATAAGGCACTTTTGCTACTGATCATTCCCAATCTGCTTGGGTCTCTCTTGGCGTATAACTTATTTTTTTCTAATGTTTCAAACATTTCTGGATGTTCCTTAACAAATATACCCATTTGCATGATATAAAGATTGGTAATTGTCAACAGTCTGAATCTCTTTAAGAGTGGACGGCATGATTCCAACGGACTGACACCACATATTGCCCTTATACATTTTTTTTGGACTAGAAATACTTTATTGATGTCTGTTGAGTTGCCCCACAACAATAGACCATATCGTAGGACAGAGGCAACATATCCATGATAGGCTGTTAATGCTGCCTTTACGCTAACAACACGTTTAAGCTTTTTAAGGGCAAATACAAATCTGTTAAGTTTTTTACAAACCATATCCACATGACACTTCCAATTACTATGCTCATCGATCATTAAACCTAGAAATTTGTATACGTTAGTGGCCTCTATTGGTTGCTCATTACATTTAATATTGTACAAAACTTTGTTATTGTTGTAATTCCTAAAACTCATATATCTTGATATATTTGCACACAGTTTATTATGTTCAAGCCAATTATGAACTGAATCTGCTGCCGTGTTCATTAATGATTCGTGATCACATCCGGGGATTTTGTTCTCATGCGTAATCACCAACGATACATCGTCCGCAAATAGTACACACGGATGTTCCACTGCGGAGGGCAGATCATTAATATACAGGAGGAACAATATAGGGCCAAGAATGCTTCCTTGAGGTACGCCAGAATTGTTTGCTTTGTATTTTGACGTGTTGTGTTGTGTGTCTAGGGACCGGTACCGGTGCGAGCGGCAAGTCTCCGACGAGCAGCGGCGGCAGTGCGCACGCGCCGCCCACCCTCGCCGCGCTCTGCGAAGACGAGTGGGACAACGACGAGTGGGGCACGCTACAGGAGAACCCGGTACTTATCTACACTACATACACAATACACATTACACACACATGCATGCACTTCCTAATCTTACTAATAATATTATAAATGTGAAAGTTTGGATGTTTGCTACTCATTTACGCCAGAACGGCTGAAGGGATCCTGGATGAAATTTGGCATACCGATAGATTATAGTCTGGAATAGCACATAGGCTACTTTTTATCCCGGGAAAAGATAAGATCCCACGGGAACGCGGGTGAAACCGCGCGGAACAGCTAGTAAGAATTATAAATGTGAAAGTTTGTGAGTTTGGATGTTTGTTGTTCAATCACGCAAAAACAGCTGAATGGATTTTGATGAAACTTGACACAAAGGTAGATCATACCCTGGAATAAAATATAGGATACTTTTTATCGCCATATCCCTCTGGAACGCGGGTGAAAACGCGGGGCGGAAAACTGGTGTAATAATTATTTATTTCATTAAGTCTCAGTGAAGGACAGTTTATTACTCGCAAACTGTAAATGTTCATAGGGATGATTGATGCCTATATTCAAGAAAATATACCTAACACTAATTAGCATATAAAACATCTAAAAATTCTAGAAAATTGCGAACACGTAAAATTCCTCTCCTTTAACGACAAAGAGTTGGTCTTCTGATGGTGTATATTTATGACGTCACAAGTATGTATTTCATACAAAACTCCATATAAACTATCGTTTTGACATTTAATAAAAAGAAGCTGATTTGATATGTCAGTCACCATCCCTATTTACAAATTATGCTATTTCAGACTTAATCACGAAGAACTTTGACTTACAAATTATAGCTTGTTCAACGTTTAAACCTAAAATATAACGAATAAATTGTAATAACAACAACAGACAGCAGAAGCGGAGTTAGCCAGTCCATCAGAGACGTGGAACAGTTGTCAATGGACGGAGGGTATGAACGCGAACGTGACGTACGTCCGCGGGGTGGCGAGCACCGCGGCGCGCGTCGACCACCGCCCCGCGCCGCACCAGAACAGTAACGACTCCCTCGGTGGCTGGGAGGACGGCGAGTTCGAACCCATCGAGGAAAACATTGATGGTATTTCACTTTTTTTATAACATCACCCAATGGTAGAATATTATTCAAAATGGTGGTACTGACGTCGGATACCGCGGCGAAGGTCGTTGATTCAAATTCTACAATGCGCATTACCTTTTTGTGAAGGAAAACATCGTGAGGAAACTATAGCACGGTGGTAGGGTGCTTTACTGTACTCGACTGGCTGGCTAACACCCTCAAGTTGAAAATCTGCCGCCAAGCGCCTGTTGGTGTGTTCCGGCAGTTGCACTTGAGAATCCGTTGCGTTTAAGGCATTGTAATAAGGTGTACAACACATTCGCACGGTACGGTAGTCACTTACCATCAGGTGACCTGCCTGCCTGGTTGTCACTTGTGATATAAAAAAACGGTTTGGCCCGGCGACTCAATATTATATCAACAGCTAATCATTTATCGATCATCATATCTCTCTCTCGACTTTACTGTCGGCATTTCATGAATTCTATCTTTCCACTGACAACTCAAATGATATATTAGAAATTACAACAAGAATCCACAGTGCAAATATAATTACTACATATACCTAAAAAATTATATACCTTTAACAGAGAATAACGCATCAAAAATGGATGAAATGCGAAGAAAACGCGAAGAGAGGAAGCTACAAAGACAGCGGGAAATGGAGGCTCGGCGATCCGCTCGAGGTCAAGGACCCATGAAACTGGGAACCAAACTCACTACCGCGCCGCCTCCGTTCTAGTGCACTGCACATACATATACTAAATGAATCCATTGTCGAATAAGTGCGAGACGTGCACTATTCTCGAAGTGTTCCGAACTTAATTTGAACTACCCTCCATTTCTTTAATATTCATATCTTGTGAAAGTTACTAAATCGAAATAATTAACATTTTACTAAATCCTCAATAACAACTAATCGAGGAAACAAGTGGAATAACAACTGTATTTATAATTGACAAGTATTTTTATATGTATACATTAAAGAAATGTAGTGTTGACATAATATAAATTAATATCGTGTGTACAGAGCTCAATATGTCAAAAGATATGAAAAGCTTAAAACGTCGATAAATTAACCTTATTACGTAAGCACAACAGTTAGTCTCAATTAAATAGACTATTTTTTTCAACAATGACCCTTACGCGCTTATTAAGAATTAAAATAAATCCTTTAAATATCTTATGAATCCAAGCTGATTGAAAATATATAAATAGACAAGTTTGTTTATTTTAGCACTACATTACTATAAATAAATAATTCAGATAAAATATTATTATTTACATAAAATCTTTGATTATAGGCAATATAAATAAAATTTGTATAATTATCTGATAGAGAGCAACTGTTTGGTCGAGAAGCTAATAAAAAAGATAATCTTTTGTATATTTGAAAGGCTATTAATATTCTATGTATTTATTAGTATCCCAGCTAGTGTATAATGACAAACCATTCCCATGTTTATTTTTCGTTCTCCCAAAATACGCGTTGATTAACGAATTGAAATTGCATTCCAAAATATTTTAGCGTTAACTTCGACATTGAACTGTTAGACAAACTATCGACATTAGGGAACAAGTATTGTAAATTGTAATGCACCAAATATATAGCGCTCAAGTGAGACTAGACGCCATTAAGGCACATAATTTTAATAATATGATTGTTGTCTCGTCGCTTCAGTCACTTTTCTGTGGAAATTATATCAAAATCAATGGCCATGTTTTCCTCTAGCTTGCTACACGTATGATAATCAAATTATATGTACAGATTAAATAATTTTTGCTTTATTAACTAATGCATAGGACTGTGTGCAAACGGCAAATGAGGGTGTCAATTTGTTAAGTGTTTGTATGATGACTGTATGTAACTGTTAAGTCGGGGCTTGAAATTGTTACATTACAAACTTCATCTATGTAAAAGACCATATTTTATAAATTTGCTAAATGCATTAAACAGTTTCAAGTAGGTGGCGAATCTGACCTTTATCAGCAGCTAGAATGAGTAATGTAGGTCAAATAATGTATATGTTGTATAATATGAAATGCTAGACTGAATCAGTCTATGAAATTGTAACTGTATTACATATTCTTATGCAATCTTCACATACAGAATATTAATTTAATCCTCGCTCGCAGATGGAACGAGATTGAGATACTTTTAACATAAAAACTCAACAAAAACCTGAGTGAGTACTTTTGGGATCTTTGTAGTTATTTTCATTCATCCAAGAAGATAAATTGGGAAGCTTACGAGTCATGCGAACTATAGTAGCGAAAAAATTAGGTTTTTTTTTCATGGCAACTCCTATTAAAATGATACCTATCCAAGATCGCATTTTATTGTACATTTTATTACTTCTAATATCGAAAATAATGTTGATTGAGGAAAAAATATTTCTAAATAAACATATTACTTACTGTTTGTATGGATAGTGTCCACTGTATACAGCCGAAAATATTATCTTATTTATATGAATCGATTAATATTATATTATAAATTGGATTTGTGTGTTTATCTTATTCTCCGCTAAAATTTACACTTCTGTAAATAAAATTATGAAAAATATGTTTGGTTTGATTTACGTATTTATTTTTTATATGCCCCACACGTTCATCTGATAAAAAACTATGCTGAGCTCGAATATAGAAACCAGACAGCTGATATAGCATGCTAATAGAAATTAAACCTAGACTATGTTGTTTATTAGATTTAATAAAGCCATATTTGGATGAAATAATACCTACTCCCTATTAAAATGGGTCAAAATTCGAAGAATAAAGGTAAATCGCCTAGCTAAAAACTAACTAAAAAATATCCTTTCTGACAATTTTTGAGAATTTCATTAATTTTATTGCAATGTAAACAAGAAACCTATTAGGCACTACGTTTTATACCACGAAATAAAACGATTATTACTAGAGCTGAAATAATTTTAATAAGCCAAAAGAATTATAGGTAATGTTAGCTACAAATAAATTACAAAAATCATGTAATATTAAGTACTTACATTGTGTTATACACAGAACATTATCATTAAAACTACATCAACATATAAAAAATACAAAAGAGATAGTAAGGAATTAATATATTATTAGGTATTCTGTTTGTTAGTATGAATGTAGCAAAATTACAATGGACAGTAAGTCGAACAGTACTCTGGGCAACTATCGTTACTTCATGATTGTAACTTGATTTTTAGTTGGTTAATTAAGTTATGAAAACAATTAAAGTTTATAAAAAATTAACAGAACTTAGCATTCTTATAATTATTATGTGCCGGGGCACCGAAAATCAATTGATCACCCCAACAAACCAGGAATCGACATTCAAGATCGAGTTCCAATTTTGTTGGATAGAAGAATTGACCCTGCAAACCGTAACCACATAAACAACCAAGCAGTATCCACACAAAATATCAAGTAAATGTTAGTTTTGAAGCATCACTAACAACCGACGAAGTATTAAATTTTATCAGACTTAGGCCCACCTGCTCCAAAAGTTGGGTGAAATTTACATAAAAAATATTTACGCAACAGACTCGAATGGACTTTGTCCATTTTACGATAATAACATCATAGATTTTGTCCTGGGAAAATGAGAACACCCATAGACGTCTTTTTTTTACTAAATTTCCGTCTGAACTGTTTTGTTTTCTAAATAACATTTTTAGTCGATCATTTGGTGTATGAAAGAAACCATTCAAAATATTTCGTGACATTTTGACATTGAAAGCGAAGTCGAATCCGTAATTTTAGTTATCTTTTGCGCGTCTCATTCTTGTTATAAATTAAAACATCATGGAAAACAAACTACGTTTACGTGACTTTTAATTTCACTAATAATGTAACCTCAATAAAAATTTACATTTAATATTCCGATATTAGAGATTTAATATTATTCTTGACAATAATATAACCCATTGTTAGCAACTCGAAAGTTCTTAAAATAACCAGGAATGGCAAGAGGGCCTAAATTAATAATTTTCAGATACTATTTACGCATGCATGCATCCAGCAGCCTTGCGACTGGTAAGTAAAAGTAGGTACATTTATGTATGATGTCAGCATTGCATTGAATTTTCCAAGTAGCATACATTTCATAATATACAGTGCTGTATTGAATTTAGCTATACACGAAGATGTTTTATTGTGGTGAATGGTGAGATGGCGCGACGTGAAGCACTCGTTTGCTGTGAAGACTGCTCGGCTGATTATGATTACTTACAGTTTAGAGCGCAGGTCGGTCGTCCCAGCGGCTAATTGTCAAGACGGATCATCGAACCTGCAATCATTATTACGTACGAAAACTGCGCATATGCCTTGAGAAAATTGTAATAATTTTTGTTTGTTTTTGCTCGTACAGTTTTCCTATACTTAATTGACGATGGATGGATGTTAGGTAAATTAAGTGATTCTTGTTAGTCTAGGCGGCCACCGTGTATTCGTGTACCCGCATCGATTTAAAGAAAATTTAACATAAGTACAACAATAACAGGTATGAACAAGACTAACTTCGCCAGTGATAATATTATTGACTTAAAATTTTGTCAATTAATTTGAGCGAGTAAATATTTTATGTATACAATAAATATTGTAAAAAATTATGTGTATAAAACTTATATACACTTTTTAAAAGTAAAATATTTAAATTGAGGATTGGCCGACTTTTCGTATAGGTATCTACAAATTATTTAACTTTAAACATTTTTTATCGATGTGGGTCCACATTTACATGGTAGCCACTCGGACTATGTAGACTAAATCAGACGTATTATTATTATATAACACAGTGTTATATTACTAAATTATTTTGAACTATGTTTTATATTAGTAACTATAAATCAAATATCACATACATAGGTTTTAATAATATCAGATATTCATTTACTCTTATCAATTAGACAATAAAATATAATTTAATTATATTTTATTAAATAAAAAATTTTATCTTAATAAGTAATACACATTTTAATATTCTCATGTAGGTATGTATAAGATGACGTTTATTCAGATACAAACCTCATGTTCATAGCATTAGAGTTCCCTGGTTCAAGCTTGTATCCCAGAGTTTCATAGAACTTGATCAACTTATCCTTGCAATCTAAGGACATTTTGTAACACCCCAGCTCTTGAGCGAGTAGTGACACTGTCACTACTATTCTGTAATAATATATTCATTATTAATATGTTACATCATAATTATTTATACAATACTAGTTTTCCGCCCCGTGGTTTCACCCGCGTTCCCGAGGGATCTTATCTTTTCCCAGGATAAAAAGTAACCTATGTGTATCTACCCGTGTGCCAAGTTACATCAAAATCCGTTCATCCGTTTACGTGATTGAGCAACAAACATACAAACTTTCACATTTATAATATTAGTAGGGTGTCAAACTTGTATGAAAAATAATAACTAAAATACTTACAGTTTACCCAACTGTTTTCCCCTGTAGGTGTCATTTACTACAACGTCCTCTAAACGTCCGCGCTGAAAACAAAGTATAATTATTGTTTATTACTTGGATTGGATAGTAAGATAAAGAACATTGGAAACACAATATCTAAAATAATACGAAAGATACAACAAAAACAGACATAATAAAACAAGTGACACCAATTTAATCCATTGCAACAACTTTTTTATTTATGGTAGGTACAATAATATAATATGTTCACACAAGCGGCAATATCATAATATGGTGTAGGTACCTATATGAGTTTCATAATTTCATAAATATATTCATTTATAACCGTTTGGAAAATGTAAAGTGAAAATAAAGTCGATTAACTGTAAAAGTAAATAACAATAACATTGAATTTATCAAATCATATGATATTACATACCACTGAGCAATTATGTATAAACTTCTGTTCTATAGTGAGCGTAGCGGCGCCGATTAATTTAGATATCCGTGTATCCTCGATGACCGTAACGTAGTAGCCGCCGGACTGTTTCATATTCGAGAAACGCTCTGAAAAATTCATTGTATTGCATTTATGTAAGGTTAAATTTTGACAACATAGTTATAAATGTAATATCTGTGATGGTATTATTCTTATTTTCATAAAGAGGCCGACGAAGGATGAATCGTACTAGTCCTACTAATATTGTAAATGTGAAAGTATGTTTGGATGGTTGTGTGTTAAGTTGTTTGTTACTCTTTCACGCAAAAAACGGCTGGACGGATTATGATGAAACTTGGCACACAGGTAGGTCATATACTGGAATAAAAACAGGATACTTTTTATCCCGGGAACAGATAAGATCCCTCGGGAAGGCCGGTGAAACTGCGGGTGACGTTAAATCGACCATATCATTTCCTCTGTATTAAGCTATAATAAACATCTTTATTCTAGTTAAATACACTTGCATAAGTACCTACATGAACGTGTTACGTTTTAGCATAGGTACTAATAGTTATGTATGTCTATCAAACCATTATAACGTAAGTTAAATCATCAAAATTAATAAGTACCTAACCTACCTACCAGAACATTCACGGTAAAAATCTCTATGTATGCACGTAGGTATATTATTATGTATAAAAACGTAAGTGATAGTAGATATATTATCTACAATGTTACTATACATGTGTAGGTAAGCGATAATTAATATAGATACCAATGTAATTGGATTTTGAATTAAATAAATCATGTAAATAAAAGCAAGGAAGGCAAATAAAAGTGTATAAATACATAACAGGAACAACACACACAAGGTTCATAGAAAGGTCATTATCACACCGCGCCGGTTTTGCGAAGGCCGTCATGGTCACCTATTTTAATGTCAATATATTCTGCATTCTTTAGCACCACTTATTTGTTAGCCAAATCCTGTTTTGTTTAAAGATTAATTTGTAGGTATGTGTATTATTTTAGACGCATATGTATGTAAAAGAAACCCCAAGTAAAACCGATTTTTTCGTATTTCTACCAAATTCTATCTTACTAATATTGTAAATGCGAAAGTAACTTGTTTGTCTGCTTGGTTTTCAGGGCAGACTGCACAGCAACAGACACAACAGCTGGGGAGATTTGACGAAATTTATTAATGGGAATACTTTGATGAAACACATAAGCTATTATTTTTTAGGGTTCCGTACCCCAAAGGGTAAAAACGGAAACCCTATTACTAAGACTCTACTGTCCATCTGTCTGTCTATAACCAGGCTGAATCTCCGTGATAGCTAGACAGTTGAAATTTTCACAGATGATGTATTTCTGTTGCCGCTATAACAACAAATACTAAAAACTGTTTTTTTTTTTCAAACTACATAATTTGTACGGAACCCTCGGTGCGCGAGTCCGTGCGCTTTTGCCCTAGACTTAGTACCTCTATAAATAAATATAATAAAAGGAACATGACAAGAACTGGGGAAATCGACAAGAACTAAAATCTCCAGTATTGGTAAATAGTTACCTACAAATAAAACTTGTATGACAATTGTACCACATTTGAAAACCTCTTAATAGCATATCTCATAGTTCTTATGAATTTCTATTTAAATTGTAGATTTGTACCATATAGGTAGTAACCCCTTTTTAATGATCCTGATCAAAAAACTTACCATCAAATTGTTTTTTAGATACATTTCCAACACTTGTCAGTTGACTGAGCAATTGCAGGAAGCCTTTATCATAGTCAGACCGCTGGAGAGGTCTCACCACCATCCAGTTCTCTCCAGGCTGTGTAGCACTGATCTTTGGATTAAAAGTGGCAGGACTTTTGTTGAAATCCAGCCGTTTTAGTATCTCAGGAGAGTAGAGATACTCAGAAGACTTACCCTCTGAGTCCTGAAAATAAAGTAAAAATAGTGACTACTATAAAACATACAGGGCTTTGAAATGTATTGATAAGGTGTTGGTGTTCACAATAATGTAATATTGTCACACTAAAACTAGAGGCAATTATCACAATTGATGGTCTCCTGTATGTAGGTAACTAATGCAGTTATAATTTTTTATGTATTTTTGTATTAGTTAAAGATTGAAATTCTTAAACATTTGAAAAAGTAAGACAATATAGTCAGATGGTCCAAAAATATTTAAAAAATGTAACCTTGCTGAGTTTCTTGCCGGTTCTTCTCAGTTGAAGGCTGACTTCCGAACCGGTGGTAACTCCTGTATTTCGACCTCCATAAGTGCCCTTCTAGGGCCTAAACTGAATAAATGGTTTTGACTTTGACCTCCAAATTGCCTTCACCACATCTATAGTAATATTATAAAGAGGTAAAGTTTGTGAGGTTGTAGGTGGTAATCTCTGGATCTACTGAACCGATTTTGAAAATTATTTTACCAATAGAAAACCATGTTATTTGTGAGTGTCATAGGCTATATTTTATCCCAAATAGCATATTACTAAACATAATTTGATGGCTCTAACACAAGTATCATGTGGTAAAAATCAACCTTAAAAATCACCTTTTCATTATTTGCTTCTTGTCACACCTCATTTCTTGTAATTGTCTTAACAATATGTTATTTAATATACAGACAACATATTGGTCAATGAGTATCTTAGGTTTTTTCGCCTCTGTTAAATGTATAAGTATCTTAGTGAGAACTTTGAACATAATTGTATGTAACTAGGGGATGAACTAAATCCCAAGAAGGGAAGAGAAATAAGAAACCATTTATATTTATTTATTTTATGATTACCATCACCACCATATGATTGTCTGTTACCTTTTCACACCTTAACTGCGAATTCTTTGGAATTTTGGTAAGTATAGAGATAGATTATACAAGGACATAAGCAACTTTTAATCCTGAAAAGATAAAATCTCTCGGGAACGTGGGTGAAACCGCGGCGGCCAGCACAAAAAACAAGTATTACAAAAAAAGAGATGACATTCAGTCAAAGTAAAATTAATACCATTCCTAGGTACCTCTTACATAACTTTGACTGTCACAATTATTTTTACATGACGTCCACAACAACCATGAAAACGGTGATTACTTGCTCTTGCCTATAGTTGCTAATAACTTTAATCAAGTTTTATAAAAAACTTACCACACCGATATTATTTCGTTCCATGCCCATTGTCACGAACTCAAATTTTTGCTTATAATAATCAAGTACTTTTACAATAAAATTATATCATTTTATCTGAGAATTAGAATAAATGAAAATTTGAAAAATCTATTTGAAATCAAAGCGGTTTTTTTTACCACAAACATCCACTACCTAAAAGTATTACACCCCAGATAACTATTATACTAGTTGGAGAAACCAAACTAGCAACGTTGTATGATTTATTTAAGTTTTTAACTTCTTCAGTCTCTAGTGCGCTCTAGTATTTCGCAGAGAGAAATAAATGAGAATCAAAGAGGATAAAATCACTACATGAGAATTGAAGAGATTGTAATGTAACGTTTAGTATTTCGTGGCAAATGTAAATGTCAAGTGATTACATACTCTTTGGAAAATGTATTTGTTTTTTTTTATTATTATCTGTTTATTATTAGGCTTTAGTTAGAAAATTATCAAGCCTAAGCCATTTTTCAACATTCTCCTTTTATGTTCCAGTCACGGTATAACTCGGTGTTACAGGTATTATCAAATTCACTGAAAAGTCTAGTAGAGGTTTGCACCGGAGCGGGATTTTGACAACCGATTGAATTCACCGGATATTGAGCAATCTCCGGTGATTCACCGGTGATCACCGGAGAATAAAGCACATTTAAATCAAATTTAATTTCTTTCGTTAGGCTTTATTTGGAGTTTAAAATAATAAGATTTTTTATTCATTCAACATTTTAATAACAATATTATTGTCATAATAAAAATTAAATTATTAAAATGAAATATTCACAAAGATAATAAATGCTGATTTTGGTTGAGTAAACATAACATATTGATAGCATCATGGCGCAACATGTTTTTTCTGTCATTTATTAGTAGCTAGTGAAATGAATCACATTAATGGACAAAAACGTTTTGAGTTAATGACTGAAATAATAGGGTTGTGTCCTAAAAAAATCAATTTAGTCCGTCAGTTAGATTACCAAAAAATATTGGACACGTATTTTTTATTTTGTTCCGTAAACGAAAAATGACGAGGATACAGTGCGTTGAAATTTCGCGTGACGTCACACCGTGGTACAAATTTTACCACGAAGTGACGTCACAAGCCCCCTATACTTTGATGCGCTATAACTTTGTATATTTTTATTGATTTGATAAAGCAAAAAATACGTGTCCAATATTTTTTGATAATCTCACCGACGACTAATTAGAATTCATTTTTATTGACCCAGGACACTACCCTATTCGTCTATTTAGAAAAAAAAAGCAAATCCCTAATTATTAGTTGCAAAAAATATAAAAAACCGGTCAAGTGCGAGTCAAACTCGCGCACCGAGGGTTCTGTACAAACTTGTAAATAGATTCCGTTTTCGATTACCTTATTTGAGGTTACTGCCAATTAAGCTAGACCTCTAAATTTTATGAGCGCCGATACAACTCGGAGGTCTGTCTTAATTGGTGGTTACTATGTATGTATGGGGTCAATATAATAATGCCAAAAAATAAAAAAAATGAATATTAAAGTATATTCATTTTTTTTATTTTTTTGAATATTTCCTTTGTTTCCTTGTCAATTCTAGGTCAACCGGAAGTACCCCATAGGTTTTGGTTCGAAAACCTATATGGTAGTTCCCGTTGACCTAGAATCACGAAATTTGGTAAAAAGCAAGGTCTTACAGCACAAGTAAAGGGAAAATTCAAAAAAAAAAAAACTTGAAAATTAAGGTAAATTTTGGTACTTACAAGTTTTCGCGAAAATCTAAATTTGCCCATATCTTTTTATCATGTGGACTCAGGACCTTGATTTTTATACACCTAATAGGGACTATAGACCTCAGTATCTGGTATAAATTTCAACTTGCTAGGTCCACTCGTTCCTGAGATAATTGGTGGTGACACACGGACAGACAGACAGACGGACAAGAGAGTGATCTTATAAGGGTTCCTTTTTTTTACCTTTTTACGGAATCCTAATAAAACAATAAATAATATTGACTAATACGTTCTTTTATTTTTTTATTACCTACTATTTCACCGGAGATTAATCAATTAGTCTCCGGTAGTTTTAATCGATTTCTTTTACCGGTAAATCACCGGTGATTCTCCGGTACTCACTGCTCCGGTGCAAACCTCTAAAGTCTAGTCCTCGTCTGTTGAAGTCTGGTCAGGCTTTAGTGAAATTGGCGGCCGTTCTACTTAAACATTTCACGGACTTTTTGGGATAACCTGAAAAGTAACGATACACGATTTCATTTCACTTCACTCCACTAGTGGACTCATATTGGTCTTTATTGGACAAAACCTCGGAACAATAACTAACATGGAAGCCGGGCTAAAATAAGAAATCAAATGCATATACTTTACCTTTTTTTACTTTCGACGTTAATAATGCGTGGGAAAGAGACATATAATACCGTTCTGTTTCGTTATTATGCAGGTTGTCACAAGCTATTTTTTGGCTAGTGATGGACTTATCATCGACATTGTCGTGTCGATATAAGTCATCAAAGCATACAAGTAAATATAGTTAGTACTAGCTGTGCCCGCGACTTCGTCCGCGTGGAATAGTGACTTTGGGCATATCTTTTGGTTTATTTTGGATTAACAAATGTTCGACGTGATTCTTTAAATTGACATAACTTTTTTATTTAAGAACCGATTGACATGAAACAAACACTAAATGTTAAGTGAAGCTTACCACAATATATTAGTGAAAACCACATCCGAATACGCCGTTTCTGAGATTAGCTTGCACAAACAGACAAAATTCTAACAATCATTGTTTTGGGTGCTATTGCGTTGATAAAGGACCCAATAATATTTTTTCTCATATATCTTCCATGTACAGAAAGCGATCCGTTACATTTTTATTATGTGTACCTATAGATAGAATAGTTTTCTATTATATATTTTTTAATTAATATAGTTTATCCTTTTCTTAACATTCCCATGTTATTATAATTTATTATCAGTATAGGCGCTGGCTGTCGACGGATAATCTGCCAAGTGTGGCTGTGGTTTACTAACGGATTTACCACGAAGGAACTTCGGCGTCGGAATATCAGTCAAGTGTGGTAGGAAAGAGACGATAAGAATTTGACAAAAGTATAAATGAAACTACAATTATTAATTTAATGTTAATAATAATCATTAAAATCCATACTAATACTAATTTACTAATTAATATTATAATTATAAAATATTATAAATGCAAAAGTGTGTCTGTCTGTCTGTTACCTCTTCAAGCTTAAACCACCGAACCGATTTAGATGAAATTCGGATAGGGATTGTTGGAGTCCCGGGAAAAAACATAGGATAGTTTTTATCCTAGAAATCACCCTTTAAGGGGGTGAAAAGGGGGTGGAAGTTTGTATGAGAAAAACCTATTGATGCACTGACTCCATTTCATTTCACCATCATTAGGAAATCTGCAACAGTATTGAAATGATTATCGATAACCATTTTTACATCACTAGTAACCTATACTTGCGACAATTTTATTTTTCAGAAAAATCATAAAATAAAGCAAATACGTGAATTCTTTTGAGTAGATAGGCATAAAGTACTATTTTTATTTATCGTCTATCACTTTTTTTATTTCCAATATTGAAAAATATATCTCTAAACTCACCGATGAAATGTAAACGTTTCGTTCTCATTTTCTTTTCTCGAACTATGGGCTTTACACCCTTCAACAACACAAGACATCTTGTCCAGGGCACTGTACACCTCTCGTATATACTTTCTGGCCACGTTCTCAGACATAAATTAATAATTAACTCGCTTTTTTCACTTAGTAAATTCGTCAAACTCCCGACTCGTATCAACAAAACATAAAACTACAAAATTAAGTTGATAGCCAACGTAAGTATTTTGACGTCTTGGATAGAACTTTTGTATTTGTTAGCGTTATAAGAGGGCCAAAGAGGACCATTTGACATTTTGCTTGTGACACGTTAAAAAATAATAAAAACAAACAGCCATGTTTTGTTTCATTCCCACATTACGATATACTAATTGACATAAATGAATAAACTGTATAGTACTCGGTTTTTATTTTAGCCCGGCTTCCATGCTAGTTATTGTTCCGAGGACAAAACACCACCGATATTATTCAATAAAACTCAAAATGAAAATGCAACGTCACTTCGCAAATTCCCGCCAAAAAGTCCCATTTGTTTGTGGCACAGACCAAGAATTATGTATTATGAATGGATAGGTAAATCTAAATACCTACTTGAAGCAAATACCTATCAATTATGAAAAAGTGAAAGATAACAACTACGACAACCTCTCTTTCTAACCCTACTTACCCTTAATGAAACTGGCGTGATTGAGTAACAAACATCCATCCATCCATCCGTCAAAACTTTCAAAATAATATTAGTAGGATTGATTATAAATTCAAAATTGTAAAATTCTAAAAAGGATCTTTATTTCATATTCGTTTTATGTTAACCTGCACTATAATATAATGTAATATTTATCAAAATTTATGTTTTTTTTTCCTATTATTATTTGTGGACAGCTCTACCGATTACACGTTTTGCTTTGACGTTCAATCGAGCGGAGTGAAACCATCTGAAACCATGGTCTTGCTTACTTTACAAATTGTCAAATGGCTTAAGGTTTTTAGCTTTGTATAGCTAGCACATCAGTTCTTTGGTCTGTGGCTTTGTATCTAGACAAAGCCATAAGACTTTTTGACGGGAACTTGTGAAGTGACGTTGTGTTTTCATTTATTTTCATTAAATTCGTGTATTTTGAATTTTATTAAATAATTTCGGTGGTGTTTTGTCCAATAAAGATCAATCTAAGTGCACAAGTGAAGTGAAATGAAATGAAAGCGTGTATCGTGACTTTCCAGGTTGTCCCAAAAAGTCCATGAAAAGTTTTAGTGGAATAGCCGCCAATTTCACTAAAATTAGAACGGACTTGTACGGACGAGGACTAGACTTTACAGTGAAAGTGACAATAAAACGTGACTAAAGATGAATATTTAAAATAAAGAAATGGCTTAAAGGTCTCGATACCAGGCCAAAAATCTACTTAAAAAAAAAACAGAGCCATTTGTCAATGACATGACAGACAATTGACTGACATATCTGTCTTGTTACGTCAGTTTGAATTGAAACTGACTGAAGCGGTTTCTGTGAAATAGGTAGGTACTGTGAATTAATTACCTATACTTAGTTCATTCTTATTCTAGGTGAAGGTGAATAATAGTAATTATTAAATTATATTTACCTATCCCACAATTTTGTGAAAATAGAAGCAAGAAATGTATTAGTTAGTATTTGGTTATCTTAGATAATGTCTCTGTCAAGAACACGCTGTATTTTAAACTATACAAGAAATCACCGTCAATACTCTGCTTTATGCAAGACAATAACTGGACCATTTACATTCAGTGTTAATAATGAAATGACAGTCAATGTACAGCGTTGGTTAGTATGGGAAAGGGATAGGAAAGGAGGTTACAATTCTAATGAGAAAATATCAAACCTTCAACACTTGAAAAATGGCTTCAAGGAACTCAAACAAGAATTGAAACTATTTGGTCAAGAAATTAAGGAAATAATTGAAATGGATCCTCTTCTGATTGCTAGACCAGGTAACTGAAAAATAAGAACTTATTTAATTCAGATAATCAAACAAAACATTAGTAGACCTGTAAACGTAATAATAATATGACAACTGTATCATGTAACATTAATGAATTCTTATGGCTGTATCAAACACACATTGAGTATGTAAATATTATCCATATTTATTACTCATTACTCTTGTTGCAATTATTTATGTTACACAAACTATTAAAAATACATGATAATACAAATCCATGTAGGATACCTTTATGTTATATTGGCATAATTGAGTTTTTTACTATCTTCAAATAGGTATTAATAAATCAAATATGAATTTATACAACTGGACTCAGAACAAACAGACAATGTTGTGTGGTGACTAACAAAACACACCGATAGGTGCTTGGTGACAGATTTTCAACTTGAGGGTGGTAGCCACCCAGTCGGGTACTACCAAGTACCCTACTACCGAGCTATGGTTTCCTCACGGTGTTTTCCTTCACCAAAAGCTCAAGCTCATTGTAGGATTCAAACCCACGACCTCCGCTGCGGTATCCAACGTCAATACCACTGAGCTATCATCCCCTTAAAATTTTATTTATTTAGAACTACAGACACAAATTTAGTAGATAAAAATGGCTCATCTGGTGATGTGTGATGCAATTTAACCAGTTTTCTTATTTTATTGTAAAATGTACAAATTATAAAGACAAACAGTTACAAGTGCAGTGAATAGAGCACATGAGAAAATATATAGTTCCTCAAATAAATATCAACTTTTATTTACAGGATTCCACAAATAGCTACAATTAACCTTCCCTCCCTAACAGTGAACAGAAAAATGTTTGGACCAAAGGAAAGTGCTGTGAAGGCACTTCCATTTGTGTCTATTTTTGACTGAAAATCTGGCAGACGGGCTACCCGATGGTAAGTGACTACTGACACCTATAGATATTAACAATACTAGGGGGATTGGCAGTGATTGGTGACAGATTTTCAACTCGAAGGTGGTAGTCACCTAGTCAAGTACTATAAAGTATCCTACCACTGTACTTTTATTCCATATGCTGTTTTCCATCACTGAATGCTCATGCTCATTATAGTATTTAATTGTGCGACCTTCAACATTGTATTTACATACTCTTTGGTAACTACCACTGTAGTCTTTATCCATAGCTACTTGAATTTTTAATCTGTCAGTAGCACCAAAAGTAAACTATAATAAAATAGGCATACTCCGTTAAATTATCATCTAGGTTGGTAGATATAACCATAGAAAATTCAATAGTATAATGACAAACGAACCTTATAATTTATCAGTCTCCTTAAAATCAACAGTTAGTTTCATTAGAAATATAAACCATTATTTTTTATTTTATAGAATCAAATAGAATATTCACACAGTATCATGCCCAAAGCGTCTCTGTCTTAGTCGTTCCATAGATGGCAGTAATTGCTACTTTTAAAAGTGTTATGTATCCCTGTATACTTATTTATACTGAAATGTATATAGCGTACTCTGGAACTGATTACGAACAAATGGGAGAATATTTGGCGGGAACTTGCGAAGTGTCGTTGCGTTTTCGTTTTATTTTCATTAAATTCGTGTATTTTTAGTTTTATTGAATAATATCGGTGGTGTTTTGTCCATAAAGAACAATGTAAGTGCACAAGTGAAATGAAATGAAATTCGTGTATCGTGACTTTTTAGGTTTTCCCAACAAGTCCCTGAAAGGTTTTAGTGGAACAGCTGCCAATTTCACTTAAACCTGACCGGACTTGTATTGACGTGGACTAGACTTTACAGTGAATGTGACAATATAACGTGACTATAAGACGTGAAAAATATTAACAATAAAAAAACGGCTTGAAGGTCTAGATACCAAGCCAAAAAGCTAAAAAAAAGACGCTTTTCATTAAAGTTTATTTTGAGTTTTGTTGAATAAAATCGGTGGTATTTTGTCCAATAAAGATCAATCTAAGTGAAATGACATGAAAGCGTGTATCGTAATTTTTCAGGTTGTCGCAAAAAGTCTGAAAAGTTTTAGCGGAACGGCCGCCTATTTCATTAAAACCTAACCGGACTTGTACGGTCGAGGACACTTCACAGTGAAAGTGACAATAACGTGACTTTAATTTAAAAGAAGTAAATGAAAAATGGTTTAGGCTTGATAGTCTTGTAACTAAAGGCTTTAAATCTTTTTTTATTAAGATTGATCTTTTTCAAAAATTAAACAGCCGTTCGTTTCAATCGTTGGGCAAACTAAATATTTTTGCTTTATTACGTAGAGAACTTTTAAAAATAGTAAAAAAATTGTGATAATTACTTATTGCCTGTGCTGAGAATAATAACTTTTTTTCTTCCACGGGAGTCTGAATTCTAATGTTTTCGAATTTCATACCTCAAGATTGTTCGCCGGCACGTAACGACAATAGTCAAATTATAAATATTTATCAGAAATTTCAAAATCTACTGGGTCGTGGTACGGAACTCGGCAAAGAACATAACATGCTCTCTGCCAGAGGAAGTGCAACAAACAGCGAAGATAACTATTTTACTCCAGTCTCATCATCAGGCGATTTGATGATGATGTCACCTGAAAGGTCAAACGATGTATCTGAGAGACACGAGAACACTAGCGATGACCTCCTCACTGGGACAGAGTTCGACAGTATCTGTGATGTTACCATGCGAGAGATACCTATGTTAGATGCTAGCAGCGTAGATTATCTCGCCAAGTGTGCAATTTCTAATCCAAATTGCACGCATGTAGACAGAGGCAAGGAAAGCCTATTTGTGAAGTTTGATCCGCTCTATTCTCTTCTTAAACGTGAAAATACTGGTTCAGTTGGACAGACAGAATCTGTAACAAATTCTTCTGAATGTGATGTGGGATACGAAACTAGCAGTGCTGCATCTGGTGTAATGGAAAATAATATTTTTGAACCAAAAATTTGTCATTCTGATGGGTTAGTACATCTAGCATGTGTAAAAGATAAACCAACACAAGTTGTAGCCCCAGTAGTGAACAGTGATGTGCCGAAATTGAACCCATGTCAAACCCGGTCTACCCCTGCACTTGTACGTAGTGTATCAGCTATCCTTACTCCTACTCATGTAGCTACTGACAGACTAATCAACATCTCTGGCTCAACACCACCAAGAGCAGCACCTCGAAGCCCTCGTTTCAAAAGTAATTACAGTATGCATGAGTTAAATCATGTCGAGTCTGTTAAAGCCATTCTACAGAAGCAAGCACAAGAAATTATAAACCTCAGGCAAGAAAATAGAGATTTTAAGTATTTATTAAAAGACATGGAGCATAAAAACTCTAGACTGAATGATGTCATGGAATCAAAGATCAAAAAATTGACTGAAGAAAAAGATATGTTAATGGAGAGAGAATCTAGATTGATGCAGCAAATCAATGACAAGATAATAAGCAATAAACAAATGAGTATTGTTATAGAAGAATATGAAAAGACTATATCATCACTGATTGGGGAGCAACAGCGAGATAAACTTGCTAATCAGGAGTTGCATGATCTACTTACATCTGAAAGAGATCAGGCTCTTAATCATGTTTCATGTATGGAAATTTCTTTTAATGATGTTCTGTCTAAGTATGAAAAGTGCAAAAGTGTGATATTAGAAGTGAAAGACAGAGAAAAAATATTTGAGAAAAAATTAGATGAATATGAAGCTGGTATGAAAAAATATGAAAAGTTATACAATAACTTGGAACAAATCACTACAGATAAGCTGACTATGGCAAATGAAACTTTGGAGAACATTAAGAAGAACCATAATGTTGACATAACAAAACTTAATGCCACTATAAGAAAACATGAAATCACAATTGCTTCTCTTCAAGAATCCTTGGTACAGAAAACTAGGGACAATGAGGAGTTGACAAAAATATGTGATCAACTTATCAATGGCTGATGATGTCTGGTATAAACTCTACCTACCTAATTTAAATAAAGGCAAAGTATTTCACACTCAATATTTTGGTGCTTTTTTAATGCTTTTAAGATATTTTATAACTTCTAAAAATCTCACTGTGATGAATCTCAATTTACTTTAATATCATGTTTATTGTTAGTTATATTAATATTGTATATATTATTTTCAAGGACATTTGCATTGTATACCTAATTGACACTGAAGGCTTGAAGGTTATAAGTACCCTTAGTAGACTTAATTCATCAAGCTCATCGCTCAGTGCATTAAGTCTACCAAATACCTAGTATAATTTATTCACCTGGAATTAAGTATTGACAAAAACATAAGTCTTTACTTACACTAAGGTGTTAGGTGAATTAATACGACTACTGTGAAAAGGGGGGATTGAATTGACTGACTATTGAATTACTAATTATGTTTATTAAATTTAATGTTATTGTAAGCTACTCTCCAACTAATACTATTATGTATAATATAATTTATTCATTTATTGGGTCTGTTTAAGGTGGCAGGTACCATTAAATACCATAAAAGGTGGGAATGTTGACTTTGATACTTAATATTACTTTTATATGATAACTTGATGGTTATTTTGTTTCCAGCCTTTTATTGATATGGTGTAGCCTACCTAGAACATATTTGGCAGCATTGATATAATTTACTTTCTATGGTTCAGACTTTTTAAAATAAAATACATGCCATTTACTAATTGGTTTATTTGGATCCAGCAAATAACTCCCCAACTATTTTGTATAAAAAATGAATCAATAAAGCTAGTTCAGCTGCGAAGCTAGCGAATTTTCTCTGGTTATTGTTAGATATTGGATTAGCTGTAAATACAGCTATGGATAAAGCTGTTCTGTGTAGGTATGTATTTCTAATACAATATTAAATTAGTTGGGCCTTAAGCCTAACCTTATTAGCTGAGGTCATTTTAAAGCGATTTTAATGTAGGTAAAGAGCAAAAGCCTATTGAAAAACCTACCAAAAAAATATAACATGATTTCTGTATATAAAAATTTCGTATCGTGTCACGTTGTTTGTCCACGATGAAGTCCTAAACGAATGAACCGATCTTTATGAAACTTGGCACACAAATAGATTATATCCTGGAATAAGAGAAATATAGATTCCACGGGACTGCGGGGGACAGCTAGACAGCAAAAAATAAGATGGTTTTAGATTCTTGTTCTTGGTTCATATGATGGCGCATCTAAAAATATTGGTGCCTACTGCTTTCCCTCTGTCCAACCAATGCGATGGACATTTTCGATTGTCATAAAGGATCCACTTAACAGTACAAGTGACAATCCGATTCAGAATCCCCGTCATTAACTTCGATGCGATTTTGTTGCTGTTCAGTGAGATCATACTTTTCGAGCTTTTTTATCTTTTCAATTTGACATCTTTCCTAGAACGGAATCGATCAAATCAAAAACGCACATTGCGTTCACACTGTACCTGCTCCATACACGTCGTTGATATTATATTACGTCTGTCTGTCTGTAATACTACAACGGAACTCGTTTTCGAAAATAATGTGCGATTTCCATTTTTCCATGGTCACAGAAACAGCTTTCTTTCATAATGGCGGGAAAATAAAAGAATTTGAAATACGAAGTAGAATGATAGATACCTATGGCCTTATTCATAATGATTTCGATGATGTTTACCAACTGCTTAGCAGATTCTTAATTCAAATTTTCTATAGAGAATTTGAATTTAGAATCTGCTAAGCACTTGCTAAACCCCGGCAAGTTTGTTATGAATAAGGCCATTAATATCTATCTTCACACTAGCCAGGAGGTAGATACTAAAAGTCGCTAATTTCATAGATAGGGATCTAAGTAATATTAATTACATGATTCCTACTCGCACACACATAGGCGATGATAGCTAAGTGGTTGTGAGGTCGGATACCGAGGTGAAAGTCGTGCGTGGGTTTGAATCCTACAATGAGCTTGAGCTTTTGGTGAAAGAAAACATCGTGAAGAAACCACAACACGGTTGAGGGTACTTTCTAGTAGGCGCGAATGTCTGGTTACCACCCTCAAGTTGAACTTCTGTCGCCAAACAAATGTTGGTGTGTTCGTAGTTGCACTTGAGATCCAGTTGCCCTTAAGGCACTGTAAAAAGGTCGATAACACAGTCATTAGTAATCCCCTGGTTTATATTGCTAATGTCTAGGTATAGGCGACGGTAGTCACATACCATCAGACGACCTGCCTGCTTGCTTGACAAACGTGTGGTATAAAAAATAAACATTTGGTTATTTTATAGATTGTTGTTTCCGAGGATGTTAAATAATCGTGAAGATCTGAAAATAGATTAATCTGTTTTTACATTTCCAGGTGAAACAGACTTGATCTGGTGTTTCAACGAAGCCAGCGTTTTAGAGCACTTTGTGACGACGTCTGACAGCGACCACAATGAAGGGTTCAGCTCTTGCAGTCTAGAAATGAGCAGCGCGGGACGAGGGCTCTTCCATGGCAATCTCGACGTAAGGGTACCTAAAGACGGACGCATCAAGAAGGCTGGCTATTGTGCAATGAGGTCTAAAAGAATAAGGGTATGATATATTAATATCTAGCTACTTACTTACCTTATCAATAAACATAATAAAACTTTAGACTAGACATTAAAATATAACTAGTTACTTACAATACATAAAAAAAGTTTCCTAGATTTTTGCCTATCTCTGTTTGTGCAATTAATTACGTGAAAAGTTAGCCATACCGTAGGTATGCGGTGGATCTTCATTACAAAAATGAAGTAACATATAGGTACTTACTTACCTACGTTTTTGTTTCATTTAAATCAGACTAGGTGTCCTTTGTAGTGGTCTCTTGTCATAGAACTACTAGTCTAGTATCTCGCAGTCAGTTTGAAGATCAACGCAAAAATGTTTTTGTAGGTTTTCTAAGCCTCACTCGCGGCATGTTAAACAAAGAAGGAATCATACCATGAGGGTGAAACTGCGGAGCATAAAGGTCGTATGAGATATACCTACAGGTGAATTCTACTACATTTTAAATAAATAATTACACCCAGACTCAGGATAAACAGACATGTCCGTGCACACAAACGCCTGAATTATACAAAATACATTACATCTTAGTTTTAGCTAGGATCTTGGGTCACATTTTATCTGTAGTAGTACGTATTTGGAACTGCGGAATACAGCTAGGGGAGGGTGGGGGAATTACGACCAGCGGGTAATTGCGGACACTACCTTACTTCAGTCATACAGCTTAATTACGGTAAATGTTTCAGTTAATCTCATTGTAGGTATATTTTTACAGAAATCATTCAAGCGGCCGTCAACATTCGACTGGCATCTATATAACACTCTCGTGTTGAAAGTGAGGGGCGACGGTAGATCATATTTACTTAACATATCCTGTGAAGGATACTACGATATCACCTGGAACGATATCTACCACTACGTTTTGTACACTAGAGGCGGACCTTATTGGCAGATAGCTAAGGTATTTTAAAAACCTGGAATAATACCTATATTGAATATTTTTATCTCCGGAACCTTAAAATATTTCGGTAACGCGGGTAAGCCACGGGTGGTTTATAAAACTGATAATTTCGACTGGCTAGCGAGGTTCATGAGAGCCAGCCCCCTGTCATCCGAAGTGTAGTCTGTAAGTGGATGGGGTACAGCGATGCGATTTGAGCGAGGCAAAAACACTCTGAGGATACCAAAGCACTGTCTTACTTAGGGTACTTAGTAGCACCCGCTTAGCTGGCTACTAGCTTCAAGTTGAATTCTGTATGTCTCTTTGTGTTTTATGAGAAAAATAGTTTTATTTGAAGTAGCTACTAGCTGCATATTCAATATTTATTGGGAACCAAAACGTCCTTATGTATCATTTTTAGTCAAACAGCAGCATACTGAGGAAATCTGAAATATTAAAGTCTGCGACAAAATATTGTCCTACGCTTCAGTATCACTCAATTAGTCCCCTCCACTTACTTTTTGCAGATACCATTTTCAAAATTTATCTTAGGATCAAAAGGAAGGGTACAAGACAAACAAAATAGAATGAGATTTGACAAAGTGACTCATTTTGGGATATCATGCGGTGATAAAATACCGGGAAGATTTGATCTCGAAATAGAATACATTGGTGAGTATTATGTGAATAGGTATATATAAAAAATCACATAAATAGAAAGATCTAGGGATCGGCGGTTTTCACCCGCGAGCCACTATTTTAGCTCCTCTAGGGATGAATTTAATTTTAGTGGATGCCTACGGCAAAGAAAGGTTTTTTTTTATATATAGTCTGTGCTAATTTAATTTCCTAACCCCCCCAAATGTTCATTTGTAGGAGAGATAGCAAAAACTCGGCGAAATTAGCAATGAATGTATATTTAATCAAAATCACGACGACGAATATAGTCTTACGAGCTTCGCTCATCTATTCGAAGCTTACGAGTTACGAGTAAGTAAATCATAAGCGATTTATATAGTAGGTAATGTTTATGTTCCAGGTTTGGAGTTTGACCCAACGCATGATGAAGAATTCGCTTACGAGATGTACAAAACCGATAAATACATTGTTGGAGTATGAACATTTATTATATTGTAGGTAGATTGATGTTATTCATCATTTAAATTATATTTAATAAGCAAAAGTATGTTTCATTTACTTTTAAAAAAATAAAACTAAGCTGCATCATCAGATTTTCGAATAGTGTGATCAAAGATCATCAAAGAGAATAAAAACAATGTGATAATAGATACAGGTTGTGTATATTTTTTCACAATCATCGGTTTCAATGAGCATGACACAATAAATTATTAGATTACCTACTATTTATTAGTAGTAAGTAGTAGTCGCAGTCATAGATTAAGTATATGTCCTCGCGCCGCTCGGACTAGATACCATCGTCGTACTTGAAAAATGCGGCAAAAAATACTACGCCTAAATCGAACCCGAAGCGCAGAGCGGCGGCCTTACCCATTGCGAGGCTCCGGGCGGCAGGTCTTTGCGAGGCCCTTTGTCCTTCGTGAACAATATATTACATACTCTTTGTCGTGAACTTTCGTGAAAAGTATGTGATGCGAAAGTAGGTCTGGTTGTTTGAAACACGGGGATTACCCGAGCGATAGAGGCGCAGAACCTCAGATTAACTATCAGTTATCAAAGAGCAGAACATTATGTCCCGACTTCCGAGTGCTATGCGATTAAAAAGCCATCTTCAAGTGTTTCGAGGCGCGATATTCAAGTACTACATAATGAATTTTTCAATTATATTTTGAATGAATGAATTAGTTAACTAACTTTATTTTAATTTACCGCTATGTTATAACCTGAATAAATAATTAAGGATCAAAATAAAAAGTTTTAATCTGTTGACTCGCTAGATTAACCTGTCAAACAACTCGTCAACTCGCGCACAGTTTTAAAAAAATCAAAATTCGCGCCCAATTTTCAAGTAAATGTCATCGTCCCGATTGTCCCATTTGAGAACTAAGTGGTGCGGACTCTGAATCCCCGATTGTCCCAAGAAAGAACTGACAGGTTAAATAAAAATATTTTTTTTATTTGCTTGGTTTGTTGCGCGAGGCCCTGGGCGATTGCCCTGTTCGCCACCCCCTAAGACCGCTGCTGCCGAAGCGTATCCGAGGCCAAATCGAGCCCAGTCTCGTTGCAAGAAATGACTGACACCATTCAGTTTTTTTTAACTGGCAATCAACCATTCAGTTGTCGCGCCAAGAAATTAGTATACTACCTGGATAGGACGCTTTCCATACCTACTTGAAACAAATATATGTGTAAGTTATGGTTTGTTATCCGAAATAGTCAAAGTGATAATATAATATTTAAGTAGGTTATTAATCAAACAATACTGCGACTCGTAAATTAATAAAACGTCGCGCCGCTCCTTCGTAAATGGAGCGCTCCCTTTCCGTGACAGCCCCGAAAATGCGGCAAATATTACTCTCCTCTATGGCGGCAACTCAATATTTTAGTGTGTATTTGCTAGTATGCGTGAAAAAATGTGTCGCGACCAAGAAATATGTTTACCACCTGGATCATTTAGGGTAACCCTACTTAGAAAGAGAAGTTGTCCCAATCAAGTTGTTATCTTACTCTTTTTCGCAATTGATAGGTATTTGCTTCAAGTAGGTATGGAAAGTTACCTATCCAGATAGTAGTATGTATAATTCTTGATTGTAACAATGTTTTGCATATAAAATAATCTATTTGTGGTTAGTAAATTGTGTAGGAATAAAAAGTGTTAAGCCGCAGATGCCATTTTTGATTGAAATCGACTGAGGCTGATTAATGAAATAATCGATTATTGATAATTGAATATCAACGTCCGTCCGTCACTAGCTGATGTCATCATCGTATTCTTTCTGTATATAGGATAGATAGGTAGGTTTAATTTACTCTTTGGTATTTTCCTAGATTCTCCAGTGCTGGATGTTTATTTTACAATATTTTTGCAGATTTCCAGTTTTATAGTAGGGCCTCATTCGCGAATAATTTTGCAGTTCACATAAGTGCGTGTAAAAACTAAATCAAATTACTGGTGTACAAATTGCTGTGGTCCGAGGACATTGCGGTAAGTTACCATTAAAACCAGCTCAATTTACTATTGGAATTCATCGTGCTATGCGTGGGACGTTGATTATTTCAAAACTCTACCATGTATGCAATAACATGCAGAATTGTTATGGGTCTAAGATTATTTTGTACCTACATCCTTTAGCAGTGAAGGCAAACAAGTTAGTCATTGGTAGGATGCTGCATGTACATTTATGTACATGGCCATATCAGCATTTAATCATTAACTCACATTCTTGGTTTATTTTCAGAGAGGACCATGTGTACCATATCTGTCAACAAACTGTAGAAATTTGGCAATAGTGAAACAGGTGTGCAGTACCATGTCAGGTACAGAGCAAAGTTTTGTGAACTCAATGCAACAATTATCCTTGCAACCAAGTGTCAGTGCTCCTACTGAGAAACCCACTCAAGTAGTTACGCCAGCTGTCAATCGAAGTCAGCCTGCAGCAGCCAAGGTAACACCTGTGAAATCTAATACAGTATCTCCTGCTATTGCTACTATTGACAGGCTCTTGAGTCTGGGAGCTAACATTCCCCCACCACCTCCGGTCATCACTAGAACTTCAGATATGGATCCGCACACTTTTGAACAGCTGCGTGCAGTGAAAGAACTATTGACAGCACAGGAAGAGGAGGCACAAAACCTCAGAGATTTAAATCATGAATTACGAGAAAGACTAGAAGAATGTGAAACAAAAATAAAAAAAATTACTGAACAAAATGAAGAATATGCTGAAAAAGAAAAAACACTCTCTCAGCGTGTAGCTGAAAAAGTTAGAAACAACAAACAAATGAGTGTTGTTATGGAAGAATATGAGCGAACAATTTCATCACTCATTGGAGAACGTGAAGCTGAGTCTAAAAGATGGGTTGATGAAAGAGGTACCCTAGTAAGAGAGCGTGATGAGGCAGCAGCACATTTGGGTTCAATGGAACATGCATTTAATGATGTTCATACAAAGTATGAGAGATGTAAAGTAATTATTCAGGGATATAAGAGTAATGAAGAGACTCTCAAGATGACAGTTGAGGAGAACAATGATGCAATACAAAAACTAGAGGCCAGATATGAAACTTTCAGACAACATGCCATGCAACAACTCAACAAAGCAAACACAGAACTAGACTCTGTGAAGAAATCACATCAAGCAGAGATTCTCAAACTGAATGCCATGCTCAAGAAGAGTGAAGTGCATGCTTCCTCACTTCAGGAATCCTTGGCACAGAAGATAAAGGATAATGAGGAACTCACTGCTATTTGTGACGAGTTGATTAATAAGGTTGGATAAATGTTCTCCTAATAACTTCATTCATTTGATTTAAACTAACTTAAAATGCATATTATATTCATAAATGCTATGATGATTATTTTAATATGTCATAGTGTAATAATAATTGTTATATTCTTTTATTACACAAAAATATCTTGAAATTGGTGTAATACTTAAATGAGAGCTAGTACTGTTACCATTTTTTTATCAGTTATTTTTTATAATGTATGTAACTTCTATGTAGTATATTATTTACTCTGAGAAACTGTATTTTAATGTATTGTGCAATCATTTTGTTTGTGTTTTTTTTTAATTTTTGTACGATTTTATAATTAAGGACATACATACCTAAGTTTTTAATACTTTGACAGTTAACTTACTGGGTACGCAAATTTATAATTTGTATTATTATTTCAGTATTCATGATCATTTGGTGCCTGACAGTAAATTATTAATGTTGTGTATATACATTTTGTAATGTCCTTTATATTATAATACTCATTAAAGTATCCTGTATATTATAGTGGCCTGGTGATGGCACTACATAATCTGCTTCTCTGCCAGTAAGGATATCTAGTGGATAAACATATGTGGATTATGTTACTTTGTTACAATCTATTTCATTTTAAAAGAACCTCTAAATCAATAGAAAGATAAAGTGTCACAAATGGATCCATTTGCAATAAAGAACTGTTTGCATATTATGTAATTACCATTCAGAAAAGTACAATTGAACCAGTTTTAAATTGGAAATGATTGCTACAAATCTACATATTACACAGGGTAAAATTTATTCACTTAATTTAGTTGTATTACTTATCCAAAGATTGTCAAGATGGAGGGATCAAATTTTATATATTATTGATGAGATTCCAACTATGGAATGCATCTTGTTGTTTATGATTACTCCTTTGATGTAACCTCTTAAACAAACACTAGCTGCCATATTTAATTTGAAATTCCTTTTTTGTGTAAAGAAATTATAAGTACCTATTAAAAGCTTTGTAGTGCTTTAAATATAATTTATTATAATCGAAAATAACATATTGTCATATTATGTAGTTTTTATATTAAAACATTGATAGATACCTTCTTACATTAATCTGGTATGGACAGGATATTTTTGTTTTTCTAGTCTTGTTTGAAATTATAATAAACTCCATAAACTAAGTTAAGCTTATGTTTATGTATTATACAATAAGCTAAAAGGACACTTGTGGTGTTATTAGCTAAATGATTTCCCTGTCAAAGAAATAACACTAATCCATATACAAAACTACACTAGATTATCTACTAATTGCTTGTTATAAAGTATTAGGCAATAAAGCCATACATATAAATTAACATTTGGCATGTCAAACATACTGAGATTTCAATTGATACTTGTAAGTGCCTTTCAAAATTTTATCTTCACCATCCAGAGTCTGGTCAATAATATTGAAAAAAAAAATTGAGATAGACAATGTTAAAGCAATGGATTTTAATTGTATGCCTTTGGTGCAGTTATTTTACTACATAATACGGTTTATCCATGATGAAATTAAATATTTTCGATCAAAATATTAATGTACCTAATTGAAATAACACAACTAAAACTACTTACACAAAAATGTCAACATTCCACATTATTATAGATATTTTTTTTGTTTCAAGTTCTAATAATTAACTATTTGTCACACATAAATACATTAGAAATTAAATATTTTACTAATAGGTAGTCCAAGACCTAGAAACGCTTTAAAACCATGACATGTGGACAATAGTTAAAAGTATTATTTTGTATCATTGGATATGCTATGTATCTACCATTCGGCTACCTACTATAAGAATAATTTAGCAATATTACTACATATATATTTTTTACACTTGTTTTCTTTTACCATATAATTTACCCGCAAAATATTCGTAATTTTAATAAGATAAACAATAAATTGTTTCCATTTGTACTACTCGCAACTTATTTTGAACTCATTTACTTATAAGTAAATAAAAAGGGAGAAAAGGTGATAAAATACGTTTGAAAAACTAAGTATTTTTACCTATAAAATTTATTTACAACATTCATTTTTTTACAATATTAAAATATTCACTGATACTTCCGTACAAATAAGTATTTGGAAGACTAATTTAGAATTGTAGACTATATTGAAAATAAAATTGTAAACATTTTTCTTCTTTTTCACACTTAAAAATTCTAAGCCCTCATGATTTTTTCTTCAAAAATTTGTATGTGTCCTTACTAACTAAATAACTGACGGCTGATAAAACAGTTGATATGGCGGTGATTCCACAGAGAGCCTGTAGTGCTGGGTGATCTACATATCCAAACACTGGAGATGCTAGAGTTGTGCCCACCTGTTCATGAATAGTGATTAAATAATAATAATAGAAAGAAACTAACAAATTAACTTTAATTAAATCTAAAATGCCCAATTACAGGAATATGGCATTCTAAGAGTCACTGAGACCACTAATTTTTCTATACACTATCAGGATACTACTGATTAAATTACCTGCAGGACTCGTACATGAGAATGAAAAATAATTTAATCCCTGTGAGTTTTTCTACTCATATTGACTAACAGGGAAAAATAATAACTAGCTAGTAAACAAGTTTTTATGATACATACTTAATTGATAATAGTTTAAACATACCAGTAACAATTGCACTGCAGTGTTAACTTTGCTGATAAATGTTGGTGCCAGTTGAGCTGTAGCATGGGTAACATCAAAATATCTGCTCATTGTCCTCTAAAAAACATTTTTATAATTAAAGAGTGGCTAAAAAGTGTCTTGAAATAAGTTGTAGTAAAACTAGTATCAAGCTACTACAATTATTGTTTTTATATGTTCTGACAAAAATAATCCCAATCTTCATAAATTGTTGTTAGCTTTTATTACTGACTTCAAAAAAAGGAAAAGGTTTGTTAAAAGTCATTTATTTGTATTCTGTATATTGATGGATATTTTGTACCCAATCTAGGTACGAAAATATACTATGCTGAACTTTTACTATAGGACAAAAGGAGAAGGAAGCACCAACTCTTCCTTGTATACCTACCTAAACCTACCTATATTCCAAGTATCCAGTCAATATAATATTACAGATGGCTTATATCTCAAAAATTATGCTTCTAGAACCAACTATGCTCCATATACTCACTGGATGTAATTTTAAGATGAAATAGTATTCTTATAAAAATCATTTTATGTGACAGGGTATTCAGTAGAGTGCCTTCACACACCTGTGGGTTTAAATGAAGAACAAAACAATTACATCAATATTTTTTCTATACTTACTGGTGGTGGTAGACTCATGTATCTTATAACAAAAGCAGCTATAACCAGTAAAGAATCACGTCCCACTATGAGTAGAGTTAGGCCTATGGGTATTAAATGTTGCCATGTAAGTGTAATGAAGAGAGTAGCTATAAGCACTTTATCTGCCATTGGGTCTAAAAATGAACCCATCTTTGTTGATTGAGATTTCCATTGCCTTGCTATCCATCCATCTAGCTGTAAGAAAAAATAAATTGGTACTTTGGTTAAAAACTACAATGAGCTCACCTATTGTAGCATCTACAAATTATTCATCACTAGGTGGTTGATTAAGAAGGTATGAACAAAAGTAATAAGGGTAATATGGTTATATAGATAATGGAACTAGGAGTTGCCTTGTGCATGTTCATACCAAATCTGTGACACCAGCAAACACCAGCAGACCCAATGCCAAATTATAATTGTCTTGAAGTATTACAAAGCCCAAGTATGGAGACATCACTATCCTAGTGAAACATAGGATATTTGGAATGGTGAGGACATTTTCTCTCTGTAAATGTAGAAATGAATAAGTTTCTAGCTATGATTATTAAATTATATTATATAAGGTAAGATATTTAAGTTGCAGTACAATGTTTTATACAATACTAGTGCTCCACCATGCGGTTTCACCCACAATCACAAGGGATCTAATCTGTTCCCAGTATAAAGTCTCGTGTTTTACCCCAGGATATAACCTACATGTGTGCCAAGTTTAGTCAAAATCCGTTCAGCCATTTTTATGTGATTGAGGAACAAACATACAAACTTTCACATTTATAATATTAGTAGGATTTGTGCTCTAAATGGCCTACTACCGGGTCTGCAGGGCACAGGCCTCTCCATTCTCTTTTCTATTCCCCACAGTTTAGGAGTTATCTTTTCAGTACAGTTTACAGTTACTCATTATATTAAGTAAATCATTTTTTTTATACCTCTACAACTTCTTCAAGTCGCTCTTTGACTTTGGCTTTAGTTTCAAGAATATCTTTTAAAATGTATTCCTTTTTCACTCGTAGTTTCTGTCCTGTTATTTCTCTTTGCTGTTTAAAATCTCTCACAATTTCTTCGCCTTTTTGACGTATTTTGTTTTCTGTATTTATCAGTTTCTCTTTTCTGAGCTCGAAAGCATCTTTCAATGCTTCAGATTTTTTATCATAAGTCAGGAAATGTTTTTTGTTGTCTGAGAAATATGCACATGATATCGACGATAATTTTAAAGGATAACGAATAATACGCTTTTTCGTTAAAGCAATGGTATTATTATGGTAGCGGAGTGCTGCATTAAAATTTCGTACATTATTTGGACGATAGTAATATACAGTTGAGAAATTTCTTAGCAAATTACAGCGTGATATTAATTCCATGTTATGAGTTAGTTGAAATTAATGGAATTATTTAACTAAAAGATGCTATCGGGTTATTTTTCTCTTTGTTTAAATATTTTAGATAGTTTATTAAAACCAAAACAAAACATACCTAACCTTAGATTAAAAAATATGATGACGATAGCGATGATAGGTTAGGTCTCGGAACAATAGCTAGTTATTGTTCCGAGGGTTAGGTACAAGAATGATATATTCTAAAATCTAAATGGATAGGTAACTCTAAATACTTATTTGAAGCAAATACCTATCAATAGCGAAAAAGAGAAAGATAACAACTACGTTGGGACAATCTCTCTTTCTTTCGTTAAGGGTAATGAGGATCAGTAAAGTTATAGCAAATTCAATAGAACTAGTTTCCACGTTATTCTTTATGTCTTAAGAATTATATATCTTTTTGAATTATCCAAATCGGACCATTACTTACGAAGATATTAAGTAATAAACATATGCCGTTCCTGTCGCTGAAAGCCAATACACGCGGGTGCGTGTGACGTCACTGTGAGGGAACGAGCGCGGCCGGCCAGCACTTACTTCTGGTAAACTGGTATTTGGTCAATGTTTTGCCGATTTAATAGCAAGTGTTATACATTTTTGAATAGCTAAAGAGACGTAGAAGTTTTTAAAATTATTTGCCGAATAAGACCAAGCATTTTTTTAAAAAAAGGACTTCATAGTTAAAAACACTTAGTTAAAATTCTTTAATTCTAACCATTCTCGGGCAGTATTTTTAAGCTGTTAGTAGCAGGTTCAGTTTTTATTAATCATTTCTATTAATTGACATGCCTTCTAACTTAAAACATAAAAAAGGGGCCACTAACAGCTCTAATCCCAAAAAATGGATAATAATACCTCATTTGAGGCTGGTGCCATTTAAGCTAGACCTCTAAATTGTAAGAGCGCCGATACAACTCAGAGGTCTATCTTAACTGCTATTAACTTTTTTGGTTAAAAGCAAGGTCTTACAGCATACAAGTAAAGGAAAAATTCCGAAAAATAAAAAAAGTTGATTGGTATATTTTGGTACTTACAAGTATTCGCGAAAATCTAAATTTGCCCATATCTTTTTATCGTGTTGATTCAGGATTTTGATTTTTATACACCTAATAGGGACTATAGATTTCAATATCTGGTATAAATTTCAACTTGCTAGGTCTTCCTGTTCCTGAGATAATCGGTGGTGACACATGGACAGACAGACAGACAGACGGACAAGAGAGTGATCTTATAAGGGTTCCTTTTTTTACCTTTTGAGGTACGGAACCCTAATAAAGGTTATTTTTAAATATTTTTATGGTTGAATATCTCCGTAACGATTAAGTTTCGGACACCATATTACAAAAACAAATC
Source organism: Ochropacha duplaris (assembly GCA_951361185.1). Lineage (NCBI taxonomy): Eukaryota > Metazoa > Arthropoda > Insecta > Lepidoptera > Drepanidae > Ochropacha > Ochropacha duplaris. The sequence continues at coordinate 5,141,174 of OX592707.1, read as the reverse complement.
CATCAGAAATGAGCTGACTAGTAACGTCTGTAGCGACATCTATCTACACATAGATATAGTTCGCACGACTCCTAGATAGATGGCTCTTCAATAACCTACATCGCGCTTACGAAGTTTTCCATGCGATCTGCATATATACAAGATTCCAACATCAACAGTTGGGAGTTCCGTTTGAGCCGTCGTACCGGACGGTCGCTTTTATAGTGGCATTGTTCGGCTACCCGGCATTCTCGTAATTTGGTCCGGTGATTTTATTACCTCGCCATTTCGTCGAATTGCTCATTAGGCTAATTCCAGTGATTAATACTTCGCGTATTTCACTGGAAGAGGCTAAGTGCTCAAATCGACACCCAATCGGTAATTTTCATTACCAACCAACTGTGCCGTTTTAGTCACTGTCGCTGGTGAAAGTATTTAATACTTCCGTATTATTACTGGAGGCGGCCTTGACGAGAGCGACACAAAAACCTTGTTAAAACCACGACTTTCTGTGGTGGGCTAGCGGATACCTAACGGTGCTAACGAAGCTAGTTCGAGCGTGACCCGGCCGCTCGCGGTTGCCCTTCTGGCAAACGCAAACCCGGACGGGGCTGGACCAGTCGGCCTTGGGGGCTTCCCTAGTCGACCCCAGCTATCGCTAGGCAGGGACGTAGGAACTCCGCTGCTAATAAAGCTTCAACAGCGGAAGCACCAGCTTAGGGCACACCCCGCCGTCACACACCTCCTGGCCTATCCCCGGTCAGGAGAGTACTACTCACCCCAGGAACACCCACCTGGGAGTTAAAATTTAGGTTTAAAGTAGGTCCCCCTGGCTGGCCACTATGGCCAGCCAGACTAAACCCGAGACCCTGGAGGACCTCCTCCAGGATCAAGCCATCGTAGACTACCTCATGAAGAGGTATGGTAGCCTCCCTTCAGGAAGTCGCCCTCCAAGCCGGCCTTCTAGCCGCCCCCCATCTCCATCTCGCCCTCCGTCCGCGATGTCAGCTCAATCCGAGCCCGACGACAAGCCTCCCACTCCTACCACGACCCCCCCTGCCTCGGCAAACACGGCACCCCCACCCTCGCAAGAGGATGACGGTGAGTTTACCGAAGTCGGCAAACGGGGCAAGCGCAAGCGCGCTAAGAAGCCCTTAGAGGAGGCAGCAGTTGCAAAAGCAGCTAAACCCTCCTCCCCAACCCCAACCCCTACCTCCCTACGCGAGGTAGCCCCACTCACCCCGGTGAGCCCACCAACCCCCACGCCGGGAGCTTCATCCTCCCAGTCTAAAGTCCCCGCCAAAAAGGACTCCCCACCCCCCCTATTCATTCAGGATAAGGGGAAGTGGACGGATGTCTCCTCATGGTGCAAGTCGCACCATGTCAACTATCTATCCGCTCGCCCCGTCGAACACGGGATCAAGGTGACTGTGGCCAACTCAGACGACCACAGAGCCTTAACCAAAATGCTTCGGGAGAGAAAGGTGGCCTTCCACACCTACACTCTCCCTGATGAACGATCCCTTCGGGTCGTCATCAAAAATATACCCATCGAGATTGATGTCGAGCACATCAAGGCCTCGCTCATAGAACAAAACCTCCCTGTCCAGAGCGTACATCGCATGTACAAGGGGCGTGGCCACGCACCCTACCAAATGGTTTTCGTCACCCTCGACCGTGGCGTTGCCGGCAAGGCCATCTTTAAGATCCGGCACGTTTGCGACCTCACCGGCATATCCGTTGAGGCTCCCAAAAAGGGACGCTTCCCGTCCCAGTGCCATAATTGCCAGCTCTATGGCCATTCTGCCCGCAACTGCTACGCACCCGCCAGGTGTGTAAAGTGCCTTAAGCCACACTCCACAAAGGAATGCGACCGTCCCAAGAACCCCTCCGCGACAACGGAACCACCAGGTTGCGTGCTATGTCAACAGTTGGGTCACACCGCCAACTACCGCGGGTGCCCAAAAGCTCCTCGCCCCCGCCCATCTTACAACGCGACTCAGCACGCCACGCGTCGCCCACCACCCCTTGAAGCCGCTGCTCAGGCCCATCTGGCCCCGCAGCGTCCTTCCCCCTGGGGCGTGTTTGACTATAATAGCAGGCACTTCCCCCTCCCCCCTTTTGCGGCTCAGACCGCACCTACAGCTCCAACTGGCAGCTCTCCACAGCCCCAGCCCTCAGCTGGGCCCAACTCCCCTCCCTTACCATCCGCCCCCCGCGATGTCTCTAAACCGGTGCAAACGGCACCTCGTCGCGTTAACCAAAACCCCTCCCTCGGCGTTGATCCGGATCTCGCCCTGGTGGAACGATTCGCTGAAGCTTTCAACCCCAGCGAAGTTAGGGAACTAGCCCAACAGATTAGGATGAACGAAGGCAACGGTCGTGCCCTCGCTACAATCGCCATGAGGTTCGAGCGCCTCTTCTCGTCATTAGCTCAATTCCAAGTTAACCCATAATGGATTGTACAACTGCGTGCAGAATAAAACCCCGCTCCGTAAAAATCGGTTTTTTCAATGCCAACGGCATCGGTGGTCAACGTGATGAAATCGCAGACTTCCTGAGAGATCATGACGTTGACGTACTCCTAGTGCAAGAGACGTTCCTCAAACCCTTTAACAGGGACCCAAAGATTGCCAACTATCAGATAGTTCGCAACGATAGGCTCAATTCCCGCCTCGGTGGAACCCTCATTTACTACAAAAAGTCCTTGTACTGCTCCCCCATGGATCAGCCCTCTCTCGAGTACATTGAAGCTTCGGTCTGCAGGCTCGGTATGACTGGCCATGAGTCAATCATTCTGGTTTCAGCCTACGTTTCCCCCTCCCGCGAGTCTAGCGACATCCAACTATCACTCAGAAGAGACTTGAAAACCCTTTTCGACTTGGGAAGCTCTGTCATAGTGGCGGGCGACCTAAACGCGAAACACCGCCTCTGGAACTGTCATACGACTAACTCCAGAGGTATTGTTCTAGAATCCCTACTAGGGCCGCTAAATATCGACTTAGTTGCGCCCACAGAACCAACTCATTTTCCTGACGTACTTAACCACAGACCTGACATCCTAGATGTGGCACTGTTGCAAAATGTGAGCCTAGGCATACACGATGTGACAGTGCACCACGAGTTAGTCTCCGACCACCGACCTGTAATCTTAGAGCTTACACCGAACGCAGGCCCCCCCGATTCAGGTCAGTCCCCTATTACCAAGGTAGTGACGAACTGGGACAAACTGGGCGAAAGCCTCAAGTCTGCCTCATCCGTCCACCTCGATCAAATCCCCAGCAGCATAGTCACCGCTGACGAAGCTGTCGGCGCAATCGATTCCCTAACCAGCCACGTGCAATCGCTCATTAGCGATTGCTCTCGGACAGTACCAGTGGAGAGCAATCGACGCTGGCGCTTGCCCGACGACGTACGTGACCTGATTAGGGAAAAGAACGTAGCCATGCGCGCTTACGATCGTCGTCCAACCGAAAACAACCGCGTCCGTCTGCGTACTCTCCACCGCGCCGTCAAGGAACGAGTGGCTGAGGCACGCGAAAACAACTGGAACCAGACCATGATCGACATCAAACCCTCCCACCTAGCCTTTTGGCAACTCTCACGTGCCCTAACCAAGGACGCGGTTGCCCCTATTCCACCTCTAAAAAGGCCCAACCTTCCACCCGCCTTCGAAGACGAAGAAAAGGCCGAATGCCTGGCCGAAAGCCTGGAGCTCCAATGTACACCCAGTTCCCTCCCTATCGACCCTGTCCATCTGGAGGAAGTCAATTCTGAAGTAGAACGGCGAGGTTCTCTCCCGTTACCCCCACCGCCTCTCAACGAAGAGGAAGACCCCCTACCTCCCGTGACCACGGACGAGGTCAAGCAGATCATCCGGGACCTCCGCCTAAGGAAAGCCCCGGGCTCGGATAAAATCACAAATAGAGTGGTCAAGCTGTTCCCGGCTACCCTCATCATGCTCCTGACAGCTATCTTTAACGCTGCCCTCTCCAATAACATTTTCCCACACCAGTGGAAAAAAGCCCAAGTTATTGGGATCCCCAAACCCGGCAAACCTAAATCCGAGCCCTCTAGTTACCGACCCATCAGCTTGCTCAATGTCATGGGCAAGATGTATGAAAGATTAATTTATCTCCGTCTCAAAGCGTATGCCGACGCTAATAAACTCATTCCCGACGAGCAGTTTGGTTTTCGAACTAAACACTCGTGCGTTCAACAAGTCCATCGTATTGTTGAACACATCTCAGCCAACTATCAAAAAAGTCTAATAACCGGAGTCCTCTTCTTTGACGTAGCTAAAGCCTTCGACAAAGTCTGGCACAACGGCTTAATATATAAGCTGTACAAACTCGGAGTGCCTGACAGACTCGTGACCATCATACGAGACTTTTTGTCGAACCGCCAATTCTGCTACCGAATAATAGGAGCGCTATCCTCCTCCCACCCTATTCTAGCCGGAGTCCCCCAAGGCTCTGTGCTGTCCCCCTTACTGTTTACACTCTACACGAGTGACATCCCCAAAGCTGGCAAAGCACAGCTAGCCCTTTTCGCGGACGACACCGCAATCTACTACTCAGGCAGATGCCCCTCGGCCATTGCTAAAGTTCTCCAAACCGCGACCAACACCCTAGGTGCTTGGTTTAGGAAATGGAGAATCGAAATCAACCCAACCAAAAGTCAGGCGGTCCTGTTCTACAGGACCGACAAGAAATTTGGCCCCACTCTCCCCTCTCCAGTTACCATGTTCGGCGAGCCGATCCCTTGGGAAAAGCAAGCCAAATACCTCGGCGTAACACTGGATGATCGACTGACCTTCTCCAGCCACATTAAGAAGGTACGCGCACGCGCCCTCTTTGTGTCTGGTCGCCTTCATTTCCTGCTTAACCCAAAGTCCAAACTTGCTCTTAAAAGCAAGGTGAGACTATACACCGCGTGCATCCGCCCCATTATGCTATATGCATGCACTGTGTTCGCACATGCATCCCCCAGGCTGATCCATAGCCTCCAAGTGGTTCAGAACCGCTTCATGCGCAAAGCCACGGGCGCCCCGTGGTACATGCGCAACCTAGATCTACACATAGACCTCAATCTGCCCACAGTTAAACAAGTCATTAAGCGCGCTTCACGCCATTATTACGATCGTGCCCTAAACCACGCGAACCCATTAATAGTAAATTCAGCCAATTATACTCCTTCAGAGATTTCAAAAATCCGTAGGCCTAAACTCGCCCTCAGCGAGCCGGATGACCCAATAACACTAGCTCAGATTAAGGATAGGGAGGCTCGCGCAGCCCTGAAGAAACAACAACAACACCGCCCGCGTTTCCGCCCTCGCCGGAGAGGCCCGTCGCGACGTCCCACTCAGTCAGTCTCGTCCCCCGTAATTAACGGCGGCCCGAGCCGCACCAGTAATCCGACCGTCCCTTAAAACTACTCTAAATCGCTTAGGCGAAGCCCGTCCCACTTTTGTGTCCCCTCGACGACGCCCTGAGCCGAGGTTCGTGCCCCAACTGGGGCGCCCTCAGCGGTCAGTCGTCTAAAATTTGCAACTCGGTTGAGAGCCCTAAGCGCTCACCGAAAAGTCCGCGTAAGGGTGTCTATGGTCCCTCAGACCTCCACCTTTAAGTCCTCCCCAAAAAAAAAAAAAAAAAAAAAAAAAAAAAAAAAAAAAAAAAAAAAAAAAAAAAAAATCAACAGTTGGACCGCGGTCCCCAGGCACGATGACCTAGCCTGGCGGAAGATCTTCCCTTTTCAATGGAGGAGTCTAACACCTCGCTCCTCCATAGTGGTGACCCCGACGTGATTGGAATGTCAGCAGTATGCAGCATCACTTCCCTGCACTCCTCACCAGGTCTCTGCAGCAGTCCACAGCAAGCCACCTTCGCCTTTATCAGGTCCAACGCAGCCGACTCACCGCGCTTCCTGGTCCTGCAAGGCTCATCGGTCAGTCTCGACTCACTGTAGACTACGAGCAGCACTGGCACTTGCAAGCTACAGTAGCACGACGCAGCAATATCGACCTCTGGTCTTGGAGGGGAGTGATGTAGCGACATCTATCTACACATAGATATAGTTCGCACGACTCCTAGATAGATGGCGCTTCAATAACCTACATCGCGCTTACGAAGTTTTCCATGCGATCTGCATATATACAAGATTCCAACATCAACAGTTGGACCGCGGTCCCCAGGCACGATGACCTAGCCTGGCGGAAGATCTTCCCTTTTCAATGGAGGAGTCTAACACCTCGCTCCTCCATACGTCCTTTAATATTCAGTACGACTTTCCCTGTATCCCTGTATAGGCTGTATATATCATTTTGCGAATGGCCTTTTAACCTACTTGCGCTTTATTTAGTGCATGGTTCTCTACACTTGCTGATCTAGGCATGATAGAAACCTTAATTTTTATTTTTTTTTACATTTTTTGGGCTTGCGTTTGGCCACTGACCCGTCCATGAAATGAAGGACGAAGACGAGGCCTAAGATGGAGCACGCTTGCCCAGAAGGTGCCTATCTCGGAACAATAACTAGCATGGAAGCCGGGCTAAAATAAAAACCGAGTACTATACAGTTTATTCATTTATGTCAATTAGCATATCGTAATGTGGGAATGAAACAAAACATGGCTGTTTGTTTTTATTATTTTTGAACGTGTCACAAGCAAAATGTTTCGTTCTCATTTTCTTTTCTCGAACTATGGGCTTTACACCCTTCAACAACACAATACATCTTGTCCAGGGCACTGTACACCTCTCGTATATACTTTCTGGCCACGTTCTCAGACAGAAATTAATAATTAACTCGCTTTTTTCACTTAGTAAATTCGTCCAACTCCCGACTCGTATCAACAAAATATAAAACTACAAAATTAAGTTGATAGCCAACGTAAGTATTTTGACGTCTTGGATAGAAATTTTGTATTTGTTAGCATTATAAGAGGGCCAAAGAGGACCATTTGACATTTTGCTTGTGACACGTTCAAAAATAATAAAAACAAACAGCCATGTTTTGTTTCATTCCCACATTACGATATGCTAATTGACATAAATGAATAAACTGTATAGTACTCGGTTTTTATTTTAGCCCGGCTTCCATGCTAGTTATTGTTCCGAGACTATATACATGACAACAGATTAGTAAAAAAAATCCTCTGGCGTAATACAGATAAAATACACTAAAGGTATATACTCGTAGTGTTTATATTCTCATTGGGTATACCCATTAGCTATATATATATAATATATTACATACTCTTTGATATATATAGCTAATGATTCTCAGTTCTGTCTGTATTTTATTTTGTTTGATTGTCAATTTAATTTCGCTTCTTTAGATTCGCTTTTTATTAGCTTAGTATGTGCATATTGTTTCTAATTTATTCATACACATAAACTCATACATTATATTTTCATATAATGTAGGTACATATGTAATATACATTTTTGTAACTCAACATCATTGTTATCTCTTGCACATACATAATTTTGTTCAATTATTGTCATTTAACACTAGTTTGTGGATTGTATAAAATCAATTTATCAGTGTAGGTAGATATGTACTTTGTATGTCAATGACTTGTGTTTGACGGAAGGAAGAGACTGTGCCGTGTTATGATAAGGTGACAATAATTATTGTTTACCTTTCGTAAAAGTTTCGTAAGGTAACATTTTGTGAAATAGTAAAAAAATAATAATCAGCTAAACTAATAATATAAATCCTGCTTGCGTAATTGAAAAAAAAACTGACGACCCGCCCCTAAGGCAACTTATTCACTCTGTCCTTACATTTATAAATAAAATACTTGGACAAATTTGTTCATCTAACTAAAATCACAGATTAGTGATATGTTGTCTAATTCATAATAGAAAGCTTGTTAAAGTGAACAAAGTAGGTAAACATCTTATCAGTTTAGGTGTTTAAATAGCTTATCACATAGTATCAATCATATTATGTATTTCATATTTGGTGTTTACTATTAGGACAATAAAAATGGAGGAAGAGGAGCTGAAGTATATACTGCATTTGCTTGACTCTCTAACAATAAAAATATTTGAAGTAAGTAACTATTTAGACTTTACTACTATATTTACTAATACTCTACTTTAATTATTAAAACAATGTAATGATAATAACAGTATATTTTAGAAGTAAATAAATTACCTATAATATTAAATAACTTAAAAAAATTATGATAATTGTTTTCTATCCTACATTATATTATAAAATGTGAAACTAAAGTTGGATTTTTATTTGGCTGGAGTGATTTGAAAATTGTTGTAATAAATCCTACTAATATTATAAATGTGAAAGTTTGGATGATGGATGTATGTTTGTTACTCATTGACGCCAGAACGGCTGAATGGATCTGTATGAAATTTGGCGTAGAGATAGATTATAGTCTGGAATAGCACATAGGCTACTTTTTATCTCGGGAAAAGATAAGATCCCTCAGGAATGTGGGTGAAACCGCGTGGCGGAATACTAGTATTTCATAACTCGGAAATTATTTCTTAAAAGAAAAGGGATGGTAACTGGAAACATCAAATCAGCTTCTTTTTATTAAATGTCAAAACAATGTTTTGTATGAAATACAAAGGTACTTGTGATATCATAAATATACACCATCAAAAGGCCTACTCTTTGTTGTTAAATTGGTAATGAAAAATCAGGTGGAATTTTACATGTTCACTATTTTTATCCTGGGAAAACATTGATATCCCTTATGTGCTAATTCTTACTTTAGAAATCATTTAAATTTTTTCAGGAAATAATTGATTTTTACAATGACACACTGGAATCCAAACCTTTCAAGGGGTTTTCAGATGAAACACTTGAATTTTTAAAATGCAATTTGAAGAGCAATCCTGTGACAACTTCATCAATTATTAGTTTTATCCAAAGTTATGTTCCAAAAACTAATATTTATTCAAGTAAAATACAATCATTATGTTTGGAAGTGTTGAAAAGTGAATTGTCTGATGTTACCTGCACTGATAAACTAATAACATTAATATCTTTAGTGAGATGGCAAGACATTTTCATACCACAGTTTACAAATGAAATATTGAAGCATATCTCGGAAGATACAATAAGACAATACAGGAAACAAATTCTACTAAGTCTTATACCTCATGAGAGACCGGAACTCTTAAATGTGACATCAGAATTTATGCAACAAAATGAGCCTCAGAAAGAATTTAAATTAACACCTGAATACATGTTGGAGTTGTGTTATCATGACAGAACTCATTGGTTATTGAAAGCTGCCCAGGTTTACAAACAACAGGTCCAAGACATGAAGAATGTTACATTTAAAATCAATAATTTTACAAAACAAATTCTTATTATGGTATTGATTGACCTCACCAATAGTCCTGAGACATATGACTTGCCATCCCTAGTCAATCAACTCACAAACATATTCTCTATTCTTGATACATACACAACACTTGATGTACAACTGCAATTTTATATAACAGAAGTAAAGAGGGAGTTGACAATCATTAAATTTTGCATAGAAAATAACTGTAAAATAATGACAACTTCAATATTTAGCCAAGCTTTAGCCCAGAGTGCTCTGGCTGTAATATCGCAAGTATGCAGGCTATCCAAAATTGATAGATATAAAGTTTCAAGACTTTTGAACACTAACAATGATTTTATTGTGGATCTGATGGCTTTTGGTAATAAATGTATAAAAAAGAAAGAAGAACAAGGTGTGAATTGGGACGTCACAACTTATAATAGTTATTGTGCAATAACTAAGACCATAGACACCATATTAAACTCTGCTGAAGGCACAGAAAATGCTCAAGAAACAACAACTGCTTTAGATGAAATTAAACGCCTCATTTTATCAATCCAGCCATTGCAGTGCTGTATTGAGGTAATTGAGAATATCTTCACATGCCTTTTCTTAAGATATGAATATTTCTCTTGTCATGAGCACAACCAAGAGAATCCCTGTGGAGCACTTTCTGAATGTTCCTATTTTTATGCAAAAAAACATACAAATAATACTAAAAGCATGAACAGTTCTAATGCAGGGTTTGTATGCAATTCTCTGACAACTCAAATAGTTCTGAACACGCTAAAGTTATGTTTAGAGAAATTGGAAGTGAATATAAAAAACCAATCTCTTGAGCCCGATATAATTATAAAGTTCAAAAAGTTAATTCAAGTTGTGAACAATTCAATATGGAAATTACAATTGGTTTCAACTCTATCCCCTGACACAAGCCCCTTATTGAAGCTTTGTTTAGATTATGTGGAAGTGGATGAAAGCAGTGAGGACGAAGCTCGTGAATTTGATTTGAGGGCTTATAGGAAAAAGCCCAAAACACGAAGAAGGCAAACAAATCCCAAACCTGATGTTGATCATGTCATGCTTGCTTCTACAGTGTCAGCTAATGATGACAGTGAGTTTTGCATAAATACTTTTAATTTGTGTTAAAACTAAATTGGTATTATGTCAGTAACATACTTTATTTTTATTTCAGTGTATGTGACCACTAGAGGAAATGCAATTGACTTTATCTCTATAATGCTAGCCAAGCCATCATGTTTAGTAGCGTTAGCACTCTACCATAATGACTTCCCCAAAGCTAACCAGATTTTAGAGGTAAAGTAACATTATAATGGTTCTTTTTAAATTTACAAGGTTCTCATAAAATGTTCAAATTCTTCATAGCTCTCTCTTTCACGGTCCGTTGGTTCATATCTGAATACTTCTTTGTCATTTGTCGGAAAGACACCTGGTGGGTTAGATGCCAAACATTTCTTAGCTTCTTCTATCGTTTGCTTTGGTGTGAAGAATTTACAGAAAAGGCAACAGCAGCACCAACCTGAATAACAGTTATAATTGGTTATTGATTATGTAGTCTTTTAAAGTAAATTTACAAAAATTCAACCCCTATTTTGGCTTCGTTTGCAAAGAAAAAATTTTGTACCTATTTTTATTTTTCATATGCAATAAAATTGGTTAAGCAATATGTAAAACTATTCATCTACTAAAAACTGTGAACTAGTGTTCGGATTTTGTTTACGTAGAAATAATCTGAGGAAACATCATATAATAGTATATTAATTACCTATATCTAGTGATAATCAGCTATAAAAATAAAATGTAGCTAGGTAATTAATACAATTTTGCTTACCTCGGGTACACCACAATGGCAAACCTATAACAATATACACCAATAACCATATTCTAATAACGTTCCATAAGTTTAATTCAAATTCTTTTAAAGACTGCCTTTGAATTTTGTTGCCTGTTGGCAAGCATTTGAAAATATGATTTTTTTTATATTTATGATAGAATTTAAGCGAAAGAATCCTTTTTAAGAAAGCCAATCCAGTTTCAGAAGTACCTGTGAAAATAATTTATGTATTAGTTCTCAATATTATCTATTTCACGAAATCTCACACTTTTATAGTCAAATGGACATCATGAGATAGGAGTCATATCTAACTATCTCACGAAGTGTGATATTATTTGTTGAATTTCGTAATTCTTACTAGATTTGTAGATTCTATAAGACGTAGATTTTGCTTCTTCAATTTCCTCTGCATTATATTCATTTAGTAAATTATAATAGTTATAACTTTCTTCTTCTGCTACGATTATTTGATCGAAAGAATGCTGAGTTACCTAAAAGAAGTAAGCCAATATCAGTTTCAATTCGCCAGAACATATATCTATGTTTATAATTTTATTATTGCAATTATCATTTGCTATATGCATATGTAGTATGTAGCTATCTATTTTCTAATATAAACTGAAATAATCAAAGTTTATTTAGTAAAATATTTATTTACTTTCTAATTTATATTCCTTTGTGTACTATATTTCTATTAAGTACGTACTATTTAAAATAGCTGTAGGTAGGTACATTGATTGCTTACACGGAACGCCAATTGTGTACACATTACGGCTAGGTCGTTAAACGCGATGATAACAAAAGGAAGATACATTACTATGTATGTTTTATCAATACATATCATGATTCATAGTAAGCTATTTACATAGGCCTTTTCAGATTGAATACCTACCTACGTTAATCTAAAAAGATAAAAATCTGAAAATTCTATTTAGGATCACGCATAATATCGCTATTGTACTAATATACGTTAACTCTTTCCACGACGCTCCCCTCGGTGATTTTTTGTTTTTAAGCCACATGCCACAACGAGGCAGGCGGGTCATCTGATGGTAAGTGACTACCGTCACCTATAGACATTAGCAATACCAGGGGGATTGCCAATGTGTTGTACACCTTATTACAATGTCATAAGGGCAAACTGGCTCTCAAGTGCAATTCCGGAACACACCAACAGGTGCTTGGCGATAGATTTTCAACTTGAGGGTGGTAGCCAGCTAGTCGAGTACTACAAAGTACCCTACCACCGTGCTGTGATTTCCTCACGATGTTTTCCTTCACCGAAAGCTCAAGCTCAATGTTGGATTCGAACCCACGAACTTCGCCGCGGTATCCGGCGTCACTACCACTGAGTTATCATCGCCTTAATATGTACAATAGAATAGACTTGTGAATGACTAACCCTATTTTACCATAGTACTATATGAATATGTGGCCGTACTAGCTCTCAAGTATCTACTAAACAAACGGTTCTTTAATCAGTTAATAAAAAAAAACTTAAATTGAATGCAAATTAATAAAAGAGGTACGTTACCCTCGTAGGCGATATCCAAGTCGATGAGACTGCTTTGGTTCGGCGCGGGCGGTGCTTTAAACTGGTAGTTAATTTCATTGGAAATGATTCAAATTCAGTGTCCTTCAATATCAATTCTCTGTTACCGTATTGCTTACTGGCTAGCCTGCAACCACAGTGTAAAAAGTTAAAATTATGTACCGTGTAATCACATCCATAAAACTATTCGGTTGTAGTCACAACTGATTTTAATACTTGTTTTGTATTTACTATTTAGATTGATATTTACTTGTTTAAATTAAACAGTACATTTCCCTTAATATCTATATTTATATGAGTCTTCTTCTGGGCTGCATCAATTAACTCATAATCGTCGTCCCTGACTGGTATATCTATTTTATAATGAGCACTGTCTTTAAGTAGTATGTTATATGAATTTTGCAAAACAAAACTGTCAACTTGTGTAATTTTGATAAGCCATATCACAAACAGTAACATGGACACATGGAACTCATTATAAGTTTATAACTGCTAATTATTTTCAATATTTATGTTTGTTCCACTGTGGCGGCCTTGACACAATATGACAATTTAATTGTAGTTATATGTCATTATTTAAAAATGATATGGTCTTGTAGAAAGAGGTACATACCTATACAACATTTGTATTTATTAATTATATTTAGGGCTACATATCTCTCACGGTAACTATGAATCAGGTTACCTACATAAGGTTTTAGTCAACTTTAAAATTATTCTAATAACTAATTGCTCGGCAACTCGTCTAGCAAATAAAGGATTAATTAGGTACAGTAATTGGGTAATATCGGGCAGCGTTTTTGATTTTATTATACCAACAGGGTGACATATATATAAGCATACTACAAGTAACTCTTACATCTCATCATAATAAAATATACTTCCAGAAATATAACTAAATATTACTAAAAATTCTAGCATATTGTAGGTAATTCATAGCTAAGGTATGAGAGCCGAACCCCAACAGATTTAGAGTATATGAATGAATATTAAGTTATAGTAAAAAAAATATCATGTATTTCCTATTTTAATTGCAGATGTTTGATTTAGCCGATTCTGAAATTGCAACTGAAGTCACTTTTACGGAACATCTTCGAAATTTAGTAGCAAAAATTAAAAATATAATTTACTACAGAGACGACACTCGCTACCCCACCAAAGAACTATCAGCTTTATCCGTAGTGTCTACAGAAGTGATGAGTCTCGTGGAAGGTTTTCTAGCATCAAATAGAGCTCCAAACTCTTTCGATATAATTGAGCTAGGTGCTCGACACCCGCATTTGCAATTGTACAATCATCAAAATGCACCTTTCATCAACGCTGTTGACATATTACTGAGCAGCGGCCTCAACAGAGAAATAACATACGGACTTATTAACGTCGTCGAAAGGAAACTCGCAGAAGTAAGAAGCTCAACCGATATTTCAGCCGTTAAGAAAACGAATTACATATGCTTCGTTGAAGATGTCGCCAGTGTCACTTTTGAGATTTTTGGAAACACAGAGAAGTCTTTTAACTTTGTGAACAATATTTGTGAACTCATAATGGACTGTCGCATTCCTATCAAACACAAGGATTTCTGTAAACTTAATTTGCTTTCGAAAGAGTTACGAGTGTCGTGTGAAGGTCTAGTCGATGTGGTGAGTGTCTGCGAGTCCACTGAGCTGGACCATACCCTGCTACAGAAATACCATCAAATATACATGAACGTCGTTGCTGCCTCCGATAAGGATTTATGCAACGTCGGAGAGGTATCCCGACACGGTAATAAGAAAACAAGAATCCCGTACCTGAGAATGTGCTACATGTACTGCAAGACTGTGTCTCAGTTAGAACTAGAGGAAGGTCGAACATCTGAGAGTGGAGCTGATCTTCCATACTTCTCAGTGCTAGAGAAACAACTGCATCATATATTCGGCAACATGATTAACAATAAAGATATTCCTGTTACTAATTTGGAACCAATATGCAAAAAATTAAACGTAAATCTTATACCAAAGCTGATACTGAACTTCTGTCCGTCTATCACTTTAGCGGACCCAAATAAGGAAGCTACCGAAAGCAATTTTAATAACTTGCTTCACGTCGTTTACGGCTTCAAAAATCCAGAAGAAAACTTATTTTTGGAACCGATTGCAAATTTTGCCCCGCTTCCTCGCTCCCCGGATCCCCAATGCTTGACGTATGTCGTTTTGCACAACTGGGTACTGGCGCATATTATTAAGAAAGTTCATACGTCACCCAACGAAAACAGCTTACAACAGAGTATGGATGCTCGCACTAAATGTCTTAATAATTACATGGAGTTAGACCGGTTTAATTGCACTAAATGTTTATTTGGAAATAGTAAATATTTAGCTTCTCTTCATACTAGTGTCGATCTCGACAAGTTGTTTTTATTCATGCCAGAGTTGATTGAGTCGGGAAAAATTCTGAAATGCTTGAACATCATCGACTCGCTAGCGGAACGACAACTGATGGGCAGTGCCAACTTGTCTAATTTGAGAGATTTGATATTATTTAAACTAGCAACCAATCCGAAAATAAATATGAATTGGAAATTCTGTCAATACCTCAAATGTCCGGAATTGAAAGTAGATCTGATTTTGAATAATTTGAGCAGTTGGCCTTCAGAAGGCGCTATAGAAGTGCTGGACTATCTGAGATTTCTATTGAGTCAAGAAACTTTAGACGAAGGCCTGTATGAGAAATGTTCTGATTGGATGGTCAAAATACCACTGTACGAGCAGGTATGTGCAATATAAATAAAATATCATTAAGATAGCAATAATTATTATACCTCATGTTTATTTTTAGATATCAACAATAATGGGCACAAGTCATTGGTACAATTCGTATGAGAAGTCAATTGAAAATCCAGAGAACATTATCGAAGTGCTAATGGATAGCCAACAGGTAACTAGCATTAAATTTTACTGTATAGCTGTTGTATTTTTTCTTGATGGATGGATTTTAAATATTTTTTTAATTATTATTTTTACCATTTTTACAGTTCAAGTTATGTTTAGAATGGGCAGACGTACACGAAGTTTCCGAAAACATGAAAAATTTAATAGTCATGAATCTTTTACGACAACTATTTGAGTACACTAATCAAGCTACGCCTGACTTAGTCCGAGTTCTGCTTCGGAGACTGCCTCCCACACAAGCGATGGAGCTCATTCGAGAGGAAATGACCAGACTACGAAATGTCGAAATCCTTCAAGTTTGTGTTGATTATATATCAGAAAACTCTTTCGATTGGAAGTCATTCGAAAATATTAAAATAGGGCTCCTAGTAATGCTCGAAATAGACGTCAGTGTGAGACACCTATTCTGGGATTTAATAGACAGCCCTCTACTTATGATTGAGCAGTTTTTAATGAATGCCAAACTGGATATGCTTACCAATGTAATGAATAAAATATCACCGAACTTAAAAAATGACCCGAGCGGCGATAACCTTTATTACAATATTAAATCAATTGAGAGTTTGGTTATTTCCCGAAACGCCGTCGATGGTCTTTTGAGGTTTTATGCTGAGAAGGCTTTGGACATGAAGAACCCGAGGAACTTGTGCCCGAGCCCACCTAGGCCATCGGATGATTCGCTGCTGCAATCTATAGATTCTATAAATATAGAAGCAGCAAATAAACCGTTTGTGATGCCGGAACAAGTGCCCACGAAGGACCAGTGGGTGGATGACTACTCTACAGACAGATGCATGATGTGTCACACGTCTATATTTTCTATGATCATCCGTCGGCACCATTGTCGTCGATGCGGTAGACTACTTTGTCATGCTTGCTCAAGACATAGAATGCAGGTAGGAACTTACTTTTCAATCTCTTAATTATGGGGCCCAATGAGTTATCGAGCTGGTGTTTATCTCCACTTTTTGTTATGATTTCTTGGAGTCTCTGAATTTGTACTTCAATATTTTCAGAGTTATTTGCATTGCAATTTCCATGGCTCACATGACTAAATTATTGAGACTAAAACTCGAGTATAGGTGACCTATGTTTTCAACTAGTCAGTCTACTATTATAGTAAATAGGGTTTAGTATTTTGTAAAAAGCAAAAATAACCTTGTATATGCTTTTGAATATCTATACATATATATAAAAGGATAAGTCCTGACTTTTTAAAACTTGACCGAGGAATAAGAACGGATTTTTCGAAATTCAACGTTTAAGGGGGTTAAAAAGGGGTTGAAAGTTTGTATGAAAGTCGGTCATTTTTGAAGCTAGAATCATGAAACTTTGTTTTTAGACTATCAATTAAAAATAAAGAAAAACGTGTATCAGCGTTATTTAAATTGATTACCCTGAGGGGGTGAAACGGGGGTTGAAAGTTTGTATGGAAGTCCGCGATTTTTTAAGCTAGAACCATGAAACTTTGTTGTTAGGCTAACAATTAAAAATAAAGAAACACGTGTTTTAGCGTTTTCTAAAATTCAACCCTTAAAAGGGTGAAAAAGGGGTTGAAAGTTTGTAGGGAAGTCAGTCATTTTTGAAGCTAGAACCATGAAACTTTGTTTTGAGGCTTTGTTAGCCTAATATAAATAATAAAAATAAAGAAATACGTGTTTAAGCGTTTCCTATAATTCCACCTCTGAAGGGGTGAAACGGGGGTTCAAAGTTAGGAGTTATTTCCGTTTCTTGGTATGAAAAATGAGAAGGACTGACTCATCAACGCCCAGTGTTAGACCTAGAGACCTTAAGATGTAGACGAGGATTAAGAAAGATTTTTTGAAATTCAATCTCTATGATAGAGGATACGCGGGTGAAACCGCGGGGCGGAATGCTAGTACATGATATAACTCTTATAATAATGCCTAGGTGCCAACATACCCCAGTGGCGTGAAATTCCGCGTATGTGACGACTGCTACACTCACACAGCTAACAGGAGAGTTAGTTCCGACCAGGATACTTTCATGTTGAGCAGCAACTCCGACTCGGCTGGCAGTGGGATCACCTGCATGGATTGGTGTCTTTCCACCAATGGGATCAAGAACGAAGCTGTCAGAACAGAATTTAGCTTCGAGTTTACACCTAACGTTACACTCTGTTTGTCCATTATGAAAATGCATTCAATCAATTTGGATTATCCGAGGTGAGCAACATTTTAATATTCTTATGGGATTAGGTAAATGCTTTATTTTATCTTTCTAATATTATAAACAGGAAAGATTTGTATGTATGTGTGTTTGTAACGAATAAACTCAAAAACTACTGGGCCTATTTTAAAAATTCTTTCACCATTTGAATGCTACATTATTCCAGATTAACATAGGCTATATTTTTATCCCGGGATAGGATTAGATCCCACGGGAAAGTGGGTGAAACTGTAGAGGACAGCTAGTTTACTATAAATCTGAAAATACATTTTCCACTGAGATAGAGCTAAAGGAGGTCTGGAGGTGTTTCAATGTCAATGACATGTTGTGTTTCATTGGCCTGTCTGTCTACTCATTTCAGGGGTGAACATGAACATTTTGATGAACGTTGAATGATCTGATCTTCTCTAAAACTTAGCTTCCGGCGCTTTTTTTTTATTAATCAAAACAATCATAATTAAATTCTATAGATTACTATTTTTGCCGCCATAACACGCAAATATTGTCAGTGAGACTAGATAAATAATAATTATTGAATGTAATAGGTGTAAGTTGTTTTTGAAAAGAGTAATTGCTGAGTTTATTGCCGGCTCTTCTCAGCAAAAACAACCTTCCGAACCGAGCATTTAGAGTCTGACTATTCATAAGTGCCTGTGAAGGCCTATTTGGATGAATAAAAAATTTCATTTCATTTCAATCCAGATTGGTAGAATTTTTGAAAAAATCCCACAATTGCTCTTTGCTCCTGAAGATTAGTACTTTTAAAACTTTCGCGAACTAAATTCATTATAGTAGATTATACCGGGTCTATTCGCGCACATAATAATCAAAATATAATTTCGACTAACCTCGACGTTTCGATCAAGTTACATTGACCGTGGTCACGAGTGGACTGGATCGAAACGTCGAAGTTAGTCGAAATTATTTTGATTATTATGTGCGCGAATAGACCCTGTAAGATTAGTTTCGTAATTTCAGAGTAGGTGCCATATGTATGACTTAAGTTTCGAACTATGGCATTTGAAATGATAAAGAGCATCATTAAGATACAAGTGTGTGTAATGTATGTGGTAGGTTCCTGCTGGACCGCAGCGACGAGGTGGCCCGTGAGGTGTCCGGCGGCGGCGGCGGTGACGCGCGGCTGTTGGTACGCGCGCGCCGCTCGCTGCTACTCGCTGCCGCCGAGCTCTACTCGCGCGCTAACAACGATCACAAGTCTGTACTTTTACATACTTACTCACTCACTTGTTTCTTTAACTTTCACACATAACATACAAATATAATGAAATAGGGGGCCTGGAGATCTAAAATACAGGCCTTGGCTTAGTTTAGACTCCAGATCTCCCACAAATTACAATTTGTTATCAACCTTCTTGTCAACTGTGCTTTTATTTAATGTAATTTGTAGGGATGAAATTTTTTTTTTACACATAACATAAAATTTGTGACATGAAACTATCATACGTTTTTATTCTTCTCACTCAGACCAAATAAAAAAGGTAGACAGCCCCGCGCACTTAAAGTGAAGCACAGTAAAGGAAGCCGATCGCGTTCCTGTGCGACGCGAGTCACGCGGAATAACGTACGTGCAGGTCACACACATAACTTAGTGCACGTTGCTTCACTTCATTGGAGACTTTTGTTTACCTACGCTCCTTCTACCTTCTTTATTTGTTCTATGTTATAGCTATTGACATCTGATAACGAAATGACTAAATTAAAATAATAACATTTCTTATTATTATCGTAACGTCTTAAAATTTTAGCTTATTAAGTTAAATATTTGAAAAAAAAAATTGCTAATTTAGGCATATTACCCAAAAAGAGTCTAATCTTGCCTACGACATCCGAACCGGTGGTTACTGTTCGATAGCTTCGACCTTCATTCGGCCCTTTTAGGACCAAAAATGAATAAGAGGGTTTAACTTAGAGCTAAATGTAGAATGATATTGCGGCAGGGGTATCGGTGCGGTATCGGAGACAGGCGCGGCGCACGCGGCGCGGTGCCTGGCGCACGCGGACGCGATGGCCACACTCGTCAAGCATCAGGCACACCATCTCATACCGCACCAGGGCGCGCATCCTAGTCAGTACAATACTTATTATGACAATAATATTGTTATTGCGAATTATTGCACGATACATATTCTCGAAGTGTTTTATATTATTAATAATTTAAAAATTTAAAAGTTATGTAATGCTTTAAAAGAAACCGGTAACTGCCTTAAACTTTTAGCGAGAAGTGAACATTATTGATTATCATATTTTGTATTTGTTTAGTAAGTGAAACTGCAAACGGAAGATAGTTTAATAGCGGATTTCTTTTAAAAAAAAATTAAAAAAGAAACATTGATATGCATTAATCAATTTCATTAGTAAATCCTAAAATGTTATTATTAAATCCATAACATTGATATGCATTAATCAATTTCATTAGTAAATCCTAAAATGTTATTATTAAATCCATAAGTAATTAAGAACAATAATATGCAACATGTGAGCCAGGGGGATCATTACATGCGTTTTTTATGTTTAACAGGTCAAATTGTACGCTCTCTTTTGGAAACAGAGAAATGGGAACTAGCATTAGAAATAGCGACGAAATCAGGACTTCCGCGTAATAGCGTACTAGCTGCTTGGGGAAAAGCGTGCCTCAAAGCGGGGTGCTTCAAGCAAGCTCGCGAAAAATTCGCACATTGTTTCAAAAACACTTTTAACTTGAGCGCAGAGATCGCAGAAGAGTGTGAATATGGGAAGGAAGCAGCAGAAATACCATATGTTAATAGGAGGTTGCAAAGTGTTAGGCATTCAGAGAGAACCAGTTCAATGTGTAGCGTGCAGTCGGATGGACGGCCGCGGACTAACCCGCCGTTACTAAATGAGATTATAAGCATCTTAGAAGACATGAACTATCCAGTTAATCAACAGTTGTTGAATAAAGCTGAAACTATCATGGTAAGATATTTTAGTCATAAAAAAAAACAAAAAAAAATTGAGGAAACCACGTCGGCTACCACCTCGATGTGCCTTGATATCCTGTTCCCTTCTAAACTATAGCCGTAACAATAGGTCACTTTTGACAGTGCATTTACACCAATGTGCCAAAAAGAGACAAACATAGTGCGGCAGGGTGAGACACCCTCTTGTCAAATATAACTTCTTAGATTGGCTATACAGTAGGCTATGTGTGCTTACCATTTTTAGAAACATTATCACTATAACATGATACACAGATTATAATATCTTACTTCTATTATAAATGTGAAGATGTTTGTTACTTTTTCACGCAAAAACTACTGAACGGATTTGGATGATACCTACTAGGCACACAGTTAAATCATATCTTGGAATAAAACTTATCACTGGGGAAGGTGGGTGAAACCACGGGAGACAGCTAGTTATAAGATAATGATATCTTATTGTCAGAAGTCTGAAAAGTGTCAGGGAGGTCACTTGGCTCTTAGATTGAGTTATTATGAATTAAATAAACTTAAATTTTACGAATTATTTGATGTATAATGAATATTCATTTTTAATATCAGAGTACAAACGAAAAACTAACATCAATGAACACGAGCAAGAAGCGTATCAAACTAACTGAACCAGCGCTCAACATAATGCATACTTTAGCAAGTGTTAAGAAAATCAAGCAAGGTGACTACACTGATTTCCAAACAGCTACAATACAACCCAAGAAAAGTATAACACAGGGCCTTTTAAGAAGAAATAATAACCATGCTGAACCGAAAGTTGATTATTCCATTAAGAGATTAGACCCCTTTTTCTATAAAGAGTGCGTTTTCTATTTGAGCAATTACGGCGCCCATGTAGCGAATATATCGTTTTATATGAAACATAGCAATATGAGTGAAGTCTTAAGATATTGTTACGATAATTTGGTAGATAAAGAAACGTTCACAGAGTCTGTTTATATGGAGTGTTTGAAGAGGGACAAAGTGAATGATTTGTTGAAGTCTATGAGCGATATGGATACTACATTGGATATGTGGGCGGTAAGTACCTACGGATTTAAATTAATTTAAAGCTTAGTAGACTTCTAATTAATGTAGTAATTGACTTTCTTTATTACTAGTACAAATAAAAGTTCTTGTGTAAGTCATTGGACGTGTCCATCAACAAACATTTTTTATGCCTTAAAATACCATAAAAACATTTATATAACCCTAGGTTGACTAAAACTTTTTGATAGATATATAGAAAGAAGTCCTGACTCACTTACTCATCAACGCTAAGCCCATATAATAGCCTTGGACTGAAATTATGCACCGAGGGATCTTATATCTCTTTGTTGTAGACGGAAAAATGCCGAATCTTTCGAAATTCAAATCCTAAGGTTATATAAAATGGTGGATCAGGTACAGAAAGCTAATGTAATTTTGCGATAAAATTATCATATACTCAATATAAAGTAAATCCCTCTTGATTTAGAAATGTTCTCTAGAAAAATACTCTCAGTACATTTATGAGTTATTATAATTCACGAAAGCTATAAATAGACAAGTTGATTGTGTACAGGAGTACATAATGCACATCTGTCGCACGCTCGAAGCCGGCAAGCGGCTGGAGGCGCTGTACGCGCTGCAGTGCGGCAGCGGGCAGCAGGCTCGCGCGGCCGCTACATGCGCGCTGCTCTACTCGCGCCCGCTGCGACCCCCCGCCGGGCAGCCGCCGGCGCCGCTTCAAGCGCTGCACGAGCGCAGGCCGCACCTCGCTGCCGCGCTGCATCACCTCGCACACACCGTGCCTTCCTCTGCGCCTGTCACACATAGTGAGTGACGTTCCTACCTTACATTTTCTCTAATACCGTAATACTCTAACGGTGGTAGGAAAATCTGTACCAAAGTACTGTTGTCTGATTACCACTGGATGCGGATAGCACAAGATTAGCCACTGTGAAGATCCTTTGGGGAGGCCTTTGTCCAGCTCCAGCAGTGGACGTCTTCCGGGTGACATGATGATGATGAATAATAGCTTTTATTTATTTCCCAACAGAATCAAACGACTCGAAATCGTTCCATTTTAACTTGGACAAAGTGACGATAGATAACCTCATGACTTCGATAACACGCCAAATGGAACTAGCTAAATACTTGGCGGCTTGTGAAGCGAGCGGCAGGCTTAACGAGAAGGTTAGTCACCAAACAATGATGTTACACAACTCAGAATCTTGAATTCTATTAAGGGGGCATTATTACTATTCTAGTTCGAAGCATTGGTGGGTGGTTAATAATTATATTTAACATAAAACTATTATTGGGTTATTTACGTTTATTATTACGCGGTAAGATGTGGAGATGAACTCAATGAGATGAACAAATGGCATGAAGCTCACTCTCTATACACTATTATATTATTATAATCTATATTTAAATCAGTATTTTGAGGTTTTGCAATATCAAAATAATATAATTTACATAAAATTCTAGGTTTTAAACGAAATAATACCGATACAAAGTACTAGGAGAGATTCCGACAGTGGTGGATACAGACCATTGACGCTTTTCGGCTCCAATACGGATAAAATAAGATTGGTCGCAGCTGTTCTAGCGACGGGACCATCTGTCGAGAGTGGATTTGAGTTGGCTTTTAAGTGAGTTTTCTTCCTACTAATATTACAAATGTGAAAGTTTGTATGTTTGTTCCTCAATAACGCAATAATGGCTGAACGGATTTTGATAAAACTTGGCACACAAGTGGAATAAAACATATGGATACCTACTTTTATCCCGGGAACGCGGGTGAAACCGCGGGGCGAAAAACTAGTGGTGCATAAATTAATAACAATATTATTTTCGTCCAATTAATTTCTTTATTCATTAGATTTCCTACTGATTTCCTACTGTAGTAGTTTTAAAAAAATACTGTTACTTTAAAATAGTAATAATATTTCCAGGATCATAACCGAACACAAATTGGATTCTATGCACATATATACACATGTAGCGAGATATTTGGTACAAGTGGATAGATTTATGGAAGTCAAAACATTAGCCAAATGTATTCGAGTGTCCAAGGAAACTGCAGCAAGGTATTATTCATTTATCATCAAGTCAGTTATACACAATTTAGTTTAGATTTCAAGGCAATGATTGCTCAGCGAATACCGCGGCGATGGGTTCGAATCCTACAACGAGGTTGAGCTTACTGTGACGGAAATCATCTTGAGAAAACCATAGCACGGTGGAGGGTACTTTGTAGTACTCGACTGGCTGGCTACCACCGTCAAGTTGATATTATAATAGTAACGACTTCAAGCTTATATTATGTACCTATCTAACTATGAGGACCCACCCTATCACGCCGCAGGTCGTGGGTTCGATTCCCATCCAGGACAGACATTTGTGTGAATGAATATGTCTGTTTGTCCTGAGTATTTCCAAAAAAAAAGTAGTATATGTAGTATATCAGTTTCCATTACAAGCTCTGCTTAGTTTGAGATCAGAGATAGCCGTGCGTGAAAAATGTTGGTGGATATTTAATTTAATATTTACCTATTTTTTAAAGCTCCAATAAAAATAAATAAGATAATTCCATTTTCCTCTAGGTACTTTCTGTTGCCTTAAAAATTACCAGCTAATATTAAAAAGTTGTTAAATGTGAACAGTTTGATGAGTGATCAAGTATTGGAGTCCGGTGTGAGTGCGGTGGTGGCGCGGTGCCAGTTCCGCGGACAACTCTACGACGAGCAGGCAGAGTTACTCATCGCTGATATACATAGCGTTACTGTCAAAGTATCTACTTTTTATTTTATTAACATCTTAGCTCATCTTACATAGGTCATACAATCATTAAAAATGTTATATACCCTGTTATTGCAAATGTCCCCATAGGTGGCGGTGACCACTTACCTTCAGGTGGGCCGCCTGTTGGAATATTAGAAATATTTCATAAGTTGGCTCGCGAAATTTTTGATTCAATTGTTATCTTATTGTTTAAGTGGGACGATCGTACCACTTCAGAACCAACAGAATCATTATTTTCTGCAGCTAATAAAATTTAACTGCAGTTACTACATACATTTGCATGTTTAAAAACTATCGCCAAACACCTATCGGTGTGTTCCGATAACTGTACTTGAGAGTCAGTTCCCATCTACATTTTGTGAGCTAACCACCTTCGGCCACATCATGACTTACCATGGTGAGATTGCGGTCAAACACAAACTTATCTTAAAGTAAAAAGAAATAAAAAATACATACAATCGCACCCCTATTTTAACATCAATTTGTAAAGTAGGAAATGTTATTATTTTTTTTGATTTTTGTTTGATTGAGTTATAATGTTGTCAGATATCGTGCTACCTGTTGTGCCACAACGTGAGCAGCGCGTACATCCTGGCGGCGCGACACGAGCGCTCCAGCGAGCTGCGCCGAGTGCTGCACGAGGCTGAGCGACTCGGCCACGAACAAGTGCGGAGCGCTTGCCTCAAACGACTCACTACTAAAAATCTCCTATAAGTTACACAAAACAATTTTTATGTGCTTGAAACATAATACATTAGTTGTCACGTAGGGGTCGATCCAGTTTTGGGTTAGCCAAGGCAGGCTCCAATTCGATTACAAAAATGTGGACCTAGAGTCAGCCCTTGTTGTCACGGCATTTTGCGTCGTACAAAATGTTTGTGAACACTTCGAGCGAGACACTTTTATTAAAATGGTCTCATTGTACCAAAAACAGGACAGTAAATACTTTGTAGGCGATCGTGTTCGGCGGCTCCACCACTGAAACGCTATCATATATCTATCATTACTTCCTGCAAAGCGATTGTGTTTTAAGTTATTTTATAATAGAACTCATTTATACTCAATCTAAAGTATCTCAATATTAATTTTAAGTTTAAACATAAACATTTATGTATTTTGGCTATGAGACTATAATTAAAATTACTCAGTGCATATATGAGCTAATATTACAGTCTGTTGATGGCGCCATAAAATCGTATGGCTATGTATTGGGGGCATATGAATTTATAAGCTCTAATTTTCAGTTATTTGATAGCGTCAAATAAACTGTTTTGAGGCATACAAAACCGACAGTTTGAAGATCCTTAAACCATTCAAGCAACGAGTCTAATTACCCTTAAATAAAAAGTATCTAAAATAAAAATACATCTAAAAGCATGAGATGTAAAACATAGCATGGTGTTAGGGCACTTTGAAATACTCGCCTGGC
The DNA here is from genome assembly GCA_951361185.1 of Ochropacha duplaris. Lineage (NCBI taxonomy): Eukaryota > Metazoa > Arthropoda > Insecta > Lepidoptera > Drepanidae > Ochropacha > Ochropacha duplaris. Next base: position 5,115,166 of record OX592707.1, on the reverse strand, counting down.
TTTCTATCACCTTCAAATAAAAAAAGTTCCAGTAAGTGCTTGGTTCTACTGCTGTGGAGAGACATAAAAAAGTTGGTAACATATTATAGGGCAATCCCCACCATCAGGTGACCCCCCTGCTGCCGTATTGCGTCTATGCACTAAACAGATATTTTTATTTAATGCACAAAAACAATGCTGTATAATTATCATAAATATACGTTATGACGTTAAACATACGATAACAATGGCAACTATAATAAAAGAGCTGTCGTATATCATTTAAAATATTACCAACATTTTATTTGATGGAGGTTGACTCTTAGCAGTGTTGTGATTATAAAGATAGAATTCAGATGAAGTAAGTTTATATAATATAATAGTTTCCCCATGTTTCATTAAGGGATAACAATACTCCCTGAAATAATAATGGTAACAACCAGTAATTTTGGTATTTGGTGCAATATGTATTTTGCATTTCCTAATGTGATATTATAAATTTTGTAATTATTTGCTAAATGGTGACTGATTTAAAATATTTAGATAGCAGTATTATTTTCATGAGAGTATTTAAATTGGATATAACACAATGAAATCATAAAAATATCTATATATATTTTTGTATAAATTAATCATGTAAATGAGATGTCAAATGAATTAGAGAAATAATTTAAATTGTTTTAAATAACCAAATAGTTGTTGGTCTCATATTGTGATAACAAAATGTAATAAAGTTTCTTTATAATATAAAAGCTGTATTGTTTATACAATAACTCTGTAAAAAGATAAAATTAAAGGCATGTATTTATGTTGTCTTTCATCTTACTTTGGTTGAAAATATAGCAAATTAGAAGTTATACATAATATAATAAATAAGTGGACTATCATAATAGAAACCCTAAAAACACTCTTTTTTGGCATTAATGTAAAAAAGGAAGCCTCCTCATGTATATAATATAACAGAAAAGAAAAATAAGATAAAACACAACATCCCAATTTAAACAATATTTATTAAAAGATTGCAACTTAAATATAAATACAAATTTAAGGTGCATTGGACAGATGGTCAATGACTAAACTGCGCCTGCATCACTAGCAAGCCAGGCAAGACTCCAACTCTTCACATCTCACAAACAAGAGAAGAGCACAGTTCAATGGACCTCATCCTACAAGCTAGGACATCATGGTGGTACTTCCCAATATAAAGTTCACATTTTGTTCATTACACTAAATTGCGCACATTATTTTTTTCAGTCTTGACACATAGTCTCAGCATGAAAATGTAGTTACTGGGTTGCCATAGCCTTCTTCTTAGGCTTTTTCAAACGCTTCAGACCATTAACATTCGTTTTTAGAAGGTTGGAGTAGGCCGTGCTGAATGTTTCTACATCCCGCTGCTCTATTACTGTAGATATTTTTTTGCTCCTTGACTGTGCTCTCACCAAGCATTTATATTCAGGATTCTTTACGACCGGCGAACCATCTCGCGGTTCTGGTTTTGTGCGACCGTCGTCTGAAATGCCAATTATAAATCAGAGGGATTTTTAAAAGTAATATAATTCTTTAGAATTTACTTACTGTAGTACTTACATCTTTTCATTGTCATAGTTATGGACCCAGAAGATCGAGCTTTTTGGAATAATTTTGTAAGCTCTAAGAGAAACTGAAACAAAATTGAGAAGAACAATATCAGAAAAATATAAATCGCTGTAATACTGAATTACTACAATGTTTTAAATGTTTACCTCATCATTAGTCAATAAAACCATGTTAAATAGATTCTGTCAGCCGTAATGAACTAAAGTTGTAAAATCTATTATCTATCTGTAAAATATGCTCATTTTCCAAAAAAGTATGAAAACCATTTATATTTCAATCCGCACACTACACTACACGCACGATAAGACACGTCGTTGAAAGTGAAGTGACGTGACATTGACAGCAGTGACAGATTTCAGATCTGACGGATGGATGTTTTTTTTATCGCCAAGAATATGGATAATATTTATTCTAAATGGATAGGTAACTCTAAATACCTACTTGAAGCAAATACTTATCAATTGCGGAAAAGAGAAATATAACAACTACGTTCGGACAATCTCTCTAACCCTACTTATCCCTAATGAAAGAAAGAGAGATTGTCCCAACGTAGTTGTAATTTTTCTAGGAATATAGAGTTACCTACCCATTTAGAATACATATTTCTTGGGTTTTCGCCCCTTCAGGGCAGGCTATAGTCTATTGACCATACTGCCTAGTCTTACGTGTTCATTTCTTCCGTTTAGGTAATTACATTCACATGATGAGCCGGTTGGCGTGGTTGGTTAACACACTACCCAAAGAGGATAAAAACACTATGACACTACCTATTACGCCGCTGGTCGTGGGCTCGATTCCCATCCAGGACAGACATTTGTGTGGATGAACAGAACATGTGTACCTACTTGTCCTGTCTGGGCTCTGCTTAGTTTGGGATCAGATAGCCATGTGTGAAAATTTCCGAGGACGTTTATTAATTTATTCATCTAGTCTCGTCCTCGTCCATACAAGTCCAGTTGGCTTATGTGATACTTCCTAGCAGGGCCACCATAATGGATTTGGTTTTTGAGTCTCACTTGTCAGAATTTTGTCGCTAATTTGTCGAGTCTCCAAATATCAGATTTTGTCGGTCTCTGCTCTGGTTCATAAGTTAAAATGGTTTATAGGTGGCGTGGCCCTACTAGAATGGGCTCTTCTTGGCAGGGCCACCATTTATCTCGAGAACTAGAGCACCTAGCTAGCACAGACAGCCAAGCTAACTTGAATCGCGATTCCTGATTTTTCTTTTTTTTTATGTAGCATTGGAACGAAATTTATGAACCTTTCGTACCAAGATAAATAACAAATGAAACAATAATAAAATCAAGATTCATTAACCTATCACCTCACTCAAACAACACATACACATACCTACGTATACCTTGCGTTGCGTATACCTAATATGTACATAATACAAACTTATTTATTTCATCACCCACCCATTATTGAAGCGCGAGTGTTCGTCTTCATGGGTCATTCGGTCGGAACGGTTACATTATGTAGTATAAGTACACAGTTGCGTGAAACAGATAGACGCGCATTTTGCATTAACAAACAACTTTATTATTGTTTTCTTCATTAACTTTCATCATGTCCAACCAGGGTAAGTTAAACTAAACTTGTATTAAATATGAATATTTGTAAGGTCACCATTAAATAAAGTAGTTACCTACCGAGTTAGGAACTATTCCAGCAACTGCTATTAGATTTAACTAGATTCATATTGTAGGCGATAAGGTTAAATTATGTCACAGAATAAGATACCTACCTACAGCCGACGAACAGATACGACTGTGGTTTGGTTACGGGCAGCGAAAAATATTAGTAAAGTTACCGGATGTTAATGTTGTTCGTACTTCGTATTAAAATAAGAACATGGGTTATTTTTATTTGTTAGAAGTTTACCTACCCTTTTTGAATTTTAGAAGATTACCAGTCAGATCATCTGATGGTAAATGACTAGGTACCGAAGAGTTTTTTATACCACAAGTGATATCGAGGCAGGCGGGACACCTGATGGTAAGTGACTACCGTTGCCTACTATCTGATTGGTGGTTGGTTACTACCTGAGAACACTGCCTGTCACGCCACAGGTCGTGAGTTCGATTCCCGCCTGGGAGTAATTTGTGTGCATGGACAAAAAGAAAAAGTAGATTCTAGGTATAAGTACCTAGCAAATATATCAGCTGTCTAGTTTTCATAGTACTTACAAGCTCTGCTTAGTTTGGCATTACATTGCAGTGCGTATGTGAAGAATGTGCCAGGATATTATTTATTTATTTAAGTGCGGGAGCCGGTTTTTGCCTAAAGTTACCTATAGGTACTAATTTAAAAACATTTATTTCTGCAGCGCCTTATGTAACCGCAGCGGTGACTGCAGGTGTCCTTGGGGGCGCTTACTTGGCTTATCGTATTTACCAGGATACCACGAAAGTAAAAATCCCAACAAAATGGACACAAGTTGGGACACTAAAGGAAATGTACATTTATCCAATAAAATCTTGCGGTGGTGTTACTCTGAATAAAGCGGAGTGCACTGTTCTTGGATTAAAAGATGACTGGTTAAGGGATAGGTAAAGAAATAACTCATTTAAGTTGTCTTTCAAACTATAAATAGTATTTACTGGATTGCTGGCTCTCAAAAAATCAAAGGACCTCATTAAAATTTTACGAGTGACTTCTAAGGCATTTAATTTATGTTTTCTTTACCCAGAATCCTTATGGTTGTTGACGATAAAGACAATTTTATAACTGCCAGAGCTTATTCGGAACTTCTAAGGGTACAACCTACAGTCAAGAATTCTATTCTTACCCTAAAGCATCCTGAGATGGAAGTGTTCTATGTTAATTTAGCAGAGGTAAAATATTTTGTGACTTATTATTAGCGAGTCTATTTTTATTTTTTATGAAGCAAGGGATCTGCAATATGACTAGTATATTCGTAAATTAAAAATAAATTGCACATTTTTTTATATATTACTTATAATTGTATGCATTGTTATTGCAGATTATAGCACTGCAAAAGATTAAAACTGCTCGAGTGTGGGGTGTCGACGTACCTGTTTATGATTGCGGATGGGAAGCAAGCGAATGGTTTTCTAGGTAAAATTCTATACAGTACCTACATATCACTACATATCTACTTAGTTCTGATCTGACAGTTGACACTGCATTATTAGGTATTTTATAAAAAAACATAAGTAGGTTACCTACTTATCTCAATTGGGTAAACCTTAGACGAATAATCCAATAGACGGAAGGTATGAAGTGAAGGTGTGAGTTCCTAGATCTGCATTAGTGTGCGTGAGTAGGGAAGTGATCGTACAGAACATATCGATGAAAAAAATATCGATACATAACAGTGAGCATAAAAACGAAAATACAGGAAAATATTTATGATAAATATATTTACTTTAATGAACATGAATCTAACATATTTTTTTACATAATCGCTTAATTATTCTATTAATCAAATGATAGTAAATATCAAACGATATTAAAATTGTGCTGAAGTGAAAACGATTGTTACGAGTATTTATGCTAAAATATGTTAAAAAGTTAAAAAATAATTTATATTATTGAAGTCAAGATAGTGGCACCCCCTTTATTTTCTTGATTTTTTGCCAAGCTGTACGATGAATATGATTTTTTTAATGCCCCTTAAATAATATCAATTTATAATAAAAAAATCTAACACTATTTTCTACTACTGCGTTTTTTATTATATAATGAATTTTTAGTTTGAAATACTTTTCACAGATGGATTTTATGAGTACCTAAGTATTTGTGGTCTTCAAAAAAGCTAAAATCAGACTGATGTTCATTTAAAATTTTAAAAACATTTTCATAATTTGTCGTATGCATGACTTGCAATATAACGTCGCGGATCATTTTAAATACATCTTTGTTGTTAAGTTTACTGTAATGGATACTTGTCAAAGATCTACGCTAAATTTTTGTCTAGAGACTCAGTATCTACTAATTCCTTGCTCTTCAAAACATTTATAATGTGTACTAATTTAGCGTTTTTTTTTATAATTCTGCGTTTGCTTTCTCTTAAAGTTTTAACAAGTTTTAAACGCCGCAATGCCAAATTTTGCGCTTTTGATAATGATATCAAAACTTTCATTGCGCGCCTGGGAGTTGTAGGAAGATCCTTTGACTTCACTCCACAAGCTTCAATCCTCTTCCGTTTCCTCGGAGTCAAAAGGAGGTTTTCATTACCGTGTTCACTTTGTTTTCTTTTTTTAACTATCGGTTGACGGTTGATAATATTTCGGATATTCTTCAAAAATGATCGGAACTGCATCTGTTTTCAGTTTCTTTATTGACAATCCAGTCACAAAGCTGGATTTAACAAAATGTTTTGAACAGAGCCTGGAGTATTTAGTCGGTTCCCAATTTTTGCGCCTTACAGCTTTTATCCACTGATTTCTGATTTCTGGACATTTTGGAAACCTACAACAAAATATTTTATTAATAATAATCCTTATATTAATATACAAAGGCATCTTACATTTTTAATCGCAAAATGTCAAGTGACATATTTTCAGATTCCTCCCTTTCACGTGATTTATAAATGCCTCCATACCTACCAGCTTCGATCACGACGTCACCAACATATGATATAGTTGTCAAACTGATATTTAAAAAAAGTTCCTAAACTAGTTTACTTATAAAATTTCATCATAATCCATTCATCGAAAGAGGAACAAACGGTCAATGTTTAACTTAACATTTATGTTGCTTTAGCAAGGATATGGATTTAGCAAATATCGAAATTTAATCTAAGAGCGTTGTAGGCACATCATGTGAAATGATAATTCTGGATCTTTTACACCTCCTTTTGTTGTTCTTGATGGACAAAACACAGCACAACACGACATAATTTCACTATATTGCAAAAAAATCTAGTCTTATCAACGATATCTCCTCAATTTTTCACTTTATACAGAGTGGTGACGACGTAACGACATTAAATTAAAACACGGTCACTACTAGTCAATCAAAATACTTTGTGATAATTAAATCTGGTATTACATCAACAGACAAAAAGCGAAATTTTCAAACAAACTAATTCCGAAAATAATCTAAACGAAACACAACACTCTTTATTTATATTACCTATTGACCTCAAATGACCTGTAGGCACTACTGGCACAGTTTTAGGCAAAGACCGGCCGCCGCGGTTCCTTTGTAGGTGTATTGTTTCATTCATGCAAGTAGGCATCGACGCCCGCGCAGCGCGCTAATAATGATTTTAACGCTATGGTTATAAGGTCTAAATTTCATCAACCGACGATTTCTGAGCCGCACATTTTATTTGGTTGTGTTTTAAGCATGTAGGTAAATCTGAATTTTGTTCCGTCTAGCTACTCTAGCTAGGTGAATGACTTCGTTGCGTAATCGTTATGAATTCACAGCATGTGTTAAAATGATTAAAGTGAAAATAATTTCCTGTGGCTATACCGTTCAATGTAATTTGATGAAACTTGGTGTACGAACTACTAACGCGGTACCCAATATGTGGTTTAAATTAATGTCGTTACGTCGTCTGTATACACCCGGGTTGCAATGTTGTGGCCCACTTGTCGGTCAAAAAATGACACGAGTCACACGGACAGTGCGAGGTTGCCATTCCGACAATAGCTTTTTCTTTTACTCAACGTGAAGATCCGAATATAAAACAAAGAAACAAGACAATGCGTGTACGGATGGCCGGAGGAGCGGCAACGTTGTATGGTTCCGTCTATTGGATTATTCATTATTCGTCTAAGGGGTAACAACCTCGGAACAATTATTGTTCCGAGGTAACAACTCTCCAAATTCCAGTTTTATTTTTTGTAGTTTCTAAGAAATGGTATGTTTTCGCTATAGGTAGTCAAAGAGGCTATAGTTGGTGTGGTTATACAGGGTGGCCGGAACATTGACGTCCAAAAATAAAATTTCGGTCCCTCGTATTGTGGGGTATTCGAATCACCCCCATGTATGTTCCGCGACTTTTCATAGTTTTCGAGTTATGAATTTTTTTCTGAATGTTTGAAAATTTTCGACCTGACCAACCTAAAAAAATTCTAAAAAAAAAAGTAGAGGGTTTTATCGAGTTTCTTTTTTTGCAACTGAATTTTCATAAGTAGTACTTTTATGCATAAAATAATCAGCTTCGTAACTGTGATGAAAGTTATGAAAATGTTGATCTAAAGTGAAAAATTTACGTTCGGTAAATTATGACTCAAATTTTCAACTTTAAATTAAAAATCTTAACAGGTGACTTCATAATTCCTAAGTAGGCTTCAAGAATGCGCCAGACTCTCAGCTTTCATAATCATAAAAAAAATGAAGTACTTAATACTCAACTTGCCAAACCACTACAATTAATCTTCAATAAGTCACTGTCAGATGGTGTCTTTCCTACCAAATGGAAACTCGCGCATATTACACCTATTCACAAAAAAGGGGACCTAAGCGATGTTACTAACTACAGACCTATTTCAATTTTATCGTCTATTGGTAAATTATTTGAGTCATTGATCCAAAAAAGAATTTACTCTCATCTGAAACCACTGTTTAACTCTCGACAGCATGGCTTTCTGCCAGAAAGGTCGACTGCATCGAACCTTCTCTGTTACGTCAGTGACATATCGGAGGCCATGGAAAATAAAATTGAAATACATGCAATATACACAGACTTTTCCAAGGCATTCGATATGGTTGATCATGGATTGCTCATTCAAAAACTGGGTCATGCTGGGATATGCGGCTCTCTGCTAAGATGGTGTGAGTCATATGTTCGCAATCGCGCTCAAATTATAAAAGTCCGTGGCTTTAAATCATCAGTAAAGTTTGTACCATCTGGTGTCCCTCAAGGATCGCACCTTGGGCCTCTATTCTTTCTGGTATTCATAAATGATTTATGTACTAATATAACATCGGAGTACCAGATGTTCGCTGATGATCTTAAGATTTATAGAGCAATTCATTCGCAAATTGACGCTGAACATTTGCAAATGGATATTAACACTATAAGCGATTGGTGTGCTCATAACAAAATGGTGCTAAATCCAACTAAATGCTCTCACATAAAATTCTCAAGAAAAAGGAACTCTGTACCTGTCACATATTTAATTGACAATATTCCTATAGTTGAGGTTACAAGTGTTCGCGACCTAGGTGTTATAATGGACAAAAAGTTAGATTTTCGTGAACATATTGACTACATCGCTAAAAAGGGAGCTCGCTTGGCTGGTTTTGTACTACGCCAAACAAAATTGTTTAAAGATCCTGTAATACCTATAACTCTTTTTAACTGTTATGTCCGTAGTTTGTTAGAATACTGTAGTCCCGTCTGGTGTCCTTCATATGCAGTGCATATTGCGAGAATTGAAAAGCTTCAAAAAAAGTTTCTCCATCACCTATCATATGCCCACAATCTCTGTCGCCGTCTAGAATCTTATGAATCAAGACTCGCCCATTTTAAAATGACCACGCTTGAACACAGGAGAAATATGACCGACCTTGTGTTCTTGTATAGAATCATAAACGGAAATATTGACAGTCCCCACTTACTTGCAAAAATTCAATTGAATGTCCCTCGTTCCTCTAGCCGTGTCCAGAATAGAAAAACTTTCCATCTTCAATACTGCCACGCAAACTATGGCCAGCACTCGTCATTGTATAGAATGTGTACGTCTTATAATAACATTTGTAATGACATAGATATCTTTCATACATGTGTCAATTCTATAAAAAGATATAAATCTGATCACGTCATAGTACCAACTTAGCCTGTCAGTCAACTTAGTATTTATTTATATTATAACTATGTCCATATTAACCATGTATTAATACTTAAGTACTATTAGCATTTTTCAAGAATCTCGTTTAGAAATTATTAATTAATTATTAGTAAGTAATAACTATATAAGCATGTTGTGTTCACTTCTAAGTAGGACTTACACATACTTATGTCTGTATATTTTTGTTTGTATTCTTAAGTTTTGTGTGTAATGTCCAGTTTAGTGGACCAAATAAAAAAAAAAAAAAAAAAAATAGGGCTACTTTGTTTAAAATCGGCCTTCAAAGACAGCGAGGTGGAAAAATTCTTAAAATTACCCATCTGAGTAATTATTTTTTTTTGGCTATTTTCTCGTTCCTAAGGTTAATTAATGATAAGAATACTGAAAACTAACCAACAAATAGTTTCAGAGTTGGGTAAGAAAAGTTTTACGTAAAAAGTGGTTTTGAATAAAACACAGATGATAATGTGAAAAAAGTACTTAATTTATTTTTAACATTTACAAAAGGTTTTCAAAGTGGCCACCACCAGCAGCAATACACATTCTACACCTACGTAAGAAATTGTCTGGCAATCGTCTAAAAGCGTCTCTGTTCTCTCTCACAACACGTTCAGCTTCTGCAATCAACTGCCTCAGCTCTTGTTCACTTGAACAGTCTCGGGCGTATGCTATTTCCTTGTAATAGCCCCAAATAAAGAAATCGATGGGGTTGAGATCAGGTGAGCGTGGAGGCCACCTAATTGGTCCGCTGCGTCCGATCCATCTGTTGGGGTATGTTTCATCTAAGTAATTTCGGACCTGGGTTGCATAGTGACACGGGGCGCCGTCATTTTGCAACACCATGGTTCGTCTGAGTTCGAGATTCACATCTGCCAGCAACAATGGAAGTTCATTTTCCAAAAAGTTTTTGTATGTTTCTCCATCAAGTCTGGACGGCAGTTCAAACGGACCAATTAGTTCGCCATTGAGGATACCAGACCACAAGTTAACGCTGAAGCGATGTTGAAATGTCGAAGCTCTCACTTCGAGTGGATTTTCATTCGCCCACTTGTGGTAATTATGAATATTGAATATTCCGGATCGCTCAAATCGTGACTCATCTGACCATAAAACTTTATTGAAAAATCCAGGATCCTCTTGCTCTTTTCGTAACATGGTTTGGCAAAAATCAACGCGCAATTGGTGATCTGTAGGCAGTAAAGCTTGGACTCGTCGGATGTGGAACGCGTGGTATTCTTCATCGTGAAGAATGTCTTGGATAGAAGTCCTTGGGATGTTCAGAGCACGAGCCATACTTCTCGTACTCGTAGACGGATTTCGCTGAACTTCTTCCAGCACCATTTCTCTGCGATCCGGGTTAGCTCTAGGGATTCCTTCATGACTGCCGCGTCGACCAGGAATGCGGCCTGCCATCAAAGTGTTGTGCGTGTTAATAAAAACACGATGGTCGGGATATCGCTCAGGTTGCGGCCCACCACGACGTTGAAGTTGTTCGCGATACAGTCGCGCTGCTTCATGGCCGTTTCCTTGTGCAACTCCATAAAAATAATGCATTTCTGCATATTCACTTAACGTGTAACTCATTTTTTACACTTTCACGTAAAAAAAGTCCAAATCAGAATGCAAAACACAGTCCAATAAACGAGCAAAGTAGTCAAACAAGTAGGCAGCGGAGTCCGTAGGCAAAGCGAGTGTGGTAAAGACAAAATGGCGACACGCGTATAGCAGTAAACACAATGTGAGTACAACTGAGGTACTTGTTTTGCGTTGGCTTCGGTTGCGCGCCTTGCGTGAGAGAGATAGCAATAATTCGGTCTCTTTTCCTCTCGGTCCATTGTTATTGCAGGTAAAAGAGTTGCACCCTCGTTTACAACCCATAGTCCACGAGAACGGATCGCGCAAAATTCATTAAACTAACAAGTAAAAAATCTCCGTGTTTAAATCTTAGCTTTCCTGCAGTCATTTTTGGTTAGCAAACTAAATAACCTTAGGAGCGAGAAAATGGAAAAAAAAAATTTATTAATCAGATAGCTAATTTTAAGAATTTTCCACCTCGCAGTCTTTGAAGGCCGATTAAGGCCAAAGTTAGCCCCATTAAGTCCTACGTTTTTTAATGATTATGAAAGCTGAGAGTCTGGCGCATTCTTGAAGCCTACTTGAGAACCATGAAGTCACCTGTTTAGATTTTTAATTTGAAGTTGAAAATTTAAGTCATAATTTACCGAACGTAAATTTTTCACTTTAGATCAACATTTTCATAACTTTCATCACAGTTACGAAGCTGATTATTTTATGCATAAAAGTACTACTTATGAAAATTCAGTTGCAAAAAAAGAAACTCGATAAAACCCTCTACTTTTTTTTTTAGAATTTTTTTAGGTTGGTCAGGTCGAAAATTTTCAAACATTCAGAAAAAAATTCATAACTCGAAAACTATGAAAAGTCGCGGAACATACATGGGGGTGATTCGAATACCCCACGATACGAGGGACCGAAATTTTATTTTTGGACGTCAATGTTCCGGCCACCCTGTAGAGAGTGAAGCGAAAAAATAACTCTTTTAGGGTCAGTTCATACGGGATGCGACGATACTGGAAGAGGCCGCAGCGCTGCGTGGTGCAACGTATTCTGTATTCTCACAATGAAATGTGCATCTTTTCGTGTAGTAGATAATGGTAGGGGAGGCAATGATGCTAAATTTGTAGTTACTCGAGCGTCTTTGGGACCTACTGGAATTTGAAGATTAGGTGGAATAAAGAAAAAAAGGTTATGTGATATTTTCCCCTTCAGCGGTGGGGGGAGCGTCTACAGGGTTTCAAAAATGTAAAAAAAAAACAGTCACCAAGAAATACTCGAGCGCGTCAGATATTAATAGGGTAGTCGCGCCACGTCTGTCTGATAACGGAAAAATAATAATCTGCCGTTTTGCGTGGTGGGGGTGGCCGTACGAAGGGGTCGAAAATATTTAAAAAAAAAATTTACTCGAGCGCGTCAGACATTGATAAGGGATGTTAAGTGAACCCTCCAGTAGCTCCTATTTTAAAGACTGACGATTTGGACGTGACCATCAGTCAGGGCCGATTTTTGAAAATGCAAAAAAAAATCGTGACCTTGATTTACTCGAGCGCGTCAGATTTTTATACAGGCGGTTCTTCTTGATGGCCTTGTTGTACTGACCCATAATCTGACAATTATGTTGAGGGATTTCCTTAATCTGACGGTTTGAAAAAAAAAAATGTATAAAAAATATCGAAATCTCGAAAATGGTTCAAGATATCGAAAAAATGTTTGTACAAAAGTTGTAGAGAATTTAATTTTCTACAATATTTATTATGAATACATATACCAAAAAGCCCATAGGAAACGAGATATTTGAAATAAATGATTTTTTTACCTTTGACCTTGAAAAATCAGTAGTCGCGGGCACCCTAAGATAAGTAGCTTTTGAGACAAGTTTTAGGGTGTCAAAATAAAGGTTTATACAAGTTAATAGCTGACTATCTCTCATTCTGAGGTGAAACTCATAATATTCCTGGACTATACACTTAATAATGATTTTAGCTACTTCGGCTTGTGCAAATCGGCAGATTAAGATATTTCCGTGATTCGTGACTAATTTCCGTCAAAATAAAAAAAATACTAATCGCGCTCGAGAAAATCCAGGTGACGTTTTTTTTTTGCAACTTTGCGAGTCTCCAATTTTCTTTCGTCACGCCCAAATTGTCAGATTATTGAAATGTACACTATTTTGCATGTAACTAACTTACCTTACCTTAATCTGACGCGCTCGAGTATTTCAAACCATCGATTTTTTTTTACTAATCTGACCGGCTACCCTAGGCGTTCGACACTACATAGAGGGCTCAGATTTGGTGAGAGTACTTCACAAGGTGCAAGGTTGCCCCCCTTATGTTAATCTGCCACGCTCGAGTAAATCCCGAAATCCCCTATTCGCCTCCCCTACCATAAAGTTATATTTTGAGTCGCTCTAAATGCGCGCGCAGCGTCGCGTCGCGTCACGTCTCGATGTGAGCTGACCCTATCTGTGCCCTTATTCATGAAGCAATAAACTTATATGTATTTTCTGTCGATTCAAACATTGGATACTTGGCTGGATTTTTAGATACAAATATGGAATTAATCACAATATGAAAATTTTAGTTATACCTATACATAAAAAAGAGAACGGTAAACATTTAACTATGCAGAGAACATACACAAACTATCTTAGTATTTAACTTGTTTATCAACTCTTGATAATGCTATTTGGGTTGGGAGTGTTCAACGCAAAAGATAAAGTAATATTACCTTTTTTATCATCTACTATTATTTCATTAGCGAGATGTCTCGGTCGATCATAAATAAACCATACACGATACATTTTACACGATAAAGTATTTATTTATACTTATAGGTACATAGGTACCTACCTAATTTTAGTAACTAGTTTTCCTCCCCTCGGTTTCACCCGCGTTCCCAAGGGATCTTATCTTTTCCCGGGATAAAAAGTATCCTGTGTTATTCCAGGATATGATCTACCGGTGTGCCAATTTTCATCAAAATCCGTTCAGCCGTTTTTGCGTGAAAGAAGTAACACACACACATCCATCCAAACTTTCACATTTAGGTTTACCTAATATTAGTGGGATTATTATTGTTTCTTAGGTAAAGCAAATTGAATAATTCGTGCTGAATCAAGCAGGAACCAATGTATCCCTATTCATTGAAATATAGACTTACCTACATATGTTAGGTATACATCTGATTTATTTTTACAGTAAGTCAAGTAGGTACTAAGAAGTTTAGTTTACACCTACCTATTTATTTCAGAATTCTAGACAGATCTGCAATGAATTATCGGTTGGTTTATTACGCATCACAACACAGTCGCGATCTGAGAAGTACAACGAACAGAATTTACAAATTCACAAAGAATGATACGGTAAAGTAATTCCTAATCAAACATCATGCCACAATCGAGCCACATTCAAGTAATCTAAGTCAATTATCGATTTCAGGGTGCGTTGCCAGATGAAGTTCCATTCAATTTGATCAACGAGGCATCTTTAGGCCTGAAACTGCGTTAAGCGGGCGCCCGCGACGTGCAACCGTCGCGTGTCTACGCGCGTGGATACGCGGGTGGGCTCTGTGGGAACGCTACGGGCCCCGTCGCGGGTACCCGTCGCGGCGTTTTATTTACGCAGTGTCGCTAGTTCAATTTTAACGTCGTGCATATACAGTCGTGTCGATGGAGTACTTACTACGTAGCAAAACAACGACAAGCAAAAAAAAAACGACAACCAGTAAGCTCGTATATTGAATCTAGATTGCTATGCGGTGAATTTGTTGTAAAGTTCGGTAAATTAAGAGAAAATGAAAACTCATTTTATAAATATTTTAAAGTTTCGGTACAGGTCTATGACGAATTATTTTCGAAATTGGAACCGTATTTGAGGATCAAAAATCTTAGAGTAAAATCTGTATCAGTCATATCACCAATGGAAAGGCTGGCAATAACATTGCGGTAAGTAAAAAATATTAATTTGTTCTTTATCATCTTTATTTTTATTTATACATAATATAATTAACATTATTTCTTTGCCCATGAATCATATTTATAATCACAGTTCTTTACTCGTACATCTTACTATTATTAGGGTACTAATTATCATTATTTATCTGCTAATGAATCACATTTATAATCACAGTTCTTTACTCGTACATCTTACTATTATTAGGGTACTAATTATCATTATTTATCTGCTAATGAATCACATTTATAATCACAGTTCTTTACTCGTACATCTTACTATTATTAGGGTACTAATTATCATTATTTATTTGCTAAGGAATCACATTTATAATCACAGTTCTTTACTCGTACATCTTACTATTATTAGGGTACTAATTATCATTATTTATTTGCTAAGGAATCACATTTATAATCAGTTCTTTACTCGTACATCTTACTATTATTAGGGTACTAATTATCATTATTTATTTGCTAAGGAATCACATTTATAATCACAGTTCTTTACTCGTACATCTTACTATTATTAGGGTACTAATTATCATTATTTATTTGCTAAGGAATCACATTTATAATCACAGTTCTTTACTCGTACATCTTACTATTATTAGGGTACTAATTATCATTATTTATTTGCTAAGGAATCACATTTATAATCAGTTCTTTACTCGTACATCTTACTATTATTAGGGTACTAATTATCATTATTTATCTGCTAATGAATCACATTTATAATCACAGTTCTTTAAACGTACATCTTACTATTATTAGGGTACTAAATAAAATTATTTTTTTGCTTATGAATCACATATAAAATCACAGTATACCGAATCACAATGTAATTACGTCATTTTTACTTATACGGGCTGTCCCATTGAAAGTGGATAATTTTCTTCAGTTTAAGTGGATATTTAATGAGGCAAACACATTTTGGATAAAAAAATATGTGTTTGTCTCAAAAAGTATCCACTTTCAGCTAACATTCGTAGGAGTGTTTTTGTAGGCCACCTCATCTAGAAAAAGTATTATCCACCACCAATGAGACATTCTGTATACGTAGTATTTATTATACAAGTACTTTTGAATTATTTGTTACTACAGCAGTCATATTCACGAAGTCTTAATTCTCTTATATATACTTTACACTGATTAATTTTCTAATATATCTGTGTTTTGCGTTTCTGTTCTGATATTAAGTGATGTTAAATCAATCGTACTAATTGTATTTTGCGTTTCTGTTGTGCCTATATTAAGTGATGGTAAATCATCCAGAGTAATCACTGTTTCTTTTTCAATGTCAATCAAAGCTTCTAACACTTTAGTTCGAAATAATAATTTCTTGAATGTACTAAATTTTTTGACGGTTGGCATTAAAGATTTAAAAAAATTCAAGTCTTCGTCATCATTATCAACCTTGTTTTGTTTTACATGTTGCAACAATTCTTTTTCAAAAGGAGTTGGTGATGACGTGTGTTTACGTTTTCGTGATGAAGCTGACTCTGTATTACTAATTGTACGTTCAAGATTCGAATTTTCGGTACTGGTGCTAGGTACTGAGATGCTATTATCATTTATTGCATTTGTTGATGAGTCTAGACCTTCACTCTGATTTTCTATCGATTCATCTGCTTCATTACTTGCGTTCGAATTTAAAAAAGTTAACATATCATAAAAAATGTATTTCTTGCCTGCTTTAGCACCTGAACCTGATTTAAGTTTTCTTTTATTTCCTCTCACTTTAATATAAGTGTCCCTTGCAGTTTTCCACCTTGATTGCAATTTTGTGACTGTAACAATACAGATTATTTTATTTACAGGTACGTGACAAGCGGACATACTTTCGTAGATCTACATCTGGCGTATCAGGCAGGAATAACCACAATCAGAAAAATAGTGAAAGAAGTCTGTCAAATTATAAATGAAAGGTTAAAGGAAGACTGCATGCCAAGATTTTCACGTGCGCGATGGGAAAAGATAGCAGAAGGTTTTTTAACACAAGCTAATTTTCCCAACTGTATAGGTGCCATAGACGGGAAACATATACGCATTATAAGACCTCCTCACAGCGGTTCACTTTACTACAATTATAAGCATTACTATTCCATTGTCCTGCTTGCAATGTGTAACGCAAATTATGAGTTTACCTACATAAATGTGGGGGTACAGGGTAAAGAATCTGATTCTGCAATTTTCACCCAAAGCCGCTTGTTCCAACAAATGAATGATGAATTATTGGATATTCCTACTGCTAAAGCGTTACCCGTGCTACACAACAATAAGTCAACCAACACTGCAGCAACCATACCATTGCCGTACGTTATTGTAGGAGATGAAGCATTTGGGTTGTCTACTTATGTCATGCGGCCATATGCTCGAGCTCTCAATTTGGACCATAAGAAAAAAATATTTAATTACAGATTAACAAGAGCGCGACGTTTTATTGAATCAACTTTTGGTATCATGGCTAATAAATTTAGAATACTTCATCGTCCTTTGAACGTTTCAAAAGAGAATGCCATTTGTTTTGTTAAAGCGATATGTATTCTGCATAATTTTATTAGATCTAGACAAGATGTCAATGATGTCAACGATATTATCATGACACCAAGCCATATTCGTGACGTCGACTATGGGTTTGGGAATACCCAAAGAGACGCGTATACGATACGCGATAAATTTGCTGATTATTTCGTTAAAGATGGTAAGGTGTCGTGGCAAGATCGCAGTATTTTTTGAGACGTCCTCAAACCCAATTCTCACACTTAATTATACATCCTTATATTAGTGAATAGAACTAAACAGGACGATAGGAATTGGTACACGACACAATAATATTATTCTAGCTTAATTTAAAGTACCTAACCTAGTTATAAGTATCAATACCTACATCTATCCGTAGGTTGATTAGAATTACATAATATATTGAGAAAAAAAATAGTATGTAAGTACCTATTTACCTAAAATAGAGTACTAAAAATTGCTTACCTGTTGTTTTTTTTTCCGCCTCACTTAAATTTTCGAAATTTTCAAACAATTCTTTTCCAATTTCAAGCCATGCCGCTGTTCTTGCATCTCTGTCTTTATAAAGATCATTCGCCTGGTCCCATATGGCAGGGCGACACTGAACTTCTACAATTACTCTTTCCGTATCGAAAGACATGATTTTCTCCGAGCGTGCGTGCGGTCCGTATCACATAGCGTTATTAACTGAACAAGCCCGTGCGTGTTACCGCTAGCGGGTCCCGCGCGTGCCCCCGCGCGGGCATCCGTCGCACGGAAACGGGCACCGTTGCGCTGGCGCGGGGCCCGCCTCCCCGCAACGTACACCCGCGCGGGGCCCCGCGACGGTGCACTTTTGTATGGTACGGCGCGGGCGTCCGCTTAACGCAGTTTCAGGCCTTAGACGATTTGAACTCTCGCTTGGAGAGTGGGGATCACGTGACAGTACATAATTACAGACCCAACTTTGTCCTCACTGGCTCGGCTAACGCCTACGATGAAGACAATTGGAAATTTGTTAAAATTGGGGAAAATATTTTTGAGATAATAAAGCCGTGTACTAGGTAAGTAATCATATAATAATTGCACTTGGATAAGATTGATTGATTTTAGGTTTTCGTTAAGTATTCGAAATAAATAAACGATATTTCGTATGGCTCATGATCGATCATGACGGTGCGGGTTCAAATACCAGGCTTGAATGTATTTATACAGATTCAACCGTCATCTCCGAGGCTTTTCGGTAGTGTCTGACAGGTCGATTTCTGCCGCAGTTGATTAATCGGCTGTCGCTTGACCTTCGGCCGAAAGTGCCGAAACCGAAGATTCGGTCGGACACTACTTTTCGGTGAAGGGAAACATCTTGCCTGCTAGCCTGTGCCATTCCGCTCTGGTCCCACATGGTGGACAATATCATTGTTGTTGGGAGGGCAGCATTAGGGACGTAAGTATGCTGTTAATGATAATTCGCGTTTGATGCTATTCTAAACTACGGCTTTCTAGAAATGAAAAATATTAACTTCTTAATTTCTAGATGCGTTCTGACTACAATCGATCCAGAAACCGGTGTACGCAACTCAAAATCTCTGGAGACCTTGAAAAAGTAAGATTTCAAACCGTTTTCACAATAATAAACTTAGATTTTCATACGTTTCATGAATCAGAAACACCTATGGCTATAGTTTCGACAGATCTGGCCTGTGCAGAGTAAAACTAAGGGCAGTTCAAAATATCATGGATAATTTTATTATGTCCGGGGGCGGGGACCGAACGTTATCATTTATGTTACGAACATTACAATGTTTTTATTTTAATTTTCAGTTACCGTCAGATCGAAGACCCAGAAATACGTCGGTCGGCGGGCAACTCCCCACGTCTCGGCTCTCAGATGGCGCTGCGCTCGGGACTCGGCGTTGTCTCTCTCAATGATCCTATTTATGTAGCTTAGTTTATAGTTTAAAGTGAGACCGGAGTATTACTGTATGTAAATTTTTCATGTATTTTTAATTTCTGATTGAAAAATCTCAATCTCGACTTCTTATTATCTCATATGATTAGAGAATGATTTTGGAACAGAACGGAAAAATTGGTATCGAAGCAGTCAATGCTGAATGAAAATTCTCGATCTCATCTTTTTGTTGAAGAATGATGTTTGGAAATACTGCGTGCGTTCCAAAATACGATCCAGCTTACTGGCCAGTACGGTGTGACGTAGCCGTACCTAATCAACTGACAGATATCTATTGTACTGGTGACTTATAGTTGATGACTGACTGAGTCGAATTTAGGAACAGCCCCAATATGTTGGATCAGTTATGCTTTAGAACTAAACTTAATTTAACCGGAGTTTTATTCACAACCATTGTATGGCTCTAACTCCCATCTAATTGCTCGATAGATAAAAATATACCCAGTTTGTTGAGTCCAGCTAATAAGATCACATTATAAAAAAATAATAATAAAGAAGATGTTTTATGTAAATAGTGTATTAATTTAAATGCGTACAATTTGAGCAGCAATTCTCTTAGGTTGTTGGTCATCACTAGTAATTAAAACCCGTGCGAATGTACCTCCTCCAGTGCCCTTGGTGAGGTGTTCTGGGTTTACCACCACACACCCATGTACTTCCTGTAAATCAGAACAATATCGTTAATGATAAAACTGCTCTCACTCCTAGACTACATAAGTAAGAGCTGATTTTGAGTGAATTTTATCATTTGAGATTCGTAATGACTGCATTCATGTTACAATATACGAGAGCGCATTCGGCTTATTACGTTAGACAATGGTCACAGTGGTATAGCGCAAGACGATACTTGGAAGCATACTCGTGAATTTACGCAGTAGATGAGTACAAATAACACAAGGCATTCATTACGGGTCATAAAACTGCGAGCGAAATACAGCAAAATGCCCCCAGTACCATTCCTCACCCGCGCAAACAGCGTGGGAAGGACACAAGTAGCATGCTGTCTTATGTACCTACGTCCTATACTTGTATATTATTGCTATTGTGCTATAGGTGTCTGACTTTAAAGTTACTGACCTTAACAAAATATCTGAAGTTAGATGGCAGCACGAGTAGATGCGGCGTGCAGGGCAGCTGCGCGTGCGCCGTCCATAGAGCCGCGTCCACACTCGCGCCTGCGCCCGCGGGCCAAAGGGGGTAGTAAGTCTGCTGCATTATAATGTGTGACGCCAGCCGCGATAGCTTGTCGCCACCCATGCCTCTGCCAAAGTTCAAATTAAGAATTCAAAAATAATAATAACTTTTTTTCTATTTAAGTATACTTCGGACCAAGGAGTTTTCAATTCAATTTTATAAGTGGTACTTATAGATAGTACCATCCACGAACGCACCCCACTTTTTCCTAATCCCCTACATTGCAAGTGTGCCTTTCGCTAGTGTACTTAACTAGATATTAAAGTTAACTATTAGATTAAAGTTATTTAGCAACAGTTTAATATATTATATGTACACTTTCCATAGAGATAAAAATAAATGACTCACAGTGATATCTCTTCCTGGCTGATCTGCATGAGGACATCAGTACTGGTGACCCCGACGACAATGCCATGAATATTGAGCGTACAGGGGTCGGGTATAAAGTGTATATTCTGATGTTTCCGTCGGCTGTAGTACGGTGGAGAAGGGTAGATGTTCACGTGAAATGCATCCTTCGCATTTGACGCAATGTATATTTTAGTGAATGGACTAAAAATATCAAATGTATTAACATAACATATTGACTGAACAAGTGTATTTTTGTCTTCTCAACTAATTTCAAAGAACAAAGATTTTTTGTTTGTAATTGATAAATTCAAAAAATCCATACTAATATTATAAATGCGAGTGTCTGTCTGACTGAGTCTATCTGTTACCTATCACGCTTAAACCGCTGAACCAGTTTAGATGAAATTTGGTATAGAGATAGATTGAACCTTGGTGAAGGACGGCAAAAGATAAGATCCGTCGGGAACGAGGGTGAAACCGCGGGGCGTAAAACTGGTACTTAATAAATTTAATTATTTTACCATGACAAAGCTATCATTTATCAGCGAACGCGGGTGAAACTAGCTAGTAATGTATGTACATGTAAAATAACAATTATAGCAAGTTTCATTTATATACTTGTATATTTGGGCATTCAGAAACTTGTGGTATGTATATCTCAAGTAGGTTCAATAAGGTACTGTTATAAAAAAAATAGAACATTTCACAGACTTCACCTGTGCAATTACTGACTGAACCTTGTTAAAACATTAAGTTTATTTCAAGCTTACCTAGTCGTATTTAATTCGCCTAAACTATCAATTAACTTGTCAAAAAAAGATTTGTATGTTTCTGCCATAGTGTTGTCCTTGACCTTGGAATGTTCGCTGTCCATAAACGGTCCGATCATAATGACCACGTGCGGTTTGTTCGTACTTATGTAACTAATCATATCTTTTAACGGCGCATACGCCATATTGTCCGAAGTTGTGTATGGGCCTGCCACAATCACCAATGATAGTTTACCTAAAACAATATATTATGTATCTTATTAAATTAAAGCATTATCAATTTATTTCCAGCAAAAATATATTATGATATGATACCATTTAACGTGTTCAACATGTTAGCTCTAGGGTCGGGGACTGGTTGGGCGGCATCGCAGAATATTTGGTGAGCGAAGAATTTGTCACCTCGCGGATTGATACCGCGCATCACTACCACTTGGCCGGGAAACAGGGAATACTGCTTCAAACTGTTGCACATAAAAGTTGGTTCAATTATTACAATAAAACAAATACATACTTATTATTAAACGAATAATAGTATTGTTGCACACTGTCGATGTTAGCGGTAACAAAGCGACATATTTAATGAAAAATGAAGAATCCCAAGAGGAACGGGGTGGAAATAGCACTTTGCTACAGTAAATATATAGACTAAATCAGTATGGAAACTAGGAACAAACCGGTCGAAACGGCACACTCACACAGACGCGGGCATCGACGAGATCCTACTAAGCACCCCTCGCAGTGCTGTCAGTAGCAAGTGTTTTTTAGGTGTTACGTAACTTACGGCGGCAACCCTAACACTCCAATACAGCGTAGGTAAATATATCAACAATTGGGCCTAGTTTCCATACTGCTTTGACTTTGCCGACAACAACGATGGCGTGCGCTGAATCTAGTTCCATACTTGTCCATGTCAACAGGCACAACTTGACTAAGCGACTCCTCCCAAGTGCCTTGTAACACCACACTCTTCGGATTGAGTCTCGCGTCGGCATCACATTCGATGCGCCCGGCTACATTTACTTCGTTCTGTAAAACGCACATCTGTCATTCTATGATTCATGGACACAAATGGCCGTAGTTTCTAACAGAGTTTTGTAACATTTACCTGTGTCTTATGTCGAACTGATGTAACATCTGTGATAGCAGCCTTTTTCATGATATATTGTGAAATGTAGCGGATGTGATTATCGAATATGCTAGCTTTTTCATGTAGTAATTCAAAACCAAACCTACGAAAATATTATTATATAGATTACACTATCACACATAACAATAATTTCAATAGCAAAATATTTTTACTTAGTCTGTATATTGAGTAATTGTTATAAAAACATGTTCTCATTGGTCATAAATGATACCAGAATTTATTACAGTGTAATCAGATAGTTTAAGAGCTATTAAAGTTTACTCAGGCACCTAGTGTAGTCGAACAAATTACTCAATAACAATAATTGCTACTTACGTGGATTTGGTATAAATATCGCCATCATCATTAGGTACTTGTGATATATTAAGATTTAATATACTATTCAGGCTATTTGGTTCAGATATTATTTGCAACAAAGTCTCATCACCATACGAATGCACTACTGTACCAGTGTTAGTCCTCGATGCATACTTCGCAGAACCACTGTAAATGGATATTAATGGCTCAGACCAAATAAAAAAGGAAGACCGCCCCGCGCACTTAAAGTGAAGCACAGTAAAGGAAGCCAATCGTATTCTCTTAATCGAGTCACGCAGGATAATGTACGTCACGCACACAACTTCTTGCACGTTGCTTCACTTCATTGAACTTGTTTACGTACGCTCCGATTAATGGTTGTATATAGCTGAAGCATCCCAAACAAGTTCAACAGAGATGTTACACACCACTTTCGTAATTTCATGTGGGTACCATTAGCAAATCAAGGGGTGGATTTACTTCTTTTAAATTGCAGGATATCGTTACAAAAATTACATTACTTCATTCCACCTAAATGTGAGACAGCAGTTGAAACACTTGATAAGACCAAGTAATGATAGATAGACAACTCTTTATTGTACACCAAAGATCAGTTAACAAAAATAACAGGATATACATATTATTAGCTAGGAGGGGTCTCCAGACAACCTTAGGATGGATAGGAATTTAGATACAGGGTATGATTATATTTCTTGTTTTATTATTGCACTATAGAGTAATTTATCTATCTATAAACAATAACTTATAGCTCATATTTAGACACAATATTCTAGTATGGGTAGTGCAATGTACCTACTACTAGCTGATATAGAATTACTTTAGTTGATATAATCATTAGAATGAATGGTACTTACACTGTTGGTGAGTATGTGGCTGGACACAGGTCATTTTGATTTGACACTGGTTCTATTTCTACTTTTACACTCTGAAAATGTACTATATATAATAATCCAATGAAATGACAGATATTGATATGATAGAATAAATAAATATATTTCACATTACTTTAATTTTGTTAATTTAAAACAAATAAGGAGGAAGACAAGTTTATGATACTGTTGCTTATTAATTACCTTATTTTTAAATTAATTATCACCAACCAAAAATATTGATGTAAAAAGGGGCCAGGTTGGGTAGGTACAAATGATGTTTGGGGTTTTGGCAGATAAAAGAGTTGAGATATGAACAAGTACCATCCAAGTTCCATATTAGTTAAAGGAATGTAAACCATTCAAGTGATTTTTAAAAGAAAATTTGTTTATGTTCATTTATATAGAATTTATAACTCTATATAAATGAGCATCTCTAGTTGTCAATAATTTATCCTCCTCCGTATTTAAATTATAAAAAAAGAAATTGATGGCTCAAATATTTTTTAGGCTACAAGATGAATATGTTTACATAAGGATACCTCGTTTTAATTGTAATAAAACCTAAAATTGAATAAGTTGATGGCTGCAGACGAGTATGGATCTAGTCATGAATAAATAATAACATGAACCAGACGCAAACTCGCCCACAAATATCATCAAGTTAAAATTAGTCAAAACCCAGTGATTACAGTTTTGGTGACATTTCTTCAGTCTTCTTATGTTTTAGTTAGTTAATACAGAATAGAATAGAGAAATAGTACAAAAACACTTTACCTCACCACGAATGATAATGATGAAGCTTCTAAAAGCAATCAATGAGTGTAGATCTAGTCACAGAGTGAAGATACTGTGATACTAAACCTATACCCATTAAAAGCCAGTAGAAATGATAAATCCTTACTTGTTTCACTTTGTGCAGATTGTTAGTCTCATCTATCTATTATGGTCTTATGGTAAAACATGGTTATAAATCTAAATAAAAAGAAACCTATCGAATTTCATATAATATGATATTAGACACTAATTAACTACTATACAAACTGATATCATCAAGAAATTGGTAAATCTAAAAGTTAGTTTTGTAAGTATAGTACATACATACAAAAATAACCTTATTCAAAATGAAGTTGCAGAATAGGTAATTCTATGACATTCATACCTACCTTTGCTGTAACATCCATATAGTTTGAAAGGACTTCATTATCTGACCTGTACTTACATTGAGGATCATTAAATACCTTGAAACATATAGATGCCTGATTTGAAACAATATATTTAGTAAGAGTAATTACTCAATAGTTTGCAAGACACTGGTCGAAAGGGGTAAGTGATGTTATTGCTAATAACTGGAACACGTGGAATATTGCAATAATAAAGGATACTGTGTTATACTTGGCGCTCCATACACTGTTAGACTAGGGCCGGCACTCAACCGTGCGCTGTCTCTAACGGGAGCGTTAGATCGGCTCGTCCCTCGCTTGGGAAATTCCTTCCTCACAAACAAATCTAAGTTTTCAGAATTAGGTGAAGCTCCGTTCAAATGGTTCAAACTGAATGCCATCCATTGTTCGATAAAAGATTCAGCGTCGATATCAATCTCTTCACACAAACTAACACCTTCAAAAAGAAGTGTCTATTGAAACAACCTTGAACATTCATTTTCATAACGTTTGTAGTAATAACTTTTAAAAGTGACATATAAGTACAGAATTATCCGTTAAATTAACTTATTATTGGAACCCAAAATGAGCAGATACTTACATTTATTTAAAACTTCTTTTTCCACATCAATACCCAAAAACTGAAATTGCTCAGTCACCAACTCCTCGGAAGCCATTTTCTTTCATAAATTATAGTAAAGCAAAGAGCGAATGAAATTGAAAGGAAGGATTCGTCAAGTCAAAAAGGAAGCAAAAGAGCGCCAATCAACCAGTGTTGCCAATACAAGTAATCTAGATTACCAGAAATCCTAGGCCAATTCCTCTAATTTGGGGAGAAGTGGTTTGTCAAAAACGCAAATACCAAAGAGTATGTAATATATTGCAAATACGAGCAGTCAATTGAAATGCTGGTATGTAACCAACATTTCACTTGGCTGCTCGTTGACCGACCACACTTATCGACGGAGAATCGGCTTGATGGTAAGAAAGTGCTTTAAATGTATACATGCAATCAATGATATTATAAGTAAATAGGTGAAAATAGAAACCTAATACGTGCGTGGTCGCTAACTATGGGTCTCATAAGAAGGCTCAAGGTCACTCTGAGAGAAAGTGTTTGGAACAGAGCGAAAATAACCAAGAAATGTCAAAGCAGAAAGCTACCGTTTCACATAAGAAGTCCCGGGGACACAGATTACTGATATGTAGCTAGCTACCCGGGGAATAAAAATCTACCTTATAACTTTGAAATATTTTATTATTATATTTATTTGAAAGGCTTTAATTACAGAGACTATCAGCCTAACTATGAAAATTACATAAAACTATCTTTTGAAATAGTGGCGTTCGGAACTTCTTTGGACTTAACTTTTTTGTTATTTGAAGTGTTTGATTGCCTTTGACGTCACACACCATAGTCAAAACGTGGCAAAATGGCTGGCGTTTAAAGTGCCCGGTTCGTTACATTACATTATGTTTACATTACATTATAACATTTTTGACGATGAAAGAAAAATGGCGAAAAAATTGTCGATGGAATTAATAAGCGTCAATAAATAATTATCTTTACATAAAATAATTTCTCAAGTTTTTTCAAATGTACATATTGTATAAAGTATGCATAAGCTTAAAAGACGTTTATAATATAGGTTTTTACCAAAGACTTTTAACTTATACTAATAGACAGGACATTGCGAACAAAATCGTAATCCGATATTTCCTTCAGTGGACATAAGTCCTCCGCTAGGAGTAATCGTGTTCTGTGCTTAAGTCGCTCAGTCTAGTCTAGCTTATTCATAGATAGATGACGTTACTGAGGCATGGAATGGGATCACAGTTTTTCTATGACATTTCTTCTGATAGCCGCTGTATTGTATCTATCTTTAAATCTCTTTGGTTTATACCTTCGATAAGTGATTCATTATAAATAAAAAACTTGAGAGTCAAGGGACACCCGGATGGAACGAAGTTATATAAGTCGAAAAAAAAACATTTCTATTTATATATATCTTATATATATATAAATAGAAATGAAAATATCTGGATTTCTATAAGAGAGAGAGAGAGACAGACATAGAAACATGCGCACGCCGCACAGCAGTCGGTGACTTTTGTGTCGGTGACAAAAGTGTGGGTGATTTTCGTACGATTTTTTTCCGTCTAGCCCCCTTTCACAAA
The DNA here is from genome assembly GCA_951361185.1 of Ochropacha duplaris. Taxonomy (NCBI): domain Eukaryota; kingdom Metazoa; phylum Arthropoda; class Insecta; order Lepidoptera; family Drepanidae; genus Ochropacha; species Ochropacha duplaris. The sequence goes on along the minus strand of OX592707.1, from coordinate 5,087,822 downwards.
GCGCGATAAGTAACTTCGTTCCAAAAACAATCATCATATTAAAAACACAATTGTCTATCTTCGATCCTTGTTTCGAACTTTTAGAGTTGTTGTTTTTTTAGTTAAATCATTTATTTTTTAATTAAAATAAAATCACGATAATTCTAGCCATGAATCTAATATGGCAACAAAAGTCACAGAAAGAATAATATTATATCATCTGTCTCAACTTCCGTGTGCTGTGCGTCTTTTTTTCTTTGATGGAATTTGCCTTTAGGACAATATCTGCCAGTAACAAGTTAAAATTTTCTTTTATGTAATATTCATACAATATTTTATCACATTCAGTCACGTACAAGTCCGTACAAATAAGGTCAGGTTTTAGTAAAATTGCCACGATCCTATAATTTCACTTCACTGGTTGTAATTGAAAATTATTGGATAAAAGGAAGATAAAAGGTCATCGATACTATTCAATAAAACTCAAAATACACGATTTAATTAAAACGAAAATGCAACGTCACTTCACAAGTTCCCGCCAAAAGGTCTATGCAGGACTTTTTGGCGGGAACTTGCGAAGTGACGTTGTGTTTTCGTTTTATTTTCATTAAATTCGTGTATTTTGAGTTTTATTGAATAATTTCGGTGGTGTTTTGTCCAATAAAGATCATTCTAAGTGCACAAGTGAAGTGAAATGAAATGAAAGCGTGTATCGTGACTTTCCAGGTTGTCCCAAAAAGTCCATGAAATGTTTTAGTGGAATAGCCACCAATTTCACTAAAATTAGACCGGACTTGTACGGACGAGGACTAGACTTTACAGTGAAAGTGACAATAAAACGTGACTAAACATAAAAGATGAATATTTAAAATAAAGAAATGGCTTAAAGGTCTCGATACCAGGCCAAAAATCTTCTTAAAAAAAAAAAAAAAAAAGGTCTATGCAGGTATAACATTTTTTTGAACTTCCGTAATCACGTCACAGGTCTATGACAAAATAAAAACGGCTTCTTATAGCCAAGGAACATATCTATATTCGACGGGCCGGTTGGCGTGGTTGGTTAACACACTGCCTATCACGCCGCAGGTCGTGGGTTCGATTCCCATCCAGGACAGACATTTGTGTGCATGAACATGTCTGTTTGTCCTGAGTCTGGGTGTAATTATCTATTTAAGTATGTATGTACAAAAAAAAAGCAGTATATCAGTCATCTGTGGTACAAGCTCTGCTTAGTTTGGGATCAGATAACCATGTGTGAAAAATGTCCGAGGATATTTACTCCTAGCGGAGCTAATAGCTCTATTTACGTAGGTTGCAATTTAATTTTATGTAAAAACGCATTAGGTATATACGAAATAGGGAAATATTATGCATGTATTATGCATATTAACTCAAAAAAAGTTAAAATATTTTTTTATAAACTTTATTACTTCAGAATTATGCCTCTATGAATATTTATGATAATATTATGATAGTACAGTTAATTTTTTGGAAAAAGAACCAATTTTTATAAATTCACACACCTACCTACCTATTTGAAACGCGATGCCATTGGCACAGTAAATATCCATACTGTGTTAACTTTATCAATGATAAAGCAGTATGGAAACTAGTAACAAGCCGTTCGAAACGCGCACTCTCACAGAGACGCGCCCATGGACATCTAAGCATCCCTCGCAGTGCTGTCATACCCACTCATAGCGAGTTGAGTGCCCGCGCCTAGTATATAGTTATTTATCTGGGGAGCGCGCTTTAAAAATACAAATTCAACTATATAATTGAAAATTTAAAAAATATTATAAAGTCCAATGAAACAAAACCTGATAATTTTCACAATTATTTGAGAAATATTTATATTTTCAGGTTCTTTGCACATGTATATGAAATTTACATGAAGGCATAGATTGCACTTCGGCGGTCACTATACTATTTATGCAGAGATTGGCAAGGCCTCCTCTTATCAGTCCACAGGTATATGCAACATACTGAAAATAAAAATAGCATTATATTCTTGTGTATCCATATTGTTGTGGTAATACAATATGGCAATTAAATTTGAGGTAGGTAGGTACTTAGTGAATATTAAGATAAAGATGAACTAAAATGATTTTCAATAATAAGAGGTGTAACAGTGGAATACCAAATACCAAGTCCCATTTGACTGATCTTAGGATGGGGTTTTCTTTATTAAATGCATATTTTCAGGGAAGGTGTGCAATATATTAGGATCTGATGAAGATCTTCGGAGATAGATGATGGAACTTTATCAATAATAAACAGCAAATGACCTGTGAACAGTGTGATTGTATTGTATATATATGTATTGTTTCCACTATTCCATAACAACATCATACATATACAGTTTTGGCCTTAGATGGTACTGTCTATAATGAGATGCAGTAGAATCCGTTTAATACAACATTGCTTATAACAGACCAACCACTTTTAGCAACGAAAATATAGGCATATGTTCTTAAAAAATATCTTCTGTATTACAACATCCGATAGTACGGCGTAATTCACCGGTCCCTTTAGCGTTGCTATCACTGGATTCTACTGTATTAGGATGGTCAAGGAAATTAAAATCAAGCTTTTCCAAACTATCTCCCATTTGGCTATTGGGGTGCTATATGGTGCATACATTCAGTTTAGGCACTAATGGGTGTTACAATTGACTCAACCAGCCAATGCTATGTCCTGGCTCACTTGAATCTTCAACAGCAATTTGCACTGAAGGCACTACTCAAGCACTCAGCAATAGAATTATGGCCACAATCCCCAGTAGTTTCATTATGATTTTCTTAGTAAAATATAGAAAAATTAGACGAGTTTCTTGCAATCTCTGGCTCCACCTTTACCACTAATAGTGGACTAAGGTAATAAGTCAAATAAAGCCATTAGCAAATAATTTGTTTTATCAAATAGACCTACTATTTGACTTATAAAACCAATTACTAGTAGTAATGATTAGCAATAATGATAACATTATATCTGCTCACCCTTGGTGCAAATTCCAAATATTGATGACCATTAGAAAAATTTGACAGAAAACGGAAAGCATTATCTTGTAGTACATAAACTCCTTGATGATTAGTGCGCAAATTATCTATCTGCTTCTTATATATGCATGTCCAGAAATCAGTGCATATGAATTTCATAGTGTCCAGTTCATCTTTAAACCTTGGCCATTCTCTTGTAAGCCTCTCCATGATTTTATAACCTGCAGCAAACCCAATGTACTCCACAACAGACAAATCCGATTCCTAAAATAAAAATAATGAATAATTTGTTATTTGTTTATCACATTGACTCATTGGATTGATACTAACAACAAATATATTTAAACATTTTAGTAATGTTCTAGGATTGCGAGTAAGTCACGAAAAGGTGTGTATGTAAATAGCAAATATTGTCTGAACTATGGAAATTGGTACTGTAAAGAAAATAGTAAGAAATACCTTTTTTTCATTGTTGTCTTTCGATTGGTCCAAAGCATAACTTATTATTTCTGAATGTAATAGCTCAAAAATAATATCATCAGCCATCGTTACACCGAAGATAACCGTAGAACACTTACAGCTGAAAATTATTATCTTTGTATCCGTTGTAATAATGAAATAAATAAATAACCTTTCTCTATGACAGCTAGCTGACAGACGTAGTGAGTGACACAGATTACTGATATGTAGCAATTTTTTTTTTTTGGGGAGGACTTAAAGGTGGAGGTCTGAGGGACCATAGACACCCTTACGCGGACTTTTCGTTGAGCGCTTAGGGCTCTCAACCGAGTTGCAAATTTTAGACGACTGACCGCTGAGGGCGCCCCAGTTGGGGCACGAACCTCGGCTCAGGGCGTCGTCGAGGGGACACAAAAGTGGGACGGACTTCGCCTAAGCGATTTAGAGGAGTTTTAAGGGACGGTCGGATTACTGGTGCGGCTCGGGCCGCCGTTAATTACGGGGGACGAGACTGACTGAGTGGGACGTCGCGACGGGCCTCTCCGGCGAGGGCGGAAACGCGGGCGGTGTTGTTGTTGTTTCTTCAGGGCTGCGCGTGCCTCCCTATCCTTAATCTGAGCTAGTGTTATTGGGTCATCCGGCTCGCTGAGGGCGAGTTTAGGCCTACGGATTTTTGAAATCTCTGAAGGAGTATAATTGGCTGATTTTACTATTAATGGGTTTGCGTGGTTTAGGGCACGATCGTAATAATGGCGTGAAGCGCGCTTAATGAGTTGTTTAACTGTGGGCAGATTGAGGTCTATATGTAGATCTAGGTTGCGCATGTACCACGGGGCGCCCGTGGCTTTGCGCATGAAGCGGTTCTGAACCACTTGGAGGCTATGGATCAGCCTGGGGGATGCATGTGCGAACACAGTGCATGCATATAGCATAATGGGGCGGATGCACGCGGTGTATAGTCTCACCTTGCTTTTTAGAGCAAGTTTGGACTTTGGGTTAAGCAGGAAATGAAGGTGACCAGACACAAAGAGGGCGCGTGCGCGTACCTTCTTAATGTGGCTGGAGAAGGTCAATCGATCATCCAGGGTTACGCCGAGGTATTTGGCTTGCTTTTCCCAAGGGATCGGCTCGCCAAACATGGTAAAGGGTTTGAGGAATGTCTCTTGCACTAGGAGTACGTCAACGTCATGGTCTCTCAGGAAGTCTGCGATTTCATCACGTTGACCAACGATGCCGTTGGCATTGAAAAAACCGATTTTTACGGAGCGGGGTTTTATTCTGCACGCAGTTGTACAATCCATTATGGGTTAGCTTGGAATTGAGCTAATGACGAGAAGAGGCGCTCGAACCTCATGGCGATTGTAGCGAGGGCACGACCGTTGCCTTCGTTCATCCTAATCTGTTGGGCTAGTTCCCTAACTTCGCTGGGGTTGAAAGCTTCAGCGAATCGTTCCACCAGGGCGAGATCCGGATCAACGCCGAGGGAGGGGTTTTGGTTAACGCGGCGAGGTGCTATTTGCACCGGTTTAGGGACAGCGCGAGGGGCAGATGGTAAGGGAGGGGAGTTAGGCCCAGCTGAGGGCTGGGGCTGTGGGGAGCTGCCAGTTGGAGCTGCTGGTGCGGTCTGGGCCGCGAAAGGGGGGAGGGGGAAGTGTCTGCTATTATAGTCAAACACGTCCCAGGGGTGAGGGCGCTGCGGGGCCAGATGGGCCTGAGCAGCGGCTTCAAGGGGTGGTGGGCGACGCGTGGCGTGCTGGGTCGCGTTGTAAGATGGGCGGGGACGAGGAGCTTTTGGGCACCCGCGGTAATTGGCGGTGTGACCCAGCTGTTGACATAGTACGCAACCTGGTGGTTCCGTTGTCTCTGAGGGGTTTTTGGGACGGTCGCATTCCTTGGTGGCGTGCGGCTTAAGGCACTTTACGCACCTGGCGGGTGCGTAGCAGTTGCGGGCAGAATGGCCATAGAGCTGGCAATTATGGCACTGGGACGGGAAGCGTCCCTTTTTGGGAGCCTCAACGGATATGCCGGTGAGGTCGCAAACGTGCTGGATCTTAAAGATGGCCTTGCCGGCAACGCCACGGTCAAGGGTGACGAATACCATTTGGTAGGATGCGTGACCACGCCCCTTATACATGCGGTGTACGCTTTGGACCGGGAGGTTTTGCTCTATGAGCGAGGCCTTGATGTGCTCGACATCAATCTCAATGGGAATATTTTTGATGACGACCCGAAGGGATCGTTCATCAGGGAGAGTGTAGGTGTGGAAGGCCACCTTTCTCTCTCGAAGCATTTTGGTGAGGGATCTGTGGTCGTCTGAGTTGGCCACAGTCACCTTGATCCCGTGTTCGACGGGACGAGCGGACAGGTAATTGACACGGTGCGACTTGCACCACGAGGAGACATCCGTCCACTTCCCCTTATCCTGAATGAATAGGGGGGGTGGGGAGTCCTTTTTGGCGGGGACTTGAGACTGGGAGGATGAAGCTCCCGGCGTGGGGGTTGGTGGGCTCACCGGGGTGAGTGGGGCTACCTCGCGTAGGGAGGTAGGGGTTGGGGTCGGGGAAGAGGGTTTAGCTGCTTTAGCAACTGCTGCCTCTTCTGAGGGCTTCTTAGCGCGCTTGCGCTTGCCCCGTTTGCCGACTTCGGTAAACTCACCTTCATCCTCTTGCGAGGGAGGGGGTGCCGTGTTTGCTGAGGCAGGGGGGGTCTTGGTAGGAGTGGGAGGTTTGTCGTCAGGCTCGGATTGAGCTGACATCGCGGGCCGGGATATATGTAGCTAGCTAAGTGAGTGATTATATACTCTTTGGCTGACAGGACAGTTTATTTTTTTGTTTTAGCTTGGTTTTCGCCCCTTCAGGGCAGGCTAAAGTCTATTGGCTACATATCAGTAATCTCTATTGACCATATTGCCTATAGCATTTTTTAAACAAAAGTAAATTATAGTATGTAAAGATCTGAGGTCGGGATGTGGAAGGGTGGGGGGGTTTAAGGGTAAAAAACTGTCTGTTACCTCTTCACGCTTAAACCGCCGAGACGATTTAGATGAAATTTGGTATAGAGATAGTTTGAGTCCCCGGACAAGAAGAACATAGGATAGTTTTTATTCCAGAAATAACCCCTTAAGGGGGTGAAAGTTTGTATGGGGAATCAATAACCGCTGAACTGATTTATGACTGTCTGTCTGGAGATTTATGAAAAAACCGGCCAAGTTCGAGTCGAACTCGCGTGGACAGGGTTCCGTACAATGCCAAAGTCAGTGAACGTATTATATTGAGTTTACCACTTTATTTTCAATTGATAGAAATTTCACATTATTTTATCCAGTAGATTCGGAGCAAATGTCTGTGACATGTCCGGATAGACAGACGCACGAGTGGTCCTATAAAGGTCCGTTTTTTGTACGGAACCAAAAAGCAGATTGGATAAAAAATAAGCTACGCAAATTACTAATTCCACGCGGACGGAGTCGCCGGCAAAAGCTAGTTTACTATATTTTGAGAAAGTTGTAGAATCTTCTTTCAATTATATGCGTATATATTTTTTTATACCCCCCTCCCTTCCACTTCCCGATCAATTTCTGATGATCAATTTCTGATTTCCCGACCTCAGATCGCCCGTAATTTATTTTTCCTTTCATTTTTGTTATATTCTCTTCCTTTTACAATGGGTTTCATCCTACTATAAATTACTTTTACTTTTAACCATTTTCAAAGGCTTCTGCACTGGACTACCGTCTTACGTAGGTATTCATTTCTTCCGTTTAGGTTATAGTCACATTCACGGTACAGTCTAGTCCTCGTCTGTACAAGTCCAGTCAAGTCGGGTTTTAGTGAGTCGGGTTAGATACTAATAGGCCTTCTAGACGGATGTAATCCAGCGATGCCATCCAGTTGACTTTGGAGGGACCTTTGTTTCCATCCGCAGATTGTGTTTCGGCTACACGGATGTCATCCAGCGATGCCATCCAGGTGACCTTAGAGGGACCTTTGTTTCAATCAGTCGCAATTCGTCTTGTGGCGTGCACGGACCGTATCATGCTGTAGAAATGATCATTCAAGGCGATGATAGCTCAGTGAAGACGTCGAATACGCCGGCGGTCATGGGTTCGAATCCTACAATGAGCTTGAGCTTTCGGTAAAGGAAAACATCGTGAGGAAACTATAGCACGGTGGTAGGGTACTTTGTAGTACCCGACTGGCTGGCTACCACCCTCAAGTTGAAAAGCTGTCGCCAAGCACCTATGGGTGTGCTCCGACAGCTGCACTTGAGAGCAAGTTCCCATCTAGGCTTTGTGTGGTTACCACCTTCGGCCACATCATCACTTACCATGTTGAGATTGTGGTCAAACACAAGCTTATCCAGAATAAAAAAATGGCTCCTAATTTCTTCTTTTAATCTGTCATTTGTTTTATACCTATCACTATAGACTAGAATACTTAGTGTTAGTTATTGTTCCGAGACTTAGACGAATAATCCGATTAGATTATTCGTCTAAGCTAGAATAGAAGAAAAAAACAAAAGAGAAAATATTATACCTTTATCATATTTAATTTATATTGTCATCACAGAAATATTTATTAGCCTAGCACTTATCCGTGAAGACCTATTACTGGCTCCTGATACATAATTTTATATTATAGTCTGTAAGAGAATCAGCTGTTGGTCTTCCTTAAAATAAATAAATAAATGTGTAAAAAAACGATCGATTTTCAGGCATTCAAACTTATTGCACTCGCATACGTGCGCACCCGCCGCCAAAGATTAATATTGTAAATCGGGAGTCCCGCTGCCTGTCACAGCTCAGCGCAACTGTCCTTGAATGGATGTAATCCGCCGGCTACACGGATGCAATCTTCGGATGTACGTCTGTCCTGTCCTTTGAGTATTAAGCCAGCCAATAATCAAAGGTCCTGTCAGAATGAAAGCGTGTATCGTGACTTTTCAGGGTGTCCGTGAAAAGTTTTAGTGGAACAGCCGCCTATTTCACTAAAACCTGACCGGACTTCTACGGGCTAGAACTAGACTTTACAGTGAATGTGATATAATGTGACTGTAACATAAAATAGGAATATTAAAACTGAAAATGTATGCGACTGAAAGACTTTGTATCTATGGTCATGAATAAAACATTAATAAAAAAATTGGTAAGTACCTAATTAAAATTGTCTAAAATGGCGGATGTATAGATTTTGCATTGCATGTCGAGTGAGTGAGAATCGTGTTGGTGCAATACTTCAGTGAAGTGCATTTTGAAGCATTTGGACTCAAGTTATTTTTTGTGGTGACTTGTAATAGTTACAAAATAATTTGAAACTTGACGATTCCAAATGGATGGAAATAATATTCCATCTAGAGATAGCGATCCGAATGCGACTCAATCGTCAGCTATTGGAACGCCATCTATTGTTGATATATTGAAACATAGTGAAGTCGTTGGAAAGAAAAAGAGGAGGCGCGGTAAATACAAACGGAAAGTTACTAAACCCTTCGTGAAAGCACAATGGCAAGATAGACGTATTACTGATAAATCTAAACGAAATAACAGATTTCGTAACATAGTTTTAGCTAAAACGCATGCTCCTTTTAATAATAACCAATTTCTTATGGAAATACACAAACCAGAACCTGAAAACGGCTTTCAGATTTTACGAACTCCTTCAGCGCGAACACGAGATTCTAGTTTTAGCGTGGATTCTGAGGATAATTATTTCTATTCATTACCGGAAGATGAAGAAGAATATTTAACAAAAGAGTTCTCCAGTGTGTATGAAGACGCACAATGTGAGCGTTTATCCAGCATGTCCAAGAATGAGCTTATACAAGAATACCTACTGCTGGAAGCTAAATATGACAATCTTGTTAAAAGGACTGAACGCGTGAAGCCAAAACTTACAGAAGACGACAAAGATGTAGAATTTGATAAAGATGGATCTATGACTGACAAAGATAGCATGATCACAGATCGAAATACTTCAGGTACTTCAATTGGGTCAAGTGCAGTGGAAGATCCCTCATTAAATGATTTATTAAAGCGGATGAAAGAGCAAGAAGATAAAATTTGTGAACTTCAAATAGCGAATGAAAAATTACATCTGGCAAATGAACACCTTCAACAGAGATCACGAAGTTCATCCAGTAAAGACTCTGAAAGTGACAGCACTTCAACATCGGACAGTGATAGTAGTTCCTGTAGAAGTGCCAGTCCAGTTGTTGAGCAGAATGCAGAAATCAGTGAAGAAAATGAAAATTGTCTATACACTAATGGCCAAAATGAAGAGTTTGAAGCAACAGAATCTACACCTATTGTCAATGGATTTCATAACATAAGTGATTGAATCGGTTAATAATTTTATCAATAATTTTCATCTATAGTCATAATGCTCTTGAAATACACTATAACAGTATTTCAATATAAGGTAGGTGTTACCTACCTATTTCTTTCATGATTGTTTTTAAATAAATTCCATTGTTTAAGCTTACATGGTAAAATAACTACACATACATAATTATTGACATGCATTTGTGTGGGAGTGAAAAAATAAAATTTATTTACTTGTCTAATAATTTTTAGCCCCCTCTTACTGATTCATAATTTTATTTAGTCTGGGATTAAACTTGATCTATATTATCATGTATTTCGCATAGTAGTATTGGTATTAAAGTGATAGCATGAGGATATTTAGTTGACATGATTTTTTTAAATTGTCAAAATAAAGGAATGATAGCTCTTTCAGTCAGATCTCACTTTTATGGCATAAATTAATCTGGTTATTTAAGTAGGTTTAGGTAAGCGAATAGATTTAAGTGAATTTTATGTGGGTGGTTATGTGTTCTGAGGATGAATTATTGTTATTTTTTTAAAAGAAAGTCTCGTGAAGAATTTTGGCTAAGAAGTAAATTTATCAACATTTTATTGTGAGGTCTTATTGTTGTTCATAGTTATAATGTGTATTAAATTAATTTTCTATATTAATGGTGTTATAATATTTACCTATTTAATAGTTTACTTTGACAGGAATTGTTATATATATTTCTGCTGCATAAAAAGAGACAATAGGTACTATTTGAAGGCACCAAAAATGCTTTTTGAATTTCATTTAGTCTGTCAAGATACCTTTGGGATAGATTAAGGCGATGATAGCTCAGTGGTAAGTGACGTCGAATACCGCGGCGAAGGTCGTGGGTAATCCTACAATGAGCTTGAGCTTTTGGTGAAGGAAAACATCGTGAGGAAACCATAACACGGTGGTAGGGTACTTTGTAGTACCCGACTGGCTGGCTACCACCCTCAAGTTGAAAATCTGTCGCCAAACACCTATCGGTGTGTTCCGACAGCTGCACTTGAGAGCCAGTTCCCATCTAGGCTTTGTGTGCTTACCATCTTCGGCCACATCATCACTTACCATGGTGAGGTTGTGGTCAAACACAAGCCTATCGAGAATAAAAAAAAAAAGATTATTTGCTTATGTAGGTATTATTATTATGTTATTAAATTGTATTTTTTAATGGAATGTCCGATTTGATGGTTCAATTATTCCAGAATGGATTATCTTTGGAGGAAGACTCATTATAACCTCTAGACTCATCCCTCAAACAAAAGCATCATACTTGATTTTGTAAGGCCTTAATATATGTATTTCCCCCACGTTCCAGAGGGAATTAAAATAATATATGTTACTCTGATAATACCTATAGCTTTCTATAGATGAAAGAATTTTAAAATTATGAGTATTTTTCGAGTTTATCCATTACAAAAAATCGAATCTTTTCTCTTTATAATATTTAGGCCAGATTTAGAGGTGTCGAGGCTCTGGGGCAAGATTCTTAAACTAAAGAAATTTAAAGATAAATAAATAAATATCCTCAGACATTTTTCACACACGGCTATCTGACCCCAAACTAAGCAAAACTTGTAATATGGAAACCAGATGACTGATATACTACACTGACTACTTTTTTTTAAAAATACATACTTAAATAGATAATTACGCCCAGACTCAGGACAAACAGACATGTTCATGCACACAAATGTGTGTTCTGGATTGGAATCGAACCCACAACCTGTGACGTGATAGGCAGTGTATTAACCAACCACGCCAACCTGCCCGTCGATACATAGTTAAAGTCTTCTTAAATAAGTATACTTAATGGATTAAATAAAGTAATATCTACATATAGAAAATCTAATTTGTTTTAAGTACCACTTTTTATTTTAATATACCTACTTACTTAAAACAACAGTTGTTCCAATAAATTTATTCAATAATAGCTCAACCCAACTCAAATAACGGCGTAGGTACTTACTGCTTCATGACATATATCTTAGATTAATGATATTATATCATAAATCACTCTTACTTACACTATACAATATTTTAACTGACTACAGATATTTCACTTGGGTTAAGCAACATTTTTTTATTTTCAAGTCATAATTAGGCCATCATCATGTCAGCCGGAAGACGTCCACTGCTGGACAAAGGCCTTCCCCAAGGATATCCACTATGGCCGGTCTTGCGCTATCCGCATCCAGTGGCTTCCCGCGACCCTCACAAGATAGTCGGTTCACCGTGTTGGCGGCCTGCCCACGCTGCGTCTTCCGGTTCGTGATCGCCACTCGAGAATTTCCGCCCCATCGGCCGTCAGTTCTACGAGCTATGTGCGCCGCCCTCTGCCAACAGTTTGACAATTATTCGGGCTATGTCGATTACTTTGGTTCGCCTGCGGATTTCGTCATTCCCGATTCGATCTCGCAGGGAAACTCCGAGCATAGCCCTCTCCATTGCTCTTTGGGTAACCTTGAGCCTTCTTAGTAGGAGGCCCACAGTAAGCGATCACGTTTCCGTTCCGTAAGTCATCACTGACAACACAGTTAATTAATCATGGAAAGATGTGTAGTAGAAAGGATTCTACAAAACTGATTTTCATGCACATTTCAATAGTCTTCAACTTTATAGCCCCATTTGTCAATTTCTTATTCATATGCAATACGTAATTATTATCTATAAAAATATATTTCATTATACATATACAGAGTGGTGACGACGTAGCGACATTAATTTAAACCACATATTGGGTACCGCGTTAGTAGTTCGTACACCAAGTTTCATCAAATTACATTGAACGGTATAGCCACAGGAAATTATTTTTACTTTAATCATTTTAACACATGCTGTGAATTCATAACGATTACGAAACGATGTCATTCACCTAGCTAGAGTACCTGCACAACAAAATAAAATGTGCGGCTCAGAAATCGTCGGTTGATGAAATTTAGACCTTATAACCATAGCGTTAAAATCCTTATTAGCGCGCTGCGCGGGCGTCGATGCCTATTTGCATGAATGAAACAATACACCTACAAAGGAACCGCGGCGGCCGGTCTTTGCCTAAAACTGTGCCAGTAGTGCCTACAGGTCATTTGAGGTCAATAGGTAATATTAATAGAGTGTTGTGTTTCGTTTAGATTATTTTCGGAATTAGTTTGTTTGAAAATTTAGCTTTTTGTCTGTTGATGTAATACCAGATTTAATTATCACAAAGTATTTTGATTGACTAGTAGTGACCGTGTTTTAATTTAATGTCGTTACGTCGTCACCACTCTGTATATATTTTTTTTATATTTCAATTTATTTATTGCATGACTGTACAGCAGTATGACTGTATAGCAGTTCCTCGCGATTTCATCTGCGTTCCCGAGGGATCTTTTCTTTTCCCAGGATAAAAAGTAACCTATCTCTCAAGTAGGACTATTATTAAGTTAAAGAGTTCATCAAAGACAGAAGGTGACACAAAATTTTATATTAAAATTACACTTTTATAATCATTAACTAATCCCTTTTATCCTTTTTTGCTTTAGATTCAGGAGCATTAGGATTAACACCTTTATAGAACTGTTTCAATAAAGCCATTGCTTCACTTGCTAATAAATTTCCATTCACAGCATAATTATACTCATAGAAATGATTAACATTCAGAACAGTTTCGCCGCCAAATCTATCATTGGCACAGCCATATACAACTTGTTTAACATTAAGATTATTTAGAGCGGCAGCACACATAATACATGGCTCCACTGTAACATATACATTAACATCTTTGAAATATACATTATGGTCAATATTGTTTGATTTACAGTATTCCATAACTATGTCTATGCAATTTATTTCGGCATGCCTTGTAGGGTTACGCGTTTCATTGACACAATTTCTTGACTCTGCTATAATATTTTCGTTAATGGTAAAAACACACCCAACTGGCACTTCTTGTGTGGATAAAGCTTCTGATGCTAATTCCAGAGCTCTTCTCATAAAATCAACCATTTTTCAAAACAATTGATGGCAATGATTTCCAATAGTTTCAGAAAGAGCTTATCTACTCATTGGGTTCAAGTAAGAACTATTGGTTCATCACTTTTGTAATATTGCAGAAGATTGGAATCTCTCAAAAAATTTAACGCCTTTTCTTCCCAATTATTGTTGTTGACTGCTCTTGGGCTTGGATGCTGCATGTACAATATCTGAAACATAATTTTTAAATAATTTACTGAAGATTGAATCCAATGAACTTGTAATATTTTTCAGTATAAATCATAAGTGGAAAAATCATTTATTTGACCATAGATAAAATTCATATTACAACATACAAACCTGTATAGAACTTGATGGCAAGTATGATTTGATAACTTTATGTGCTCTGGTTTCACAAAATCTTCCTATAGCAACAATTTTTTCAACTTGATAAAGTTGAAGTATTTTACTAAAAATTGGATCACAAACATTGTACACTCCTTCCATTTCTGATACCTGAAAACATTGTGTAGTATATTAATAATACTAAACTGACCGAAGCAATATGGGATGGGTTTTTGTGGGATGTTGTTAACAACTTTTAATATATTGTTACACACATTTCAATTTCAATACCTTCTACAAAATAGAAATTAACTCAAAATAATTATGAAACAATATTTGTATATATACTTTTGCTTGAAATAATATATTAATTTATAATAGCAGCATAAGAATGACAGTAGTAATTATGGAAAAGTGATTATCATTATTTTTATAACTTTAATAATTCATACTTTGAAATCGCCAGGAGTAATGTTGCAACCATTTTTCTTCATCCATTGTTCAGGTAAGTAATTGTATACAAAACTGGTTTCAAAGAATTTTTCTGGTGTTCCACATAAATCTTTGAACAACCCCCAAAATCTCTTTCCACTTATCTACAATAAGATTACTGATTAAATTATTGCTCAAAGTGATAACTACAAGAATTGATATAAAAATTTTGCAAAAATCCATCTAATAACTATTTCATTGTAATATATTGTGAAAAATGATAGTAAAAATATCTAATAATTCAATACTGATAATAAGTACCTCAGATCTACTGCACTCAAAACCAGTAACAGGCCTTGCTGCTATTTCTTGAGGAGGTTTATTAACAGGGCCTTTTATGCCCAGCCAGTCTCTAACAAAACTGATTTCACCAAATGGGACCTGTAATATTAATTTAAATCTATTCTCATGATATCCAGACACAGTCATATTAGAGAACCTGATTCAGGTAAAAGGAATGGATTGCCCACAGCCTTATATTTGTGTTGATCATAAAAATTGTCTTGACTACACATTGGTGGCTTAAGTTGAAATAATTTTTGATTCTTACTCCAGTCTGCGACATTCCCCAGGGACCAGGATTCATGCCAAAGTACATTATTGGCTTTTTCGTGTTACAGAATTTTCGAACATACAGTTCAAACGTATATCTGGCATAAATAGTGGGATTATAAATGCATTCCACTTGTTTGGGGTAGTGTAGTTGTGATAAACGCCGATTCAAATAGTTGATTAATTCAAGAAATTCCTCGCTAGTGTTACTCTTAGACGATTGACTTTCAGCATCAGAAAAAAACATCGAAACCACTTCACATTCCATAATTTTATTCTCTCTCACCTTCACAAACGCAACAGTGAGAAAAATATACCTATATAATTAAATAAAAACGTCGTGTTTGTCCTCATTCACAAACTACCAAGACAAAGAGAATATAATCACTACATTTGGAGGCACGTGTTTATTTCTGGCTCTGCTGATGATAAATAAAAAAATATTCAACTAATTACCTACGTTTTTCTAATATTTTAATTTGTGTACCTATATATGGTAGGTACATACTGTGTACATACTGTACATACTAACCATAAACTAATATGAGATAGGATAGGTATTGTATTGTACTACAAAATTACTAAACAAAAACAAACGTGTATAGGTTGACTTGCGTTTGACAATTATGCCCATCCATCTGTCAGATTGCACTTTTTTATTAATGTTTATTTCTGTCCATAGATACAAAGTATTTCAGTCGCATACATTTTCAGTTTTAATATTCTTATTTTATTTTACAGTTACGTTGTCTCACATTCACTGTAAAGTCTAGTCCTCACTCCTCGCCCGTAAAAGTCTGTCAGGTTTTAATGAAATTGGGAGTCACCAATTCCACTAAAATTCTTCATGGACTTTTTGGGATAACCTAAAAAGTAACGATACACGCTTTAATTTCACTTCACTTGTGCACTTAGATTGATCTTTATTGGACGAACACCAGCGATATTATTCAATAAAACTCACAATACACTAATATATTGAAAATAAAATGAAAACGCAACGTCACTTAGCAAGTTCCCGCTAAAAAGTCTCAGTTATTTCAAGATTATTACACCTTTTAAATAGTGATGTACCACAACCGATTTTGACTGGTTACGGTTTTAAATATATTTTAGTAGTTAAGGTCTACTTTTTCATTTTTGATGGGCAGATGTGACCGTTTTTGGTAGATTTGGCTGCTGAATTAACACATTGGCATATTATGCTGCTGAAATACAAAAGTGACAGAATTTTCGCGTCATGTACAGCTCGGATAATGAGATGTTTTTATTCATCCATATTCTACTTATTAAACAGGATATCAATAGTTCTTCATTAATTTTTATTTAATAAGAGGTATGAAATTGCCGTTTTGTATGAAAAAAAAATTAACGATTTTTTTTCATGTATTTTTTATTTGTATTTATCAAAGTAATCACTCAATGCATCTTTGCCAACGCAGTGGCAGTTTATTGATGCCCTTCTTAAAGAAATCTGCTGGACGGGAGGCAACTAATTCTTCAAAGGCATTTTGTACTGCCTCTCGGGTATTGAATTTTTTTCCCGCCAAGAAGTTATCCAAATTCTGAAAAAAGTAGTAGTCTGTAGGCGCAAGGTCTGGTGACCTACTCACCCATACCCGAGAGGCAGTACCAACTGCCTTTGAAGAATTAGTTGCCTCCCGTCCAGCTGATGACGGATGACGGAGAGCTTCCAACCCCAGTTTTTGCAACTTGGTGACCGTCTGCTGTGCAGTATGAGGTCGCGCGTTGTCGTGCAGGAGCAGCGGAGACGAGCGATTGACCAATGCTAGTTGGAGATGTGCCAGCTTCTCCATCATTGTGTTCAGTTCTTCACAGTACACATCTGCAGTAATGCTCACCTCGTTTGGTAAGAAGCTGTGATGAATCACACCGCTGCTAGACCACTAAACAGTGACCATCACTTTTCTAGGGGTAAGTTTTCGTTTAGGGCATTGTTTAGGTGCTGAACTAGGATCCAACCAACTTGCTGAGCGCTTGCAGTTATCAAACAGAATCCATTTTTCATCGCAGGTAACAATGCGGTTCAAAATTCCTTCATTTGTGTGTCTGTTGAGCATTGCAAGGCACGTCTCGACGCGTACTTCAATTTGCGACGCGTAATTTTTTTGATTTGAAATGGCCAGTACTGCAGAACGGCAATTTCATAGGTAAAGAACTATTATAAATAATAAAAATACGTCACGCATCCGCATCTCCGCGTCGACTGAGGCGCGCCGAGTCGAGTGAGTCGAATTGAATCGCATCGGCGAAGAAATTCGCCTGTTATGCAATTCGCTCGGTCGATTCAATTTGGCGCGCGCCGCGGCTCGTCGCTAATAGCCTAAGAGCTACTGGACCTTCTGACTAACCCATTTCCCACAAAGCTAGATTTTTTTTAAATGAGATTTTATTTTCCGTCAATTAAGAAAGTACCGTTCTGGCAGGCATCTCGCGGTTGCGTCATCATCCCTTACATTTTTGAAAATGCGCCAAAAAAAAAAAAAACAACTCCTACAAACAACAAGGTTACCATTTTATATGTTATATTTTACATATTATGTGATAGTGTAAAAAAAAATTACAACCTATTTTGAGGTTTGCAAGTATGCCAGAACATAGCAAAGTTGTCATCGGGATAGTCATTCACAAGATTACATAATCATACATAATTCTTGGTCATTCATAACCAAGAATTATATATTCTAAATTCATAACCTTGCTCCCACAAGGCTCAAATGAGGGAACATTCTTTCAATTGTTTATAAAGTATCTATATGTAAACAGCCAGAACATTCTAGCGGTTGCAGGTATCAGCCAGAAGAGTATATGATAGTCATGACGCTCGATGGGAGTGTCAACGCAACCGACTTGTACGAGTTCTAATGTTAGAAAGAGAGAATACATCTATTGTACTGTTTATTATCACTTATATAAACCAATAAACGTGAATCAGCAATTTAATAAAAGTATTTAAATTAGTAATACTCAAAATAAATATTTATTTACAATAAATGTACAAGATATACAAACAAATGTACAACTATAATTTATAAAAAACTTCTTCGAGGCTACCGCTGCTGCCGATCGGCAAGGTTCCCAGAAGGCTGGCAGTGTTTCCTCTTTGGATGGCCAAGCTGATGCGTTGGCGGAAAAAGCTCCCCGCCCACCGGTCACCCTAGGCCTCGATTAATTATTTACATAAAATATTTGCGAAACGACGAGCTTCAGACCCCCACGGACCCATGGTCTCAACCGCAAAAGGCATAAATTGATAATTTGGACCAATACAGGCGTACTTTTTGAATTTTGAATTTTCCACACCTTTACTTAGTACGGTCGGCCAAGAAAGTGGTGTACCACCCTAAGGTTGAATGCCGCTTGCAGATTCATAGGTGTTTGGTAAAGATTGGTTTTGCTTGCAGATCATCAAGTGATATCTTTTTAGTTTGAACCTTGTTGTAATCTTCGATGACTAGGAAACTAAATCAATGCTGGCACACCACTTTCTTGGCCGACTGTACCTATATAGAATTTCCTTCCTACCCTCCGTCTGTCTGTCACCAGTCACTCACTACACTGCACTACACTAGTGTCAAAGAGTATTACTTTACTAGGACTTTTTGGCGGGAACTTGCGAAGTGACGTTGTGTTTTCGTTTTATTTTCATTAAATTCGTGTATTTTGAATTTTATTGAATAATTTCGGTGGTGTTTTGTCCAATAAAGATCAATGTAAGTGCACAAGTGAAGTGAAATGAAATGAAAGCGTGTATCGTGACTTTCCAGGTTGTCCCAAAAAGACCATGAAATGTTTTAGTGGAATAGCCTCCAATTTCACTAAAATTAGACTGGACTTGTACGGACGAGGACTAGACTTTACAGTGAAAGTGACAATAAAACGTGACAACATAAAATACAATTTAAAATAAAGAAATGGCTTAAAGGTCTCGATACCAGGCCAAAAATCTTCTTAAAAAAAAAAAATCTAGTGTCAGTGTTACACTTGTCTAACCAATGTCTAACTTACTTTACAGTTTACTAAACTTTTCTACAATTATCTGTGTTTATTATCAAATAAATCAGAAATTAATTTGATTACAGACCATTACAGACAAACAAAATATTATTTGAATGTACAGGTACATAGGTAATACAAATAAATAATAATATGTCCAAGCTAAGCGAAGAAACAGTTCGAAATATAACAGCCAAAGCTAATGTACCAGTATTTCTGCACGAGTTTGTTAAAAATTGGCCAATATGCAATTGGAGTTTGGAGAAATGGTGTTCAGTATTTGGCGACAAAGAAATACCGTTTCGATGTATGAAAAGAGATATTTTGAGCGATGAACCTTGTTGGGAAAGGAGATGTAAAGTTAAAAATATGACATTTAAAAATTTCACTGATTGTTTAAACACCAGTGATGATTGGATGTATTTTGACTATAAATATGTTCATCAGTGGTTCAGCGCGGACGCTGATTTATTTAATAAGGTAAATGTAATTTAAAATACCAATTACCAATATTAACAATGCTTCATATTCCATTACTTGTGGTTTTTAAACTTTAGTTTTATTACAGAAGTCCCAGATATTTATTTATTCAATATTTTCTATTTCTTTTTTAGAATGTATCATGGAGTCAGTTTGGATATTCAGATAAGAGTGCTAGTGACTCCACATTATGGGTGGGAAGCAGCGGGGCACATACACCCGCACACCAAGATACATATGGTGTCAATATTGTTACACAGTTGTATGGAAAGTAAGTCCAATTAAATGTTATGATGTACCTACTGTCTAGTAAATATATAGGCACCCAATTGTATATATATTTTTATTTCAACTATAATTAACAAGAAGCAACATTGTATGTGAGATCAAGTGAGATTGTGGTCAAACGCAAACCTATAGAACAATAATAAAAAAAAAAAATGTTCATCACATCAATATGTATTATAGGTGCATGGGTGTTATTAACACTGTTGTGGGTGTTATTAACACTTAAGCTGTAAGATGATGGATGACTATATGTTTTTAATATACAAACTCAAATATATATATAACTATAATGACCTAATACTGAAATTACTTGAGTGAGATCATCATACAGTTAAAAAGCCCTTTTTTCAATTTAGTCACTAGTAAAATATGAGTAGCAGTATTATATTGGTGATTACTGTGTAAACATTAGTTTAGTTCTTCCTTTTTTTAATTGTATTAATATGTTAGTTGGTAATATTATTTTCAGAAAGCGATGGATACTGTTTCCTCCTGAAACTGGAGGGTTAAAGCCTACAAGAGTGCCCTATGAAGAATCGAGTGTTTACAGTGAACTGAACTTTTACTGTCCTAATCATTTGAATGTATTTAATGGTATGCATTTGCAAAACATATTCTTATTAATTAAAGTAGGGTTCTCTGATGATTTGAAACCAAGTTTTACCTTTTCTACCTCTTACTAGTTATCTAAAACACTTTGTATCAAAAAGTATTTTTGTAACATGTAGTTGTAAAATCCATTGAATTAAAACAAACTTAGTGTACATTGTTTGGTGTACAGCCATTATTTTAATCTATTTTACATTGGACATTTTTGGACACTAGACTGTATGTTTGTAAGATGTTCTGTAAGCTTATATTGTGAGTGTAAGTAATAAATTCTTGTTGCAGGTTTAACTGGAGGAAGAATGGTGGAGTTATCTGCAGGGGATGCACTATTGGTTCCAAGGGGCTGGTGGCACTATGTTCAGAATATTGATCCCCTCAATATTGCACTAAATATGTGGTTGCCTCATGTACGCACTATTTATCTAATAGGCTGTTAGCACAGGATAGGTGTCTCATTATGCTTGTCTCTATTTGGCAAATGGACTAATAGCAGAAATGTCTTTGGAGCTGTGCTATGTCCCATATGACAGCTATATCCATCCATAGGGTGCAAACCTCATAATGGCGATATGACTCTTTGAAATTTACCTACTATCACTGATAAGCCTTTCTGGTTGGCTTTAAAAATTATAACATATTTTTTTATTTTTAGGAAAAAGATGGTTCAGCTCAAGTTTCAGAAGCTCTTATTAAGATACTAGTTGCTCAAGTGTGCAAGGATCTGCCACAAGAAACAGCAAAACTTATTGTAAATCCTAATGAAGTAAGTTAATCATTAGAACTTTTATTTATAAGGTTTGTTGCCACCATACTTAATATTCCATACATCAATATGAGTAAAATAACAGGAAATACAGGATGGAGCCTGCCTTGCTCATTACATCACCAATTTGATATCATATTTATTTTTAGAAATGTGTGCTCATTTTGCATGATTCATATGAGAATTGAAGATGACACCTACTAAAATATATCTACTATTTACCTACCTTGTGTGTCACTGGAAGGTCACCGGTCAACTACATTACGTATTTTTCTGTATACATATATAAAAGGCAATCGTTACTGACTGACTGATCTATCAACACACATTCAAACCACTGAATGGATTGCGCTGAAAATCGGCACGCAGATAGTTATTATGACGTAGGTATCCCCTAAGAAAGGATTTTCCAATATTCTGCCCCTAAAGGCATGAAACGGGGGTCCTAAAATTGTATGGACAAACGGGATCGCGGGAAAAACCGCTGGGCAAAAAGCTAGTTTAACATGACGGGATCTAAGAAATAACTTTCTATATTTCAGGATGACGTATCGGATACGCCTCTAGCCGTACTATTCCTACAATTGGATAAAGTAGCCAATACATTTTTAGACAAGAGACGTAAGCTCCGTCGCGCCAAACGGCAGAGAACGCGCGAAGACGAGCCCGAAACACCCGCTACACCCACTATCGATGACTTCGACTTGAAAACGTTACTCGACAATACAGATGGCATGAAAATAGTCCCGCCTATATCATCTGACGATCTCATTAATGTGATTAAACAGAATCTCCGACTAGTCAATGAAGATAGACCTTTAACTGATGATGAAGTTGATGCAGATACAACAAACCTCGGTCTAACTAAAGCAGTTATAGATGCTTTTAGTCAGAGCAATGTTATAGATATTGTTAAGCAGAATTTGTTTGCTCGCTTGAGCTAGTTTATAGTCTTAATTATGTGGTAAATTAAATTTATCAACTATAAGCACTGTAACTGGTTTATTGGTTCGTCTTTTGTTGACGCAATTATCTGTGTAGGTATTGTTATTGCAAAGTACGAACTGAAAATCAATTAAATTCATTGTGATACTAGTAATATGCACTGTTCGAATTAAAAGATAGGAGTATAAATGCTCTTTTCATAACTTTTGGTTCTTGCAATACTTATATTAATTATAATGACTTGTTTCTGTGAACACAAATAGTGCTAGTGCAATGCTAAAGAAAGGGAATAAGTAATATAGTTAAGTAGTTGAATGATCATTGACCTAAGTAAGCAAACACAAAGTTCATGCTAAAGTCCAAAAGTTTTCTATATTACAGTCAAATATCTACTAGTCAAGATATAAGTATTTATTTAACTCTTTACGTGTCAAAACTTATAATTTCATGAAAATCTTGCGTAAATTGGGACACATTGAATCTAGCGCGATGATAGCTCAGTGGTAGTGACGTCGGATACCGCGGCGGTGGTAGTGTATTTTGTAGAACCAGACTGACTGGCTACCACGACCACCCTCAAGTTGAACATCTGTTGGTGTGTTCTGGCAGTTACACTTGGGAGTCAGATGCCTTTAAGGTATTGTAATTATAATCATACCCAAAAAAATATTCACATATGATGAAAATTATCACATCCAAAGTAGCCCAAAGTACAATTTGAATTTTAAGGAAAACATACTCTGCCAATGTGTTTTTGCATTCTTGGCTAATTTATATCAATACTCTGAATTTGAAGTGCATCTGCTTATAATAACCATCTGCTTCTTAACATAATTTCCCTTTTTTACTTATAATATCATTGTTTTGTTGTAACAATATAATATAGGTATTTTTTTTACAACATGAACTCTGACTTTTATTTGTAACAAACATTAAAAGTAATATTTCATTTCTTTATTGTTAATATAATTTATTCGTGTTCCTAATTAATATATCACTCACACTCCGTGGCGAGAATGCAAACTGTAATATACGAGTATGACGTAAGCTGCTTACGCTTGCGTCATCCTTACATATTATAAAACTCCCCCGCCGCGTCTATCTGTCTGTGTATTCGCAATAAACTCGAAAACCACTGAACGGTTTTCACCAATGGATGGAGTGAGTCATAAGGAAGGTTTTGGTGTATAATTAATTAAGGTTTTGTGTATATTGGCCGAAATATGATGATGATTGTTGAAGATGTCCGTGTAAACTATAAGTAAGCGGCGCGTAAGCGAGCAAGCACGTAGTTGCCGCTTGTTTGGCAAAGTTTGCTTTACATACATATATTGTATGCAGTTGACTGTTCGGTAGATATTATTATAATGTTTATCTTAAAAGTTAAATTATTGTTTCTCTCTATTTTGTAAGGCCCATTTTCACCAACGTCGAATAGCACATCCACAAAATAAATAAGGCGTGTGACAGATTTTGTATGTGAAACTGCCTTTTTATCTTATGTTACGTGTATTTAGTAGATATACCTAGAGGTATATATATATATAAGTAGAGGAACATTTCAGAAAGAAATTAAAGTTATACAAGAAAAACAATAATTTTTTATTTCTTATTAACTTCGAACGAGTACTTACCTATGTACTGTAATGGTATAAGCGAGGTCTGTGTTAATTCATTAAATGTACCTACTCGTTAGTTAGTAGTAAGCAGGTAGGTATACACAAAGTTGGGTTTTACATTTAAAAAACCGCCAAGTGCATTTACATAATTAGTACCTATTCCATAGTATTTTTTCATCATAATGGATAACATTCATATGTAATAAGAGAACCCTAAAACATAAAATACATATTTTTTTTTATCTTGAGACATTCTTTTTTTAAACTTTTTATGTTTTTTTTATACCACTTGTGACAACGAGGGTCACCTAGATGGTAAGTGACTACCGTTGCCTATAGAAATTAGAAATACCAGGGAGATTGCCAATTTGTCAATGTGTTGTCTTAAAGGCAACAAGTACAATTGCTGGAACACACCAACAGGTGCTTGGGGACATATTTTCAACTTGAGGTTGGTAGTCAGCCAGTTGAGTAGGTACTACAAAGTACCCTACCACCGTGCTGTGGTTTCCTCACGATGTTTTCCTTTAATTGTAGAATCCGAACTCGCGATATTCGCTACTTTGTAGTAGGTATACCTACCCTACCAAAGAGAATGTAAAGTTTTACTACTCGACTAGCTGGCTCAAGTTTAGAAACTGTCGCCAAGCGTCTGTTGGTGTGTTCCGGCTGTTAACTACACGGACACTGTTAAGTCGGATGCCTCAATGAGATAACCAGATCTGCTATCAGTCCAGAACATTATTTTATTAGAGCTTAAATCCTGCCTCGAATGCATTCATGAATGAAGAAACGATATAATTATGATATATGGTTTGACAAAAAGAAGCAATGTACCTAATGAAAAACCAAACCCAATTTCTTAGTCTTTCTGTGTCTAGCGGGTGTTCGGGGTAGGTATTCTATGGAATAAAAACGGCTGTGGTGACCTATGGACAGCGCGAAATTATAACTTAGGAACCTATAAGGGTTAAGTTGTTTGTCATTCGTAGAGTTTCTTATCGATTCTTCTCAGTTGATGGCTTATTGCTACCGAACCGGTGATAACTTCTGTGCCTTCGTCTCGAAGGAAAAACTGGATAGGAATATAGCTTTCTACTCTACATTCAAGTCATAAAGATTTGAATTCATTAATAATTTTCATTTTCATCATCAAACGAGACTAATAAAAATCTCATCAGCAGGGATTAATTTAAAAGAATACAAGGTTTATCTGATTTTAAATTATTTTTTTATGAAATCCAAAGACAAAGTGATAATTTGTTATTTAAAATCGATACGAAAAATAGTAAGAGACATTAGGTTATGCAACTTATTAATAAGAATCTGTTATTTCTTGAAAGGGAATTCCGGATGCTTCTCGATACCTTCGAAAAAGCTGAAATCACAGATGCGTCCATCTTCACCGCGATCCAGGGCAGATAGTTCTTCCATCTCTCTTTTACTGAGCTCGAAATCCCAAAGGGAAATGTTCTACGGTAAAAATAATAATGAGGTTAGTAATAAAGCAACTAACTGTTCAATAAAGCAATTTACTGTCTGGAAATTCAAGGAAAATCAGGGATGCGCATTTGTGGAAAAAGAGCTAGTCAAATTGTTTAGAAAGAGCACTTTCTTTTAGTTTCCCGTATGTCACAACTTCTGAGAATTAGATCCTTATTAGCTACATTATCGGATGGTGTAATAATACAGGTTGTGTATTTTTTTTTCAAATTAATTGGGTTCGAATCCTGGCATATTTTTCAAAAATCCAAAGATGCAGTTTTAGTTTTAATCAAAATCGGCCCCGAGATTCCCTTCCCTTTAGTTTAGGATTTGGGCTTCCACGCCCACTTGAATTCACCTGTATAATCTTCATCCTATATAAGTAGACACCAGACTAAACAAATATTCAATAGAAATAAGCTGCTGAGTCACTCTTCTTTCTGTATCACCTGTTTCTGTACCACATTAGGTATCATCCGCGATAAACATACAAATTGTGTCAAATGTCGTATTTCATTATCTAAGTAAGTTACATACCTGTTTAATGCGGGAAGGGTCCGTGCTCTTGGGTATGGCAGCAAGACCGCGCTGAATGATTTGACGGAGCAAAACTTGCGCAGCAGTGCGCCCGTGATTTTCCGCTATATGCTGCACCACTGGCAAACGCAGGAGATCGGGATACTCACGACTGAGAAAAAATAACTTTTTGCTTTTTGTTTTGCATAGGTAGTAACCTAATATTGTTGTTTATTAGGAAAGTAAGTATTATTCACGTCATATAATGACTAAACACTATAGGAAAGTATAATACCTACTTACTATAAATATTAATAACATTTTCACTAAAATATACCTACCTAATAATATATTTTCATTAATTTTGCACGAACGGAAGCTCTTAGCTTTAAGATAACACCGTCTTTTTTGAGATACAAAATTACAGATATATTTTATTATTTCTTATTAACTCTTTACGTGTCAAAACTTATAATTTCATGAAAATCTTGCGTAAATTGGGACACATTGAATCTAGCGCGATGATAGCTCAGTGGTAAGTGACGTCGAATACCGCGGCGAAGGTCGTGGGTTCGAATCCTACAATGAGCTTGAGCTTTCGGTGAAGGAAAACATCGTGAGGAAACCATAGCACGGTGGTAGGGTACTTTGTAGTACCCGACTGGCTGGCTACCACCCTCAAGTTGAAAATCTGTCGCCAAAACACCTATCGGTGTGTTCCGACAGCTGCACTTGAGAGCCAGTTCCCATCTAGGCTATGTGTGTTTACCATCTTCGGCCACATCATCACTTACCATGGTGAGATTGTGGTCAAACACAAGCCTATCCAGAATAAAAAAAAAAAAAAAAAAAAAAAAAAAAAAACTTGGGTTTACAACCTTACACCATCTCACTTAATGAGGTCGTCGTTAAGAGTCTGGCTTGCTACTGAAATTTTAATTAGGTACCTATATAGCTTTTGTTAATGCTGCTTAGGATGAATCGCAGTGCCTAATATAATCGTATTGTATTGAGCAGTTGCGTCCTTCGAGTATATTAATAGAGCACTTGCTCTCCACTCCGGCCAGCCAGGCGGAGCAAGCAAGGCATGCCGGAGGCGGGGTCATAGGTGCCACACCCGAAAGTCTCGGGTTCGTCGTGTCGTTTCTCACCAGCACCCCGCCACAAGCTGCCCTGCGACCTTATTATTATTATTAAATTGTAGGAATCGATACAAATAAATGTGTTTTATTTAACACTACAGAAATACACTCAATGTGGTGACAAGTTATTTGAAGGCCCAATATAGCGTTAATATATCAGTTTTTCCTTACCCTGTTTTGGCAGATAAAGCATCAGCAAGTGCTTTAGATCCAAGAGGCGAGTACGCTACTATCGGTATGCCAAGTTTGTTCGCAGCTGTAACGAGAGGCACTTGTTGGCAAAGGGCATGTATTTCTATCTGCAGACATGCTGGCTTCTCCACTTCACTCACTCGCAATAACTGCTCCTCATTTAGATTCGACACTCCTACGTGGCGAACGCGTCCTGATTCTTTTAATTTTAATAGTGCCTGAAACGTACATGTTTTATTAAGAACTTTATTATGACTTATACTTATTCCAGGATTTTGACGGATATACCAACGTACTTTACATTTTTTTAACAAGAATTTCTCCTGGTCTGCATATTTTATTCAGTGGTTTGTCAATGTTTATTGATCGATGCGATGACACGTCTCTTATTAATAAAGGTTTTTCGATTCCAAAAAAATTCTTACTATTTTGTTTCGTAGAAACTTTGCCTACTGTTGAGGTTTTGCTGAAGTATTTAGGCATGCGAAGAACAATGAAGTTCTTTTTATGCCTTGTAGGTGTTTTAGATTTGATTTTTCTAGTTAAATTAAATATTTTGCCGTATTTGTGAATGTGTCGACGCAATTTTGAACTTGAAATGCTTTCCATCGACGAATGAGAAACCGATTTCGTTAAAACATGGGAAACGATTTCCAGGCTTTGATTAGATCTCAAGCTGTACTGGCAGCCGAAGTCTGAACAAGCAGTAAATTGTATAGGTTGTATTATTTTCAGTAAACTCTCCCTTATTCCTCCAAAATCAGCATGTATCGCTTCTTTTTTTGACCTGTGCCCTACGCAACAATAACGTAATATGTTTGATAGGATATTTCTTCTTTTATTTCCTTTTTTATGGAAGGGAATTTGCGTCAAAGAAGGAGCGTACGATAGCCCAATATCCCAATAGATAGTCGTGGATGTGCATGGTGGAATCAAATTGCGACTCATAATTTAGACGATTAAATAAAGAAATATACCCATATTTTTTTTATTACTACTTGCATCTTGGGCACATAAATGTGATGAAACGCTGCGCCCAAAGTTGGTAGTGATATGTTCGTTTTAACCATGCAGTAATCTGAATTCCATTTTAATTTCTTATGATACAATTTTTATGCGTTTGAGCATTTGTGATTTGGATGGGCACTTCGCATGATTTTACTTGGAGGCCTGTCACGGCCGTCGTGGAGGTGTTGGATTAGACAATTTAAAACTTTACAACTACATCTTCATCAGCAGATCTGCTACACCTTCCGCAGTAAAACAAATCCTAGCTTTGGTGTTTTCAGTATTATCGCAAAAGCTTCATTGTTACTATTTATTTCGGTGATCGTACAGATCCCATTTTCTTATTTTACTTGGTTGATGCATGTTATTAGTAGATCATTCTTTAGTAAGTATATTCTTATTTATAAAATAAATACGTTTACATATTTTTTTGATTCCATGCTGTCACTATTATTAACTATAAGTTTGACAGGTTCTTCATATGTCGTCAAGTTTTTTTTTCAATACAGATATGTTGAAAAATACTCTTCCGTATTTGCATCATTTCAATTAAACCATTTGTATTAGTTATAGGTACTATATCATACATAAACTATAATTAAGTAATGATTCCTTTACCGGATGAGAGATATTGACTGATATTACCTACACTCTTTTATAAACAATCTCTCAATCAATCATGCTTGATTACGCATTATATAATTTTTATCGGTTCTAGTAAGCACATGACATTTTTATAGGTATTGTGAAGTATTACTTTCGCAAAATTAGCATAAAGCTTGGGAGTTTTCCTGGTTTTCTTTCTCTGTAGATGTATTATACTCATTAGAGACGGATCGATATCCAAGGCAGGTAAAGCAAAATTTGAGACCTTTGTTAAGTCAACGCTTTCATATGAATCAGCTGTGCTTTGATGTTGGGACTGTAGTTTGTCCTCACCACCGGTGCAACAAGGACATAATAGTCTTGGTAGTATACCTTTGCACCATACCGACAATTTTCTAGTGGATGGATTTAAGTAAACATGTTTATATGTTGCCTTGGCAAAGACCAGAGAAGACACAGAAGTCCCGATGGTTTGCGTTGGAACTGGTATACTTACAGGATCGTTTATAAATTTATTTGTCTTTTCAAAACGATCATTACTATAGCCATAAACTGGTGATTCGATAATATTATTATGCTCCACAATCTCTTTTGCTACGACTTGCCGCTTAGCCACAGGAGATTTGTATACTTTTGACCAAAATAATTGATTATAACCATTTTTATTCCTCGTATTGTTGCTAAGGTTACCTCCTGGGCCTCCTGGTGTTCTTAATGTTTTTTTTGTATGTTTGCTCTTTTTAAATTTAGGTTCTTTTGATTCCGATAGTTTATAGCTACATTCTTTATAAACTCCATCATTTCGATATATCGCATTAGAGGTTATTTCTTTAATATTCATATGCTGTTCTTTTTTTGTGTAATCATCATATGTCTCTGTGTACGATACACCCATAGTGATTTTTATTTTTTATTACATAAAACGAATGAATACTAAAAGTTTTTTGTTTTCGGGCACAAGATTTTAGATTTGAATCAAATTGGTAGCTGTAATTTTCATGATTTTTTATTTCACTATAAAGACATATTCGAATATATTGACATTGTCATTGATAATTGATAGAATCTCTACGGAATCTATAGAATCTCAGATCAAAGACTAAAGAGTTAGAATATCCCAGATTCAACCGATTTGACCTTCAACCTGATCGGCCTCGGGCCTTACGTAGCGTACCTACCTAAGGATTTTTTTGCTTTGTATAGATTACATTAGATCTCTATTGTCTAGATCGGCAAAGCCACACTGGTCTTTGCCGTATTTCATACAAACAAAATCCCCCTTTTCACCATACGGTGATATTAGTGCTGTTTTCCTACACCCACGCGGACAGTTATACTTATAGGCATAAACTAGTTAGGTGTAAAGCTGAATACCTAGTTTGTTTCCACTACCTACTTATGTATCTACCTATATAGTGGCTATCTAGTAATATTATAAAACTGCTATAAAAAGTATGTTTGTATGTCATTTTTAACGTGCTTATCTCAGGAAATACCAGTAGGTATGATTTGTAAAATTACTAGGTAGGTACTAAATTACTATGCGTTAGATAGCCCAAAAGTACTTAAATAAACGTTTGACGCGGGTGTCAGCTAGTTATTTTCAACATCATAAATGCGAAATTTGGAGGAGATCCTACCTTCCACAAGGCGACGAGGTCGGTGCTCATGTCTGCTCTGATCGTGCCATCAGGGTTCTTAGGGTGCAGGTCTCCAGGTACGTGTTCGAAGGCGAATGGTGTGTGTAACAAGTATAAGTCAATATAGTCCAGTCCGAGGTCCTGGAATGAAGCATCGAAGTATTCCTTCAAACTTTCCGGCCGGTTACCTGTTTAAACCGACAAATTTAAATGAGACTGCTTTTTTTTCATACGAACTAACATAAATAAAAAAAAAACTCTTTCAAATGTTGAACTAACAAAAGTAAATTGGCGGAATGGTGCTATTGACTCGCCCGCGGCTAGCCGGCCATTATTAACCAAAGAAGAAGAGTACCTAGGTAAATAAAAATACAGTACAAAATATGAAATAGTGATCCAAATGAACCAAAGTATAATATTAGTAGGTTTCTTAAATCGATCAGTGCCAAAAATATCCGTCTATTCAAATGTGTTCTTCAAGTTTTCGAGAGATCTCTTTCTTTCAAAGCAATACTGTGCTTATAGTCGGAACTCTGAGCTTATAGTAGTTAATGGAATACAAATAGGTACCTCCCGGTGGTAGTTTGGTAACAACGAAGAGTTCCTTCCTCTTGACAGCATCGCCTCCGACCCATCGGCGGAGTGCACGTCCTAAGGCCGCTTCGTTTTCATACGCACGCGCCGTGTCAAAGTGCCGGTAACCTGCTTCCAGCGCAGCATCTACTGCCTTCTCCAACACTTCATCGGATGACTATAGAATTTTACAAATATCACAGCAAGTAAGTAGGTAATACTATACACGAAATAAGAGTTTGAGCATGGTAGCACAACAAGGCTTGCTTATTTTAAAACTAGGTAGTTCAGTACTCAATGTACACCATGAGTCGGTAGGTCATATATATCAATATCAAGTCAAAAATCCATATCGATTACCTACTGGACACGCATCGCACGCAATGCATTTATTTGTTAAAATTTCAGGCGCTGCGTATTTTGGTCAATAATAACCATGTTTTGTTCTTTAGTAGGTATAGCTCAGTGGTAGTGACGTCCGTCGGACACCGAGCGAGCGTCGAGCGTCGAGCTTTCGGTTAAGGAAAGCATCTTGATACAACCACAGCACGGTGGTAGGGTACTTTGTATTTGTAGTACCTACTCGAGCTACCACCCTCACGTTGAAAATCTGTCGCCAAGCACCTGTTGGTGTGTTCTGTCCGCCAGTTGAGCCAGTTGCCTTTAAGGCATTGTAATAAGGTGTACAACACATTGGCAATCCCGCCGGTATCGCTAATGTTAATAGGCGATGGTATTCACTTACTTGTGGTTTATAAAAAAATGTAGGTATAATTCGATGCAGACAATTAAATACACGAATTATAAATAGATACTTAGCTGCATGCAATACCTATTACTTGTACTTATGTCCTACCTACTCTCGACAAGAGCATGCAGTTCTTTTGTTAATGTTATGCAATAAGTGGGTATATTCTGTATATTAAAGGTGAACGCACACTTAATCAGAGCCGAAGGAAGCGAAGGAGCCAAAAGAATCGAATTTTAGAATAACTTATATGAAATCCTATGAAACCTCGCACACTCATTATCCGCGCCGGATCGGACGAACGTTTCATTCGGTTCGTTCGACGCGTTCGGCTCGGATAAGTGTGCGTTCACCTTTAGTTTTATCTGATAGCATTCTGACTGAGGGGAACTACAGGTATTGAAACAATTGTATAAAATGTAAAAAAAAATGTAAAAAACTTATTGCTACCCTTGTAGCATATAATATTAATAGGTTAAGGAATGGTACAGTATTAATTAATAATACAATTTCCATTAATATAAATAATAATTTAAACGGTTAGTTTCGACAACAGAGAAGCCTAGTAGTTCCATTGTACTAATTCACCAGAATATTAATCGCTTCTTTGGCAAAATTCTTGATATTGATTTATTATTAGATAAAATTAATCTAGATATTTTATGTTTTACGGAGACATGGCTCAAACCAGAAACTATGCTTTTTAATATTAAAAACTTTGTAGTAGCCAGTGTATTCAACAGATTATCCGCTGTAGGCGGTGGCTCAATTATTCTTTTGAATAATAATATTAAATTCAAAGAACGGAAAGATATTTGTAGTCTCTCGGTTGAGCGCGTTTGTGAGGTGTCTTGTGCAGAGTTGGATAGCTACATAATTGTTTGTGTGTATAGACCTCCAGCATCAAATTTAACACTTTTCTTTAATATAATGGAAAATATTCTCCACAAATTATTTAATTCTCAGAAGTCCATAGTTTTATGTGGAGATTTTAATATTGATATTCTAACCAACTCAAATGAAAAATGTAACTTTATTGCTTTATTAAAATCATTTAACTTAGATTTGTTGTTCAATGAGCCAACACGGTCAACACCCACTTCGTCTACTTGCATAGATAATATAATAAGTAATAGCAGTATATTAGGTAAATCAATTATAAGTGGTGTTCGCTCTGATCATATGGCTCAAATAGTAAAATTACCCTATGAACTAAATGTTTCTAAGAAAGTAAAGGAAATTCGACCTATTACAAAGGTGCGATTAGATAACTTAAAAAATAACTTAGAGTTCAGACTAAACTGTAAGACAAAAAATAGTAATGAGCCCAATGTTTTATATGGAAATTTATTAACTAGTATTTGCGATGAACTAAATAAAACCTGTCCTATCAAAAAAGTGAAGGTAAACGGTAAACTAGAGTTTAGTGATTGGGCCACTAAAGGAATTCGGAAAAGCAGAGATAAGTTGTATGAAATTTATCATTTAAGATCATTCACTCGTGACGAGGCATTCCATAAATATGTTAGAAATTATTCAAAATTATTTAAATTAGTATGTCATCAGGCAAAATCAATATACTTAAGTAATAAAATAGGTAAGGCTACCAATAAAATCAAGGCAGTTTGGAATGTCATAAATACGGAATCTGGTAAAATTAACAATAAAAACGAGCAGCTCACGTTAAAAATTAATGATAAAATTGTGTCAGATAAGTTGGAAGTAGCCACTGCTTTTGAAGATTTCTTCACAAGTATACCAGAGGAAACCACTAAAAGCCTTAACTCGTGTCCCGAAGCGGCTGAAGCACTTCTTAGGCAACATATTCAAAAATCTTTTCCCAGTTTTAAATTTTGTCACGTCACTTCTAGTGATATTTTAAAATTATTTAATAGCCTTAATTTAAAAAATACAGAAGACTTATGGGGATTGTCAGTAACGATTTTAAAATCAATAATAACAGTAATTGCACCTATTTTATCGGATATTTTCAATGAATGTATTGATCAGGGTTCTTTTCCTGACCTAATGAAGTATAGTAAAATAGTTCCAATATTTAAATCAGGCTGTAAAGATAATCCTTCTGATTATAGACCGGTATCTGTGCTTCCTGCACTTAGTAAAATCTTTGAAAAACTGTTGCTCAATCAAATGTTAGGTCATTTCAATAGTTGTGAGATACTGCATGGTCATCAGTTCGGTTTCACGAAGGGGAGATCTACATCAGATGCGGCAGCAAAATTATTGAAGCACATCTATGAAGCCTGGGAAAACTCACAGGATGCCATAGGCATTTTTTGTGATCTATCAAAGGCGTTTGACTGCGTTGACCACCGTACTCTGCTCCTAAAGCTTAATTATTATGGTATTCGTGGAACTGCTCATGAACTTGTTTTGTCTTATTTAACTAATCGCCAACAAAAGGTACGAGTTGAAGGTACAACGTCCAATGGTTCTGTAGTCAAAATGGGGGTACCTCAAGGTTCCATACTTGGGCCATTTCTATTTCTAGTATATATTAATGACTTACCGTCGGTCGTAAATGGTCTCTCAGATGTAGTCTTGTTTGCTGACGATACTTCATTCATTTTTAAAGTAGATAGAAAAGACAAAGAACTTACTAGAGTAAATGATACTTTGTCAATAGTTTCTAAATGGTTTGCTGTAAATAATCTTTTATTAAACTCAAAGAAAACAAAATGTTTAAGATTCGCTCTTCCAAACGTACCGCAAGTAGACAGTAGGGTATTAATAGATGACAGCAGCCTGGGACTAGTTGATAAAACTGTATTTTTGGGTATAACACTTGATATTAAACTACAGTGGGGTTCTCATGTACAATCTTTAGCTAGTAAATTGAGTTCTGCTGTATTTGCTGTTAAAAAAATTAGACAATTGACGAATGTTGAGACGGCCAGATTAGTTTATTTTGCATATTTCCATAGTCTTTTATCATATTGCGTTTTACTGTGGGGAGCTGCTGCAGATATTGAAACAATTTTTGTATTACAAAAAAGAGCCATTCGTGCAATCTACAATATGGGTCCACGTGAATCATTAAAGGAAATATTTAAGGAAATAAACGTAATGACTTTACCTTCACTGTATATATATGAAAATATTATGTTCATTCGAAAAAATGTAGATTTGTATAAATCAAATGTAGAGATTCATAATTTCAATACAAGACAAAAAGATAAATTAGTTGTTCCGTATTTTAGATTAGCTAGAGTTAAAAAGTTATTTCTTGGGAATAGTGTTCGCTTTTATAATAAATTACCAGCATCTGTTACCAAGATGACTGATTCTAGATTCAAATCGTACATAAAAAAAGTTTTGAAAGAAAAAGCTTATTACAAGGTAGCCCAATATATTGAGGATAAAGATGTCTGGAGGTAGCTGCACTCTGTACAAGTACCTACACATTGTTTTTTTTTTTTTTACTGTTAATTACCATTTTTTTTTAATACGCTGTTATTAGCTTGGTATTTTTTGTTTTAGTTTACTATGTAGGTAACTAATGCGGGTTATAATTTTTTATGTATTTTTGTATTACTTTAAGAATAAAATTGTTAAACATTTGAAAAAAAAAAAAGCCAATATAGTCAGATGGTCCAAAAATATTTAAAAAATGTAACCTTGCTGAGTTTCTTGCCGGTTCTTCTCAGTTGAAGGCTGACTTCCGAACCGGTGGTAACTTCTGTAATTCGACCTTCATAAGTGCCCTTCTAGGGCCTAAACTGAATAAATGGTTTTGACTTTGACTTTGACTTTGAATTATTTTTTTTCAGAAAAGATTAATTCGTCTAATTTTCTGGCTGTAGGTACTTACCTTCACTGTACATTAATTAAAAAGTTGATTTAAAAAAAAACCCGACGGAGTTAATTAAAAAACAAGATGGATACAAGATGACCTATTTCCAATACTGTAAGCAATCCCATGCAGTCGGAGCTTGGGCGAATAAACCACGGAGGCTTATTGCCTGCGACTGCATGAGATTGTTTACAGTATCGGAAATAGGTCATCTTGTTTCAGTTTTTTTTTAAATTGGTCAAGCAAGACGTTTATTAGGCTACAGAGCGTGCCAATGAAATATACATACATACACTCGAAAAACATAACCCTCCTTCTAGCGCAGTCGGTTAAAAATAGGTCAAAACAAAATGTGGAGATTCAAAATCTTAATACAAGACCTTTGATAACTATCTAGTTAATCAAAGTACAAGACATGATAAATTTGTTGTTTCGTGTTTTAGATTAGCTAGAGTTAAAATAATTTCGGCCCAACCTGAGGTATAAAGATGAGGGTAATAAATAAGCTAATTACAAAGTAGTTCATCAGTTAGGTACCTACATGTAATTTTTTTTTTTTTTATTATATATATTTTTTTTTTGGATAAGCTTGTGTTTGACCACAATCTCACCATGGTAAGTGATGATGTGGCCGAAGGTGGTAAGCACACAAAGCCTAGATGGGAACTGGCTCTCAAGTGCAGCTGTCGGAACACACCGATAGGTGCTTGGCGACAGATTTTCAACTTGAGGGTGGTAGCCAGCCAGTCGGGTACTACAAAGTACCCTACCACCGTGCTATGGTTTCCTTACGATGTTTTCCTTCACCGAAAGCTCACGCTCATTGTAGGATTCGAACCCACGACCTTCGTCACGGTATTCGACGTTACTTACCACTGAGCTATCATCGCCTTAAATTGATGATAAAGATGAATGGTAGTTATTGCAATCTCTATAAGTACACGTTGCATTTAAAACTTTATAGTTCAGGTTATTTTACATTTTGATTTTTGTTAAAAAGTTGTTAAACTAAAAAAATTATTAAATGTAACCTTTCTTGTGTTTGTTGACGTTTCTTCTCAGTTGAAGGCTGATTGCCGTACAGGTGGTACCTAACGTCTGTGATATGTTATCACTCAGCTCCGAAACGGCTCACCGGATTTGGATGTAAGTAACTTGGCACAGAGATAGATAATTTCTTGGGATCATTTCCATGTTTTATACATAGTACAGAACCGGGGTACAGACAAGGACAGTAGTTTTATGTATAAAGTCGGTTTGTCGAGTAGTAACAGAAAAAGTATCTCTCAACCTGACCAAACGCGGAAGGAAAACACCCGACAATCGTTTTCGCTGCAACATACCTATATCCTTGGCTGCAACAGTCAGCCTAATATATCTGCGTTTGCAAATTCAGACGTTATTAACCATAGTAGATTATACCAACACATACTGACAAGTATCTAGATGCATCTTCTCATCACCATCCTCGTCACTTACAGTCTGTCGTTGCGTCTTTGATGAACAGAGCCTATGATCTTTGTGACCCTGAATATTTAGAATCTGAGTTGTCGCATATTCAGGAGGTGCTAAAACGCAACGGCTATAAAATGCATAAGAGGTGTCCTAGGCGGAAGTGTAGAAGGACTGATTTTGATGTCGGCCGGCAGCCAGTGTTTATGCCGTATGTGAAAGGGATAACGGACAAAATTGGAACAGCACTGAGAAAGTACTCCATTAAGACTGTATACACTCCGTTATCAAAAATATCACAAAAAGTCCGGACGGCGAAGGATGTAATACCATTTCAAACACCTGGAGTATATAAGATTGACTGTAGCTGTGGTAGTTCTTACATCGGACAGACGAAGAGAACTATTGCTGAAAGGGTCAAAGAACATATGGCTGCCGTAAAGAACCGCCTGGCAAATAGATCAGCGATCGCCGAACACTTGTTGGAATCGGGACCAAACCACTGGATTGAGCTTCATGACCCAAAAATCCTTTCCACTGATCGACATTTCTATCCCAGAATTGTTCGAGAAGCGATTGAAATCAAAAAACATCGTAATTTCAATCGGGAAGATGGTTTCAAGTTATCTGCTGCGTGGAATCCAGTGATAATAAAGTGTTCGCACCGCCGTGAATTAAGTTCGAGTTCGAGAGTGGATACAGTTAGTACGGTGTGCCGAGATCGTGATCGTTTCGTGTCACAAGACCAATTGCGGGTAGTTGGAGATAACTCTCGCCCCTCAAGACGCTGATACCCGCCAGTTCAGTCCACTCGTGACCACGGTCAATGTAACTTGATCGAAACGTCGAGGTTAGTCGAAATTATATTTTGATTGTTATTAACCATAACTTTTGTGGTGGTTACAAACTATTGTAGGATGTCAATGACATATAAAATTTATGCTGTCATTAAAACATTCTGTCATTCCCATATCAACAAAAGCAAGATTACCACAACTACCTACTTTCTTCTTTATCTATGTAATAAAACATCTTCAAAAACAGAGGTAGGGCCAAAATTATATATTTAGATGTTACGCAGAATGGAGAAGCTCTCCCACTCGGCCGCAGGTTACAAAATAGCTGGCGAATCTGAAACCGCAATGTAGGTAATGCCTAATAAGCCTTCAGTGGTATGCTGCGATGGTGGTCAGATCGGCACCGAGGAGTGGTCGCAGGACGCAGGCTCCTGTCAAGCGTCCACTTCAAGAGGTCTGTCACACTCGAGCGGGGACTGCGACGACTGTGATGTTTACTCTTATTGCAGCGATAATTGTTCGTGCGGTTCTGCCCACTTTACTATTCCCAATCACAACGCAGTACCTTGCTCCATTGCAGACTCATCGACATTAATCCACAAATCGAAATGGAGTGCTTTAAAAAAATACTTCAAATGGAGCGTCAGAAGGAGGAAAAAACAAGTAAACAATAACAAAAGTACCAAAATACCTCTAGGAAATAATAAGACAAGGAGTGACCAAATCAAAGGTGGAAATTAAACCACATTAATCTGATAATCAGTTTTATTTAAGTAATTAAACTTTATATCTACACTTTATCAGTCAAGTCGGTCGAGTGAATCTCGACATGACAACGACAAGTGACCCGTATTTAGTCATGCGTGCCGCGTGTATAATTTACTTATTTCTCACGAGTACACTGACTTCTAATGATGATATAGGTAGGTACTCGTCAGTATTTATCTAATATGTAGGAACTTGAAAATCGTGAAAATAAAAACTTGGCCCCTTGGCTATCATAGGGACAAAAGTGCCAGGAAACAATAAGATACCAATAGAATCTATTTTCTAGCAATTCAAGTTATATGTACCTATATAGATATTCTGATTATGATCCCTATGGTTGGAAGTCGATTACATTAAAGACAGGGGCTTACAAGTCGCGGTTACTGAACATTTGAGACGACCTCCATGGGCGAGATGAGAGACGTTGTGTTGTTAGCATTTAACTTTTCGGAGTGAAAAGTTAATGGAAAAAATAATAGATTGCTTTATTATGTTCGTCAACACTAGTACCTACACTCACTTTCGAGAGAAGACTTGAGTCGAGACAATGACATGAGCAGAGCAATAAATCAAGACAAAGTACCTATGTGACTTAGAAGTAGGTAATTTGTTAGGCAAATGTTTAGAATGCTAAATGGGTTTAGTTGCCAATCAAAACATAATCGACTCACCTGCCAAGTGCCAAATCCAATCCGCGGCATCCGGTCACCACCTTTCAAAACGTAATATTCTGGTAAAGACATACTTCTGTTGAATATTTTGTTATTCAGGATAAAACCTGCATACGTTATTTTAGATTTAATAAACTTAGACGTTGTTTTCAATGTTGTGTTGAATGTTAAGCGAACCAAAACACAATGACTGGCTGTGAGAGGTTTGCACTGTAGATTGTAGCACGAAGTAGCCTTGGTGTGTTCAGAGTACCGGTTTACCGGAGACTACAATCGAGACAAATAACTGTACCTTTGATAAAAATGTAATCATTTTGGAAGTGATTTAGTATAAGATGTTATTATAAGTAGGAGTATGACTAGCTGTAGGTACCCCGTGTTCCCTATTTGAATCGGATTTTGTTTACTTTTTTACGTGGAACCCTAATTCTTTTTCTAAAAGATAAGTACCCTAAGTAGGTAACTCTTTATAATATTAGCTATCTGCCAATGAAAATTGGTCCAGCCGGTTCGGAGATTAGCCGAAACAAACAGACATACAAAAAATGATTTTTGTTATAAGTAGGTAAGTAGGTAGGTACCTACTGTATTTACTTTCATATGCATTTAGTAAAAAAACTGTTATTTTGACATTACAAAAGACACTTAAATTTTATTTAGGTACATATTTGTATAAATGTGTAATGAAGTCCAAAAGGCAGAGGTAGGTAGGTACAAGAAGTCTATGAATGGATTTAATTACTAAATGGGCGCACAATAATATAATGTAGGTAGTAGACAGCTATAACTGCACTGCAATAAAGGTAATAAACATTTATGAGATAAAAAGTGTGGCTGTGAAAAAAGATCAGTTAGGTACATGTTCAGGACTACACTGAACATGTACCTAACTGATCTTTTTTCATTTATGCTTTACGGTTTACGAAATAGGTACCTGTAAAGGGTTTAAATTATGGAATACGACTTCCGTCGTACGAGTATGCATGGCAACGCTCGACCTCACACGGTACAACCGACGGTCTCTAAGCTACAAGAGCTAGGATTGGAAGTTTTGCGTCATCCACCGTACTCACCAGTCCTTTGCTACGACAGACTTCTACTTTTCCTAACTTTGGTCAACTTCTAGGCAGGAAAAAAGTTTTGTAACCCAGAGGCAGCACAAAATGCCTTTGATGAGTTTGTTGCCTCCCGTACACCTGACTTCTTTAAGAAGGGCTGAAATTTCCAATGCGCTAGCAGAGATGAATTGATAACATGGGTGCAAATAAAAATAAAATCGGCAATTTCATAGGTAAAGAGCAATGTCGTTGACGTAAAGACAAAGACCTATATTTCAATTCTCCGTGATTTGTCACGAAATATCAGAAAGTATAAATGCTACATACATACTTACTTGAAATCTATTAAAATTAAGGAATATATAGGTATTCCTTATAGGGAGCAGGTACCTATCCGCTAAGGAAGGATTTTTGAAAATTCAACCCTTAAAGCTAGGGTTCCCTCGGGGGAGAGTTCGTATTAGGTATAATTAAAGCAACAAGATTTTTAATTTTGTTTTGGGAAACATCTGCGGTAACGTGAACAATATCGATGCGGTCGATCTTTGAACAATATCCATTGTCGGACATCCTACGGTTTATTTGTTTGTTACATTACAAGTGGATGTAATCGTAAAGCTTTGTGTAGGTACAATTTCTCTATTGTGTCGTTGGTATTTATGTTATTTAGCAATTAAATAATGTGGTGCTAGAGTATCTTTAGATCGGATCAGACAGTAGCACCAGGCCTATTTTGCAACGATTTACACCAACTAATAGCGATATCCTTCTAGTCCAGATAATTGTACCTACCTATTATAATTTAACGAAATCCCTATGTAGAAAGGTTCTGTAAGTCAGACGAAAGAGATGAGGGTAAGGTGATAATCTTATCAACCTAAAGACTTTCTTTTCATTCAACAATAGTTACGCGTCATTCATAACATAAAGTACTTATCTAAATAAAAAAAGCCTTCCCATCGATTCTTAAACCACAATAGTATTTTAATTAGATTTTAATATGGATACTGCATGGAACATATTATGGAGTATCACATTACATACCGATTAATCTCGAACAAAACGTAATATAAGTTACAAATTAATTTTCTCACATACCCTTAAAGTAATAGACATCCTTTTGTGAGCAAACAGTATCAATTTCCCATTCAATTTGCAAAACGTATGAATGAACTAACGTCACAACACTTCTGAGTTCATTGGTGCGTGTTCCTCATTATTGTGGGCGCTGATAACATCTACAGTTGGCCCCAACATGGACTGATAGGGATGAACGAGTAAGGCGGAGCTAACGAGGATCCTCCCTCCATTGTGCACCTTTGGATCTTTTTAAGGGTAGACTATTTGTAATTTTGTTTTATACATGTTGTGGTCAGTTAGTGTAAACATGGAGTCGTCGTCGGTGCAATCGAATGCAAAGTGTGCAAGTTCCAATTTTAGTATAGAACGGATATTGAGTGATGACTCGAGAAGCAGTCGCGAGGACAGTGATGCACCGAACTGGTTGTGCTGCACGCGTTATCGCCCACCACGACTTCCACGTTAGCATTATTTTAATTATTACTTTACTAGCTTTTGCCCGCGACTCCGTCCGCGTGGAATTAGTAATTTGCGTAGCTTATTTTTTATCCAATCTGCTTTTTAGGGTTCCGTACAAAAAAAAACTGACCTTTATAGGACCATTCGTGCGTCCGTCTATCCGGTCATGTCACAGACATTTGCTCCGAATCTACAGGACCAAATCAGGTGAAATTTGGTAGGATGGTGTAGTTCCATGACCCAAACACAGATGTGCAAAGTAATTTTTTTTTAAATAAGTTTAATTTTCGGAGGACAAATTAGGAAATTAAAAAAAAAAAG
The DNA here is from genome assembly GCA_951361185.1 of Ochropacha duplaris. Taxonomy (NCBI): domain Eukaryota; kingdom Metazoa; phylum Arthropoda; class Insecta; order Lepidoptera; family Drepanidae; genus Ochropacha; species Ochropacha duplaris. The sequence continues at coordinate 5,045,656 of OX592707.1, read as the reverse complement.
TTTTTTCATAAATCTCCAGGCAGACAGTCATAAATCAGTTCAGCGGTTATTGAGGGGTGATTTCTGGGATAAAATCTATCCTATGTTCTTTCCCCGGACTCAAACTATCCCTATACCAAATTTCATCTAAATCGATTCGGCGGTTTAAGCGTGAAGAGGTAACAGACAGACGGACAGACAGAAATTAGTTCAGCGGTAATTGATTTCCCATACAAACAAACATCTACCCCCTTTTCACCTTGGATAAAATCTATCCTATGTTCTTTCCCGGGACTCAAACTATCCCTATACCAAATTTCATCTAAATCGGTTCGGCGGTTTAAGCGTGAAGAGGTAACAGACAGACGGACAGACAGAAATTAGTTCAGCGGTAATTGATTTCCCATACAAACTTTTACCCCCTTAAAGGGTGATTTCTAGGATAAAAACTATCCTATGTTTTTTCCCCGGGACTCCAACAATCCCTATACCGAATTTCATCTAAATCGGTTCGGCGGTTTAAGCGTGAAGAGGTAACAGACGGACAGACAGACAGACAGACACACTTTCGCGTTTGTAATATTAGTATGGATGTTATCTATCAATAAGAAATATTGACTTATATCTTAGGCCTCATTTTTCAGAATAGGATAACAGAACTCGCATAAGCTCAGTAATTCTATTCCTGAGTAAGTAGGTACCTAAATTTCAGGTCTCAAATTGTCAATGTTCTTTCTTACCATGCTGAAGTGAATCCGTGGTTCATTAGGTGTGGAATGGAATAGCATACCTATACATAGAATGAAATGGAATAGGTATCTTCAATATTTTTGTGTTATCCGAAGTTATTCTATTATACTCTGTTTGTGATTCTACTTTCATGATCGCCTCAGTCAGTTATATTTTTTTGCAGTTAGTAGATATCAATTCGGTAGCGAAATAAATTTAGGAAGTCGGACTAGTCCTTGATACTTTTTTCTAGTACCTAGGTACCTATGTAGTTTCGACTAGTTTGAATGTTTTTTGTGGTCTGCAGGTTCAGTGAGTAGCGGATGCCGAGCGCGGAGGTCGGGGCGGCACGCGCGGGTTCCGTTCACAGGCGCGCAGGCGGCGACGCTGGAGGCTGCGTACGCGCGCGCGCCCTACCTCGCGCCGCCAGCGCTGCGAGCACTTGCCGCCGCCTTGCAACTACGTGATGATAGAGTTAGTTTTACAGTTATTTCAATTTACAATTAAAGTATAAATACCATGGACTACCTAGGTACATTGGTGTTATAAATGCGAATGGAACTTGTCTGTCTGCCGCTCGGCATTTACAGCTAAACGGCTGAAAAGATTGTGAAGTAAGTTGGTATGGGGTTACCTTGAACTCTGGGGAGGACATAAGCTACAATAGTAAAATATAAACCCACACCCAAACCCAATTAAGTGGATGAAAGCGGGTGAAATTGTACGATTACGCAATAAACGAATCATGGTTCTTGGTCAACGGGAAGTAGGTACCTACCCTATAAGTTTCAAAATATGCGGCACATCCGGGGCATAAGAAAGTGTATATGTTGATTGCGTTGATTTAGAAGTTTGATTTATTTCACTGCTCCTAGGGATTGCAGACCTGGAGTAGGTACCTACTTATTTGATATTTATTTCAACATGATACCTCGACGCGTTCCTAAGGGAAGGGTCTTGAGTCTTGACAGACGGACAGATAGACAGACATCAAGGAAGTGATTCTACAAGGGTTCCGCTATTTTCCTTTTGAGGTACTGACTGAACCCTAAAAATTCAAATATTAGGTAGTAAGTTTGTTACGTTATCTGTATTGAATTGAAATCGAATGCTTTTTTTATTCTGTATAAGCTTGTGTTTGACTACAATCTCACTATGGTAAGTGATGATGTGGCCGAAGGTGGTAAGCACGCAAAGCTTAGATGGGAACTGGCTCTCAAATGCAACTGTCGGAACACACCGATAGGTGCTTGGCGACAGATTTTCAATTTGAGGGTGGTAGCCAGCCAGTCGGTTACTACCGAAAGCTCAAGCTCATTGTAGGATTCGAACCCACGACCTTCGCCGCGGTATCCGACGTCACTTACCACTGAGCTATGTTAAAATGTTTAAGCACACTTTAGATATGATTAAAGTAAAGTATACTAAGTAATGGCACTGTAGAAAGAAGTAGGTAAGTAAGTACTCAAATAGTAAACAATATGATATTGTTTTCAGATAAAGATTTGGTTTCAAAATCGTCGCGCAAGGGAGAGGAGAGAAAAGTGCGCGAATATTAGCGGCCCAGTAGCAGTCACCTTACCGGCTACGAGAAGCACGCGCAACATGACTTTTTCTAATAGACTTTGGCCAAATAATAGCACAATAAGGAATTCTCACGTAAATCTTTCCACGGTCTCGGAACTGAGCGAAAACCCGGTTACATATGAAAATATGTCCCTACACAGAATGACAATCTCCAGGACAACCTCTTCACAATATTTCACTTCGATAAGCGAAACGGAAGAAGATAGACCCGAAACTCCTTTAGATATTGAGGCGATTGATTGATCACATTTTGTACTTGTAACATTTAAATCTAACTGCATTCAGTTCTGTGATACGCGTGAGGCAAAAATATTTATTTATTAGTTGGTAAACCCAACCCAGGTTGAATATACAAGTATTACCTAGCTTATGGGTAAAGTTAATTGTAATTTGGTTTCATTTATATTCCTTACATTTAAAATTCCATGCGTAAATATTGCATCGTAGTTAGTAACTCTCGTAACTACATAATGGAAATATGATTTCATTCAATAACTTCGATCAGTTGTCATCCGCCTCGTGGTTAGTGTCAGCATATCCGGAATATTTGGAATTTGATTCGTCTCCCTATTGAAATACTAGCTGTCCTCCGCGGGTTCGCCCGCGTTCCCGAACATATTTTCCCCGGGATAAATGTCCCGTGTAATGATAAGCCTAAGTAAGTTATTCCTTTTGACATCAGCTAGTATCTGCCATAAAAGTCTCCTAAAAATCGGTCCAGCTGTTTCAAGCACTACGAGTACACTTTAAAGATGACTTTTTAAGCAGTCGGGTTTTTTAAGATAACTGTTGTTTTTTGGGTTGTGTGTAGACCTAGACCCTACCCCTAAACTGTTGTTTCGAAATAGGAAAATATTCGCTGTAGCAGCGTAGCATACCTACATCATGAATTTGAAAGGAATATTATCACCGGTTAACTAGTTTACGAACAATACCCGAAAAAAGACATCAGTAGGTATGATTTACAGTGTTTTTTTAAAATTAATTTTTACTTTATGTTGTCATAGATTTTATCCTACCACCACACTCTAGCTACTGACTTCGAAAACCTAAAGTGCGCATGGGGCAAGTTCTCATGTCAAAAGTATCATAACAGAACTATCAAATGTTTTGTCTGCAACTGCTCTCTTTTATCTTCACTTAAATAAAGTTTAACATTATTTTATGTATACTAATGATAATTATAAGATGGATGTGAATAAACTTGTAGTGCCTACAAGATAGTTACTCAAGTATAAAAAACATCTGATAAATTGGCTTAAACCAGTCATGTTTGTTTTGATTTGAAGTTGAAGATGTAACGGGTTCAATTTCCTCAGTAGACTGTCATATTGTGACCCTGAATTTTTTGTGCTAATAAAATTACGTTCGTAGATATTAATTTGTGGAATGTTGGTTGGTAGGCAATATTATTATCTCTAAAGATTTCGCGAAGGGGTTTTTTTGTGAGAAGTCCCTATCTATACTCCGATGTACCATGAAAAAAACACATTCATCCATATAAACCATTCCACACTCTTACCGATAGAACTTTTTAACATTTTCATTAACGACATAAAGACATGTTTTCTATTTTGCTGTACGCAGATGATTTAAAATTTTCAGTAAAATCACTAGCTCATCGGACTGTACATTTTTCCAAGAAGATCTCGGCCGGTTAACTGAATATTGCACTCTAAATAAATTGCAACTATCAATCTCCAAGTGTAATAGCATCAGCTTTACTATAAATACAAACAAAATCTATTATAAATATATGCTATGCAACAAGGAACTTCAAAGAGGCGATGTCGTGCGTGACCTCGGAGTGCTTCTCGACTCCAAGCTACACTTAGACCAATGATTGTCTCAAAGGGTTACCAAATGTATAACTTTGTCACCAGGGGTGCTACGGATTTTAAAAAAGCCAAAATCATAATTTATTTGTACAAAAGTCTAGTCCGGCCTCAGCTCGAATACGCAAGTATGATTTGGGATCCCCTCTACGAGAAATATAGTGATGTCATTGAAATACAATTATAAATTCCTAAAAAATGTTAACTATAAATTGTACCGACACAACCGGTTACCCTATGATAGCTTATTAACCAGATTTGAACTCACTTCCCTAGTGAAAATACGTCTTTTTCTACAAGCAATGTTCGGCCTCTGCCATAATAAATTTGACTGCGCGCACCTTGTCAATAAAATATGCTACATGGTGCTTCGGCGTCCTGTCCGACGGGTCGCGCGCGCCTTACCAAAACCTGTCAGTTCTTTCTTGGGACAATCGGGGTTTCAGAGTCCGCACCACTTGGTTCTCAAATGGGACAATCGGGACGATGACATTTACTTGAAAATTGGGCGCGAATTTTGAAATCTGTGCGCGAGTTGCCGAGTTTTTTGACAGGTTAATATCGCGAGTCAACAGACGCCTTACGGCAGTTCGCAACGGCTCCATACCGCACAAACGATCTTTACGCATTTTGTAAAACTTGTACCCTGTAACTTGTTCTATTTAAGATCTAAAGGCCTTTATATTATTTAAATTTATAAACGCATTTTGGTAAACTTGTACGACCACTTGTAAATTTTTAGTTCACAACACAACCTGTATTATTAACTATTTTGTGACCTTATTTAGCATTACAAATGATGAAAGATGTAGGTAAATGCTCTCATTTACTATCTATTTAAAAAAAAATATCTTTAATACTTTGTTCTTGGGAACCTTTACTTTGTTATAGTAATATGTGGATAATGCTGTTGATCATGCATACAGTAATATTCTTGTAACATATGCTGTAAAATATATTGTATGGTTGTTTGTTATCCCTAAAATAAATAAATAGAAAATTATTATTTTACATACAAACTTAGGGGATGATCTTCCATTAGCTACGGTTCTGTATCTTGTAATTTCTAGAGATGGGCTATGGCCGACTAGCCGATTAATCGGCGCTGAGGTGGTCCACTAGTCGGCAACGCCGATCTTGGTTTCGGCTAAGTTCGGGTGCAATCGGGATTTTCGGTCTGCTAGTCGCGCGTTCACGGCCACTCGTGTTTGGTAGAAAAATAACGTTCCTACACACACACTTGTAACTACTTGTAATTTTTTATTGTTTAATTATTCTATATAATAAAATTAAAAAAAATCCTAGTACTATATGATTGTTTGTTGAATTTAAGTACATAACGAGTAAAATCTCGTAGTAGGTACTTAAGGTAACCATTTCATCGCTGACCCGATTGACCAGATTACCTACGTAATTATAGTATTTTTAATTAATTGGCCGATTATAACATTATACAATGACGATAGCACTCAACTCAAATATAAGTACCTACTTATTTATTGACCCTGCCCAGGTTTGATAATTAAATGTCACAAAACTTTCGCGTTTATTTGTTATGATTATTTTTATTACTACAACACGTACCTCAAAACGTGAGTGTTTTATAGGAGTGATAAGGCCAGGTTGGAGTTGTGCTCGCACACGGAGCCCTCCGTACAACAATAATAAATAATATTTTAGTTGGAAAGAAAGAAATCTCAATAATTATCAATGTAATCCACTTGAACATACTTGACTTAATAATATTTTAAATTCAAAACCACTTCACTCTTTCACAACATTTAGCACTATAAAGTCAGTTCATATGAATACTTTTATGCCGGTGAGGTGGCTACTTGCACGTGTCGCATACTGTTACTCAGTGAACATTCTTGCTGCATCGGGGGATTTAGTCACACTAGCATTGTCGGTAATTTTGCTCAGGATCTCATAATGCGCCGCTTCATCCTTCGGTGGACTCGTTTCGTCTAAACTGTACCTGTTACATAAATCGACAAATTAAATACCTAATAATTTGTATTGTGGGTAAAATGTTATAAGTTTAGCTGTAAGTGATGTGTACAAGGAAAATATTTTACACTATTACAAGTGAGACGTAAAGTTAAGGCGATGATAGCTCAGTGGTAGTGACGTCTGATACCGCGGCGAAGGTCGTGGGTTCGAATCCTACAATGAGCTTGAGCTTTCGGTGAAGGAAAACATCGTGAGGAAATCATAGCACGGTGGTAGGGTACTTTACTTTGTAGTACCCGACTGGTTGGCCATCCTCAAGTTGAAAATCTGGCGCCAAGCACCTATCAGTGTGTTCTGACAGCTGCACTTGAGAGCCAGTTCCCATCTAAGCTTGCTTACCACCTTCGGCCACATCATCACTTACTATGGATGATGAGATTGTGGTCAAACACAAGCTTATCCAAAATAAAAAAAACGTAAACGATCATTTCTTGCTCCATAATATTATGGACATATTAAAGACATTGTCTTGAATATTTTTAGTTGTGGTTTGATGAAACTTTGCTGTTTAACTTTTATGTCTGAATTTAATATTAAAATATGTCCACGCGGTCGAAGTATAAACCAAGGATAAACCTCTATACATGTACCTATAACATACAAAAACGTTAAAATAATGTTTTTTTTAGGAAATACCACGGTAAGTACATACATACGAGTACCTATGTACATTTAAAAAAATATTCGCCCAATGGTTGTAGATTGTAAATTTTTCTTCAATATAGGCAACATCCACGGAGTAAAGAAGTAGAGTGGAGGGGCCCCAATGTAAAATCTCTTAAGAAAGATGCGTCGCTTAATGCGGGTTTGAGGGGGACGGGGGTACGGCGATAACTCCACCCCTCGCAGGAAGTCACGCCAGTTATTAGTAAATCCATCTAGCGGTGAAGGTAATTATTACAGTGTAACTGAACTGAACTGAACGAACTATTTTTCATTTTAGTTCGTCTACTCACCACTATGGCGTAACAGAGCATGACAGACCTTCCAGTACAATCTATGTCCGTTTTTTTAATAAGACTTTTGGCTTGGTATCTAGACCTTTAAGCCATGCTATGTCCGTAAGAAAGGCATGGCAAGTAGGGTAGGGATTATCTCTGTTTGCGGCAAAGCCGAAAATGATTTAATGTATAATATTTTTTTGGTTATGTGAAAAGCAGAGTTTAAATAAATTACACAAAGAAATAAATAAAAATAAATTACGACAACTACGCGTGGTTATAATGCATCTACTCGACGAGAGATGGCTCTAGTTATAAGTATGGGTGAGAGCGGGGGTGAAGGAGGTAAGAAGGGCGAAAACTAGGCGTGGTTATAATGCATCTACTCGACGAGAGATGGCTCTAGTTATAAGTATGGTGAGAGCGGGGGTGAAGGAGGTAAGAAGGGCGAAAACTAGGCGTGGTTATAATGCATCTACTCGACGAGAGATGGCTCTAGTTATAAGTATGGGTGAGAGCGGGGGTGAAGGAGGTATGAAGGGCGAAAACTAGGCGTGGTTATAATGCATGTACTCGACGACAGATGACTCTAGTTATAAGCATGGGTGAAAATGTGTTTTAAAATGATAATTAAAATTATAGGGACTTCCACATGAAATGTAATGCCGTCAATATGTTTCAGTTTTGATCGTGAGCAATTCTTACACCAAACAACAGTGCACTTCATTGTCTAAACGAATTAACAATTAAATTACGTAAGAACCTAGTACGTACGAACACGAGCCGATCGCGGTGACGGTTCTCTCGATAATAGGGATCGCAAGCCCCGCCCCGTGTGACGTCATGACCTAGTTTAGGCACCTGACCTAGTTGCCTTGTGCCAGCTCCACTATACTTCTTTACTCCGTGGCAACATCGCTATTGAAGAGCGCTTTAGCTGAGTAATGTAGGTACAGTACAGTACACATACATACCCGCAAGCGTTGAAGAATGCGGAGGCGGAGGGGTTGTGTGTAAGTGCGGTGAGTCGCACGTGGCGCATGCGCGTGGCGCGTGCGATGCTCTCTAGCACGTGCAGCACACGTGCGCCCAGCCCGCGCCGCCTGCCCGCGCTCTCCACTTGCACCTCGTAACTGCAACCAAATATTAATTATCCTTGGTTATCCATCGGTAACTAATAAACCTATTGTACAAATACCTGCATAAATAAGGCAAAGTATAACGTTTTTAGGGATCCGTACCTCAAAAGGAAAAAACGGAACCCTTATAGTATCACTTTGTTGTCCGTCCGTCTGTCTGTCTGTCAAGTCAAGACCCTTTGTCTCGGAAACGCGTCGAGGTATCGAGTTGAAATTAAAACTATAGATAACTAATAGGTCTACAGTCCCTTGAAACTGTGAAAAAATCAAACTTCTAAGTTAACGTAAAAATAAGATACGGCCGTTTATACCGCAAAAAACGTATTTTCAACGCTCTCAAGGGAATCAAAATTTATAGGGCACTCTTCCCGTTGACCTAGAACCATGAAATTTGGCAATAGTACAAGCATAAGTAAAATCCGAAAACCATAAAGTTGCTACATCAGAAAAATAAACAACATTATCGGAAAAAAACTAAAACAATCTTCAGACTCGATTTCCGTGATGAGCACACCTATACGTTTGTACGGACACTCGGTGCGCGAGTCCGACTCTAACACTTGGCAGGTTATTTGTTTTATTCGAGTCAAAAAGCCTTGCTTATCATTTAAATAGAAACTAATACGGTCTTGAAATATATCCGCCACTTCCTAATGCTACATAATAAAAAGTATTCATGTCAGCCGGAGGATGTCCACAGCTGGGCAAAATTGACTGAAATAATATTTCTTACAAAATAAAAAGTTAGGTAGGTAGGTGATCAAAAGAGCGTGCGAAATCCTGAATACACTACTTTATATTTAGAAATCATTAACAAAACGGATTGTAATAGTTATAAACTACTAGCGGACCCGGCAGACGTTGTCCTGCTCTGAAATTAAAACAAAACTTAGAAACCGATTCCAGCGCCACCTACCGGGTCCAATTTTGTTTAGAAATCATCGAGAAGCCCATTGATTGACACACAAATTTCATCCAAATCGGTCCTTTGTTACCATACTCCTCCGAAACGGCTTGACCGATTTTGATGAAATTTTATATGTATATTTAGTAGGTTATCTATTTTTGGTACCGCTAGATCCCACGGGAACGCGGATCCTACGGGAACGCAGGTGAAACCGCGGGGGACAGCTAGTAAAAAATCAGACTTACTGAATACACATAAAATTTTATCAAAATCGGTGAAGCCGTTTCGGAAATAATTTATTACCATACTCCTCCGAAACGGCTTGACCGATTTTGATGAAATTTTATATGTATATTTAGTATGTCTGAGAGTATGTACCTAGTTATTTATTGGAACGAAGTTGCTTATCGCGCGTTGTGAAAGGGGGCTAGACGGAAAAAATTCTTACGAAAAATTGACACGACACTTTTAGTGTCAGTGTCACTTTATTGTAAGCTGATAAAATTAATAAAACCATGATTTTGCGGTGAAAATACATAGGATTACCGCAATAAAATTAGCTATAACTTTATGAGTTGTCATTATTTATTCATATTATTTAATTTCACATTGATAATGATTTTTTTTGCAGTTTATTAGCTTTTTTTTAAAGTAAAATTAACTATATGCATAGGTAAGAGCTATGATTTTTTGTAGAGCGAGTTCGTCCATTCACAAGTCTCTTGTCACTGATGTGTCAGAGGTCCTAACCACCAAACTATTGATAATAAATTAGAGAGCGATGAACGATTATCAATCCTACACCAAAGTCTCTAGTGCGCGAGCAGGGTTTTTGTAGAATTTTTGTTTTTGCTCATATCTATCTACAGATATCACGCATTGGGAGGATGGTAGCTGCGTGCGAACTTAAAACTGCAGGTCAAACCAATGTGACTGTTGTGTCTGAGATACTTACTATTAGTTACAATAAAATGCATTAGGTACGTTACAATAATACAATTATAATTATCAGTTATAGGTATTGTTACTTAACACACGTGAGCCTACCGTGTAAGACCGTGCAAGGCATTCGATGAAATTGCTGATTAGGTATTTGTTAAGAATCCGATGAGTTCATTTGTGGTAGGGGAGGCGAATAGGGGATTTCGGGATTTACTCGAGCGCGGCAGATTAACATAAGGGGGGCAACCTTGCACCTTGTGAAGTACTCTCACCAAATCTGAGCAGTCTATGTAGTGTCGAACGCCTAGGGTAGCCCGTCAGATTAGTAAAAAAAAAACGATGGTTCGAGCGCGTCAGATTAAGGTAAGGTAAGTTAGTTACATGCAAAATAGTGTACATTTCAATAATCTGACAAATTGGGCGTGACGAAAGAAAATTGGAGACTCGCAAAGTTGCAAAAAAAAAAAACGTCACCTGGATTTTCTCGAGCGCGATTAGTTTTTTTTTTATTCTGAAGGAAATTAGTCACGAATCACGGAAATATCTTAATCTGCCGATTTGCACAAGCCGAAGTAGCTAAAATCATTATTAAGTGTATAGGCCAGGAATATTATGAGTTTCACCTCAGAATGAGAGATAGTCAGCTATTAACTTGTATAAACCTTTATTTTGACACCATAAACTTGTCTCATTAGCTAATTATCTTAGGGTGCCCGCGACTACTGATTTTTCAAGGTCAAAGGTCAAAAAATCTTTTATTGCAAATATCTCGTTTCCTATGGGTTTTTTGGTATATGTATTCATAATAAATATTGTAGAAAATTAAAGTCTCTACAACTTTTGTGCAAACATTTTTTCGATATCTTGAACCATTTTCGAGATTTCGATATTTTTTATATTTTTTTTTTTTCAAACCGTCAGATTAAGGAAATACCTCAACATAATTGTCAGATTATGGGTCAGTACAACAACGCCATCAAGAAGAACCGCCTGTATAAAAATCTGACGCGCTCGAGTAAATCAAGGTCACGATTTTTTTTTGCATTTTCAAAAATCGACCCTGACTGATGGTCGCGTCCAAATCGTCAGTCTTTAAAATAGGAGCTACTGGAGGGTTCACTTAACATGCCTTATCAATGTCTGACGCGCTCGAGTAATTTTTTTTTTAAAATATTTTCGACCCCTTCGTACGGCTACCCCCACCACGCAAAACGGCAGATTATTATTTTTCCGTTATCAGACAGACGTGGCGCGACTACCCTATTAATATCTGACGCGCTCGAGTATTTCTTGGTGACTGTTTTTTTTTACATTTTTGAAACATTTATTTGTTTATTAATAGAGATATACACCACCGTCCTGTATTGTATCTGAATTTCTTTCCATCCTAAGGTTGTCTGGAAGAAATCGCTTCTTAGCGATAAGACCGCCTATTGTACAACTCATAATAATGTGTATGTTTTGTTATTTCTGTTAAATGTTTTTGGTGTACAATAAAGTATTATCTATCTATCTATCTAAACCCTGTAGACGCTCCCCCCACCGCTGAAGGGGAAAATATCACATAACCTTTTTTTCTTTATTCCACCTAATCTTCAAATTCCAGTAGGTCCCAAAGACGCTCGAGTAACTACAAATTTAGCATCATTGCTTCCCCTACCATTGTTGACGCACTTAAAAAATAGATATGTATTTTTTTTTATGATAATGAGATAGGGAGGTACATCCATCGGGTGTTATTTATATTGCCATAATGTGCATAGATAGATGTTTTTTTTCTTCAATTTATTAGGATAAGCAAACAATGACACAATAGGTATATTTTATGTTATTCATATAGGAACTTACATAATACGTCTTAATAATAGTGACACCAACACCGCCTGCTAAGTTCTAATTATTTTAACAGCTTGTTAAAAAATATTAGAAAATATTCGTGAAAAATGGTAGCTTTACGATAAAATTTTGTTGAAAATCTGTCGCCAAGCACCTAGCCGTGTGTTCCGACAGCTGCACTTGAGAGCCAGTTTCCTTTTAAGCTTTGTGTACATACCACCTACGGCCACATCATCACTTACAACGTTATTTTAAAGCCAACCAATAAAAGTTATACATGATCCGACATGCACTATGATTTAGAGAGAGAACTCGAAAGAACTTGGTATACAGAAGGTTTTTTTTAAATAATCAATTAATCTCAACGCGTGGAGGCTTCAGAGAGTACGAAGCGGATAGGCCTACATTTGTCTGCAGTGTAAATAGACAAATATCGAATGTAGGTGAGGTAACATAAAAGTAAATAGTTATATCCGTTCAACAAAGCTGCTACCCCTTCCTTACATAAGATTACCTAATTTATGAAATATTTAATGAAACGAAATTAATATTAGGTAATAACATCGTTTTGTATTTTGCGTTTTATCAATGGCGAGAGACGCCATTTCCTCTAACATTCATGTGAGTCGGTTGTGTTTAAATTTCAATCTTAAATTGTCACCGTCAGCGTAAAAAATTGTGTACAAAATTTCAATACGGTTTGATCAGTTCAACAATAGTCATCAATACGGTACAACAGACACTTCATGGAAAGCTGCCATGTATTTCCACATCGAAGTCTACTGACGCGTATTTTAAATTAAATATAGTTAATGTATTATCCCAACGAATTATATTATAGGATATCTGTAACCAACCTTGAAAAGGCACATAAGACCTGAGTCGCACTGCCGCGTACGTCGCGAATATTGTCGAGAGGGAAACTAAACACTTGGAGAATACTCGCTAGTGAGACTACGAAGAAAGTCGCTTTCGACATGGGCGGGCGGTGGTGCGCGGGTGGGCGCGCTCCCGCTTCAATTCATTGAGATAAGGGTGTGATATCATCGGTTATCTGTGAAAGTGTGTCCGGCGACCAGAGTCGAGATGGCTGCGCAATCCGAGACGAGCAGCAGAGAGATGCAGGCGCGGCTGCTGTGGCTATTGCTAACGTGCGCGGCGGCGAGCCACGCGGCTCGCTTGCTCGCGGTGCTGCCCACTAACACCAAGAGTCACTACGCCATGTATGGCCGGCTCGTGGGCGCGCTTGCCAACAGACAACATCATCTTACCGTTATAACTCACTTCCCAATGGTACGTAAGACAATTGTCCATTTTTATTAAACACATATCAACTCATTTTATTCAGGGAGCCTGGTCATAATGTTATGGAAAAATTAGCAACAAATTAAATAAATATTTCCGTGGGTAACAACGCATAGTAATTCAATATTATGAAGAAAGTTGGTATGTTAGTACATTAAATTCTGTGTAGTATTACTATAACAAATAAATAAAATTAATAAAATAAGTCATATTTTCTTACAGTAAGAAAAGCTTACTGAAATAGATAATTTTTATCAGATCGTATAAGGTTCCAAAACACCTGAGATTTTATAAAAATCGTGTCATGAAGCATACATCAATCGATAATAATAAGTAAAATTTAAGTGTCGGTGGCTGATTTAGAAATAATGGCTTTTTATTAAGCTCAGAAGTTCGGTCTGTATGTTTAACGCGGACGAAATCGCGTGGGACAACTAGTTTTGTTCCTGCCAGATTGAAGGATCAAATACTAAGACATATTGAAATTGTTATGCGTTCTTTCCGTATTGAATAGTCCCAGTTTAAGTAAAAGTCGCGACTTCCCATCGCATCCCATTGTAGTAGAATACATTATGAAATTAACGTCAATTGAGATTGTATTTTATAGGTAGACCTAAGTAGTAAGTAACATGCAATGTGCTACAGATATATTAAAACAGTACGTAGTAATAGTATAATAAGTCAATTTGAAAATTCTCTCACTTAAATTAGTATAAAATCAAAAACTAAAACCCGAATACGGAAAAATAAAAAGTGTGAAACAAGACAATATTCTCATCCCGTGGTCGTATGCTACTTTGCTGGCAGAATGTATTATTTATACGGTCGGTGTAACATTTTTTTTCAATTAGTACCCAAGAGTGGACTCTAGATAACGTATAACGAAGTTGATTTAGAAAATTTGCTATGACTTTGCCGGGATATATCTCGCAAACGGTACGCTTAACAAAAATACGATGTACCAAACCTTTCCTTCAATTTAAAATCTCTGTTCAATGGTACACATGGGCGGAATGAAAAAAAAAGTTTTTCTTGACTTCGTGCCCCCTAGAGGGCGCCATATATTCATTTTAATGTGACGTCATATATCCTATAACCAGCGGACAAACAAAACCCTTCCAACGACACCTCATTTGTCAAATTATGATGACTACTTAGTTTAGAAGTTATGAAAAAAACCTTTTGCTTCGCTGTAGTCGGGTAACAATAGACAGTAATTATAAATCAGTTCAAGTGTATTAAACAGGTGCCAGGCAGTGTCAATACCCTATTGAACCTAAAAAAACTATTTAGTCCGTCAGTTACACGACAAAAAATATTGGACACGTATTTTTTATTTTGTTCCGTAAACGAAAAATGACGAGGATACAGTGCGTTGAAATTTCGTGTGACGTCACGCCGTGGTGCAATAACTTTGTATATTTATATTGATTTTATAAAGCAAAAAATACGTGTCCAATATTTTTGATAATCTTACCGACGGACTAATTAGAATAGGGATGATGACTGACATATCAAATCAAATCAGCTTCTTTTTATTAAGTGTCAAAATGATGATTTATATGGAGTTTTGTATGAAGACGTCATAGATATACACCATCAAAAGACCTACTCTTTGTCGTTAAATTGGTAATTAAAAATCATAAAAAGGCGGAATTTTACGTGTTCGCTATTTTCGAGTATTTTTAGATGTTTTTTTTATACACTAGTTAGTATTAGGTATTTTGCTTGAATATAGATAGGCATCATCCCTATTCATTTTTATTAACCCAGGACACTACCCTATTGTAACGTTCGTTATAATAAGTGCTTTATCAGAGCCGAAACTGAATAAATCCGTATTGAGTGTTCTGAGAATGAGATACACAAGATCAAAGGTAATATGGCTACCTACAACCTACACATACAAAAAATAAACGTGCAAAGTACAAGTACATGCAATTAATATATTTTATAGAGTCAACCACAGATATGATAAATTTTCTAGAGGACAAAATATTTAATAGGTGGGTTTATCTATTGTGGACTCGTATCAATTTGGCCGGCAAATAGGGATGGTGACTGACTTATCAAATCGGCTTATTTTTATTAAATGTCAAAACGATGATTTATACGGAGTTTTGTATGAAATACATACTTGTGACGTCATAAATATACACCATCAAAAGACCTACTCTTTGTCGTGAAATTGGTACCTATTAATAAACCATAAAAAGGTGGAATTTTACAACGTGTTTGCTATTTTCGAGAATTTGTATATGTTTTATTTATACACTAGTTAGTGTTAGGTATTTTTTCATGAATATAGGCATCATCCCTATTCAGTTGGCCGGTTTTTGTGTATGTTGCACGATATCTTCGCCGATTGGGAACTTTGTTTTGTTAGTTCTCAACGGAAAAGGGCACGAATGTCGCGTTTTAAATGTTTTATTCAATATTGTCGACAAACGTTGAATATATTCATGTCCTCAGCCAGTTACAATTCTTGAGAATAACTCTCAAGATTACACATTAAGATACTTAAAATTGAATATTAACTTTTAAAAATAAAATCCAACTCCAAAATTACGTCGTAGGTCTTACGTCTGTTTTCATGTCAGAAAAAGAGCAATTGTTTTTCATAGATATTTTGCTTTAAAGTAACACTTCACATTGAGCTAAAGAATGATCAATAAAAATTATATTAATTTACACCTTTAATTAATTCTTAAATTATAGTCGTCAATTCATGTAATTGCATATAATACGATATCGACAAGATATCTCGAATAATAGAAACACATAATTAAGATAAATAGTTGCGAAATGATCCCAACTGATACCCACTGTCTGCAGCTGGTATTGATAGAGTAAAATAGAAGATCATTAGATATGTAAATATATTTCTTAATACCTATCCTCCTTGTTCAATAGTACGAAATGGTAGATTCGAATGTGAGTTGTAGGTAGAGTAACACCACGTAAGTGGCTTATAAGATCAATAAAAAAAAAACTCATATACATGACCTATTTCATAATAATTTTAAGGGAAACTGAGATACATATTATCCCTACCTTCTTTCAGAATTTTCCATCCCATTCAATAAATTACAATACAATTTAACATTACTGGTTATTTGTTCTATTTTATATAACAGATTAGCGGATATACCTAATTATATTCATTCGTAAAGAAACAACTTTGCACCCCCTTCTTACGTCTGTTTGTCAACCGTTTTTTTGTTTAGTAGCTATTGACGTGCATTAGTATTTAATATCTTGGCAAGCTTTGATATCTAATAACTAATGATACACAATCACTGACCACGCGTTATAAACAAGCGAACTACGCCGCCGGTCGCAAACTGTGTCTATTGGCTCCTCTACACGTCAGAGGATGCGTCCGCGGACGTCTTGCGATGCATCCGCTGATGGATCTCCACGAGCCGTCCCTATAGGTCGATCAGTCTGTGTTGGTTCTCGACAGACGCAACACGTACGTACGCAAAATGAATATTAAGATGCTGCCGCAGATATTTATTTATTTAGTACTTTTAAGTATTATCTGAGTGTCAGATGGAGTAGAGTTATCAAAAAAAAATCTTATTCATTCATTTCAATTTTGTGGTACTTATTTTTTGGATTTCACAGGCAGTTTTCTGCTTGATACAGCTCCAGAAATTTGAATGTTTTGTCAGTGTTCATGCTATTGTATTGTATTGTATCCATTTAACGAATAAGTAAAAAAGAAAGAACGAAAAAAACCTGCACGAAGCACGCGTGCACTCTCATTCGCTTACCGATGAACACTGATGCGTCGTCAACTCGTCAGACGTGTGGACACGCGCCGATCGCTCGCGCTAAAACCCTTTGATCCGTGCCACAAAAACCGACAACAAACGGATTAGTGCCGGACACATCCGCTGACGTTAAATACCTACCACAGACGAGCCATCTACACGTCGGCGGACGTGACATCCGCAGCCGTGTCTGCTAGCTGTCAGCGCGTGGACAGCTGGGCGCCTGCTAGCTGTCGGCGCGAGCAGTCGTTTTAGTTTAGGGCGGTGTTGGGAGCATAGTCGTGTAAGTGGGCTATGATATGACCCTATGTGTGGACATAGGTGAGTGGTCACTTGACTTGCTTCATTTTTCCGACCTTAATGGACCCACTGTCGAAAATGCGAATGTATATCTGTCTGTCTGCTTGGTTTCCACGGTTAACGGCTGAACAGATGTTGATGAAATTTGGTTTATCAAAAGCTAGTAAAAAAATAAATAAAACACTTTAAAGTGATGTCAATGAACTCAATTCACGAACCCACAATGACAAGGTGATGTCGGGTCACTCATTCAGAACTATGTTATCTCAATGTTTTCATTAACTTCGGACACTCATTAAACAATAGGTATCCAAACATTTTTTTTACTTCTACCTGTTACCATTTATTGATTGATATCGAGCAAAAATAGGCGAAAACTGGCGTTTTTTGTATGGGAGCCCCCCTTAAATATTTATTTTATTTTAATTTTATTATTAAAGTAAATATACAACTGAGTATTTTGTGAATATTTCAAGTGCCTACCTGTTGTCATTATTGATATCGAGCAAAAAAGGGCAAAAAAATCACGTTTGTTGTATGGGAATAAATATTTATTTTATTTTGTTTTTAGTATTTGTTGTTATAGCGGTATAAATTTCAACTGTCTAGCTATCGCGGTTCTTGAGATACAGCCTGGTGACTGACAGACGGACGGACAGACAGCGAAGTCTTAGTAATAGGGTCCCGTTTTTACCCTTTGGCTACGGAACCCTAAAAACGGCCCAGAATGTAGCATATCATTGGGTTTAATTAAGTAATTTTACGTAATTCGAAAATTATTTTTCTACCGGAAAAACTCTCGTGATCTAAGTCTCTCTAATAGATTTACTTGTAACTTTAGTCCTTGATCATTGGCAAATTTTGAATATACATTTATACCACAAGTGACAACCAGGCAGGCGGTTCAGCTGGCGGTGCACCTGGATGGTACCTAAGTGACTTTCGTCGCCTATACACATTAGCAATAACAGGGGGTTCGCCAATGTGTTATGTATCTAGCTTTTTTTATTTGACATGTCACACGATAAAGTTATTTTTTTAGTTTTTTTAGGGTTCCGTATCTCAAAAGGTAAAAAAAGGAACCCTTATAAGATCACTCTCTTGTCCGTCTGTCTGTCCGTGTGTCACCACCGATTATTTCAGGAACGGGTGGACCTAGCAAGTTGAAATTTATACCAGATACTAAGGTCTAATAGTCCCTATTAGATGTATAAAAATCAAGGTCTTGAATCAACACGATAGAAAGATATGGGCAAATTTAGATTTTCGCGAAAACTTATAAGTACCAAAATTTACCTTAATTTTCAACTCTTTTTATTTTTAAAAAAGTTGAAAATTTAAAGGTAATTAAAGGGGATACATACATAGTAAACGCCAATTAAGATAGCTGAGTTGTATGTATAATTTAGAGGTCTAGCTTAATTGGCACCAACCTCAAATAAGGTAATCGAAAAAAAAATTAAAAAATCTTTTGAGACTCAATTGCGAGTCCGACTCGCAATTGACCGGTTTTTGTTTATTTTCTAATTTGACCCCCCAAAAATATTTAATCAGTAGAGACCGGATTATATGCATTTGCATATTTAAGCCATCCTCAGCGGTAAGAGCATATTTTACTTAAGATCTAGTTATGATGCATATTATTGATACATTTACAATATTTTTCGAGCTCAAATTGATATTTTTATTAATGGGACGGCACAACTTTTTCCAGAAACCATAACATAGCATAGTGCTAACATAGCACCAAAGTTCAAATTCTGCCCAGTTACCTCAGTGCTCAGTGGATGTGGAGCGATCCTTTTCCACTTATAAAAATATACATAATATATTGAATGATCGATAACAATCTTACTACTTATACTGAACAATTGGAACAAAACTTGATTGTTTACGTTTACAAAAATATGAAAACATTTGTAATGTAATATAATGCTATGTTTCTTCACCTATTATCGTCTCACAATAGATAATTTACTAATTGTATGCTAATTTTGAAATAATAAAAAAAAACTTATCATTTAATTTAGCATATTTTACGTATTTTCATGCATATTTCAAGCATTTTTCATGCATATAACAAGCTTTTTATGTTGCATATAATCCGGTCTCTATTAATCAGTTATAAGCTCTCTAAAGTATATTTATATCTTCCGACCAGTAGATTCGGAGAAAATCTTATAAGGGTAAAATTTTTGCCTTTTGACGTAGGTAAATACTTATTAAAGGTTTTATATTTAACTTATAGATATTGTATTCACAAATGCAGATACCAATCTGTAAGCATCAGTTCTACATGTTCCGTACTTACGCATTAGCTATGCAAATGCAAAACCACAATGATAGAAACGCTTGCTTGCCCTTTAACCTTTACCATAATGTCGCACCTTATCACACGGCACCGGGCACGCGCTGCAGACTATCCTATCTAATAAAACCGATGGCCTCTTTTATTGCTCGTAATAAACAAGATTAATTTCAGAAGCCGCGAGCTCAATCAGTTTTACTATCTTCTATGAACGGCTGTTGTAAATAAACAAAATATAAATTTTGTTAATGTTGTTTTGTTGCAGAAAAATCCACCACCGAATGTGGTAGAAATAAGCCTCGCCGGAACGATCCCAGAAATCACCAACAACCTTACCAATCAACACCATTCCCTGAAACCTAACTTCATACATAACTTGGAACAGATTATGAAAGAATGCGTTCACGCATGCGAAATTGTATCCCAAATGCCGGCTGTTAAGGCGTTGATTAATTCCACGTTGAATTTTGACATGGTGATAGTGGAAGTGTTCGGAAGTGATTGCTTTCTGCCGCTCGGTCGACGATTCCAGGCTCCGGTGGTCGGTCTGCTCTCCAGCGTACCACTACCGTGGGTAAACCAACAACTTGGCAACCCTGAAGCCACTGCTTATGTGTCTTCCTACATGATGGGTTATGGTCAACGCATGAACTTATGGGAACGATTCTCAAATACCATAGCAGTGATTATGGCAAAGATATTATACAAATATAAATCGCAGGTGCCTTCACAAGTAAGATACCTGGAATTATTAATTTATAAACCAATAAATGTAATATTGACATATTATTATAGTATCCACAAAAAATATAGTTTTAATCAAACGTACACCTGCTTTTAGGTCATCGCCGATAATCTTTTTGGGCCAGGACCCAAGCTAGAATCACTATCACAAGAATACAGCTTGGTGCTATCAAACAGCCATTTTAGTATAAACGAAGTGCGGCCCTTAGTTCCCACCTTGGTGGAGGTTGGAGGTTTACACTTAGACGAAACGCAGACACTATCAAAAGTAAGTCACTTCCCAGTACAAATAATTCATCGTAAACTTTCCATTGTTCTTATTTTTTGTGTTCTTTTGCGGTGCCGCTATCTTTTTGTTCGTTATCGAGTAAAATTAAATAGCGATAAATTCTATCAATCTTAATTTCCTCATCATTAATTGCCAGGCGGGGCTAAGAGTATCGTATCAGTGGGTCACACAGGCTGCGTGTTCTTCATGCAAGATACTAAGCTACTGATCAATATACTTATATACATATGTAAAAGCAAAGAATGGATGGACCCACAGTAGTTCTTTCTTACTATTGATACGTATTTGAGCGAGTACAAATACAAGAAAAGTTCATCGAGACGGACTATTGTTCGTATTTGTAAGAAGAATGATCGTTCGATCGTCACGAGCCGACTATTAACCCACATACAATAGGGAATATAACTATCGCACCGACCCAGGACCTTAGACCCTTCTGACACAATAGATAGTGTCTAATTAATCAGATTGATATTGCCTAAATTAACCATAATATAGTACTAAATGTTTTTCTCAGACAAAAGTTTATGTAAACATGAGATTATCGGTTACTTATTGCTATAAACTACACAAATTCTGACAAAAAAAAATTAAAAAAAAATCCAAAGCAAACTTACAATAACCTTCTATTTATATACCATAAGTAGAAGGTATAATAAATATTTTATATTATTTTTTTAAGGACATGAAAAAGCTCTTAGACGCTTCAAGCGAAGGTGTAATATATTGGAGCTTCGGATCGATGTCAAGGATCGAAACCATCCCAAGCGACAGTTTGGTACAAATATTCGAAGTCATATCGGAGTTGCCACAAATGGTATTTGTAAAGATGAACAGGAGAATGCTCTCTAGGAATATCACCGTACCGGACAATGTTTACACTATGGATTGGATACCGCAGTACGCGACTCTATGTAAGTTTAAGTCTATATATTATCATCAAAAGGGCACGGATATCGTTTATGGGCAGGAGGGACATAGGCTAGATTTTGACCCTAGTCGCGGGTATAACCGCGTCTCGGAACCTACTTACAAGTAAAACCAAATTAAAATAATCCAATAATCAAATTGTGTTAATGCAGGTCATCCCAATGTGAAGTTATTCATATCACACGGAGGTCTACTCGGCACTCAAGAGGCCGTAGCGTGTGGCGTTCCCATGCTGATGGTGCCTTTGTACGCAGACCAAGCGCTCAACGCTCGAGCCATGTCAGATCGTGAAGTCGCGAGGATTGTCCAACTGAAGGAAACAGACCCAAATATCTGGAGAGAGGCCTTAAATGATTTACTTACAAATCAGAAGTAAGCGTCGCCATGTTTCTCTTATAATGTGTCCTTCCTACCTTAGTTTAATGCTCTAATGTCATACCCGACTAGCTAACTGCTGAAAGTGAAAACCGCATTAAAATCTTTAATATATTTATTAAGCTTTTGAGTTCATCGCGAGCATACAGACAGACAGACGCGGCGGGGAACTTTGTTTTTAGGGTTCCGTACCTCAAAAGGTAAAAAAAAGGAACCCTTATAAGATCACTCTCTTGTCTGTCTGTCCGTGTGTCACCACCGATTATCTCAGGAACGAGTGGACCTAGCACGTTGAAATTTATACCAAATACTAAGGTCTATAGTCCCTATTAGGTGTATATAAATCAAGGTCTTGAGTCAACACGATAAAAAGATATGGACAAATTTAGATTTTCGCGAAAACTTGTTAAAGGGTGTCCCCATACATACATAGTTACCACTAATTAAGACAGACCTCTGAGTTGTATCGGCGCTAATACAATTTAGAGGTTTAGCTTAATGGGCATTACCCTCAAATAAGGTAATCGAAAACGTAATCTATTTACAAGTTTGTACGGAACCCTCGGTGCGCGAGTCCGACTCGCACTTGACCGTTTTTTCATAATATGTAAGGATACTAATAGTTATCATATCAACCTTGCCAAATGACATTTATGAGATAAATTCGCAAAGATTTTGCAATTAATACCTACTCCATATTTTTTTACAGATTTCAATCAAATGCTTTGAAATTGAGAGACGTGTTCGTTGATCGACCAATGCGACCTCTAGATACGAGTATTTATTGGATCGAATATGTTCTGAGACATAAGGGCGCGACGCATCTCCGGTCACCCGCTCTCAACCTGTCGCTGCCGCAGATTCTGTTGCTCGATGTGGTGGCTCTCAGTGTAGCTATAGCGTCAATGATCATATTCATACTTCACATACTATATAGGTACCTCTGCACCAGATGTATTCGGTGGTGGCCTCGCCACAAATTTGTGTTTGAAAAGAGACTATTTAAAAAAAATATTACATTATTTTTGTGCTTGCTGTGGAAGTACAAGTTGAAAGCAAATTGACCAGTGGTTAAAATAAAAAAATAAATTATTGTATTATAAACATAATGTAGGTGTAAATATTAATAAGTAAGATATTTATGAAAATAAACTTATTTTCATACCTCATGTTGTTTTCTCATAATATGTTGTTCCTTTCATTTGATATTATGTTTGAATAATGAGTGAATAGACTATCAATAAGGAAAATGTGCTAATTATCGTTAACTGGAATTATTTATGATCTTCAGATTCGCGTGAACTTTAATGAATGTTATTGATAAAAAAAATATGATGTCATGAAGTTTCTTCGTAAAAAATACCAATACATAATAAAATAAATTTTATCATTGAAAATAAATTGTTTGTCAACAGAGTTTCATAATACAGGATGATTTTGGTTGGGTATTTTATGGAATTGTAAAAGGGCATTGTAATAGTAGCATACAACTCAAGAACTAAATCAATTATGGTAACATTCTGGGCTTACTAAAACCAACGCTACGTTTCTCAGTGCGAGGAAATTTACTCGAGGTTTTATGCTAAACTTCTCATTTCCATAACGTCGGATAGTGCTCGGGCTCCTGATGTTTTGTAGGATAATGGGAAGTCACAGGCAAAGTAATCTCAGATGATGCCCCTTACTGATTGATTTGAGATAAATAAACAACTTTAATGTAATAAAAAAATTATCTAGTGATAAAAATACTAGTACCTATGTATTTGATGACTGTAGCTAATTTAAAAACTGAATTAAAGAAAATGAATAGGGTAGTATCCTAAAAAAATCTATTTAGTCCGTCAGTTAGATTACCAAAAAATATTGGACACGGTATTTTTTATTTTGTTCCGTAAACTAAAAATTACGAGGATACAGTGCGTTGAAATTTCGCGTGACGTCACGCCGTGTTGCAAAATTTACCACGAAGTGAAGTTTTAGTTAATACAGAAAAGTTGTCTGAACCTGGGTTTGATCAAGAATATTATTAATCTTACACACTATCTGTGTAAGATTTAGAATACATGTATCCACCAGATGGCGCCGCTTAGCGTGATACACAGCCTCTATCTTTACACTCAATGTTTGCTGTATGTTATCCGAGGACACACATAAGACAAGCTTTTTCAAACAATGTGGTGCATACACATTTTTACATCACGTAGAAGACGAATGACAATGATCATTATGATATGATACATTTTTTTTCTAGAACTAAACACCTACTATGCTCAATCAGTATTATCAGCGCGTAATAAGGTCATGTAAATACCGATGTTGGACAATATTTTCCGTATTTCTCGTGTGTTTAAGTGAAAAGCAAAAGAGAGTGTGTGTTAGTATAGTATGTATGTTTGTGTGCCTCGATAGCTGCACTTGAGTGACAGTTGTCTTCTAGGCTTTTGATGCATACCACCTTTGGCCCTATCAAAAATTACTATGGTGAGATTGTGGTCAAAGAAAAGCATTTTATTTTTAAATAGTTATTTGTAAATACATTACCAGTAAAGTACAGGGTCTCCAAAATCCAAATCGAATCTGAAGTGTGAGAAAGCCAAAAGTGTGTCCTTCTTATCCCTGGCAATAAGATACCACGCGGCGTCGTCTGTCATCTCCTCTGTCTTGCGCTCTTTGTTCCAGCCCCAAGCACAGGTCTCATACCTGTAACATTTTATATTGGATTTTATAAATAAACTAGCTATTGCCTGCGGCTCCGTCCGCGTGGAATTAGTAATTTGCGTAGCTTATTTTTTATCCAATCTGCCTTTTAGGGTTCCGTAAAAAAAACGGACCTTTATAGGACCATTCGTGCGTCCGTCTATCCGGTCATGTCACAGACATTTGCTCCGAATCTACAGGACCAAATCAGGTGAAATTTAGTAGGATGGTGTAGTTCTATGACCCAAACACAGATGTGCAAAGTATTTTTTTTAAATAAGTTTAATTTTCGGGGGACAAATTAGGAAATTAAAAAAAAAAAGTTTTGCAAACCTTAATGTCTCATATATCAAATGAAAAGACT
Organism: Ochropacha duplaris; assembly: GCA_951361185.1. Classification (NCBI taxonomy): domain Eukaryota; kingdom Metazoa; phylum Arthropoda; class Insecta; order Lepidoptera; family Drepanidae; genus Ochropacha; species Ochropacha duplaris. Next base: position 5,020,657 of record OX592707.1, on the reverse strand, counting down.
CGTTTTTTTAACCTTAACCTTAAATATATTTTTGTTATTATTGTAAAATAAATAGTTTTGATTTGTTTATGGAGGAGCGAGGTGTTAGACTCCTCCATTGAAAAGGGGAGATCTTCCGCCAGGCTAGGTCATCGTGCCTGGGGACCGCGGTCCAACTGTTGATGTTGGAATCTTGTATATATGCAGATCGCATGGAAAACTTCGTAAGCGCGATGTAGGTTATTGGAGCGCCATCTATCTAGGAGTCGTGCGAACTATATTTATGTGTAGATAGATGTCCGCTACATGTTCATGAAAGAAGACGAAAATTGACCATCCCCACCCCCCTGATCTCCGAAACTAATGAGCCTAAAATTTTGAAAAAATATACAAAATATAGTTCATTGCTCGTAGATTACAGGAAAACCTATGAGAATTCTATCAATCAATTGAAAATAAAGTGGTAAACTGAATATAATACGATACGATACAATATAGTACGGAACCCTGTCCACGCGAGTTCAACTCGCACCTGGCCGGTTTTTTCATAAATCTCCAGGCAGACAGTCATAAATCAGTTCAGCGGTTATTGAGGGGTGATTTCTGGGATAAAATCTATCCTATGTTTTTTCCCGGGACTCAAACTATCCCTATACCAAATTTCATCTAAATCGGTTCGGCGGTTTAAGCGTGAAGAGGTAACAGACAGACGGACAGACAGAAATTAGTTCAGCGGTAATTGATTTACCATACAAACTTTTACCCCCTTAAAGGGTTATTTCTAGGATAAAAACTATCCTATGTTTTTTCCCCGGGACTCCAACAATCCCTATACCGAATTTCATCTAAATCGGTTCGGCGGTTTAAGCGTGAAGAGGTAACAGACAGACAGACACACTTTCGCATTTATAATATTAGTATGGATGGATAAATATCCTGGGACTTTCACACATGGCAATCTGATCATAAAACGAAGCAGACTTTGTGTTAAGGAAACCAGATAATTGATATAGACAATTTTTTTTATTAAGCTGTAATTGTATTAGGTACTTAAATGTAGAAACCTAAGATTTGGCATTTTATCTATATAAATATTAGCTCCTAACAAATCGGGATTTCAGGGATGATCTTATATTGGTATACTTTGTATAACACCAAGTTCAGTGTAAATTATGATTATGATAAAATTGAAATGAAACTAAAAATACTAGAACTGCCAATTTTTATGAAAATTTTATTGCATCTCCTAATAAGGAAAGAGCTAGCTTGTCAGAGTTGTAATATAAAAAAAAACAAATAAAAACAAAATATTTGCATTTATAAAACACAAATATAGTTCGTACGACTGCAAGATAGATGGCTCCACAAAGAATTTCATCATATTATATAAGTTAGATGGATAGCTAATTTTTTTTTATGTATGTAGATTGCGGAAGGCTGTCCCTCTGGATATTTAACACACATACAATATCATTGAGACTGTATGTTTTATGGTGTGCAAAGATGGCAAATTAACTGTTACTATTACAAAAACACAAATATTGAAAAAAAAACACTAGCTAATTAAATTATGTAGAAACTTAATGTGAATACATTGTGATAGATTATAAGGGAAATAGAAAAGATTTCAGAAATAATAATAATATAATAATAAATATCCTTGGACATTTTTCACACACGGCTATCTGTGAATGTGGTGAGGTCCAACAATGATCTTAAACATTTAGTAGAAAAATAATTATAGAGTTGTGAGGTAATCTGTTGTAAAGCAATAAAACAGTTCCAGCAACATGCACTTCATGACATTGTAAGAATACTTTCAGACAAATTATCACTTACTACTTATCATAAGTCTGTAAGATTTAAAAGACAGTTTTACAATGTAAGTTTGACTTACAATTTTTTCATGTTTCTTTCTGTAAGGTCCATGGCCCATTGTAATACATTCTTATCAAGTTCAGTAACTCTTTGTATGTACATTTCCACTTCAAGATCTTCGTTTTGGTATACCAGCAGCTCCTTGCACAGAGAAGTTATGTCTGTCAATTGATTGGCTGAAGTCACAAACGACATGCCATCTGCAATACGTCTCTGCTCTAATTTTCGCGCATGGCGCTTTTCTTTGTTTTTATTAACATTAGTCTGAGTTTTTTTCTGAAAATGTGAGATAGTGTAAAATTTACTGGCTCACAAAAATATTTAATTTCATGTCATTTAAACTTATCACATAGAATCATAGAAACCGCTGGATGCGAGCAGCTCAGGCCGATCTTTGCTGAAACTTTGGGGGAGGCCTATGTCCAGCAGTGGACCTCTTTCGGCTGAAATGATGATAATGAAACTAAGCACACAAATATTTTATTACAAACATTCACACAAAAGACCAGATAACTTACACCCATAATGTCAAATATGCTGAGCTCACAGAGTAGGTGCTAAAAGGTTTCAGGCTTTTCATGTATTTTTTAAATACGTATACGTAGTCTTTTCCCACGAATAGGTTGCTTAATATACAACCTAAAGATAATATAACCACTACGTTTAGTTAAAACCAGCGGTAATAGCCTATTATTTATTCAATTCAACAACAACAACAACAACAAACAAACAAACTTTTTTTTTCAAGGTTTTTGGCGTGGTTTCTAGACCTTTAAGCCATTTCTTAATTTAAATATTTCATTTTTTATGTTATAGTCACGTTTTATTGTCACTTTCACTGTAAAGTCTAGTCCTCATCCGTACAAGTCCAGTCTATTTTTAGTGAAATTGGCGGCTATTCCACTAAAACTTTTCACGGACTTCTTGGGACAACCTGGAAAGTCACGATACACGCTTTCATTTCATTTCACTTCACTTGTGCACTTAGATTGATCTTTATTGGACAAAACACCACCGAAATGATTCAATAAAACTCAAAATACACGAATTTAATGAAAATAAAACGAAAACACCACGTCACTTCGCAAGTTCCCGGCAAAAAGTCCCAAACAAACAAACCAAAGTAAGACCCATAGATAATATAATTGCTTTATGGATCCCCCATTTAAAATTGTCATCGCATCGGAAGAACCTACCGCCAGCATCGACAAGTTAGTTTTCTAATTTATGGGCGATGATAGCTCTGTGGTAGTGACGTCGGAAACCGGGGCAAAGGTCGTGGGTTTGAATCCGACAATAAGCTTGAGCTTTCGAAAACATCGTGAGGAAATCATAGTACGGTGGTAGGGTACTTTATAGTACTCAACTGGATAGCTGCCACCCCCAAGTTAAAAATCTGTCGCTCAACACCTATCTGTGTGTTCCGACAGCTGCACTTGAGAGCCAGTTCCCATTTAGGCTTTGTGTGCATACAACTTTCGGCCACATCATCACTTGCTATTGTGAGATTGCAGTCAAACACAAGCATGTTTTTCATGATCTTATTTTGTTTATATACCTACACGGCAAGGAATTTTGGCAGTTACATTAAATTTAACGTTTCTAACAACATCCTATATAACTATCGTATAGAGAGAAGGGCGAGACAAAGGGTCAGTCGGTGTCCGTTCGTCGTACCTCCGCGCAGTGGGCCTTACAGCCGAGGAGGGTGTCACTGGAGGACTCAAACCTTTCACCGCTGAAGAAGAAGAACAATTCCGTAGGCTCGCAGCATCACCCGACATTTATGACAGACTCGCCAAGTCCATAGCACCCAGTGTATTTGGTGTTGTCGATATGAAGAAAGCTATTGCTTGTATGTTATTTGGAGGTAAGTAATAGTTCTTTATAGTTTAAGGCGATGATAGCTCAGTGGCAGTGACGTCGGATACCGCGGCGAAACACAACATAAAGGCTCTACTGACACTCTTTTTGGATTAGTATTTTTCCACTTTTAGGGCAACAATTTATATGAATGATCCTTGACAGGATCACGCAAGCGACTTCCTGACGGTCTAACTCGTCGAGGTGACATCAACATTTTGCTCCTCGGTGACCCTGGTACAGCCAAGTCACAGCTATTAAAGTTTGTGGAGAAGGTCGCTCCAATAGGCGTATACACGTCAGGGAAAGGTTCCAGCGCTGCTGGTCTCACTGCTTCAGTTATAAGGGACCCCGGAAGTGTGAGTATTGCATTTGCTGTGTTTCACACACTCAAAATGTTAAATTTTTAACATGTTGACTGCTAAGTTTTTAAGCCGTATGATCCTAAGTGCTACTCGACGCGTCTGTGCGTGCGTGTATTATAAATATTATATTCCTTACACACATCGAGTAGCACGCGTATAAGCGTCTAAATACGCGTGGAGAAAGTTGACAAAACGATACATGAAAATATTATCGACCTAGCTTGTTTGTGTAAGCATCATGTAAAAAGATTCAGCCCTTGATAGACTTAAATATATTTTTATATTAAGATTGTAAGTTGATTAGTATTCAATAATAATTGCTCTGCTTCCTTATCCAATAAAATACAATAATTTTCCTAAAATACAATAATGTATCCACAGCGTAACTTCGTAATGGAGGGTGGCGCGATGGTGCTTGCGGACGGTGGCGTGGTGTGCATCGACGAGTTCGACAAGATGCGTGAGGACGACCGCGTCGCCATACACGAGGCTATGGAGCAGCAGACTATCTCTATTGCTAAGGTTACTAATTATCAATAGCTACAAATTTTTATCACAACACAAATTTTTATCACAAAATAAAAAATATGCATCCTTCTTCATTTATTGTTTTTTTTTATGTCATAGTGACAACGAGGCAGGCGGGTCACCTGATGGTAAGTGACTACCGTCGCCTATAGACATTAGCAATACCAGATTTACTAGGAGGGGTGTTGTACACCTTATTACAGTGCCTTAAGGGCAAGGTCAACTGGCTCTCAAGTGCAACTGCCGGAACACACCAACAGGTGCTTGGCGACAGATTTTCAACTTGAAGGTGGTAGCCAGCCAGTCGAGTACCACATAGTACCCTACCACCGTGCTATGGTTTCCTCACGATGTTTTCCTTCACCGAAAGCTCAAGCTCATTGTAGGATTCGAACCCACGACCTTCGCCGCGGTATCCGACGTCACTTACCACGGAGCTATCATCGCCTGGAGTTTAGAAGTAAAAGAAGCTGAGCTATACAAGTAGGTAATAAAAGATTATAGAAGGATTGTTTGTTTATAATGAAGGCGGGTATAACGACAACTCTCAACTCCCGCTGCTCGGTGCTCGCGGCCGCTAACTCAGTGTTCGGCCGGTGGGACGACACGAAGGCGGACGACAACATCGACTTCATGCCCACCATCCTCTCCAGATTTGATATGATCTTCATCGTGAAGGATGAACATGACCAGAATAGAGATATTGTAAGTTATCCTTTCATTATTACTAAACTAGCGGCACGTTATGATAACGCTAACCTTTTATCGTATCAAAAACACACAAGCATAGTGAGTTAAGAAGTGACGACACCCTCCTGTCAAAACGGTCCCATGCCATCCACGCCAGTGTCGCTAAAGGCTCTGTGCTGTCTTTCTCTTGTTATTTACGCTCTACACGAAAGACATAACGGAAACTAGCAAATCCGTATGCCGAAGCTCGCCCTCAGCGAGCCGGATGATCCAATTATCATATAGCTCAATTTAGCGCAAAACAGGCTAAGCGCGTACAGAAACCGGTGTCTTGGACGATTTGGCTAAAACCTTCTTGTCCTTCAAAATAAAATTACAAAACATCCATCATACATAACATGCCGCTAGTTTAGACTTCGACCATGACATTTTTAGGGAGAAATAGATTTTTTTAACAAATCTCGCTAGCTACTTAGCAAAAACAATATAATGATACAGTGCGAACTGAGAGGCTGTAACAGTGTGTAGTGTATGATATAATAAAAACGTACTATACCCGAGATTCTCAAACTTATTTCGTCTACCTTTGAGAATCAATTATTTTCTAACCCCCCCAAAATTCTTAGCTTTGCCATATCTCAAAAATCACAATCATTAACATAGAATAGATGATGGCATCATTACTTTGATAACTTTAATATAATTATTTATTTATAGCGTGCCATACGAGTCCACTATTCTACCTTGTTTTTATGTTCAAACTTTTTGAGAAAGACTGTACAATACTAACAGACGCTAGCCAAGCACATAATATCGGTGCACATGGGCGGCGACAGCGTGGAGCGCGAGACGGCGGCGGGCGAGCTGCCGCTGTCGCTGGTGCGTCGATACAGTGCGTATTGTCGCGCGCGGTGCGGGCCGCGCCTCGCCGCTGCCGCCGCCGAACGTCTGCGCGCGCGATACGTGCTCATGCGCACCGGCGCCGAGCGGCACGAGCGGCAAGCCGACAAAAGACTCTCCATACCAATCACTGTCCGGTAACCACTGCACTATTGTACATAGCGCACTAGCACCATCTGTACCAATAAGGTATATTGAATGTTTTTGAAATGATAAGAGGATATTAACTGGATATTACTACGATTATTACTCCTATTTATTGTAGGTGACTTAATGTTAGAATGTATATGAATGAATAGTATGGATGTAGGACTGTAAGAAAGAAAGTAAATACATTTATTCACGACAACACACAACATTACATTACAATGAACTTAACCTACTTACACAGAAAAAAAAAACTAAACAGACAAATAATAATGCAATGTTGCGTGATGCCTGGAATAGGTCCCGACTCAGCATAAGCTAGGGTTAGCTAAAGTACTAACCTTCGCGCTGGTTTTCAGTCGGGGCCCACGTCCATGACACCACGAACAAAACCAATTTTTTTTTTTGTGTTTTTATGTAATCAGCAATCAGTCCCAATGAGCGGATGTGATGTTTCAGCTGTTCGCGTGCAGAGTGGGCTCTCCAGCAAGAGCACCAACTCATATTTGGTAGCCTAATTGATGCTACTATCGGTTATGTAGCTCTAGGATATTGTATCGCTTGAGCCGATTGGTATAGTCTTGAATGGTCAACTGGCGTGCCAGTTCATTAGGGTGTTTTGTTAGCCGTTTCTTATATTTTTCAGAGGAATTTCGTATTTCCTCCTTCACTGTATTGATGGACAGGTGTTGGTGCAGTTCGGCATTGGTGATATACCATGGTACGTTTGCTATAGACCTCAGAATCTTGTTTTGTACTCTTTGTATGGTATTAATGTTGGAGTCTTTTGCAGAGCCCCATAGTTGAACGCCATACATCCAGATCGGCTTTATAATTGTCTGATATATTAGAAGCTTGTTGACCAGAGACAATTTTGAATTTCGTCCTAACATCCAATAAAGATTTCGATGTCTGGTTGAGATCTCATCTCTCCTGGCTTTAATGTGTTGTTTCCAAGTCAAGCGGCGATCAATATGCATACCCAGATATTTGACACACAAAACCAATTTAAATAAATTTATTGTATCATTAAACAAGATGACTTATGTTTCAGGCAGTTGGAGGCAGTGGTGCGTATTTCAGAATCTCTGGCTAAGATGCAGCTGCAGCCGTTCGCCACGGAAGCGCATGTCACTGAAGCTCTTCGCCTGTTCCAAGTGTCCACGCTAGACGCGGCGATGACTGGCAGTCTTGCTGGTAAAGACCTCTTTTACGATGGAAATTAAACTTAAGTAGCACATACATGCTCGTTATTAATCACCGTCCCGCGATTTTACTCGCGTTCCCTGGATGAAAGTAGTTATTTCTACTTTATTTTATATACCACAAGTGACAACGAAGCTGACTGGTCACCTGGTGGTAAGTGACTACCGTCGCCTATAGACATTAGCAATACCAAGGGGATTGCCTATGTGTTGTACACCTTATTACAATGCCTTAAAGACAACTGGCTCTCAAGCGCAACTGCCGGAACACACCAACAGGTGCTTGGCGACAGATTTTCAACTTGAGGGTGGTAGCCAGCCAGTCGAGTACTACAAAGTACCCTACCACCGTGCTATGGTTTCCTCACGATGTTTTCCTTCACCGAAAGCTCAAGCCCATTGTAGGATTCGAACCCACGACCTTCGCCGCGGTATCCGACGTCACTACCACTGAGCTATCATCGCCTTCAACTTACTTTATTTAAAGCTTAGTATACATTTGTTTCATTTGGCACGGAGAGTTAACTTAGCAAATTTAATACACTTCTAGGAGCGGAAGGATTCACTACTGAGGAAGATCACGAGATGCTGTCGCGCGTCGAGAAGCAACTGAAGCGGAGGTTCGCCGTGGGATCGCAGGTGTCAGAACAAACGATCATACAGGATTTCCTGCGACAGAAATACCCTGAACGAGCCATATACAAGGTCATACACACTATGATCAGGCGAGGCGAGCTGCAGCATCGCTTGCAAAGAAAAATGCTCTATAGATTGTCATAAGTTTCATTGTGAGTTATTACTGGAATGTTTAACGATTGATTATTATCATTTTGTTAGTATTTGAAAATAAAAACAACATGCTCACTTGAGATTTTTATTAATATTCTTTTTCATACATATATTATCTCTTGCATGTTTTGCTCAAAGCTGCACACATATTTATAAATCAGTTTTACTGATCACTTGTTCATATGTAAATAAATAATATAACAGCTAAGTACTAAGTGAAGTCTTTAAATAAATAATTTGGTCTCTTAGAATATAACATAATTTGAGGTAATGGTTGACTAGAATGTTGAGTTTATTAATGTAAAATTATATTGTAAGTGCATTATTCCTTCCCAATATCCATCTCAGATAGTTTAAATGGGTATTCTGGATGCTTCTCAACACCTTTCCAAAACAAAAAGTTGAATATACGCCCGTGTTTCCCTTTGTCCAACTTTTTCAATTGGTTTATTTCTGCTGAAGACAGGTCAAAGTCGTAAATTTCCATATTTTGCTGAAAATATAAGTACAAGAGGTAATTAATTAAAGAATGACAATTAATTATAACAGAAATAATGAAGTGAATCAAAGTAACCTTAAGTCTTTCCTCGTTTGTGCTCTTAGGTATCACAACAATTCTCTGTTGCAACAAATAATTGAGTAGAATTTGTGCTGGTGTTTTGGCATGATGATCAGCAATCTCTTTCACTTCTGGAAGGCCTAGCAAATCCGGAAAAGCATCAGGGCTGAAATTTAAATGTATCCACTAACTATTAGTTTTAAATTTGATCCTAAAAAATATATTAAAGTCATATATCATCAGATATATGAACAAACAAACCTGTAGTTGTATTTGTTGACAAAATGATCTTTAGCACCAGGACTGCCAAGTGGAGCATATGCAGTCACCACAATGTTATTTTCATCACAGAATTTGCGAAGATCTACTTGTTGAAAATAGGCATGAAGTTCAACTTGAAGAACTTGGGGCTTTATAGATGCTGATTTTATTATCTTAGATATTTGGGTTTCATTGAAGTTGGATAAACCAAGATTCCGAATGAGTCCTTTCTTCTGACACTCTTCCAGTGTCTTTAAATGAAAATGATAAATTATAATTTTGTTTTATTTAAATAAGTAAACCTTATTGATGGATGTGCCAATACCTTCCATGTACTAATGTGATCGGTTTCCATATCCAGATCGTACTCTCCTCCTGGTTTGACTATTGGTGTCAATTTTTCAATGTGTAGATAGATGTCCGCTACATGTTCATGAAAGAAGACGAAAATTGACCATCCCCACCCCCCTGATCTCCGAAACTAATGAGCCTAAAATTTTGAAAAAATATACAAAATATAGTTCATTGCTCGTAGATTACAGGAAAACCTATGAGAATTCTATCAATCAATTGAAAATAAAGTGGTAAACTGAATATAATACGATACGATACAATATAGTACGGAACCCTGTCCACGCGAGTTCAACTCGCACCTGGCCGGTTTTTTCATAAATCTCCAGGCAGACAGTCATAAATCAGTTCAGCGGTTATTGAGGGGTGATTTCTGGGATAAAATCTATCCTATGTTTTTTCCCGGGACTCAAACTATCCCTATACCAAATTTCATCTAAATCGGTTCGGCGGTTTAAGCGTGAAGAGGTAACAGACAGACGGACAGACAGAAATTAGTTCAGCGGTAATTGATTTACCATACAAACTTTTACCCCCTTAAAGGGTTATTTCTAGGATAAAAACTATCCTATGTTTTTTCCCCGGGACTCCAACAATCCCTATACCGAATTTCATCTAAATCGGTTCGGCGGTTTAAGCGTGAAGAGGTAACAGACAGACAGACACACTTTCGCATTTATAATATTAGTATGGATGGATAAATATCCTGGGACTTTCACACATGGCAATCTGATCATAAAACGAAGCAGACTTTGTGTTAAGGAAACCAGATAATTGATATAGACAATTTTTTTTATTAAGCTGTAATTGTATTAGGTACTTAAATGTAGAAACCTAAGATTTGGCATTTTATCTATATAAATATTAGCTCCTAACAAATCGGGATTTCAGGGATGATCTTATATTGGTATACTTTGTATAACACCAAGTTCAGTGTAAATTATGATTATGATAAAATTGAAATGAAACTAAAAATACTAGAACTGCCAATTTTTATGAAAATTTTATTGCATCTCCTAATAAGGAAAGAGCTAGCTTGTCAGAGTTGTAATATAAAAAAAAACAAATAAAAACAAAATATTTGCATTTATAAAACACAAATATAGTTCGTACGACTGCAAGATAGATGGCTCCACAAAGAATTTCATCATATTATATAAGTTAGATGGATAGCTAATTTTTTTTTATGTATGTAGATTGCGGAAGGCTGTCCCTCTGGATATTTAACACACATACAATATCATTGAGACTGTATGTTTTATGGTGTGCAAAGATGGCAAATTAACTGTTACTATTACAAAAACACAAATATTGAAAAAAAAACACTAGCTAATTAAATTATGTAGAAACTTAATGTGAATACATTGTGATAGATTATAAGGGAAATAGAAAAGATTTCAGAAATAATAATAATATAATAATAAATATCCTTGGACATTTTTCACACACGGCTATCTGTGAATGTGGTGAGGTCCAACAATGATCTTAAACATTTAGTAGAAAAATAATTATAGAGTTGTGAGGTAATCTGTTGTAAAGCAATAAAACAGTTCCAGCAACATGCACTTCATGACATTGTAAGAATACTTTCAGACAAATTATCACTTACTACTTATCATAAGTCTGTAAGATTTAAAAGACAGTTTTACAATGTAAGTTTGACTTACAATTTTTTCATGTTTCTTTCTGTAAGGTCCATGGCCCATTGTAATACATTCTTATCAAGTTCAGTAACTCTTTGTATGTACATTTCCACTTCAAGATCTTCGTTTTGGTATACCAGCAGCTCCTTGCACAGAGAAGTTATGTCTGTCAATTGATTGGCTGAAGTCACAAACGACATGCCATCTGCAATACGTCTCTGCTCTAATTTTCGCGCATGGCGCTTTTCTTTGTTTTTATTAACATTAGTCTGAGTTTTTTTCTGAAAATGTGAGATAGTGTAAAATTTACTGGCTCACAAAAATATTTAATTTCATGTCATTTAAACTTATCACATAGAATCATAGAAACCGCTGGATGCGAGCAGCTCAGGCCGAAACTTTGTGGGAGGCCTATGTCCAGCAGTGGACCTCTTTCGGCTGAAATGATGATAATGAAACTAAGCACACAAATATTTTAATACAAACATTCACACAAAAGACCAGATAACTTACACCCATAATGTCAAATATGCTGAGCTCACAGAGTAGGTGCTAAAAGGTTTCAGGCTTTTCATGTATTTTTTAAATACGTATACGTAGTCTTTTCCCACGAATAGGTTGCTTAATATACAACCTAAAGATAATATAACCACTACGTTTAGTTAAAACCAGCGGTAATAGCCTATTATTTATTCAATTCAACAACAACAACAACAACAAACAAACAAACTTTTTTTTTCAAGGTTTTTGGCGTGGTTTCTAGACCTTTAAGCCATTTCTTAATTTAAATATTTCATTTTTTATGTTATAGTCACGTTTTATTGTCACTTTCACTGTAAAGTCTAGTCCTCATCCGTACAAGTCCAGTCTATTTTTAGTGAAATTGGCGGCTATTCCACTAAAACTTTTCACGGACTTCTTGGGACAACCTGGAAAGTCACGATACACGCTTTCATTTCATTTCACTTCACTTGTGCACTTAGATTGATCTTTATTGGACAAAACACCACCGAAATGATTCAATAAAACTCAAAATACACGAATTTAATGAAAATAAAACGAAAACACCACGTCACTTCGCAAGTTCCCGGCAAAAAGTCCCAAACAAACAAACCAAAGTAAGACCCATAGATAATATATTATATACTAGGTAAGACCTGAGGTAAGACCAAATTAACCAAAGAGTTTATTATTTCCTTAGACGAATAATCCAATAGACGGAACCATACAACGTTGCCGCTCCTCCGGCCATCCGTACACGCATTGTCTTGTTTCTTTGTTTTATATACGGATCTTCACGTTGAGTAAAAGAAAAAGCTATTGTCGGAATGGCAACCTCGCACTATCCGTGTGACTCGTGTCATTTTTTGACCTACAAGTGGGCCACAACATTGCAACACGGGTGTATATAAAGTGAAAAATTGAGGAAATATCGTTGATAAGACATTTTTTTTTTGCAATATAGTGAAATTATGTCGTGTTGTGCTGTGTTTTGTCCATAAAGAACAACAAAAGGAGGTGCAAAAGATCCGGAATTATCATTTCACACGTATGTATTTTTGAGCTATTATTATCATAAGTATCGTAGATTTAAAGCCAAAATGCATTTCACATTAAGGATACATATCATTAACATCATTTTATTACCCTGTGGTGATAATTTACTTAGATTTACAGCTTTAATTTATGTTTATTAGATGCATGGTTTTACGCCTTCCGAATAGTGATGTGCCTACAACGCTTTGTCGATCTTTATGTTAAGTTAAACATTGACCGTTTGTTCCTCTTTCGCTGAATGGATTATGATGAAAATTTATAAGTAAACTAGTTTAGGAAGTTTTTTTAAATATCAGTTTGACCACTATCTCATATGTTGGTGACGTCGTGATCGAAGCTGGTAGGTAAATCAGTAAAAAAATGTAAGATGCCTTTGTATATAAGGATTATTATTAATAAAATATTTTGTTGTAGGTTTCCAAAAAGTCCAGAAATCAGAAACCAGTGGATAACAGCTGTAAGGCGCGCAAATTGGGAATAAATTAATATTCATCGTACAGTTTGGCAAAAAATCAAGAAAATAAAGGGGGTGCCACTATCTTTGACTTCAATAATATAAATAATTTTTTAACTTTTTTACATATTTTAGCATAAATAACAATCGTTTTCACTTTTTACACAATTTTAATACCGTTTGATATTTACTATCATTTGATTAATAGAATAATTAAGCATTGCAAAAATTAAGTATTACTCCAATTTCTAGACATTTTTGCAATGCTTAATTATTAGACCTAGAAACCCAGTTTTTCTTTGCGAGTTTATAACCAAACTGTATATATAACTATATATAACTTTTTTTATACTGTATGTAATTATTTAGCTTGAATATTCTTAAATTTTTCCACTATATATTTTTTTTAAGGAAGTTATATTATTATGTGAAATCTGGTCTTTTGGATTATGTAAAAAAATATGTTAGATTCATGTTCATTAAAGTAAATATATTTATCATAAATATTTTCCTGTATTTTAATTTTTAGACTCACTGTTATGTATCGATATTTATTTCATCGATATGTTCTGTATACGATCACTTCCCTACTCACGCACACTAATGCAGATCTAGGAACTCACACTAACATAAAATGGACATGCTACCTAGGCATACCTTCCGTCTATTGGATTATTCGACTAAGATTTTTTCTATTAATTGTCGTTTGGCGTCACCCGGCAAAGAGAATGTAACTGCTTGCGTATTTCGTCCGTCGGGTACTTAGAGCATTAAGCCAGCCTAATAATCAAAGGTCGGGTATCAAGTAGGTAGGTAGTACCCATACTATAATATTTTGCTTATATTGTATATATAGTCACATTAAATCACATTCACAGTAAAGTCTAGTCCTCGTCCGTCCAAGTTTGGTCAGGTTTTTGTGAAATTGGCGGCTGTTCAACTAAAACTTTTCACGGACTTTTTGGGAGAACCTGAAAAGTCACGAGAGACGCTTTCATTTCACTTCACTCCACTTGTGCACTTAGATTGATCTTTATTGGACAAAACACCACCGATTTTATCAAAAAACGCGTATTCAATGAAAATAAAATGAAAACTCCCGCCAAAAAGACCTACCGCAATTTGTTCTTAGTCGAATAAATTATTTATCGATTAAAAAAAGTGTAATTGCTATAAATTTTTAATTGATTGCCGCCAGGTGACTGGCCGGCGGCCAAAGAGAATATAAGCACTACGTTTTTTTGCCGGCAACCGCGAAATTTTAAATTAAGTTACGTCATAGAAGCAAATCAGTAACTTTTTACTGATTGTAAAAATCAATAAACGAAATCTGTCGCTATCATCAAGTAAGAAGTGAAATAGATGAAAGGAAAAGTTTTTACGAAGATAACTATCACTCGTCAAATACTTACCGTTAATTTTATATAAAACATTCATAAATATCTGGCTTACTGCCAATATTTTAGTCTGCCGATTATATTTTTAGCCGAAATACATGAACTGTCGGACTCAGATAAACTATATTTTCAGAGCTTCTTTACGTTGCTATCACAGTAATATAAAAAATATGAAATTCGTCAAGCTCTCACAAACTGAAGATTTGATGCCAACTTTAGGCCTGGGAACTTGGCAGGTCCTTAAAATTTATATCGTTATTTTTCCATTTATTTAGGTATTTCTGCAGATAAGTAACCTTGCATTTCCTTTAAAGGCACCTGCTGATGTTATTGAATCTACAGTTTACAAAGCATTACATGAAGGATATAGACACATAGATACAGCATTTAATTATAATAATGAGAAAGAAATTGGGAATGCTGTAAACAGGTGGATTAAAGAAGGTAAAGGCACTCGAAGGGACTTGTTTATCACAACTAAGGTAAATATATTTTTTGCATTAAAGATATTTTTTTTTAATAAATTATATATATTACATGAAAGCAAAAAATAATTCTAACTTTTTATGAACATACTTAATTCTCAAATTAAAATAAATTCATGCTTATAAAAATTTCAGCTCCCTCATGTAGGGAATCGAGCATCTGATGTAAAAAAGTTCCTAGACCTCCAGCTAACTCACTTACAATTGAATTATGTGGACTTATACTTAATACATGTACCTTTTGGTTTTCACTGTAATTCTGAAAAATTGACACCAATAGTCAAACCAGGAGGAGAGTACGATCTGGATATGGAAACCGATCACATTAGTACATGGAAGGTATTGGCACATCCATCAATAAGGTTTACTTATTTAAATAAAACAAAATTATAATTTATCATTTTCATTTAAAGACACTGGAAGAGTGTCAGAAGAAAGGACTCATTCGGAATCTTGGTTTATCCAACTTCAATGAAACCCAAATATCTAAGATAATAAAATCAGCATCTATAAAGCCCCAAGTTCTTCAAGTTGAACTTCATGCCTATTTTCAACAAGTAGATCTTCGCAAATTCTGTGATGAAAATAACATTGTGGTGACTGCATATGCTCCACTTGGCAGTCCTGGTGCTAAAGATCATTTTGTCAACAAATACAACTACAGGTTTGTTTGTTCATATATCTGATGATATATGACTTTAATATATTTTTTAGGATCAAATTTAAAACTAATAGTTAGTGGATACATTTAAATTTCAGCCCTGATGCTTTTCCGGATTTGCTAGGCCTTCCAGAAGTGAAAGAGATTGCTGATCATCATGCCAAAACACCAGCACAAATTCTACTCAATTATTTGTTGCAACAGAGAATTGTTGTGATACCTAAGAGCACAAACGAGGAAAGACTTAAGGTTACTTTGATTCACTTCATTATTTCTGTTATAATTAATTGTCATTCTTTAATTAATTACCTCTTGTACTTATATTTTCAGCAAAATATGGAAATTTACGACTTTGACCTGTCTTCAGCAGAAATAAACCAATTGAAAAAGTTGGACAAAGGGAAACACGGGCGTATATTCAACTTTTTGTTTTGGAAAGGTGTTGAGAAGCATCCAGAATACCCATTTAAACTATCTGAGATGGATATTGGGAAGGAATAATGCACTTACAATATAATTTTACATTAATAAACTCAACATTCTAGTCAACCATTACCTCAAATTATGTTATATTCTAAGAGACCAAATTATTTATTTAAAGACTTCACTTAGTACTTAGCTGTTATATTATTTATTTACATATGAACAAGTGATCAGTAAAACTGATTTATAAATATGTGTGCAGCTTTGAGCAAAACATGCAAGAGATAATATATGTATGAAAAAGAATATTAATAAAAATCTCAAGTGAGCATGTTGTTTTTATTTTCAAATACTAACAAAATGATAATAATCAATCGTTAAACATTCCAGTAATAACTCACAATGAAACTTATGACAATCTATAGAGCATTTTTCTTTGCAAGCGATGCTGCAGCTCGCCTCGCCTGATCATAGTGTGTATGACCTTGTATATGGCTCGTTCAGGGTATTTCTGTCGCAGGAAATCCTGTATGATCGTTTGTTCTGACACCTGCGATCCCACGGCGAACCTCCGCTTCAGTTGCTTCTCGACGCGCGACAGCATCTCGTGATCTTCCTCAGTAGTGAATCCTTCCGCTCCTAGAAGTGTATTAAATTTGCTAAGTTAACTCTCCGTGCCAAATGAAACAAATGTATACTAAGCTTTAAATAAAGTAAGTTGAAGGCGATGATAGCTCAGTGGTAGTGACGTCGGATACCGCGGCGAAGGTCGTGGGTTCGAATCCTACAATGGGCTTGAGCTTTCGGTGAAGGAAAACATCGTGAGGAAACCATAGCACGGTGGTAGGGTACTTTGTAGTACTCGACTGGCTGGCTACCACCCTCAAGTTGAAAATCTGTCGCCAAGCACCTGTTGGTGTGTTCCGGCAGTTGCGCTTGAGAGCCAGTTGTCTTTAAGGCATTGTAATAAGGTGTACAACACATAGGCAATCCCCTTGGTATTGCTAATGTCTATAGGCGACGGTAGTCACTTACCACCAGGTGACCAGTCAGCTTCGTTGTCACTTGTGGTATATAAAATAAAGTAGAAATAACTACTTTCATCCAGGGAACGCGAGTAAAATCGCGGGACGGTGATTAATAACGAGCATGTATGTGCTACTTAAGTTTAATTTCCATCGTAAAAGAGGTCTTTACCAGCAAGACTGCCAGTCATCGCCGCGTCTAGCGTGGACACTTGGAACAGGCGAAGAGCTTCAGTGACATGCGCTTCCGTGGCGAACGGCTGCAGCTGCATCTTAGCCAGAGATTCTGAAATACGCACCACTGCCTCCAACTGCCTGAAACATAAGTCATCTTGTTTAATGATACAATAAATTTATTTAAATTGGTTTTGTGTGTCAAATATCTGGGTATGCATATTGATCGCCGCTTGACTTGGAAACAACACATTAAAGCCAGGAGAGATGAGATCTCAACCAGACATCGAAATCTTTATTGGATGTTAGGACGAAATTCAAAATTGTCTCTGGTCAACAAGCTTCTAATATATCAGACAATTATAAAGCCGATCTGGATGTATGGCGTTCAACTATGGGGCTCTGCAAAAGACTCCAACATTAATACCATACAAAGAGTACAAAACAAGATTCTGAGGTCTATAGCAAACGTACCATGGTATATCACCAATGCCGAACTGCACCAACACCTGTCCATCAATACAGTGAAGGAGGAAATACGAAATTCCTCTGAAAAATATAAGAAACGGCTAACAAAACACCCTAATGAACTGGCACGCCAGTTGACCATTCAAGACTATACCAATCGGCTCAAGCGATACAATATCCTAGAGCTACATAACCGATAGTAGCATCAATTAGGCTACCAAATATGAGTTGGTGCTCTTGCTGGAGAGCCCACTCTGCACGCGAACAGCTGAAACATCACATCCGCTCATTGGGACTGATTGCTGATTACATAAAAACACAAAAAAAAAAATTGGTTTTGTTCGTGGTGTCATGGACGTGGGCCCCGACTGAAAACCAGCGCGAAGGTTAGTACTTTAGCTAACCCTAGCTTATGCTGAGTCGGGACCTATTCCAGGCATCACGCAACATTGCATTATTATTTGTCTGTTTAGTTTTTTTTTTCTGTGTAAGTAGGTTAAGTTCATTGTAATGTAATGTTGTGTGTTGTCGTGAATAAATGTATTTACTTTCTTTCTTACAGTCCTACATCCATACTATTCATTCATATACATTCTAACATTAAGTCACCTACAATAAATAGGAGTAATAATCGTAGTAATATCCAGTTAATATCCTCTTATCATTTCAAAAACATTCAATATACCTTATTGGTACAGATGGTGCTAGTGCGCTATGTACAATAGTGCAGTGGTTACCGGACAGTGATTGGTATGGAGAGTCTTTTGTCGGCTTGCCGCTCGTGCCGCTCGGCGCCGGTGCGCATGAGCACGTATCGCGCGCGCAGACGTTCGGCGGCGGCAGCGGCGAGGCGCGGCCCGCACCGCGCGCGACAATACGCACTGTATCGACGCACCAGCGACAGCGGCAGCTCGCCCGCCGCCGTCTCGCGCTCCACGCTGTCGCCGCCCATGTGCACCGATATTATGTGCTTGGCTAGCGTCTGTTAGTATTGTACAGTCTTTCTCAAAAAGTTTGAACATAAAAACAAGGTAGAATAGTGGACTCGTATGGCACGCTATAAATAAATAATTATATTAAAGTTATCAAAGTAATGATGCCATCATCTATTCTATGTTAATGATTGTGATTTTTGAGATATGGCAAAGCTAAGAATTTTGGGGGGGTTAGAAAATAATTGATTCTCAAAGGTAGACGAAATAAGTTTGAGAATCTCGGGTATAGTACGTTTTTATTATATCATACACTACACACTGTTACAGCCTCTCAGTTCGCACTGTATCATTATATTGTTTTTGCTAAGTAGCTAGCGAGATTTGTTAAAAAAATCTATTTCTCCCTAAAAATGTCATGGTCGAAGTCTAAACTAGCGGCATGTTATGTATGATGGATGTTTTGTAATTTTATTTTGAAGGACAAGAAGGTTTTAGCCAAATCGTCCAAGACACCGGTTTCTGTACGCGCTTAGCCTGTTTTGCGCTAAATTGAGCTATATGATAATTGGATCATCCGGCTCGCTGAGGGCGAGCTTCGGCATACGGATTTGCTAGTTTCCGTTATGTCTTTCGTGTAGAGCGTAAATAACAAGAGAAAGACAGCACAGAGCCTTTAGCGACACTGGCGTGGATGGCATGGGACCGTTTTGACAGGAGGGTGTCGTCACTTCTTAACTCACTATGCTTGTGTGTTTTTGATACGATAAAAGGTTAGCGTTATCATAACGTGCCGCTAGTTTAGTAATAATGAAAGGATAACTTACAATATCTCTATTCTGGTCATGTTCATCCTTCACGATGAAGATCATATCAAATCTGGAGAGGATGGTGGGCATGAAGTCGATGTTGTCGTCCGCCTTCGTGTCGTCCCACCGGCCGAACACTGAGTTAGCGGCCGCGAGCACCGAGCAGCGGGAGTTGAGAGTTGTCGTTATACCCGCCTTCATTATAAACAAACAATCCTTCTATAATCTTTTATTACCTACTTGTATAGCTCAGCTTCTTTTACTTCTAAACTCCAGGCGATGATAGCTCCGTGGTAAGTGACGTCGGATACCGCGGCGAAGGTCGTGGGTTCGAATCCTACAATGAGCTTGAGCTTTCGGTGAAGGAAAACATCGTGAGGAAACCATAGCACGGTGGTAGGGTACTATGTGGTACTCGACTGGCTGGCTACCACCTTCAAGTTGAAAATCTGTCGCCAAGCACCTGTTGGTGTGTTCCGGCAGTTGCACTTGAGAGCCAGTTGACCTTGCCCTTAAGGCACTGTAATAAGGTGTACAACACCCCTCCTAGTAAATCTGGTATTGCTAATGTCTATAGGCGACGGTAGTCACTTACCATCAGGTGACCCGCCTGCCTCGTTGTCACTATGACATAAAAAAAAACAATAAATGAAGAAGGATGCATATTTTTTATTTTGTGATAAAAATTTGTGTTGTGATAAAAATTTGTAGCTATTGATAATTAGTAACCTTAGCAATAGAGATAGTCTGCTGCTCCATAGCCTCGTGTATGGCGACGCGGTCGTCCTCACGCATCTTGTCGAACTCGTCGATGCACACCACGCCACCGTCCGCAAGCACCATCGCGCCACCCTCCATTACGAAGTTACGCTGTGGATACATTATTGTATTTTAGGAAAATTATTGTATTTTATTGGATAAGGAAGCAGAGCAATTATTATTGAATACTAATCAACTTACAATCTTAATATAAAAATATATTTAAGTCTATCAAGGGCTGAATCTTTTTACATGATGCTTACACAAACAAGCTAGGTCGATAATATTTTCATGTATCGTTTTGTCAACTTTCTCCACGCGTATTTAGACGCTTATACGCGTGCTACTCGATGTG